>CM075959.1:277490132-278130556 GCA_038048745.1 Coluber constrictor foxii
CAGGAGGCCAATAATTCTCCAGGGGTTCCTGTTCTTTGAATAAATATTCCGTGTATAATACCAACAATTTGCTGCGGCTCCAGTTTAGGAGACCTGAAATCACCGGATGTTTCTTGAATCTCTTTGGGGGAATTTTCTCTTCCTTTTTCTTTGACTTCTGAGCCGATTTTTCTCTCCAGAGACCCGGGCATCTCCTTCCCTCGAGAGGCCAAAGCTTTTCTCTGCCCACCAAGAGAGGCTCTCCACCTTCCCTCAACTCTCCCCAGAATTCATTCAGCCTCCATTTCTCTGGGAAAAATCATATCTGAATCTCTTTTCTTGTTCAATGGACCCCAACAAAAGAGCATCAACTTCCCATCTTCCTCTAATATTTTTATGCAAAATGTTCCAAAACGAGCATCAATTCTATGGATGTGTGATCAAAAATGAAAAGTAGATCTGTGTCCCATTTTACTGCATTAGGCATCAAGCTTGATATCAAAAATAAATATTAAATAACACGATGTGGGGCAGATAAAATGTACTTTTATCTGGGATGGGCTATAAAAATAAAAATATAAAAATACCAAATTGAAACCTTTGAATTTCCACTGATTTAAAATCTGATCCTTTCATTTTCTTGCTAAAAGACTTTTTCTCATCCAAAATTTGCATTTCTTGTTAAAAAAAAAGAAAAAAGTCATTTTCATTTTGTAAAGCCTCTGCCTTCTTTTAGCAATTCCACAAAGGCCTTTAATGTCCCAAGAGGCAAATGGGATTTTCCTGAAGAAAGAAAACAAGTCACACCTGAAATGCTGCTATTTGTCTGCATGGAAACCTGACCAGATCCCAGGTTGGGATTACAAATAACCATTTAAAAATGGGTTGTTCTTAAGTGTTATAGAATTTACTGTTAATAAGAAAATCCCTCCACAGAAAACAAAATAGTTAGCAAAGGACTCTGGGCTGGAATGGATCTATTGTGGACCCTCTTGGGGGCCTCATCCAGACTAACACCCCCTCCCCCAATTAATCCATCCAAGAGTTGTGCCAGTTGGAGCACTTGCTGAAGGAGGAGATCCTCTCCAAGGCTCTGCTGAGATCCTGGGACTGATCTTCTCAACCACCAACTACCCCCACCTCCCTTTCCCAAAGATCCCTTCTGGATCCCTTCCCCCCTCCCTGCCTCCCCCACCCAATTCCAGGCAGATGCTGCCCTGAGGGAGTCAGAGGGACCCCTCCCCAACTCCTTCCCCAGGAGTGGCCGGTTCCGTGGTTCCTGATCTGGGCAGGTCTCCCTCTGAATCTCCCCAAAGCCCACCCCCCAGGAAGGATCCTTGAGAGAGATCATGAGATCCCCCAAAACCTCTTATGTCCTTCCTGCTCTGAAGGGGGGATTTGGGGCAGTTGTGGGGAGCAAATGGCCGCCCCCCCCCCAATTGGGCTCTTTTGCCCTTTCCTTAAATATGCCTCTTTCTGTTGATGATGCCTAAAATTAGGAGGTTTTGCAGCCACATCACACTTTCCACTTCCCCCCACTGAAATCTGCTGGAATTTTTTTTTGAATTTTTTTTTATTTATAATAACAAAAAAAAACATAAAATCACCATTATTCAAATACAAACAGTACAAACAGTACGTCGATCGGTTAAAATTCTTTTGTGCTCAATTCCTTGTCCCAAATTGCCATTTATTTAATTTCTCTTGTTTAACATTTTTATGTCTCATACTCACTTAAACACCGTTGAACAGCCAGAAAAAGAAAAGGAAACAATTTCCGATATTTATCTTTACCTTAATTCCTGTTTCATATTTCATCTCCATGCTTTGTTATCTAACCATTGTTAAAACAAATCCCAAATTAAATAATATTGTTTATCTTCCTGTTCTCTAATTTCAAGTGTCAATTGACTCATTTCAGCAGACTCCAAGATTTTCTTAATCACTTCATCTTCTGTAGGTATCTTCTCACCTTCCCAATTTTTAGCAAAAACAATTCTAGCCGCTGCTAAAACATTCACAATTAAGTATCTCAACTCTTTATTATACATTTCTGGTAAAATTCCTAGTAAAGAATTCCTAGGGAATTCTTTTTTGGAGACTGCAACTGACCCCAATCAGGAAGGATTTAACCTTTTTCCCTCTTACAGAATCCCTTTTAATTTCTTGCTGCAATTTACTTTGGAAGATGACTTAAAACACAGAATATTTTCAGGAGTAAAAAGGGATCTTGGCCTGAACTAACCAACTTGGTCTTCTTTTCTGGGCCCTGTTGTGTCTTTCATGTGCCTCCTTCTTCTCCTTCCCTCCAGCCAAGCCCACCGTCACCATCTCCCCCACCAAGATGGACCCCACTTCCCCCAACACCATCCTCTTCTGCATTGCAACCGGCTTTTACCCCTTGGAGATCGAGATCCAGTGGCTGAAGAACGGCCGGCCGGAGAAGGAGGGTGTGGCCTTTGGGGAGGAGCTCCAGAACGGAGACTGGACCTACCAGCTCCAGGTGATGCTGGAGATCCAGACCCAGAGGGGGGATGTCTACACTTGCAAGGTGGAGCACGCCAGCCTGGAGGCCCCCATCACTGTCCAGTGGGGTAAGAGCCCCTCCCCTCCCTCCTGATCTGGGGACCACACCCTGCCCCGAGAAGGGGGAAAGACCCTCCTTGTGGGGAAAACCAGAATGGATTTTCCTGGGGGAAGGTGGGCCTGAACCTCCTGCTCAGGTGAGGCTCCTTCTCCTTCCCCAGAGCCCCGTTCCTCCAGCTCTGCCAGGAGCAAACTCTGGACGGGGATCATGGGGGCCGTGATAGGAGTGGCCTTCCTGGCTGTGGGGCTCTTCTCCTACCTGAAGAGCCAGAAAGGTGAGTCTGGGGGGCTGGAGGAGAGGTTGTGGGGAGGCTTCTCATCAAGCTTAGCAGGTGGCCAAGAGGGTCCCCTAGAGAAATATTTGTGGGAACTTCTGTCCCTCAAGTGGTTATTAAGTGAAGATCCTGCAAACTATTATGGGCTATCAAAGGGGATAGGGACTACCCCCCCCCCCCAGTCCTCCAGCCCATGAAGATCTCTGATTGGGTCTTTTTCTCCTTCCAGCAACTCCCATCCAACCTCCTGCAGGTGAGTTTCTCCTCTTCCCCCTCATCTCAACCCCTCCTACAAGTTATTGGAGGTTTTTAAAATTCCTTCATTGTTCCTTTTTTTTAAAAAAAACATGCCTGGACAATATCTCCTTGCTGTGGATACAGCAGATTTTTGGATTTTCGGCAGCTTTTCCTTACAGAACTCTGAAAAAGTATTGCAATCAAAAACAAACACACCCAAATGCTAAAATCTTGCCTAGAACTTTTCCAAGTTTTGGAAAATTGCCAAAGGGAAGGGAAGGAGGGGGCCATTCCTTCCCATTCCTCCCTTGGGGAGGGAGCAGCCCAGGTTTACATTCCCCCACGCATTTTGTAAGCAACCCACCCATTCTGTTAGGCTCACTGTGGAGGGGGGTTCCTGAGGGTATTCAGGCATGAGGAAAATTCCACCTTGTGGCTATTTTAAAAGGGGTGACACCAGGGGTGAAATGCTCCCAGTTCTGACCGGATCGCCCGATCTACAACCTCTTCCGCCAATAAAAAAGCTTTTAAAAGTAAAAAAAAAAGCCTGTGATGATTGTGTGGCTCAGCTGGGATCTTCAGAGGTTTTTCATTAAGTTTACCCTATCAACTTAATGAACTCCATCCAAAACTTTGCCGTGAACTGCACCCCACCCTCCGGTCTGAGAGGGTCCTTCTTGGCTCCCCATGCAGACTCGTTTGGGTTCATTAGTTGGAACCTTGAGAGGCTGTTCTTCCTGACCCCCCCTTCTCCTTGTGAGAATTCACACAATTTCTGGCCAAGTGACCCCAGGCTCCCCCCTTTGCTGCCACCCCCATCCTAGCCCTGTCTTCTCTGTTCATATGAATCACCTGCAGGGAGGGAGCTGGGAAGGGGGCCTTCCCCTCTTGATGAACCCTTTAATTAAGTCAGAAGCTCCTGGAGATGAAGTGGGGAGGAATCCCTGGTGCTTCCCAGTCTTTTCCTCCCTTCAATGGGCAGATTCTCCCTCTATCTGTCTCTGCCTATCAATCACCCCCCTGCAGTGTGGGCCTGCCTTGGGGGTGGGGGCTGAAAGGGAAGAAAAATATGTTGTTGATACTAAAAGATTATCTTTATATTCTGATTTTCTTCCCTATCTCTTTTTCTTTAGCACTCATGAATTAATCCTGCTCTCCGACACAAAAGGATTTTTTTTCTTTAGTCAAGTATGACTCTGTTCTGGCCCCGTGCCCAGAAATAACCTCCCCTCAGACAACCAGAGGCTAATGAACTGGCAGGCAACCAAGTGAGATGATAACAAAGGTCGGCAGCAATCCGCAGCTGCTTGCCAACGTCTTTATTAAAAGGTCCGTCACATACACACCAAAGCTGAGACGCAGGGCTGATTCAAAACCGGGATCCACGAATCTTTGTTTTGTTCGTCACAAAGATATGGCTACAATCCCTCTCCACGCCTTTTCCTCTGCTGGGCTCTCCTGTCTCTCCGACGCTGGCAAGGATCCAACCAAAACTCGCTCCCCTCGTCAATGTCCTCCTGTGGCTGCGGGGACGAGCTTGGCTCTGGGCCTATCTCCTGCCCTTCGGAGTCCTCCGGAGGCATTGCCAGAGAGGAGAGTCCTGGAGAAGGAGGCCTTGCCAACTCCTCTCCCTCACTCTCAGAGTCCTCCCCTGCTGATGACGCAGGCTCAGGCAACGGAGCCACAACAGACTCTTTGTCGTGTTTGCAACCTCTGAGAAATGGAGGCTGAAGGTGGCAGGTCGGGGAGAGGAGGAGAATGGCAGTCTGGACCTTCTCCTGCTGACACTGCCCCCCCTTCCTTTCGGGTCCTCTCTTTCTTGGGAGGGAGGGGTAGAGACTGTCCCCAGGAACGCTGGGCTGACCTGTCACTCTAGCCCCCTCATCACTCCTGCTTTGAACCCACAGCAGCTTCATCTCCATCACCTCCCTTCCCTTTGCTTTGCTATAAAACAGTGGTTCCCAAAGTGGGCAGTATCACCCACTGGGGGGTGGTGGGATGCCTTAGCGGGGCAGTAAGAGGCAAGGGGGATGGCAGGGGGGCACTAGAGGGAAAAGGGGGCGGCAGGGGGGCGCTAAGTGGCAAAGAGGGTGGCCCCCACCCTTTGACCCATGCAGTTACCTCCTTGCAAGCAAACAGCAAGAAAAAACAACTGCTTTCAGCTTCAGCATAGGTTAATTAGCCCGTTGATTAGATCCGCATCTCTCAGTTGATTTGCTCTCAGCTGTTTTGCGCAGGGATCTGGCACTTGCTACAAAGAGCTAAATTGCTAGAGCAGATTTTTTTTTTCTCGTGCAATTCAAGCTGAAAACGAAACTGAAAGTAAAGCAGGTTGTTGGCTTTGCTATTTGCTGCAATGTTGGAAAATTAGGCAGAGGCAGGTTTCTTTTCTTTTTCCTAATCATAAAAGGTAGGTGCAAACAATGGGAAATTTAGGCAAAAGAGGAGAGTTCAAGATTTTAAAACACAAAAGAAAAAAAAGCTCTATTTAACTAGGGAATTGTAATAATTGAGATACTATTGTAAATTGTGTTGAAAGCAGAAATGGCTAAGTTGTGATTTGGAGGAATATATGGGGGAAATTATTTGGTTTATTATTATTGGTAAATATAATTAATTGATTTGTAAGAAATTGGACTGCATGGAAATAATTGGAATCTTTATGTTCATATTGATTAATATAAAAAAAAGATAGTTATATAACTAATTCATTTATATTAAAATGTTGAATTTGTATTAAACAACTGTAATATAACATAATTAACCAATATGAGAATGGATATAAAAATAGATGACCAAATCTTACTTGTAGGACAGAAACCAGCTCTCAGCCCCCCTTGTGACTGCTCCACCGCCTGAGGAGGGAGGGGAGGGCTGCAGGCTGATCCCAAGGGGGTCTGGGAATGGGAGTGGATTCATCATCCCACAGCCCTCTCCATCCCCTCCTCTGGGAAACTGCTTTCTCCCACTCGCTGGTGGTCAGCAAATTCAAAAGGAACCCCAGCTGAGAATCCCTGCTCTCTGGATGGGCTGATTCAGGGGATTTCTTTAGCGTTAACTAAGAGTGTGACCTATTTATGTTACAGGGATAGATTTGCACTGGAGCAGCCTGCAGGCCTCCCAAAGGCTCTGCGCACTGTTTTTGCGAAAAACGGGCCCATTTTTCACAAAAACGGGACATGCGGGGCAAGGCTTCAGGAGGCCAAAGAATGGCTGTATTCTGTGTATCTTACTGTTACTATCTTCCTTAGTGGGTCGTGCAAACCGCTATTCCAAACAATGCTATTTATAGGGGGTGGGGGTGGGTGCAGTGGTGGGTTGCCCAGGTTCTCACTGGCCCTATAGAACCGGTAGTAAAACCGGCAGGAGGCCCCGCCCACCGACCCCGACATCACCAAAAGGCTTCTGCGCAGTCCATGCGCGAGGGAAGTGAGCACGTGCCATGACCTCGCTGCAAACCGGTAGTAAGTAAAGGTAAGTAGAACCCACCCTGGGTGGGGGCCACTGAGGATGAGCTTGTAGTACCAAGGGGGCAGTGGACTGAAAAAGTTTGGGAACCACTGTGTTAGGCTCCCTGTGGAGGGGGGTTCCGGAGGGTATTCAGCCATGGGGACAAATTCCACCCCTGCGGCTATTTCAAAAGGGTGAGTCCCGTGCTCCTATGAACTGCGGCAGTGGTGGGATTCAGCTGGTTCTGCCTGGATCGCGCAAACTGGTAGCGGTGACTGTGGGAGGCTCTGCCCACCCTCCCGGACGTAATGCACGACTACTGCACATGCTCAGGAGGCCATTTCCATGCACAGAGGTGGCACTTGTGAGCAAATGGAGTGCACGCACATACTCCCATTTGCAGACTGGAAGGGAAGATGAGTGAATCCCACCTCTACACTGTGGTATTGTAGCCACTCCAGCAAACGGCAGGAGATCTGCCCAGCTAAAATGCAGATATTTAACGTAGCATCTCAGGTATTGTTCTATCATTGCATTAGCTCTTGCTGAAGCTCTGTCCCTACACGGACGGAAGGTGGAACTAAGTCCTTGAGATGACCCTATCATCTTAATGGAATCCCTCCAAAACTTTGCTGTGAATTGGAAACACCCCCCCCCACACACACACCCTTCCCAGATGATCCTTCTTGGCTCCCCATGGAGACTCGTTTGGGTTCATTAGTTGGAGCCTTGACAGGCTGTTTTTCCTGACCCCCCCCCCCTTTCTCCTTGTGAGAATTCACACAATTTCTGGCCAAGTGACCCCAGGCTGCCCCCTTTGCTGCCACCCCCATCGTAGCCCCGTCTTCTCTCTTCATCTGAAGCATCTGCAGGGAGGGGCCCCTCCCCTCTTGATTAACCCTCTAATTAAGACAATTAGGGAGAATTCCAGAATCCCCTGGAGATGAAATGGGGAGGAATCCCTGGTCCTTCCCAGCCTTTTCAAGACATGGGGAAGATTTTATACATGGTTAGAAAAGAAATAGGAAGATAAGAGGAGAGATAAATGATTTAGATAATCGAAAGTTAAACGAGGGAGAGGATAAAAAAAAAACTGAAACCCAAATGACACCAGAGTAAATGAAAAAGGAGGATGGGAGGGGGGGGGAAGAAAGAAATTTAGAAGAATAAATGTACAATTATGATGACAATACTGATAGATAGAATAAATCTGAAAAGAAACTGAAAGAAAGTATATACTATGAGAATACAGGAGTTGCTCAGATACCAAAAGGCGAATATTTCATAGCAAAGAAGATAGAAAGGAGAGAGGAGGAGAGAAGAGGAAGAGAAGAGTGAGGGAGAGGAAGGGAAGGAAGGGAAAAGAGAGGAAGGAAGGGTAGGAGAGAAGATGAGAAGGGGGAAAAGAAGAAGGGAGTGGGGGAAATGAAGGGGAAGTAGGATGAGGTAGGAGAGGAGGGAAGAGAAAGGAGGAGAGGAGAGGAGGGAGAGGAAGGGAAGGAAGGGAAAAGGAGAGGAAGGAAGGGTAGGAGAGAAGGTGAGAAGGGGGGAAAGAAGAGAGGAGTGGGGGAAAGGAAGGGGGATGAGGTAGGAGAGGAGGGAAGAGAAAGGAGGAGAGGAGAGGAGGGAGGGAAGGGAAGGGAAAGAGGAGGAGGAGAAGGGTTGTGAAATAAGGGAAGAAAGGGTAGAAGAGCAACTCCGAATGTAATTAAAATGCCTTATTTTAATGCTTTCTTTAAGGAAAACATGTATATGTAGGATTAATTATGTATAAGGAAATGGAGATTTTATATTATGTGTATAAGAAATAAAACTGAGGATACGCATGACCAGGCCAGGGAAGGGCCCTCCTGACCTCAGCTGCATTCAGACCAGCCAGGGGAAAACCACCTTCACCCACCCCTCAGTGGCTCCTGTGGGAGGCTGCGGAGTCTTGGGGGCTTCGGGACTTGTGGACCCAGCCTGGGGGGCAGCTTCCTTCACAGCTCTTAGGGAAGGACCCGAAAAAGGGCTCATTTCAGGGATACGGGGACTCCGATGCCTCTGCGTGGAGGCTCAGAGTAGGAGGAAGAAACGGGGGGAAGGTGAAAACGGACATTTCTAGAACGGAGAATCAAACTAGGGTGGTTGGTTGGTTCCCAGGAGCAGCTATCAAAGACGTGACTGAGGGGCTTATTCAAATAATGAAGTCCACAGATTATTATCCCTTTTTCCTCCTTCATGCAGGGAGGAACGAAAAAGTCCCTGAAAAGAGACTCGGAGCAGGTGGGCATGGAGGGCGAAGAGTTGGGGGCACAGGTGGTTTTCTCTTCCGTTCTCCCAATAAAGGGAACCATCCAAGTTGAGCCTGGCTTAGGGGACGGTTCTCTCGAGGGAAATTGGGATTCTTGGACCATGGTCCACCACATGGATGGACTTTCTCTGGGGAGACCCTCCCCCTCCCCCTCCTCCAGACCTTCCGTCAGCATCCTCCCCCCTCCATTATTGCAACTGAGTCCCTCCCCCTCCATGCTGGTCCCCTTTTCCTCTCTTCCCTCCCCTCCTTCCTCCATCAGAGCCTCCCCCAGAGAGCAGGGAGGGTCTCCCCACAAAGGGTCCCAAGGGGGAGAATGTGGGTCCTTTGAGGGACATTTCTCCAACCCTCCATCGGTTTGTTTCCTGGGCTCTCCAGGGTCTCCTCAGGAGTCGGGAAGGGCCCCTTCAGCCGCTTCCAATGGGCCAGAGGAACAAGGGGCTGCCCCACCTGCAGACTCAGCCATGGGGCGGAGGAGGAGAGTCCCTGAGCTGCCCTGATGGAGAATGGAGGCTTGTTGCCTGCTGGATCCTGGCCAGTTCCTCAGTTCCGCTTCGGAGGAGCCCAACGCTTCAGGCTGGGGAAGCGAAGCCCAAGCGCCTCTGCAGCTCTTGGGGGCTGGAGAAAGAAACTCTTGTGTGTGTGTATTTGTGTGTCTGTGTAGCTGGGGATGGCAGAGAGAACGCAGAGAAAATCGCAATATTTGGGGGGTTGGAAGCATGAAAGGGGCCCAGAGGTTCTGCCTGGGTCAGGCGAGGGATGGAGGCCCCACAGAGGCTGCCTGGATCTGGGGCTGACTTTGTGTGAGGGGCTGTGTCAGATACACAACTGTGGGGCAGATGCGGACTCTGCCGCCTCCTTCAGCTGCTGGGGAGGACCTGGCTCTGGGCTGCTGAGGCTGGTGCTGGGCCAGGGGGGAGCGCCTCCCCCCTTGTCCTCCAGGGCAGCTGCTGGGGGCTCCCTCCTCCCATTCTGAGCCCCGAAGGACCCTCGAGTTCTGGCTCCACTTTGCCCTTCTGGACTCTCGGCAGCTCCAGCTTCGGCTCCTTCTGGGCACTCTGGGAACTCAAAGGGCATCTAGTCCAGTCCAGGAGTACAGAGAAAGGAGGAGAATCGGGGGAGGGGGAAGCAAAAGGAAGACGACATTCTCCTCCGGAGCTGGCATGAAACAGACCCCAAAATTGCAGCCCCCCCAAGACTGAAGGGATTTCCCCCCCCCCCTTTCCCCGCTTCTCTCTCTGCGCGGAACTATCTCCTGTATCGGGCGAAGTCAAGGGAGGCTCTGCCCGGAGACCGATGACGCTGCAGAAGAGAGAATTCCCATTGGTCCTCCTGCTCTTCCTGGACGCTCCCAGTTCCGAAGTCGAGGAAAACTCCTCCCCCCCCTCCAGACCCTCCGATTCCTCCTCTGGGGCTGGGAGCCCCTCCGTCTCTCTCCTCCCTTTGGGGCGCTTGTGGGGCCGCGTCCATGGCTCTGGCTGGGCTCCCCCTGATGCTGCTGCTGGGGGCGCTGGCCCGGATCCCCGGAAGCGAAGGGGGGAAGGAGACCCCCGGTAAGGAGGGGGCTGGGCGGGGGAGGAGGGGGCTGGGAAGGACCCCCGGAGGAGGGAAGGAAGCCGATGGTCTCCAGAGCCTCCACCAGCCTAGATCTCTGCGTGGTCTCCTCCCCCTTCCTCCCCCTCCCCCTCCGTCAGAAGGATGGAGAGGGACCCCTCCCCCCTTCCCCAATTGTAACCCAGTGGAAGTCGCCCCTCTCTCATCCCTCCCCCCGGTGTCTGGGCGAGAGGGGGCTGCATGGAAAGAGGAGGGGGAGGAAAAGCGAAAGCGAAAGAGGAAAAAGAGGCATTTGAGCAAAAGTCTTTTGGCTTCTTCAGAAAGTTCCGTTTTTCTTCTGAATCTCAGATTGGAGGCTCTGGAGGTCAGGCAAGAGGGGGGCTATGGGCCCTTCACGGGGAGCCCCTGAATTTGGGGAGGAGACCAAGAACCCCCATAATCCTCCTGGAGGGGAGGGGGAAGTGAGGGAGGAGGATATTGGTGGGCTTTTTGGGAAGGGGGAAGGGAAACAGGGGGGATCCTCCACAGTCACCCAAAGGGAGGGAGCTGGGCTGAAGATTGGGGGGAGGAAGAAAGAGGGGGAGAGAGGGAGGGAAGGTGAAGACTGAAGGGCTGGGAGACCCCGGGAGAGTCGGTCTAGATGTCCTCAGTGTGGCCCCTCCCAAAGAAAGAGAGAGTGGGGGGGATGGAAGTTACATCCTTCCTGCGCCTTGAGATCGCACCTTCCCTGCAGAGACTGAATGGGGTTGCTGGACCGGTTGAGCTTCTGCCTGCCTTTTCCCACCCCTCCCCCTCTTGCACCCCTCCCCGTCCAGACCCCCCAGGAAGCCTCCCTTCCTCTCTGGGACTGAGAGTTCCCGTTCCCTCCTCCAGGGGGCGTCTCTAAGGAAGGTCCCCCGCCCCGCCTCCTCCTCTCCCAACGGCTGGGAATGATGGGCCCTGGAATCCCTCCTGACGGCCTTCCTCCCCCTCCTCCCCCTCCCAGCCCATTTCCTGTACCAGGAGAAGTCCGAGTGCCACTTCCTGAATGGGACGCAGCGGGTGAGGTTCCTGGACAGGTACATCTACGACCGGCAGGAATATCTCCGCTTCGACAGCGACCTCGGGGAGTTCGTGGCCGTCACGGAGTTGGGGGAGGCGACTGCGGATTATTGGAACAGAGACGAGCAGCTCCTGCAGATCTGGAAGGCCCGAGTGGATCGCTTCTGCCGGAACAACTACGAGGTTCTCCAGGGCGGCCCTGTGGTTGGCCGGAGAGGTGAGTTCATGGGGGGGGGGAGTTTGGGGGAGGGGATCCCCTTTTCCTTTCCTTGATTGAGACTCTCCCGGATGAAGATTCGGTGGTTCTTTCAAAAGCAAGGATGATTCACATTCAGTGGCAAAATCCATCCATTCATTCATGAAGAGACGAATGAAAAGGCTTCAGGGGATTCAGGCTGCCTCCCCCTCTCTGCCCCCCCCCAGCAAAGCCCCAGAGCCCCCTTTGGACCCCTTTCCAGAAGGCCAGTAAGGGGGGGGGCTCCCTCCCCCTCTGGGCCCTTTGGGATTTTAGGATTAAAAAAATCCTTTCTCTCCAGGTCTCAGTTCTCTTTATTCCTTATTCTGAGTCATTTCCACTCCGGCATCTTTTCAATCCAATAAATAAGTAAGTAGGTAAAATAAACCAGCATATAAAATTAAATAAAGAAATAGATAAATGAAAAATAAATAAATGAAAAATAAAATAATTAAACGAATAAATAAATAAAATAAAATAAATAAATAAATAAAATAATAAAATAAAATAATAAAATAAAATAATAAAAAAATAGTAAAATAAAATAAATAAAATAAAATAAAATAAAATAAAATAAAATAAAATAAAATAAAATAAAATAAAATAAAATAAAAAAGTAAGTCTCCCCAGGACCCTCTCCTAGCCAGGAGATTTCGATGCTGCCAAGAGGGAGGAGCAGATGGTTGGCCAGAGAGAAGAGTCTCGGAGGGAGGGGGGGTCTTCCCTGGGAGGGGGACCCCCCTTTCCTTTCATTCCTTTGGATCCTCCCAGATAGAGCATTTATTTACTTATTCATTCATTCATTCATTCTACACTCTCAGATGTACAAAATCCCCCTTTTCTTCCCAGGATCCAAACTCTCCTCCTGTCTGGAATCTGCGATCCCTTCCATCCATTTCTCCCACACACACAAGAAAATCCACCCAGTTAAGGTTTTTTGGGGTGGGGGGGAATCCAGCCAGATCTCTCTCTCTCCTGCTCAATACAGCCAGTCCTCCACTTAACAACCGTTCATTTAGAGACCGTTGAAAGTTACAGCAGCAGTGAAAAAAAATGACTGATGACTGTTTTTCACACTTACGACCGTTGCAGCCTCCCCATGGTCACGTGATCCGAATCCAGATGCTTGGCAACAGTCTCGTACTTATGACGGTCACAGAGTCACAGCGTCCCCTTTTGTGACCTTCCCATAAGCAAAGTCGCATTCACTTAACAACCCTGCTACTCATTTAACAACTGCAGTGATTCACTTAATGACTGTGGCAAGAAAGGTCGTAACATGGGGCAAAATTTATTGAAGAAACGTCTCACTCAGCAACAGAAATGTTGGGCTCAATTGTGGTCCTAAGTCGAGGACTCCCTGGATCTACCTATACATTTCTCTCCCTCCCTGATTCATTTGGATCCTGGGGGAAAAAAGGGAGAGTTTGCACATCTGAGAGTGCAGAATAAATAAATGAGGAGTAAAACCTCCATCCGGGAGGATCCTAAGGAATGAAATGGGGGGGGGGTGTCCTGGCATTTCCCTCCCTCCCCCCAGACTCACCTCTCCGTCCAATCACACGCTCCTCCCTCTTGGCAGCCTAGAATTTGTGTTCATGATTCAATGCTTAAACCGAGATGTAAAACGCCCAATAATAGGAATCCTGATCGCTTCCTTCTTCCTTCCTGGGGAGGAATATATATTTTTACCAACTGATGGGGGGTTTCAGAGGCCAATCAAGAATTTTAGCTGCCCTTGTTGCCATTCGGCCTTTCCAGAAAAATTATATTCCTTTATTCGAATCAGAGAAGTCTTGAAAGCCTCATCACTTAAGAACTGATTAAGTTTAATGTTCCCATTGGGAGCCCAGAGATTCTCCCAAAATAACGTCTCACCATAGAATCCAATAAGATCTCTCTTCTACAAGAGGAAAACCTCCAGATCCTAAGAGAGAAAAGCCTCTTGGAGCATTTGCTCCTTCCGGAAATTATTCAATATTTTAGGGGAACCAACAGAGATTTTGCTCTCCAGAGATTCAGTCTGGAGGCAAAACTCATTTTCACTCCTAAATTCTTCCCTGCAAACCTGAGAGGATTTTCACCTGCCACATAAGATGCATTTGGAAATGTTTTTACTACCAAAGAGGATATTTTCATGGAGATAATAATATCCAGCTATTTAATTTGTTTCTGGATGATATTTAAAGTTTTTTGCCCCTGCAAACAGCACAACATTCTTGTCATCTGGCTCAGTACTTGAAAAATTTTCATTCCAATAATATTTAATATAGAGATTTCACCAGGTTTATTAATTTATCTAGTGAATTTTCATAACCTCTGAAAGTGCCCCAAGTGCCAATTGTGTTGGTGTTGTGAGTGTGTCTCTTTTGTGGGCCTCTCAGGGCCTCCCTCCCTCCTCCCTCCTTTTGGGGGTCTCTGGGGGGATTTTCCCTTCAGGGAAAGGAGCTTCATCAGCTGCCCAAAGATCACAAAGCCCATGCTCCCCTCCTCTTTGCCTCCCTCCCCTCCTTCCTTCCTCCCTCCCTGGTTCAGGGACAGGACCGAAATCTCTGGATGGTTTGTGAAAAACCTTTAGCTGCTCAGAAGCTTTATCCACATAAATAGAAAGCATTTTTATTATAAATCCAAAAGAGTGATCCTGAATTTCATTGTGATTCATATAATTCCTTCTTCATCAAAAGTATTATTTTTCCTTCCATGAAAATACTTCAGACAAGACGCCAATAATTCTCTTATTAAAAGAACAGGAAAATTTATTATATTCCGTGTATTTAGAGCAAATTGTTGGTGCAGCTCCAGTTTAGGAGACCTGAAATCACCGGATGTTTCTTGAGTCTCTTTGGGGGAATTTTCGCTTCCTTTTTCTTTGACTTCTGAGCCGATTTTTCTCTCTGGAGAGATCCGGGCGTCTCCTTCCCCCGAGAGGCCAAAGCTTTTCTCTGCCCACCAAGAGAGGCTCTCCACCTTCCCTCAACTCTCTGCATGGAAACCTGACCAGATCCCAGGTTGGAATTACAAATAACCATTTAAAAATGGGTTGTTCTTAAGCATTATAGAATTTACTGTTAATAAGAAAATCCCTCCACAGAAAACAAAAAGGACTCTGGCTGGAATGGATCTATTGTCCCACTGGGGGCCCCCAGGGGGAGAGTCTTCTCTGTGGGAGCACCTACTATCTGGAACGAGCTCCCCCCCCCCCCCCAGCCCGGAGATACGGAGGATCCCGGATCTGCGTACCTTCCGTCGCGCGCTCAAGACTTTCTTATTTCATCAAGCCGGCCTGACCTAAATCTTTCCCTTTTTAAATGGAAATTTTAATTTGTTTTAAATTATTGGGGTTTTTAAATTTGTCTCAGCCAAATTATTTAATTCGTTTTTATTCTATTTTAAATTTTTGTATTTATGTGTTTTTATTCTGTGGCTGTTCACCGCCCTGAGTCCTTCGGGAGTAGGGCGGTATATAAATCCAATAAAATGTAAATGTATTGTGGAGCCTCTTGAGGGGCTCATCCAGACTAACCTCCCCAATTAATCCATCCAAGAGTTGTGCCAGTTGGAGCACTTGCTGAAGGAGGAGATCAAGAGGGATCCTCTCCAAGACTCTGCTGAGATCCTGGGACTGGCCTGATCTCCTCAGCCACCAACTGCCCCCACCTTCCCTTTCCCAAAGATCCCTTCCGGATCCCTTCTCCCCTCCCTACCCCACCCCCCAATTCCAGGCAGATGCTGCCCTGAGGGAGTCAGAGGGACCCTCCCCACTTCCTTCCCCAGGAGTGGCTGATTGATGCTTTTCCTGCGGTTCCTGATCTGGGAAGGTCTCCCTCTGAATCTCCCCAAAGCCCCCCCGCCCAGGAAGGATCCTTGAGAGAGATCGTGAGATCCCCCAAAACCTCTTCTGCCCTTCCTGCTCTGAAGGGGGGATTCGGGGTCTCTCATCTTCAATGGGAGGAGAAACTTTTCCTTCAGGGGATTCTGGCACTTGTGGGGAGCAAAGGGCTGCCCCCCATTGGGCTCCTTTGCCCTTTCCTTCAAAATGCCTCTTTCTGTTGATGATGCTTAAAATTGGGGGGTTTTGCAGCTACATCACACTTTCCACTTTCCCCCCCTGAAATCTGCTGCTGGGATTTTTGGGGGGATGGGATTTTTTTTGTTTATAACAAAAAAAACAAAAAACAAAACCATAGAATCACCATTATTCAAATACAATTACAAACAGTATGTCGATCGGTTAAAATTCTTTTGTGCTCAATCCCTTGTCCCAAATTGCCATTTATTTAATTTCTCTTGTTTAACATTTTTATGTCTCATACTCACTTAAACACTGTTGAACAGCCAGAAAAAGAAAAGGAAACAATTTCTGATATTTATCTTTACCTTAATTCCTGTTTCATATTTCATCTCCATGCTTTGTTATCTAATGACTGATAAAACAAATCCCAAATTAAATAATATTGTTTATCTTCCTGTTCTCTAATTTCTTTTTTTTTATTGAAAAAGTTTTACAATACAATAATTTTTTTCATTTTCCATTTTTTCCAAATCTTTCAATGCTTTCTAATTCAGTATCAAACGATTCACGATGCTCCTTAAATTTATCATCTGTGGTTTCCAGTCGGATTTCCTCATTAACTTCTTCCTGTCGATTAGCATCACCCCCCTTTTCTTGAAGAGTACTGGACCTCTGCTGCTGGTCATTTCGAAGTAAAACTTTATTTTTTGAATCTTCCTCCAGCAGTTCAAGGTCCTGTGATCCCCCTCCAAGGTCACTGAGGTGTTCAATTTTCTCATCAGAAAAATCCATAGTAAAATCCTCTGGACAACCACCAAATTCTCCTTTTACTTTTAACACACTTTGATTTTCTTCTTTCTGTTCACATTTTGTAGACTCTGTTTTGGATGTTTTATTCTTGAGATATTCCGGTGCTCCCTTAAAAATATTTTGGTAAAAATATTCTGCTTTCTCAATAGTATTCAGACAATGTCTCACACCATGATATCTAAAAATTATACCAACTGGAAAATCCCATCTGAATGGGATATTACTTCTCTTCAGTTCCTTGACCAAAAAATCAAAATCTTTCCTGTCCTTTAAAACCTTCGATGGTAGCTCTTTAAAAATCCTGATTTGTGTACCTGCTACCTGCACTCTCTCAGAATAAGACTTTTGTAAAATATCATCTCTCAGTCTTTTATCAGTGAAATAAACAACGACATCTCTAGGCAGATTCCTTGGTTTAGCCAAACGCGAATTAACTCTGTAAACTTTCTCTATAGAACCCAAAATTAGTTCATCTTGTATCTTTAATAATTCTGCAAAGGCCTTTGCACAGGTTATTCTTAAGTTTTCTCTGTTGTCTTCTTTTATACCTCTTAGCCTAATTGCAGGTTCCATAGCCTTAATTTGAAGCATAATAACATCATTCTGAATGTTGTGGTTTTTGGCCTCTGCTTCCAGAAGTTTCCTTTGTAATTCTTGTATCTGAGCTTCAAATTTACTACTAATCTCAGTCACTTTCTTCCCCATTGCAGCCACCGCAGTTGAAAGATCTGAAGCTACTTGAGCAATAATTTGACTTAGTTGGTCATATTTTCCAGAAACCAATTCCTCAAGATCCTTCTGTGATCCATTTATCTTATCTACCACACTCTCTAAGGACCTTGTAATTAACTCTTTTAAATCCAGTTCTGTAAGTCTCTGCAAATGAGTCATTTCAACTTTATTCATCTGACTCAAAGGGGAGCCCCCCCTTCCTTTAAGGCTCAACCTCACCCCCAGAAGCTCTCCCTGCTCTCTAATTTCAAGTGTCAATTGACTCATTTCAGCAGACTCCAGGATTTTCTTAATAACTTCATCTTCTGTAGGTATCTTCTCACCTTTCCAATTTTTAGCAAAAACAATTCTAGCCGCTCTTAAAACATTCACAATTAAGTATCTCAACTCTTTATTATACATTTCTGGTAACATTCCTAGTAAAAATATCTCTGGTTTAAAGTCAATATGTTTCTTAATCATTTTTTCCAACCACCTGTGTATCTTAGTCCAAAATCTTTCAGCTTCTACGCATGTCCACCACATGTGGTCATAGGATCCTGGAGTCTGATGACACTTCCAACATTTCTCCGATTTATTCTTGAATATTCTGGATATTCTCGTCGGGGGTAAATGCCACCTGTAAAACATCTTATACAAATTCTCCTTATATTGCTGTAGACATTGTCATTTTATAGTTTTGTAACCATAATTTTTGCCATTTTTCTAAATCAATCCCAGGACCAAAATTTTCCCCCCATTGTCTCTTTCATTGTCTCTTTAAATTGTTCCTCTTCCAATGTTACCACCAATAAATAACCACACAGTTTTTTAATTACATAGTCATCAGACCCCATTAATATCTTACCTAAATTGGTCAAATCATTGTAAAAAACATTCATATTTAGCATCTTCTTCATATCTAGAAGGTATTTGCCAATAAGAAAACCAATCCATCTGAAAACCTTGTTCTTCAAGTTCCTGCTTCGACTTTAGTTCAGCCTTTTCATCCATTAATTCACTGTATCTAACAATTTGTTCTCTTCTAAATATTACAGAATAAAAAGCTTCAATCGTTGAGACCCAGACTGGAATTCTCAGATAATGCTGTTTTTTAATCTTCTCCCAATTCAGTAATAAAGCCTCACGTATATGACGTCTTCTAAAATACCCCTGCATCTTTATTCCCTTATACCATAAGTAAGCGTGCCACCCCATCAACAAATCATGACCTTCTAAATCCAATAATCGAGTATTCCTTCATGTTCCCCATTCTTTAATCCACATCAAACCTGAAGCCGCTGGGTGAGGCCATCCGTCACCAGGGCTGGAGGTCTCCTCCGTCTGCTGGTGTTATAAGTTTCCATCTCCACCTCTGGGGACCCAGGAGATGCTGAGGCTGCCCCCTCAAGGGTCCTGGAGGCTGTGGGGGGAGGGGCTGAATGGGGGATTAGAGGCTTCGGCTGAACCCTGGAAAGGCCAAAGGGCTTTGGGTGTTGGGAGCCCCAAGATGGGGGACTTTAACCAACATCATTCTGGGTGGAGTTTCCTTGTCCCAGAGACCCAGTTGGCAATTCTGGAGATTCTCCTGGACTCCCGGAGAGCAGGTGGCAGTCACGGCTAGGAGAGTGTCTGTAAGACTTCAGGTTAATTGTGGCCACTTTGGCAAATAAATTTAATAAATAACTTAATTTATTAAACAAACAAACAAACGTGTTATTACACCTAATTAAAGGTGTGGTTTCATCCAACATGTGCTGTGTCTGTCCTTCCCGTCTTCTTGGTTATTTCTTTCCATGTCCACCACATCTGGCAGAAGGTTCCTTCCACCTCTGGGCGTTTCCAGCATTTATCCCTGTCAGATGTGCCTATTTAGGGAATTCTTTTTTGAAGATTGCAACTGATCCCAATCAGGAAGGATTTAACGTTTTTCCCTCTTTCAGATTCCCTTTTAATATCTTGCCGCAATTTACTTTGGAAGATGACTTAAAACACAGAATATTTTCAGGAGTAAAAAGGGATCTTGGCCTGAACTAATCATCTTGGTCTTCTTTTCTGGGCCCTGTTGTGTCTTTCATGTGCCTCCTTCTCCTCCTTCCCTCCAGCCAAGCCCACCGTCACCATCTCCCCCACCAAGATGGACCCAGCTTCCCCCAACACCATCCTCCTCTGCACTGCGACCGGCTTTTACCCCGTGGAGATCGAGATCCAGTGGCTGAAGAACGGGCAGCCGGAGAAGGAGGGCGTGGCCTTTGGGGAGGAGCTCCAGAATGGAGACTGGACCTACCAGCTCCAGGTGATGCTGGAGACCCAGCCCCAGAGGGGGGATGTCTACACTTGCAAGGTGGAGCACGCCAGCCTGGAGGCCCCCATCACTGTCCAGTGGGGTAAGAGCCCCTCCCGTCCCTCCTGATCTGTGGACACCACCCTGCCCTGAGAAGGGGGAAAGACCCCCCTTGTGGGAAAAACCAGAATGGAGCCTCCTGGGGGAAGGTGGGCCTGATCCTCCTGCTCAGGTGAGGCTCCTTCTCCTTCCCCAGAGCCCCGTTCCTCCAGCTCTGCCAGGAGCAAACTCTGGACGGGGATCATGGGAGCTGTGATAGGAGTGGCCTTCCTGGCTGTGGGGCTCTTCTCCTACCTGAAGAGCAAGAAAGGTGAGTCTGGGGGGCTGGAGGAGAGGTTGTGGGGAGGCCTCTCATCAAGCTTAGCAGGTGGCCAAGGGGGTCCCCTTGAGAAATATTTGTGGGAACTTCTGTCCCTCAAGTGGTTATTAAGTGAAGATCCTGCAAACTATTATGGGCTATCAAAGGGGATAGGGACTCCCCCCCACCAGTCCTCCAGCCCATGAAGATTTCTGATTGAGTCTTTTTCTCCTTCCAGCAATTCCCATCCAACCTCCTGCAGGTGAGTTTGTCCTCTTCCCCCTCATCTCAACCCCTCCTACAAATTATTGGAGGTTTTTAAAATTCCTTAATTGTTCCTTTAAAAAAAAAACATGCCTGGACAATATCTGCTTGCTATGGATACAGCAGATTTTTTGATTTTTGGCAGCTTTTCCTTACAGAACTCTGAAAAAGTATTGCAATCAAACACAAAACACACCCAAATGCTAAAATCTTGCCCAGAATTTTTCCAAGTTTTGGGAAATTGCCAAAGGGAAGGGAAGGAGGGGGGCATTCCTTCCCATTCCTTCCTTGGGGAGGGAGCAGCCCAGGTTTAAATTCCCCCATGCATTTTGTAAGCAACCCACCCATTCTGTTAGGCTCCCTGTGGAGGGGGGTCCTGAGGGTATTCAGGCAAATTCCATCCCTGTGGCCATTTTAAAAGGGGTGAATCCTGTGCTACTCTGCACTGCAGTAGTGTAGGCCACTCCAGCAAATGGCAGGAGATCTGCCCAGCTAAACTGCTGATAATTAACGTAGCATCTCAGGTATTGTTCTATCATTGCATTAGCTCGTTCTGCAGCTCCGTTTGTACTTGGATGAAAGGTGGAGCTAAGCCCTTGAGATGACCCTATAATCTTAAGGAACTCCCTCCAAAACTTTGATGTGAACTGGAGCCCCCCCCCCCAATCCGAGATGATCTTTCTTGGCTCCCCATGCAGACTTGTTTGTGTTCATTAGTTGGAACCTGGACAAGCTGTTTTTCCTGACCCCCCCCTTCTCCTTGTGAGAATTCACACAATTTCTGGCCAAGTGACCCCAGGCTCCCTTCTTTGCTGCCACCCCCATCATAGCCCCATTTTATTTGTTCATATGAAGCATCCCAGCCTTTTCCTCCCTGAAATGGGTGGATTCTCTCTCCATATGTCCTTGCCTATCAACCACCCCCCTGCAGTGTGGGTCTGCCTTGGGGATGGGAGTTGAAAAGGGAGAAAAATATGTTATTTACTGTAAAAGTTTCTCTCTATATTCTAATTTTCTTCCCCATCTCTTTTTCTTCAGCGCTCATGAATTAATCCTGCTATCAGATGCAAAAGCATATTTTTTTATTTAGTCGCTGATGACTCTTTGTCCTGTTTGCAACCTCTGAGAAACGGAAGCTGAAGATGGCAGGTTTGGGGGAGGAGCAGAATGGCAGCCCGGATTTTCTCCTGCTGAGACACCCCCCCCCCCCAGCTTCCTTTCAGGGCCGCTCTTTCTTGTGAGGGACAAGTGGAGACCATCCACACTTTCCCCAGGGACACTGGGGTGACCTGTCATTCTAGCCCCCTCATCTCTCCTGGCTTTGAACCCACAGCAGCTTCATGTCCATCATTCTTCCTCCGAATCACTTCCCTTCCCTTCGCTTTGCTATAAAAGAATAAACTTCATATGTAAGAAAACCCTAGAATCCTTCCTTCCTTCCTCTTCCTCTTCCTCCTCTTCCTCTTTCCTGCCCCCACAGGAGGCTCCTCCCTCTGCTGCCTCTGGATCCACCATCCCGGCTATTTTGGGTCCGAAGCCAGAACTGGTTCGGGAGGAGGGTGGGCAGAACCAGGGAGGTGAAGGGGCAGGACCCCCCTTTCTGCTCAGAGGCCCCCTTGCTCTGCTTCCCCTCAAGCCCCCTTTGGAGGAGCCGAATGCCAGCAGTCACGGTCCTCCCTGAGCATTTGTGGGGAGCCATTGGGGGGCACCTGAGACTCCCCTACATTCATCCAGCCATTTCAGCCATTTCTCTCCTTCACAACTGGAGGGTCCTGCCCCATTTTGGCACCCAATAGCTCCCTTCCTCTTTGGGGCTCAGATTCTAATGGCATAGAGTCTCCTGCTCGATGGTATAAATGGTGGAGGCCTGAGCAGGAGGTTGGACTAGATGACCTCCAAGGAATCCATCTGAAGCCGTTCCTGGTGTAGAAGACATTGCCATGGAGGGGAAGACCTGCTCTGGGGGAAAAAGGGGGGGAGTTCAATGGGGCAGCCCTGAGTGGATGACCCCTCCCTTTTCCCCATCACCCATAGATGCCCCTAGAGCCTCAAGCCCTCCAGAGGTCATCCAGATTGGCTCTGCAGGACTCCAGTGGCCTCGAGTCTGCCTGAGAATTTTCCCCTCCCTTCCTCATCTGGGGTCTTGGGGCCACTACAGGAAGAATCGGTCAGTGTGTGATTGTAGGAATTCTCTGGAATTGTCTGAGAAGATTTGGGCTCCTGTCAGCAATGCCTCCCCTTGCAAGACAATGTGCAAGAACCTGGAGAAGGGACAACCCCAAATGGACCAATGGAAGGGGCGAAAAATTAGACCGGACTTCCTTAAGAAGAAAAGAAAGTCTTGTGTTGATTCATTGTTTAGGGGAACTGAAACAGCCGTTTCTTAGAGGGACAATCAAACTAAGGTGGTTGGTTGTTTCCCAGGAGCAGCTCTCAAAGACGTGACTGAGGGGCTTAGAGAAATGATGAAGTCCACTTTTCCGTCTTTCATGCAGGGAGGAATGAAAAAGTCCCTGGAAACGATGCCAAGAGGCTCGGAGCAGGTGGGCAAGGGAGCCAAAGAGTTGGGGGCACAGGGGGATTCCTCTTCCACTCTCCCAATAAAGGGAACCATCCAAGGAGGGAAGTCAACCCTGGCTTAGGGGATGGTTCTCTCGAGGGAAACTGGGATTCTTGGACCATGGTCCACAACACCCACATGGGGGCTTCTGGCAGGGGATGAGCTGCCTCTCACCAGGACCCAGAAGGTCGGCTTTGGACACCAACTGGCTCGCCTCATCCGAAGGGCTTGAAGTGAGACCGAAGGGAGAGGGAGACCAAGTTTTAGAAGCAAATTCCAAGCTCCAATCTCAGGGGAATCAACCAAATACGGAAAGAAAGAAGGGAAACTCGGAGACAGAAGAGGAGATGGAGAAAGCAAATATGGGGTCAGTCAAAAGGGACTCAGATGCCTCTGCACGGATGCTCAAAGTACGAGGAAGAAACGGGGTGAAGGTGGAGCCCAAAGGCAGGTGTGACATTGTTGCAATCATCAAAACTTCATGGGATGAAACCCAAAATTGGAAAGTGCAAGTAAAGAGATTTAATGCGGAGGAATCACGCAGCAGCTGTCCAAAGGAAGTGGGAGACACGGACACAACCTTGTAGTTTTATGTAAATAAATGTATTTAACATCTACATTCAGAGCAGACAAGATAGTCGGGAATGCAGGGAGATTGTGAGGTAAATCTGTGAATTTATAAATTTATACATTTATAAATTTATAAATCTGTAAACTCTGTGCATGCGCCAAGATGGCAGCTCTCGCCTAATCTCTGTCTGATGATGGGGCGGCTTTGGGTCATTTGGAGGTCCACTGGGGCTGATTTAACTCCCTTCAGCCCCAACATCAACTAGGGGAACCTTTTCCCAGCTCAACGAGGTTTCTCTCACCCTCTGGATCATCGGAGCTGGGCATATATTGGCATGTGAAGGCACCATGGGAGGCTAACTCTAGCAGTTCCGTTAATGGCAGTTACATCAGTTCCTCCATTCTTAAAGCAACAGCAGTTGGAACGACAATGGCAGCAGGCGGCGGCGACAAATGGCACCATGGCAGTCCCTGTCGAGCCCTAGACACCCTGGGGGCTCCGAATTGGTTTGGGGACTTGCTGGGAAACCTGAAGCTGAATGACTACCTCTTCAAGTTCAGGGCAACCTGAACCTGAATGACTACCTCTTTGAGAGGCCTGAGCTAAGGCCAGTGACAGCTTGCAACGTCATCAGAGGGAATTTAAAAACTATTAACCCCTGGAGTGCCTTGAGTGCCCTGAATCACACAAGGTGTTTAGACCCTTGCTGGAATTGGAAGACATCATTATAATTTAAAGTCTGGAGCCTGGCAATATATGCAAAGGACTATTCAATATGCTGAGAGTAGGAGAGGCCAGAGGTTGACAAAAGACTATCTACCTGGTCACCTTGGAGGCCTCCCCCACCTTTCTCAATTCTCTCCATCGGCTAGTCCCTAACCCAGCCACCTCCAGCTTATACATTACCACCTTGATTTTGACACTGACCTCGCTGCCTCCAGACTATACTTTCACCACCTAGACAACCTTCCCTCTTTATATATACATCTACCCCCACACCCCCATGGAGCTATTATCATTCTACCTCACTGTTTGGCTTTATTTCCAACTGAGCCACCCTCTTGTCATACGTTGTCTGGGCAGCTACTAATGTGGATGCTGACGGAGTTTTGAATTACTGACATCATTGAGCAGACAGAACAACAAACTTATTACGACCATCTTATTCAGAACGAGCCGCCGTTAGAAGATGACTAGATTTTTATCCTCTGCTTATCCTGAGACTGCACTAAACTCCTTCCCCCTGCCGTGAGAGGGCAAGGGAGACCAGTTTCTTACCCACGCTGAATTTATCACTCGACTGCCTCAAGACTCTTACATCAAACTATTGGACCAGACCCAAATGCTGTACCCATCTGACTTACTAGATGTATGTGGCGACCGAACTCTTGGCATTGCGAGACTCCCCCCTCTCGCAAATTTGGCCCTCCACATTATCGAGGGCCTACCTTGATGACGGATTTTGGAATCCCGAGAGGTGGCATGGTGCTAAGAGGGGATTAAGGGCTTTCTTATCTAATTTTCTAACCAAGATTTTAATGGCTTCTGAAAGGGGGGTGGGCATAAACAGGGTGGATCATGTGGATTTGGGGGGCAATCCACAGAGGGAGGGATTAGTAAATAATTTTCCAAAAGTGAAGCCAAAGTCAACACAAAATTACATAGGAAACTCGAAACTGGGAACAGGCAGACTTAATACTGACATGGAAATGGGCTGTTCCATCAAGGTTTTGGTTGGGAGGGGCAGATATGGTGGGAGCAGGAGGCCACATCATGTCAGGGGGGTTCGCACCCACTATCTTCAAGCGGTGGCGTGCTCCGACCTCCAAAGCTCTTCTCGTTCCTTGGGTTGCTCAAGGTCTCTGAGCCCGAGTCTTAGGCTGATGTTATGCAACGCCAGGTCTGTGGCTAACAAAGCCCCCCTCATTTGTGACCTAATTCAAGAGGGGAAAGCGGACCTGGCAGGTATTACAGAGACCTGGTTGGGCAATGAAGGGGGGGTCCCCCTCGTAGAAATGTGCCCACCAGGTTTCTGCGCATTCCATCAGCCAAGAACTCGAGGCAGGGGTGGAGGTGTGGCGGTCATTATAAAGGAAGGTCTTGACCCTAGGGAAGTCACTGTCCCTCAGACAACCGGATGTGAGTCCCTCCTCGTGAAGTGGGGTTATGGGTTACAGATGGGCCTGTTGATTGCGTACCTGGCTCCCTGCCACGTATCAGCAGCCCTGCCTGAGCTCCTCAACGTAATAGCCGAGGTGGCAGTTGAGACTCCTAAGCTACTGATTATGGGAGATTTCAACCTGCCATCCATTGGTGAAACGTCTGAAGGGGCTCGGGAGTTTATGGCTTCCATGACAGCCATGGACCTGACCCAATTAGTTAATGGCCCTACTCACACGGGAGGACACACTCTGGATTTGATCTTTATCTCTGACCAATGGCTGAATGGTCTAGATATAGGGGATATAGTCATCGAACCCTTGTCATGGTCAGACCATTCTCTCCTTAAGCTTGACCTTCTGACCACTACAACCCACCGCAGGGAGGCGGAATCAATTAAATGGTTCCGCCCCAGGCGCCTGATGGATCCTGATAGGTTCCGGATGGAGCTTGGGCCATTTCCTGAGACCTTGGCTCATGACTCGGCTGAAGACCTAGTGGCGTCCTGGGATAGGATGGCCGCTGGTGCTTTAGACCGGGTCGTGCCTTTGCGGCCTCTGACTCGGCGTCGAACCTACCCAGCTCCTTGGTTTTCTGATGAGCTGGGGGGGATGAAACGCCGGAAAAGACGCCTAGAGAGCAGGTGGAGGACCAGCCATTCTGAATCCGACCGAACACTAGTGAGATCTTACATTAAGACCTACTTAGTGGTGATAAAAGTGGCAAAATGTAACTATTTTTCCGCTCTTATTGCATCGGCAGATAATCGCCCAGCCGCCTTGTTTAGGGTTACCCGCTCTCTACTCCAGCTGAGAGCCCGGGAAGATCCTCTGCAAGGACGAGCTGAGGATTTTGCACAATATCTGCAGGATAAAATCGCTCAGATTCGGGAAGGCTTGGACTCTAACTGGGTTAATTCGGATGAAATGATGAGGGCAGATCTTGAGAACATTATCTGGGATGAGTTTGATATTGTGACTCCTGAGGACGTGGACAGGTTACTGGGGAAGCTGAATGCGACCACATGTTTATTGGACCCGTGCCCTTCCTGGCTAGTGCTGGCTACCCGGGAGGTTACACGTAGCTGGCTCCAGAGAATTATTAATGCTTCTCTGAGCGAGGGATTCTTACCTCCCGCCTTGAAAGAGGCGGTGGTGAGACCTCTCCTTAAGAAGCCCTCTCTGGATCCGGCTGTTTTAGCAAACTACCGTCCAGTCTCCAACCTTCGCTTTTTAGCAAAGGTTGTTGAAAGTGTGGTGGCACGACAGCTCCCACAGTACCTGGATGAAGCTGTCTATCTAGACTCGTTCCAGTCCGGCTTCAGGCCTGGATACAGCACAGAAACAGCATTGGTCGCATTGATTGATGATCTCTGGAGGGCTCGGGATAAGGGATGTTCCTCTATCCTGGTCCTATTAGATCTCTCAGCGGCTTTTGATACCATTGATCACGGTATCATGCTGCACCGGTTGGAGGGGCTGGGAATGGGAGGCACCGTATTACGATGGTTCTCGTCCTACCTCTCTGACAGGTCGCAGTCAGTGTTGACAGGTGGACAGAGATCGACCACGAGGCCCCTTACTTGCGGGGTGCCACAGGGGTCGGTCCTCTCGCCTCTCCTGTTCAACATTTATGTGAAGCCGTTGGGGGAGATCATCCGTGGTTTTGGGGTGCAATGTCATCTGTATGCTGATGACACTCAGCTGTACATCTCCACCACAAACCACCCCAATGATGCCCTTGAAGTGATGTCCCGGTGCCTTGAGGCCGTACGGGTCTGGATGGGGAGAAACAGGCTCCGACTCAACCCTTCCAAGACTGAGTGGCTGTGGCTACCGGCGTCCCAGTACAGCCAGTTAGTCCCATCACTAACTATTGGGGATGAGTCATTGACCCCCACAGAGAAAGCTCACAATTTAGGCATCCTCCTGGACGCACGACTGTCTTTAGAAGATCATATAACAGCCATGGCCAGAGGAGCTTTCTATCAGGTTCACCTGATTCGCCAATTGCGTCCCTTTCTAGACCGGGACTCATTACGCACAGTCACTCAAGCCCTCGTCATTTCCCGACTTGACTACTGCAATGCTCTCTACATGGGGCTCCCCTTGAAGTGCACCCGGAAGCTCCAACTGGTCCAGAATGCAGCTGCGCGAGTAATTATGGGAGCAACATGGTGCTCGCATGTAACACCTCTTCTACGCGAGCTGCACTGGCTTCCGGTGGCCTTCCGAGTGCGCTTCAAGGTGTTGGTTCTTACCTTTAAAGTGCTCCATGGCTTAGGACCTGAGTACTTACGAGACCACCTGCTGCAACCGATAACCTCCCACCAACCAATACGCTCTCACGGAGTAGGCCTACTCATGGTACCATCATTAAAACAATGTCGTCTGGTGGTTCCAAGGGAGAGGGCCTTCTCTGTGGGGGCACCTACGCTTTGGAACAAAATACCACCTGGAATACGAATAATCCCAGATCTTCGCACTTTCCGACGTGCCCTGAAGACCTTTCTATTTCAACAAGCAGGGCTAGCATAAACATCAAAATTCTATGCCAAGGTCTTAGTAGATACACCAAGTTGACTTAATTTATTATTTACTGTTTATGAAATATATTTACATGTATCTTAATCTGTTCACCGCCCTGAGTCCTTTGGGAGAAGGGCGGTATAGAAATCTAATAAATAATAATAAATAATAATAATAATAATAAAAATCTCAACCAGCATTCTGAGCCCATGGAAGAAAAAGGCGGGAAAAAGGGAAACGCCCCCTTTCCACCCACAGCAACCAATCAGAGCGCAGATCACCTCATACAGGAGCCCGCCCTCACTCGACTACAACGGAGTGTTCTGGACCATTGTTCACTTTCCTCTTCCAGCTACTCCCTTGAGTATCTTCACATCTAAAGGGCTCAAGAGAAACACCTAATAAAAGAGGAGGCGGAGTTTCACAATATATATATAAAATAACCAAACCACTCTGGAAATGCCACAGAAGAAAGAGGAAAACCTCCTTGAAGGCATTTGGGCTGAGATAAAAGGGGGGAAAGAGGGATGGGGGAATATTCTGAGCCTCCCAACCAACCAGAGGAAACGGATGAACCAAGCGAAGGCCCGGAGGAAGCTCCCCCCAAGAGTCGTGGGGGGCTTGGACTCACCTGGGAGGCAGGTTCTGCACCTGGTGGAAGATGAAAGAGGCTCCTGGGAAACCCAGCAGACTGGAGGCCGCCTTGGAAGCAGCCTCCCCCCCCCCATTTCCCTCCAGACGGGGCCTTGGCCACCAGGGGAGGGGAGACCCTGGACGGGGCCTCCTCCAACCCCCAGGGAGCCTCTCAGGCTGCCCCTCCCCCTCCTCCCGGCCCCTCCGATCCTCTCTCTGGGACGCTCCGGTCAGCAGAGAAGCCTTGGGGAATCAGAGAGGACCCAGCAGAGAACTAGGGAGACTGTGGCCGGCAGAAGCCACGGAGGCTCTGTGAGGAGATTCCTTCAAGGGCAGAAATTGGAACGGATTTAAAGAGGCTGCAATGAATGGACAACACACGGATGTGAACGAATAAGCTTCTATTGTCTCTGCTTATATTCAAAATATAAGGGTTAGGGTCTATCTATCATCTATATCTATCTATCGATCAATCGATCTATCAATTTATATAGCCACCCATCTCACAAGAAGTGACTCTGGGTCACATACAACAAAGCTAAAAACAGGTATTTACATGAAAGTATTTTAAAAAAATTCAAAGCAATAAAAATATTTTAAAAAGAAGAAATGTTAGGCAAAGAGTCAGTTTTTTCAGCGCCATTTTAACTTCAAACAGTCACTAAATGAGCCGTTATAAGTCAAGGACTCCCTTCTTCAATGGGCTTTAACTGATGGAGAGAGGACTAGAGAACTATAAGGAGGTGGTGGGGAAGGGTCCCTTCAGCCGCTTCCAATGGGCCAGAGGACCTTGTGGCTGCCCCACCTGCAGACTCAGCCATGGGGCGGAGGAGGAGAGTCCCTGAGCTGCCCTGATGGAGAATGGAGGCTTGTTGCCTGCTGGATCCTGGCCAGTTCCTCAGTTCCGCTTCGGAGGAGCCCAACGCTTCAGGCTGGGGAAGCGAAGCCCAAGCGCCTCTGCAGCTCTTGGGGGATGGAGAAAGAAACTCTGTGTGTGTGTGTGTGTGTGTGTGTGTGTGTATGTGGGGGGGGGTGTCTGGGAGAACTCAGAGAAAATCAAAGTCTTGTGGGGGAGGGGAAACATGAAAAGAGCCCAGAAGTTCTGCTTTGATCAGGAGAGCGATGGGATCCCACCAGAGTCTCTCTGGATCTGGGGCCAATTTTGGGTGACTGGCTGTGTCCAAACACACAATGGTGGGGCAGGTTCGGACTCTGTCGCCTCCTTCAGCTGCAGGAGGGGACCCAGTTCTGGCCTGCTGAGGCTGGTGCTGCCCCCCCCCTGAATCCCAGGAAAGGATCCAGGCCTCCTCAGGATAGGCGCCCTGTGGGATGTCTGCCTGCTGCAGCTGGGAGTCAGTTGGGGCTCTGATCTGGCTTCACCAACCATTAACTGGTATTTGATCCTCAGCCCTCAACAGCTGGCAGCTGCCCAGCCTCCGATGCCCTCACCTAGCAGAGAGAGATCGGCCTGGTTAGCCTGAGGATGGGAGACCACCAGGAAGCATCTGGGCTGCTGTATAGGCTGAAACTCCCCCAAGAGAAGGAGGGTGAAGCTTCAGGCCCTCCTCGAACTCGCCTCCCTCAAAAGATTCACTTCCCATTCCTCTCCCTGGAACTCTCCCCTCTCCCTTTTCTCAGTTCCAGCTGTTTGGAAGACCTCGTGGGAACCCAATTCCCCTTGTCCAGAGAGAGGGGAGAAGGTTAAGATGAGTGGGGGTCTCACTTTCCTTGGTCCTTGCCCCCACCTCTAAACACAGTGGCCTTTTAGCCTTTCCCACCTTCCCGAGGCTCAGGGCCCAAGGGAGGAAATTGGGGGTCTCCAAGCCCCTCTGGACACTCCTCCCCCGGGAGCCCTCCCCCCTTTCCTGCCACTCTCAGGTGCCTGAGGAAGCCCCACCCCCAGTCCTGCCAGGAGGGAGGAAAGGCTGCCCACGCAGAGCAGGAGGGAAAACTGGGGGTGGGAGGGTGCAAGGGGGAAGAGGGAGGGGGAGGGAGGAGTGCAAAGAAGAGGGGGAGGGGAAGGGGGAGGGAGGGGGGAGGGGAAAGGAAGATGAGGCAGCGGCAGCGCCGCTGAATTCTATTTCTGACTTCCAGAAAGTCAAACATCCGGGCCAACCAATGAAAAATAGGGCTTTGGAAGCGTCATCTGTCTCCAGGCAGAGGAGCCACCAAGGGGTCCTTTGGAGGAGATGGTTCTCGGAGGCGCCGGGCGATGTTCAGCTGTTCAGCCTGGATTTGGCCTTTCTGTCCGCCCATCGAGCCCTTCCAAGGACCCGGGAGAGGCGGAGGCGGGAGTTTGATGGCGCCAAAGGTCTCCTGGCGGGATTTAAGCAGTTGCAAGCAGAGCTGCCTTCCGCAATTGACTGAGGGGGATGTGGTCAATGCCTAACCTCACCCTGAAGGGCAGGAAAGGGGAGTCTGTGGGGCTGGAGAGGAAGTGGGTCATCTGCTGGAGGCCTCTCATCAAGAGGGCCCAGAAGGTCTTGTTGGGCCAGCAGGTCTGACCCCTGGGAGATCCACCCTGCCTGGGTCGGTTGAGGTCCGTGTGGAGAAATGGATTTGGGGGGTTTTCTGACACCTGGAAATGGAACACAAGGGATCCAGAACAACAGAGTTGAGAGGGACCCTGGAGGTCATCTAGTCCAACCCCCTGGTCAAGCAGGAGAGCTTAGGCCCTTCTGGTCAAAGGGCTCCCCAGTTTCTTCCTCAAAGCCTCCAGGGATGGAGCAGCCACAACCTCTGGAGGGGAGCCGGCTCTCTAACCTCTGCAGGGCTAAATATTACCTTTAAGGGGAGGGTGAGATCTGGATAAGCCCTTCTTCACAGGATGGTGGGATCCAGCCTGTCTGGGTAGGTAGGAAGCCGTGGGGAGAAATCTATTTGGGGAGCTTTCTCTGATCAGGAAACGTCATGCAGTCTCTCGATGGGGAGGGGGCTCCCCTGACTCCCCCAGCCCATGAAGGCTCCTGATTGGCTCTTTTTTCTCCTTCCAGCAACTCCCATCCCACCTCCTGCAGGTGAGTTTCTCCTCTTCCTCCCTCACCTGAAACCCCCAGTTTTAAAAAACCCTTTAATTCTTCCTTTAAAAAGAAATCTTTCTAAACAAATCGAACGGCCCTCAAACTCTCCCTGCAGGGCCTCCGTGCTCCAGGCGAAGGAAAGTGTTGAAATTTCAGCCAGATTTTCCTTACGCAAAACTCCACAATGAGGTGTCCTCAAACACCAACACAGACACAAACACAAAGCACGAAAACTTCCTCCAGGTTCTGGGACCCTGCAGGAGGGAAGGGGGGGAGGGTTCCTGTCATTGGGGGAGGGGGAGGGAGCGCTGCAGGCTCTAAATTGCCCTTCCTGTCCCCTCCCCCTTTTCCTTCTGACATTTCTGGCCAAGGGACCCCAGGCTCCCCCCTTTGCTGCCTCCCACATGGCCCCCCCCTCTTCTTCCTGCTCAATAGGAAACCTCTGGAGGGAGGGAGGGAGGGAGGGAGGGGGGCTCCCCTTTGATTAACCCCCCAATTAAGTCAATTAGGGACAATTTCCCTCTTCTCAAGGTCCCCCTGGGGCCCCCCTTTGCAGCCCCACGGCTGAACTCAGACCCCCCCCCTTGGATGTCCCAGGAGAGGAGATGGGGAGGCATCAACTAAGAACCAATGGATCAATGCAGCAGCCCCTCCCCCATCTGGAATTGGGGAGGAGGAGGGGGGCTCCATCCCTGGAGGCCTTCAAGAGGTCGGAGAGCCGTTTGTCCGGGGTGGGATAAGGGCTCCTGCCTCGGCCAGGGGGTTGGACTAGAAGATCTCTAAGGTCCCCTTCAGCCTTTGAGCCTCTCTCTCCCCATTGGCCCTCCCCCCACCCGAAGCCTTCGCCCCACCCAGCCCCTCCTGCATACGGGGAATGGGGAGAAAACCTGGGACTGTCCTTAAAAGGGGAAGCTGCCGGGACCCTCCTGGTGCTCGGCTGAAGCCCCGATGGGCTCCCCTCCTGCGGTCCTTCAGGGGGATCGTTCTCTCCCCCCCCCCAGCTCACCAGCAGCCATTCTGGAACTGAAACCGACCTATATGCGGTGGGCCAGAAAACCCCACAGCGCTGGGGGTAAGAGCTCCTTTACTGAAAACCAGAAGTTTTCCTTTTGGGATTCCTGGACAAGGAACTTGAAATATAAATTTATGACTTTATTACTGCACATGCTGACTGCAGCAAGAATTCCTTATATGCAAAAATGGAAAGAAACCTCCATTCCCAGGATGGCCAAAGGGATGGAATGGAAAATGTGGCAGAGATGGAGAAATAAACTTTGTGACCAGAGGAAAGAACAGAAATAATGTTTTTCTATCTGGAAGCCACTTCTGGACTTTGTGTTGAGGCAGAAAAATAAATGAAATCTGGACTTTTGGGATTTACTAATTAAGTTAAGTTGTTGCTAAAGAAATGGTTAAAATTTATTTAGAGAAGAAATAAAAAACTGAGGCTCTAATTTCAGTTGCTGATAAAAGTTTTCTTCCTCCCTTTTTTCCTTTTACCCTTTATCCCCACTTCTCCTTCGCCTTCCTTTCCCTCCCCCATTTCCCTAAGACTTTTATTCTCTCTTTTATGCCCTTATAATCTTAATAAAGAAATCATAATTTCTTCCAAAATGTCACTTTATATATTTCTCTGGTGAAAGGAGAGATTGTGGTGCATTATGGCGAAGATGTGGCCGTTCTGCGAGGAAAGGAGCAGGAAGCGGAGGAGAAACGGCCAAACTTCATTCCGGGATCTTCATCCGGGGCTGCTTTGCTTGGAAAGGGGGATCCCTTTTCCTTGCAAAGCAGCATTCGGGGGGGGGGGGGGGGGAGTGCAGGAAGATCCCTTGCAGAGTCGAGCTGAGGATTTTGTGCAATTTCTGCATGATAAAATCGCTCGGATTCGGGAAGGCTTGGACTCCGATTGGGGGGTCTGGGGGAGGAGACGAGGGTAGGTCTTGAGAATATTATCTGGGAGGAGTTTGATCCTGTGGCTCCTGAGGATGTGGACAGGGTTCTGGGTAGGATTAGTGCCGCCACATGTTTATTGGACCCGTGTCCCTCCTGGTTGGTACTGGCCTCCCGGGAGGTTACACGAGGCTATCTCCAGGGGATTATAAGAGCTTCTTTGAGTGAGGGGGCCTTTCCCGCTGCCTTGAAAGAGGCGGTGGTGAGGCCCCTCCTCAAGAAGCCATCCCTGGACCCGGCTGAACTAGCTAACTACCTTCCTGTCTCCAACCTTCGTTTCGTGGCAAAGGTTGTTGAGAGTGTGGTGGCACAACAACTTCCCCGGCACCTGGGTGAAGCTATCTATCTGGACCCATACGAGTCGGGCTTCAGGCAGGGGTACAGCACAGAAACAGCATTGGTCACGTTGGTGGATGATCTCTGGAGGGCTCGGGACAGGGGGCTCTGGAGGGCTCTGTCCTGGTCCTGCTAGATCTCTCAGCGGCTTTTGATACCATCGACCATGGTCTCATGCTGCAGTGGTTGAGGGGGTTAGGAATAGGGGACAGGGTCCTGCGGTGGTTCTCCTCCTTCCTCTCCGACCGCTCGCAGTTGGTGTTGACAGGGGGGGCAGAGGTCGCCCTCGAGGCGCCTCGCATGGGGAGTCCCGCAAGGGTCGGTCCTCTCGCCCCTTCTGTTCAACATTTATGTGAAGCCGCTGGGTGAGATCATCTGTGGTTTTGGGGTGAGAGTCCATCTGTACGCTGATGATACTCAGCTGTACATCTCCACCCCAGACCACCCCAACGATGCCCTTGATGTGACGTCTCGCTGCCTGGAGGCCGTGCGGGTCTGGATGGGGAGAAATAGGCTCAGGCTCAACCCCTCCAAGACCGAGTGGCTGTGGCTTCCGGGGTCCCGATATAGTCAACTCGTGCCATCGCTGTCTATTGGGGGTGAATCCCTGCCCCCCACAGAGAGGGCTCCCAATCCGGGCGTCCTCCTGGACGCACGGCTGTCTTTAGAAGAGCATATGACGGCCGTGGCCAGGGGGGCTTTTTATCAGGTCCGCCTGATCCGCCAGTTGCGGCCCTTTCTGGATCGGGACATCCTGCGTACTGTCACTCATGCCCTTGTCACTTCCCGGCTGGACTACTGTAATGCTCTCTACATGGGGCTCCCCTTGAAGAGCACCCGGAGGCTCCAACTGGTCCAGAATACGGCCACGCGGGTCGTTATGGGCGCAACTTGTTGTGCCCATGTGACACACCTCCTGCGCAAGCTGCACTGGCTCCTAGTGGTCTTCCGGGTGCGATTCAAGGTGTTGGTCACCATCTTCAAAGTGCTCCATGGCATTGGACCTGGGTACCTTCTGCCACCAGTAGCCTCCCACCGGCCAGTCCGCTCCCACAGAGAGGGTCTCCTCAGGGTGCCATCGGCCAAGTCATGTCGGCTGGCGACACCCAGGGGGAACGCCTTCTCTGTGGGAGCCCCTGCCCTTTGGAATGAACTGCCCCCGGAAATGCGTAAGATCTCCGACCTCCGTGTATTTCGCTGTGCCCTCAAGACCCTGCTGTTCCGCCAGGCCAGGCTATCAAAGTGATGATTTTTAAATTGGGTGTTTAAATGTTGGTTTTAAATCTGAGCCTAAATTATTTATTAATTTTAATTATTTTTTAACTGATGTCTCTTTGTGTGCTTTTAATAGGCTGTACACTGCTCTGAGTCCTTCGGGAGAAGGGCGGTATAGAAATAAAATTATATTATTATTGTTGTTGTTGTTATTATATTATCCCGACCCACAGAAAGAAAGGGAGAAAGAGGGAGATTCCTACCCATTTGAGGTTGGGGAATCGGAAGGAGGTGCAGAGGAGACGTGTGTTGCAAGGAAGGGAAACGCCCTTTTCTCTTGTAAATCCAATTGATCCCTACGGAGATTCCCCCGTGAAGGGGGGGGGGCTGGGGAGAGGATCCGGCTGGATTAGGAGGGATCCCTGCAGATCCCCTCCGCCTCTTCCTGCGTGGACTGTCAGCTGAGGGTTTTCCTGCCTTCCCTTCGGATTGGGGGGAGCATGTGGCCCCCAAGTCCCGCTGGCTGTGGGGCTGCCCCTCCCCCCTTGTCATCCAGCGCAGCTGCTGGGGGCTCCTTCCTTCCATACTGGGGTCGGGGGGAGCCCCGAAGGACCCCTCAAGCTCTGGATCCACTTTGCCCTTCTGGAGTCTCACCAGCTCCACCCTGGGCGCCCTCTGGGCACTGTGGGAACTCAAAGGGCATCTAGTCCACCTCTCCAGGCGCACAAAGGGGGATTGGATGAGAATCCTGGGTGGATGGGAGAAGGAAGCCCAAACTCCCCTCCGGAACTGGCATGAAACACTCCCTAGAATGCAGCCCCCCAAGAGTGAAATTATTCCCCCTCCCACTTTCTCCGCTTCTCTCTCTGCTCGGAACTATCTCCTGTATCGGGTAAAGTCAAGGGAGGCTCTGCCCGGAGACCGATGACGCTGCAGAAGGGAGAATTCCCATTGGTTCTTCTGCTCTTCTGGACACTCCCAGTTCCGAAGTCAGGGGAAAACTTCTCCTGCCCCCCTCCAGACCCTCCGATTCCTCCTCTGGGGCTGGGAGCCCCTCCGTCTCTCTCCTCCCTTTGGGGCGCTGGTGGGGCAGCCTCCATGGCTCTGGCTGGGCTCCCCCTGATGCTGCTGCTGGGGGCGCTGGCCCGGATCCCCGGTAAGGAGGGGGCTGGGGGGAGGAGGGGGTTGGGAAAGACCCCCGGAGGGGGAAAGAAAGCTGCTGGGTCTCTAGAGCCTCCATCAGCCTCGATCTCTGCGGGGTCTCCTCCCCCTTTCTCTCCACATCTCCCCCAGGAGGACAGAGAGGGACCCCTCCCCCTTCCCCCATTGTAGCCAAGGTGGGGGTCTCAGCCGGGCCCCTCTCTCGCCGCCCCCCGCAACGTCTGGGTGGGAGGGGGCTGCATGGAAAGGGGAAGGGGAGGAAAAGTGAAAGAGGGAAACTGAGGCATTTTCAGCCCTGAATCCCCAGAAGGGAAAAGAGGCATTTGAGCAAAAGTCTTTTGGCTTCTTCAGAAACTTCACTTTTTCTCCTGAATCTCAACTTTGAGGCTTTGGAGGTCAGGCAAGAGGGGGGCTTTGGGCCCTTCTGGGGGAGTCCCTGAATTTGGGAAGGAGACCAGGCACCCCCCACCCCACTGCTCTATTGGGACCTGGAGGGGAGGGGGGAGACCTGAGGGAGAAGGAGATTGGGGGCTCTGAGTTGCTCCCCTCAACTGGCTCTCCAAAACTCCCCTTTGTGAAGGGGGCTGGAGACCCTCCCTTTGAGGGAGGGGATGACGGCTCTTTTTGGGGGGGGAGAGGAAACAGGGGTGATCCCCGAGAATCCTCCAAAGGGAGGGCCTTGACTTCAAGATTCGGGGGAAGAAGAGAACCTGGGGGGACCCAGGGAAGGTGGGGATTTAAATGGCTGGGAGACCCCGGGAGAGTCAGTCTAGATGTCCTCATTGTGGCCCCTCCCCCATATCCCCTCCCAAAGGAAGAGAGAGTGGGGGTATATGGACATTACTTTCCCTCCAGCCCCCCCCCCCCAATTTCTGCCCCTTTAGATCCAACCTTCCCTGCAGAGAGGAGATCTGCCCGACCAGTTGAGCTTCTGCCTGCCTTTTCCCACCCGTGGAGGCTGGAGGAGGTCCCTCCCCTCCCTCCCCCTTTCTTCCCCCACCTCCAGACCCCCCAGAAAGCTCCCTTCCTCTCTGGGACCGAGAGAGTTCCCGTTCCCTCCTCCAGTACCTCCAAGGAAGGTCCCCCGCCCCGCCCCCTTCCCGCATAGATCCCCCCTCCTCTCCCAGCCGCTGGGAACGATGGGTCCTGGAGTCCCTCCTGATGGCCTTCCTCCCCCTCACAGCCCATTTCCTGCACCAGCATAAGGTCGAGTGCCGCTTCCTCAACGGGACGCAGCGGGTGAGGCTCCTGGAGAGGTGGGTCTACAACAGGCAGGAATTCGCCCACTTCGACAGCGACCGCGGGGAGTTCGTGGCCGTCACAGAGTTGGGGAAGGCGACTGTGGACTCTTGGAACAGAAATACGTTGTACCTGCAGGACAGGAAGGCCGCTGTGGATCGCTTCTGCCGGCACAACTACAGGGTGTACAACTACGGGGCGGCCAAGAGGGAGGAGCGCGCAATTGGCCGTAGAGGTGAGCCTGGGAGGGAGGGAGGGAAGGGGGGCTCTTCCCTGGGAGGGGGACGGCAGGACCCCCCTTTCCTTTCCTTTCATTCCTTGGGATCCTCCCGGATGGAGGTTTTACTCATTTATTTATTTATTTATTTATTCTACACTCTCAGATGTGCAAAATCTCCCTTTTCTTCCCAGGCTCCAAACTCTCCTCCTGTCTGGAATCTGGGATCCCTTCCATCCATTTCCCCTCCCCCCACACACAAGAAAATCCATCCAGATAAATTGTTTTTCGGGTGGGGGTGGGAGGGAATCCAGCCAGGTCTCTCTCTCTCCTGCTCAATACTGGCAGTCCTCCACTTAACAACCGTTCGTTTAGTGACCGTTGAAAGTTACAACGGCAGTGAAAAAAAATGACTTATGACTGTTTTTCGCACTTACGACCGTTGCAGCCTCCCCAGGGTCACGTGATCTGAATCCCGATGCTTGGCAATGGACTCGTACTTGTGACGGTCACAGCGTCCCAGAGTCACGTGATCCCCTTCTGCGACCTTCCCATAAGCAAAGTCCCTGGGGAAGCCGGATTCACTTAACAACCCTCCTACTCATTTAACAACTGTAGTGATTCACTTAATGACTGTGTCAAGAAAGGTCGTAACATGGGGCAAAATTTATTGAAGAAAAGTCTCACTTAGCAACAGAAATGTTGGACTCAGTTGTGGTCCTAAATCGAGGACTCCCTGTATCTACCTATATATTTCTCTCTCTCCCTGATTAATTTCTATCCTATTCCGGAACCTCCCGTCTCCCTCCCTCTTCCCAGCCAGGAGCCCCTTCCTCTCTTTCTCTGCTCCAGAAATGCTCTTTTTGGCACTTGGGATAAAACCTCATTTTTTACCCAAAACAAACAAAAAGAATTAGTGGACGCTTTTTCCCCTGTCGACCCCTTTCTATGGATCTTCTGCTTCTCTTTCCTCTTTCTTCCTTCAGAGCCATTTCCAGCCCAGCAGCTTTTCAGTCCAATAAAGAAACAGATGAGTAACGGAAGCAGCCTAGAATTTGTAATCATGATTCAATGCTTAAACCGAGATGTAAAACCCCCAATAACAAGAACCCTGATCGCTTCCATCTTCCTTCCTGGGGAGGCTCCTGATTTGGGGGAGAGAGAATCCAAAAACACCCACAAACCTTAAAACTGAATTTGGGGTCATAAGAAACAAATTATGCCTCCATTCAGCCCTGAAGCCTCCGATTCTCTCATTCTCTCTTCCAGATTCCTTCAAAATTGCCTACATTTCTTTTTCTCATTTTATTTCTTTTTCTGATCCTGAATTTCATTGTGATTCATATAATTCTTTCTTCATCAAAAGTATTATTTTTCCTTCCATGAAAATACTTCAGACAAGAGGCCAATTATTCTCCAGGGGTTCCTGTTCTTTGAATAAATATTCCGTGTATTTAATGCCAATTGTTGCTCAGGCTACAGTTTAGGAGCCCTGAAATCACCGGATGTTTCTTGAGTCTCTTTGGGGGAATTTTCTCTTCCTTTTTCTTTGACTTCTGAGCTGACTTTTCTCTCCGGAGAGATCCGGGCGTCTCCTTCCCCCGAGAGGCCAAAGCTTTTCTCTGGCCACCAAGAGAGGCTCTCCACCTTCCCTCAACTCTCCCCAGAATTCATTCAGCCTCCATTTCTCTGGGAAAAATCACGTCTGAGTCTCTTTTCTTGTTCAATGGACCCCAACAAAAGAGCATCAATTTCCCATCTTCCTCTAACATTTTTATGCAAAATGTTCCAAAATGAGCATCAATTCTATGGATGTGGATCAAAAATGAAAAGTAGATCTGTGTCCTATTTTACTACATTAGGCATCAAGCTTGATATCAAAGAGAAATCTTGAATGTCCTGATGTGGGGCAGATAAAATGTACTTTCTACTCCTCCTGTTTTAAATCAAGAGGTCTCCATTGGTCTATTAAATGGAATTCCTGGAAGGGCCAACGGAGAAAGTTGTGTCCCTCAGTAAGTATTTAAAAACAAAAACAAAAATCTTTTTTCGATCGAATTTAAATCTCCAGCAACTCCCATCTGGCCCAATTGGAACCCCAAAATCTTCAGACTGCAGTCTTGTAAATAAGGAGGTTTGGGATGGGCTATAAAAATAAAAATGTAAAAATACCAAATTGAAACCTTTGAATTTCTACTGATTTAAAATCTGATCCTTCCATTTTCTTGCTAAAAGTCTTTTTCTCATCCAGAATTTGCATTTCCTGTTTTTAAAAAAAGCCATTTTCAGTTTGTAAAGCCTCTGCCTTCTTTTAGCAATTCCACACCTGAAATGCTGCTATTTCTCTGCATGTAAACCTGACCAGATCCCAGGTTGGAATTACAAATAACCATTTAAAAATGGGTTGTTCTTAAACATTATAGAATTTACTGTTAATAAGAAAATCCCTCCACAGAAAACGAAAAGGACTCTGGGCTGGAATGGATCTATTGTCCCACTGGTGGCCCCCAGGGGGGAGGAGAGCCTTCTCTGTGGGAGCACCTACTATCTGGAAGGAGCCCCCCCCCCCCCGGAGATACGGCGGATCCCGGATCTGCGTACCTTCCGTCGCGCGCTCAAGACTTTCTTATTTCATCAAGCCGGCCTGACCTAAATCTTTCCCTTTTTAAATGGAAATTTTAATTTTTTAAAAATTATTGGGGTTTTTAAATTTGTCTCAGCAAATTATTTAATTCGTTTTTATTCTATTTTAAATTTTTGTATTTATGTGTTTTTATTCTGTGGCTGTTCACTGCCCTGAGTCCTTTGGGAGTAGGGCGGTATATAAATCCAATAAAATGTAAATGTAAATGTATTGTGGAGCCTCTTGGGGGGCTCATCCAGACTCACCTCCCCAATTAATCCATCGAAGAGTTGTGGCAGTTGGAGCACTTGCTGAAGGAGGAGATCAAGAGGGATCCTCTCCAAGGCTCTGCTGAGATCCTGGGACTGGCCTGATCTCCTTGTCACCAACTGCCCCCACCTTCCCTTTCCCAAAGATTCCCTCTGGATCCCTGCCCCCGCCCCCAATTCCAGGCAGATGCTGCCCTGAGGGAGTCAGAGGGACCCTCCCCACCTCCTTCCCCAGGAGTGGCCGATTCCTGCAGTTCCTGATCTGGGAAGGTCTCCCTCTGAATCTCCCCAAAGCCCCCCCCCCGCCCAGGAAGGATCCTTGAGAGAGATTGTGAGATCCCCCAAAACCTCTTGTGCCCTTCCTGCTCTGAAGGGGGGATTCGGCATCTCTCATCTTCAATGGGGGAAGAAACTTTTCCTTCAGGGGATTCTGGCAGTTCTGGGGAGCAAAGGGCTGCCCCCCATTGGGCTCCTTTGCCCTTTCCTTCAAAATGCCTCTTTCTGTTGATGATGCCTAAAATTGGGGGGTTTTGCAGCCACATCACACTTTCCACTCCCCCCCCCCCCGAAATCTGCTGGAATTTTTTTTGGGGGAAAATTGTTTTATTTATAATAAAAAAACCCCAACAACATAAAATCAGCATTATTCAAATACAATTACAAACAGTATGTTGATGGATTAAAATTCTTTAGTGCTCAATCAGGAGGAGCCTGAGTAGTGTAGGGGAGTAATGCCTCCTACAAAGGCAGCATTTAAGATCCAGCTGCTGCAATTACTTGTGAGTTCAATCCCAGACAGGCTCAAGGTCGACTCAGCCTTCCATCCTTTATAAGGTGGGTAAATTGACGACCCAGTTTGTTGGGGAGAATAAGCTGAATTTGTATAAATATAAATATACAAAAGTATGAAGGCCATTGCTTAACACATTGTAAGCCGCCCTGAGTCTCCGGAGAAGGGCGGCATATAAATCAAATTAAAAAAAAAACCCTTGTCCCAAATTGCCATTTATTTAATTTCTCTTGTTTAACATTTTTATGTCTCATACTCACTTAAACACTGTTGAACAGCAAGAAAAAGAAAAGGAAACCATTTCAGATATTTATCTTTACCTTAATTCCTGTTTCATGTTTCATCTCCATGCTTTGTTATCTAACCATTGATGAAACAAATCCCAAATTAAATAATATTGTTTATCTTCCTATTCTCTAATTTCAAGTGTCAATTGACTCATTTCAGCAGACTCCAAGATTTTCTTAATAACTTCATCTTCTGTAGGTATTAGATTAGATTTAGATTTATTAGATTTATATACCGCCCTACTCCCGAAGGACTCAGGGCGGTGTACGGCCAACAATAAAAATACATACATACAAAATTTAAAAATCAACTAAAAACAAATTAAATGAATTTGGCCGGACAGAATTAAAACACCCTAATATAATTTAAATTTTTTTTAAATTTGACACTAAAAACGGGGAGTGGTTAGGCCAGGCCCGCCTGGCGAAATAGAAAAGTCTTAAGAGCGCGGCGGAAGGTGGGCAGATCCGGGATCCTCCGTATCTCTGGGGGGAGCTCATTCCAGATAGTAGGTGCCCCCACAGAGAAAGCTCTCCCCCTGGGGGCTGCCAGCCGACATTGTTTGGCTGACGGCACCCGGAGGAGCCCCTCTCTATGAGAGCGTACTGGCCGGTGGGAGGCTATTGGTGGTAGTAGGTGGTCCTGCAAGTACCCAGGTCCTAAGCCATGGAGCGCTTTAAAGGTAGTAACCAGGACCTTGAAGCACACCCGGAAGACCACCGGGAGCCAGTGCAGCTCGCGCAGGAGAGGTGTCACATGGGAACGCCATGTCGCTCCCATCACCACCCGCGCGGCCGCACTCTGCGCCAGTTGGAGCCTCCGGGTGCTCCTCAAGGGGAGCCCCATGTAGAGAGCATTACAGTAGTCTAGACGGGAAGTGACAAGGGCGTGAGTGACTGTGAGCAAGGAGTCCCGATCCAGAAAGGGACGTAACTGGCGGATCAGGCGAACCTGATAGAAAATCCTCCCGGCCACGGCCGTCAGATGCCCTTCCAAGGACAGCCGTGAATCCAGGAGGACGCCCAAGTTACGAACCCTCTCTGTGGGGGCCAGTGATTCGCCCCCAATAGTCAGTGATGGCGCCAACTGACTATATCGGGACGTCGGAAACCACAGCCACTCGGTCTTGGATGGGTTGAGCCTGAGCCTGTTCCTCCCTATCCAGATCCGCACGGCCTCCAGGCACCGGGACATCACTTCAAGGGCATCGTTGGGGTGATCTGGGGTGGAGATGTACAGCTGAGTGTCATCAGCGTACTGATGGTACTTCACCCCAAAACCACGGATGATCTCACCCAGCGGCTTCACATAAATGTTGAACAGGAGGGGCGAGAGGACCGATCCTTGTGGCACCCCACATATAAGGGGCCTCGGGGTCGACCTCTGCCCCCCTGCCAACACAGACTGTGACCGGTCGGAGAGATAGGAGGAGAACCACCGCAACACAGTGCCTCCCACCCCCATCTCTACCAACCGGTGCAGCATGATACCATGGTCGATGGTATCAAAAGCCGCTGAGAGGTCTAACAGGACCAGGACAGAGGAGCACCCCCTGTCCCGAGCCCTCCAGAGATCATCAACCAACGCGACCAATGCCGTTTCCGTGCTGTACCCGGGCCTGAAACCCGACTGGAACGGATCTAGATACGTCGCTTCATCCAGGTGCTGGGGAAACTGTTTCGCAACCACGCTCTCAACAACCTTCGCCACAAAGCGAAGGTTGGAGACCGGACGATAATTTACCAACATTGCCGGGTCCAGGGAAGGCTTCTTGAGGAGAGGCCTCACTACCGCCTCTTTCAAGGCGGCAGGAAAGACACCCTCCCCCAATGAAGCCTTTATAATCCCCTGGAGCCAGCCTCGTGTCACTTCCCGGGAAGCCAGCACTAACCAGGAAGGACACGGGTCCAATAAACACGTGGTCGCATTCAGTCCACCCAGTATCCTGTCCACATCCTCAGGGGTCACAGGATCAAACTCAGTCCAGATAAAATTCTCAAGACCTGCCCCGGTCCCTTCCCCCGAGACCACCCAGTCGGAGTCCAAATCTTCCCGAATCTGAGTGATTTTGTCATGCAGATATTGAACAAAATCCTCGGCTCTACCCTCCAAGGGGTCCTCCCGCGCTTCCTGGTGGAGCAGGGAGCGGGTCACCCTAAACAGGGCAGCCGGGCGATTATCTGATGACGCAATAAGAGCAGCAAAATAGCTACATTTTGCTGCTTTTATCGCCACTAGGTAAGTCCTAATATGGGATCTCACCAGTGTCCGGTCAGATTCAGCAAGACTGGCCCTCCAACTACTCTCTAGGCATCTTTTCCGGCGCTTCAACTCCCTCAGCTCCTCAGTGAACCAAGGAGCCAAGTGAGATCGACGCCGGGTCAGAGGCCGCAAAGGCACGACCCGATCCAGAGCTCCGGCGGCCGCCCTATCCCAGGCGGCCACCAGGTCTCCGGCCGAGGCGTGTGCCAGAGCCTCAGGGAATGGCCCAAGCTCCATCTGGAACCTATCAGGTTCCATCAGGCGCCTGGGGCGGAACCATCTTATTGGCTCCACCTCCCTGCGGCGGGGTATTGCGGTTCGAAAGTCAAAATGAAGGAGAGAGTGATCTGACCATGACAAGGGTTCGATGACTATGTCCCCTATATCAAGCTCTCTCAACCACTGTCCAGAGACAAAAACCAGGTCCAGTGTGTTTCCCCCCGTGTGGGTAGGGCCATGAATTAACTGGGTCAGGTCCATAGCCGTCATGGAAGCCACCTTTCTTCTCACCTTTCCAATTTTTAGCAAAAATAATTCTAGCTGCTGTTAAAACATTCACAATTAAGTATCTCAACTCTTTATTATACATTTCTGGTAACATTCCTAATAAAAATATCTCTGGTTTAAAGTCAATATGTTTCTTAATCATTTTTTCCAACCACCTGTGTATCTTAGTCCAATATCTTTCAGCTTCTACGCATGTCCACCACATGTGGTCATAGGATCCTGGAGTCTGATGACACTTCCAACATTTCTCCGATTTGTTCTTGAACATTCTGGATATTCTAGTCGGGGGTAAATGCCACCTGTAAAACATCTTATCCAAATTCTCCTTATATTGCTGTAGACATTGTCATTTTATAGTTTTGTAACCATAATTTTTGCCATTTTTCTAAATCAATCCCATGACCAAAATTTTTCCCCCATTGTCTCTATCATTGTCTCTTTAACTTGTTCCTTTTCCAATTTTACCACCAATAGATAACCATGCAGTTTTTTAATTACATAGTTTTTAATTACATAGTCATCAGACCCCATTAATATCTTATCTAAATTGGTCCAATCCTTGTAAAAACCTTCATATTTAGCATCTTCTTCATATCTAGAAGGTATTTGCCAATAAGAAAACTAATCCATCTGAAAATCTTGTTCTTCAAGTTCCTGCTTCGATTCATCAATTAATTCACTGTATCTAACAATTTGTCCTCTTCTAAATATTACAGAATAAGAAAAAGCTTCAATCGTTGAGACCCAGACTGGAATTCTCAGATAATGCTGCTTTTTAATATTCTCCCAACTCAGTAATAAAGCCTCACTTATATGACGTCTTCTAAAATACCCCTGCATCTTTATTCCCTTATACCATAAGTAAGCGTGCCACCCCATCAGCAAATCATGACCTTCTAAATCCAATAATCGAGTATTCCTTCATGTTCCCCATTCTTTAATCCACATCAAACGTGAAGCCGCTGGGTGAGGCCATCCGTCACCAGGGCTGGAGGTCTCCTCCGTCTGCTGATGTTATAAGTTTACATCTCCACCTCTGGGGACCCTGGAGATGCTGAGGCTGCCCCCTGGAGGGTCATGGAGGCTGTGGGGGGAGGGGCTGAATGGGGGATTAGAGGCTTCGGCTGAACCCTGGAAAGACCAAAGGATTTTGGGTGTTGGGAGCCCCAAGATGGGGGACTTTAAACAACTTCCTTCTGGGTGGAGTTTCCTTGTCCCTGAGGCCCAGTTGGCAATTTTGGAGATTCTCCTGGTGTCAGCCTCCGCTTTTCTCGGCTTTGGCTGTCATAGTAATGGAGGGAGGGGGGTAGCTAGCTGGGCTATGTATGATACTGGCCAGGAAACGAAACCGATTCTTAAGCTGGTATCAGGTCAACGGCCACCGCATTCCTGATTGATGACACGGCCAGACATATCTCCCACCTGACCTCTGGGAGACCTTTGGATTGGATGATTCACGGTGGACAATGGGAGGGGATGCTTTCTATCTGTAACTTTTTGCCTCAGAATCCTGCTCTCCAGGGTTGCGTTCACTTTATATCTAGTAAAAGTACCATGCTTTATTATATAATGAAGTCTCGGTCTTTCTTTCCTGGATACTGAAGGAAGCATACCTGACACCTGGACTCTTAGGACTTAGTTGTGGCCACTTTGGCAAATAAATTTAATAAATAACTTAATTTATCAAACAAACAAACAAACAAATGTGTTATTATACCTAATTAAATGTGTGGTTTCATTTTGAACAAGATCCCAAGAATCATCCGACTCGTGCTGTGTCTGTCCTTCCCGTCTTCTTGGTTATTTCTTTCCATGTCCACCACATCTGACAGAAGGTTCCTTCCACCTCTGGGCTTTTCCAGCATTTCTCCCTGTCAGACATGCCTATTTAGGGATCCCAATCAGGAAGGATTTGTTCCCTCTTTCAGAATCCCTTTTAATTTCTTGCTGCAATTTACTTTGGAAGATGACTTAAAACACAATATTTTCAGGAGTAAAAAGGGATCTTGGCCTGAACTAATCAACTTTTCTGGGCCCTGTTGTGTCTTTCATGTGCCTCCTTCTCCTCCTTCCCTCCAGCCAAGCCCACCGTCACCATCTCTCCCACCAAGATGGACCCCTCTTCCCCCAACACCATCCTCCTCTGTACTGTGACCGGCTTTTACCCCGTGGAGATCGAGATCCAGTGGCTGAAGAACGGCCGGCCGGAGAAGGAGGGCGTGGCCTTTGGGGAGGAGATCCAGAACGGAGACTGGACCTATCAGCTCCAGGTGATGCTGGAGACCCAGACACAACGGGGGGACGTCTACACTTGCAAGGTGGAGCACACCAGCCTGGAGGCCCCCATCACTGTCCAGTGGGGTAAGAGCCCCTCCCCTCCCTCCCCTCCTGATCTGGGGACCCCACCCTGCCCTGAGAAGGGGGAGAGACCCTCCCTGTGGGGGGAGCCAGAATGGACCCTCCTGGGGGAAGGTGGGCCTGATCCTCCTGCTCAGGTGAGGCTCCTTCTCCTTCCCCAGAGCCCCGTTCCTCCAGCTCTGCCAGGAGCAAACTCTGGACAGGGATCATGGGGGCCGTGATAGGAGTGGCCTTCCTGGCTGTGGGGCTCTTCTCCTATCTGAAGAGCAAGAAAGGTGAGTCTGGGGGGCTGGAGGAGAGGTTGTGGGTAGGGGGCCATCTGGGGAGGTCTCTCCTCAAGCTTAGCAGGTGGCCAAGAGGGGCCCCTTGAGAAATATTTGTGGGAACTTCTGTCCTTCAAGTGGTTATTAAGTGAAGATCCTGCAAACTATTATGGGCTATCAAAGGCAATAGGGACTACCCCCCCCCCTCCCAGTCCTCCAGCCCATGAAGATTTCTAATTGAGTCTTTTTCTCCTTCCAGCAACTCCCATCCAACCTCCTGCAGGTGAGTTTCTCCTCTTCCCCCTCATCTCAACCCCTCCTACAAGTTATTGGAGGTTTTTAAAATTCCTTAATTGTTCCTTTTTTTAAAAAAAACATGCCTGGACAATATCTCCTTGCTGTGGATACAGCAGATTTTTGGATTTTCGGCAGCTTTTCCTTACAGAACTCTGAAAAAGTATTGCAATCAAAAACAAAACACACCCAAATGCTAAAATCTTGCCCAGAATTTTTCCAAGTTTTGGGAAATTGCCAAAGGGAAGGGAAGGTGGGGGCCATTCCTTCCCATTCCTCCCTTGGGGAGGGAGCAGCCCAGGTTTACATTCCCCCACTCATTTTGTAAGCAACCCACCCATTCTGTTAGGCTCACTGTGGAGGGGGGTTCCGGAGGGTATTCAGGCATGAGGAAAATTCCACCTTGTGGCTATTTTAAAAGGGGTGACACCAGGGGTGAAATGCTCCCAGTTCTGACCGGATCGCCCAATCTACAACCTCTTCCGCCAAAAAAAATGCTTTTAAAAGTAAAAAAAAAGCCTGTGATGATTGTGTGGCTCAGCTGGGATCATCAGAGGTTTTTCAAAGCATTTTTTTACAACCCCTTTGGCCGAAGAGGTGGTTAAAAAAACGCTTTGAAAAGCCTCTGACGATCCCAGCTGTGTTGCCTGATCTTCAGAGGCTTTTCAAAGCATTTTTTTCTGCAATCTCTTCGGCCGAAGAGGTTGTACAAAAAAATGCTTTGAAGATTTTTTTTTTTAAAAAGTTGGCCGCACCCACCCAGTCACATTACCCCCCCCCCCCCCCCCGCCATCAATCCACACCTACAGAACCAGTAGTAGCAAATTTTACATTTCACCCCTGGGTGACACCCGTGTTACTATGCACTGCGGTATTATAGGTCACTTCAGCAAATGGCAGGAGATCTGCCCAGCTAAATTGCTGATAATTAACCCACCAATCATCTCAGGTATTTTTCTATCATTGCGTTAGCTCGTTCTGAAGCTCCATTCATACTTGGATGGGAGGTGGAGCTAAGTCCTTGAGATGATCCTATCGACTTAATGAACTCCCTCCAAAACTTTGCCGTGAACTGCACCCCACCCTCCGGTCCGAGAGGATCCTTCTTGGCACCCCATGCAGACTCATTTGGGTTCATTAGTTGGAGCCTTGAGAGGCTGTTCTTCCTGACCCCCCTTCTCCTTGTGAGAATTCACAAAACTTCTGGCCAAGTGACCCCAGGCTCCCCCTTTGCTGCCACCCCCATCGTAGCCCCATCTTCTCTGTTCATATGAATCACCTGCAGGGAGGGAGCTGGGAAGGGGGCCCTCCCCTCTTGATGAACCCTTTAATTAAGTCAGAAGCTCCTGGAGATGAAGTGGGGAGGAATCCCTGGTGCTTCCCAGCCTTTTCCTCCCTTCAATGGGCAGATTCTCCCTCTGTCTGTCTCTGCCTATCAATCACCCCCCTGCAGTGTGGGCCTGCCTTGGGGGTGGGGGCTGAAAGGGAAGAAAAATATGTTATTGATACTAAAAGATGATCTATATATTCTGATTTTCTTCCCCATCTCTTTTTCTTCAGCACTCATGAATTAATCCTGCTCTCCGACACAAAAGGATTTTTTTTCTTCAGTCAAGTTTGACTCTTTGTCCTGTTTGCAGCCTCTGAGAAATGGAGGCTGAAGGTGGCAGGTGAGGGAGAGGAGGAGAATGGCAGTCTGGACCTTCTCCTGCTGAGACTGCCCCCCCTTCCTTTCGGGTCCTCTCTTTCTCGGGAGGGAGGGGTGGAGACTGTCCCCAGGGACGCTGGGCTGACCTGTCACTCTAGCCCCCTCATCACTCCTGGCTTTGAACCCACAGCAGCTTCATCTCCATCACCTCCCTTCCCTTTGCTTTGCTATAAAACAGTGGTTCCCAAAGTGGGCAGTACCGCCCCCTGGGGCGTGGTGGGATACCTTAGCGGGGCAGTAAGAGGCAAGGGGGGCGGCAGGGGGGGCGCTAAGTGGCAAAGAGGGTGGCCCCCACCCTTTGACCCATGCAGTTACCTCCTTGCAAGCAAACAGCAAGAAAAAACAACAGCTTTCAGCTTCAGCATAGACTAATTAGCCCGTTGATTAGATCCGCAATTCTCAGTTGATTTGCTCTCAGCTGTTTTGCGCAGGGATCTGGCACTTGCTACAAAGAGCTAAATTTGTAAAGCAGATTTTTTTTTCTCCTGCAATTCAAGCTGAAAACGAAACTGAAAGTAAAGCAGGTTGTTGGCTTTGCTATTTGCTGCAATGTTGGAAAATTAGGCAGAGGCAGATTTCTTTTCTTTTTCCTCATCATAAAAGGTAGGTGCAAACAATGGGAAATTTAGGCAAAAGAGGAGAGTTCAAGATTTTAAAACACAAAAGAAAAAAAAGCTCTATTTAACTAGGGAATTGTAATAATTGAGATACTATTGTATATTGTGTTGAAAGCAGCAATGGCTAAGTTGTGGTTTGGAGGAATATATGGGGGAAATTATTTGGTTTATTATTATTGGTAAATATAATATAATTCATTTGTAAGAAATTGGACTGCATGAAAATAATTGGAATCTTTATGTTCATATTGATTAATATACAAAAAAGATAGTTATATAACTAATTCATTTATATTAAAATGTTGAATTTGTATTAAAGAACTGTAATATAACATAATTAACCAATATGAGAATGGATATAAAAAGAGATGACCAAATCTTACTGGTGGGAGAGAAACCAGCTCTCAGCCCTCCTTGTGACTGCTCCTCCCCTGAGGAGGCAGGGGAGGGCTGCAGGCTGATCCCAAGGGGGTCTGGGAATGGGAGTGGATTCATCATCCCACAGCCCTCTCCATCCCCTCCTCTGGGAAACTGCTTTCTCCCACTCGCTGGTGGTCAGCAAATTCAAAAGGAACCCCAGCTGAGAATCACTGCTCTGGATGGGTTGATTCAGGGGATTTCTTTAGTGTTAACTAACAGTGTGAGCTATTTTTGTTACAGGATAGATTTGCACTGGAGCAGCCTGCAGGCCTCCCAAAGGCTCTGCGCACTGTTTTTGTGAAAAACGGGCCCATTTTTCACAAAAACAGGACCTGCGGGGCAAGGCTTCAGGAGGCCAAAGAATGGCTGTATTCCGTGTACTTTACTGTTACTATCTTCCTTAGTGGGTCGTGCAAACCGCTATTCCAAACAATGCTATTTATAGGGGGTGGGGGTGGGGGCAGTGGTGGGTTGCCCAGGTTCTCACTGGTTCTATAGAACCGGTAGTAAAACCGGCAGGAGGCCCCACCCACCGACCCCGACATCACCAAAACGCTTCTGCGCAGTCCATGCGCGAGGGAAGTCAGCACGTGCCATGACCTCGCTGCAAACCGGTAGTAAGTAAAGGTAAGTAGAACCCACCCTGAGTGGGGGCACTGAGGATGAGCTTGTAGTACCAAGGGGGCGGTGGACTGAAAAAGCTTGGGAACCACTGTGTTAGGCTCCGTGTGGAGGGGGGTTCCGGAGAGTATTCAGCCATGGGGACAAATTCCACCCCTGCGGCTATTTCAAAAGGGTGAGTCCTGTGCTCCTATGCACTGCGGCAGTGGTGGGATTCAGCCGGTTCTGTCTGGATCGCGCGAACTGGTAGCGGTGACTGTGGGAGGCTCTGCCCACCCTCCCGGACGTAATGCACGATTACTGCACATGCTCAGAAGGCCATGTCCATGCGCAGAGGTGGCACTTGTGAGCAAAGCTAGTGCTCGCACATACTCGCATTTGCAGACTGGAAGGGAAGAGGAGTGAATCCCACCTCTACACTGTGGTATTGTAGCCACTCCAGCAAACGGCAGGAGATCTGCCCAGCTAAAATGCAGATAATTAACATAGCATTTCAGGTATTGTTCTATCATTGCATTAGCTCTTGCTGAAGCTCTGTCCATACATGGACAGAAGGTGGAACTAAGTCCTTGAGATGACCCTATCATCTTAATGAAATCCCTCCAAAACTTTGCTGTGAATTGGAAACACCCCCCCACACACACACACCCAGTCCGAGATAATCCTTCTTGGCACCCCATGGAGATTCCTTTGGGTTCATTAGTTGGAGCCTTGACAGGCTGTTCTTCCTGACCCCCCTTCTCCTTGTGAGAATCCTCACAATTTCTGGCCAAGTGACCCCAGGCTGCCCCCTTTGCTGCCACCCCCGTCGTAGCCCCATCTTCTCTCTTCATCTGGAGCATCTGCAGGGAGGGGCCCCTCCCCTCTTGATTAACCCTCTAATTAAGACAATTAGGGAGAATTCCAGAATCCCCTGGAGATGAAATGGGGAGGAATCCCTGGTCCTTCCCCGCCTTTTCAAGACATGGGGAAGATTTTATACATGGTTAGAAAAGAAATAGGAAGATAAGAGGAGAGATAAATGATTTAGATAATAGAAAGTTAAACGAGGGAGAGGATAAAAAAAACTGAAACCCAAATGACACCAGAGTAAATGAAAAAGGAGGATGGGAGGGGGGAAAGAAAGAAATTTAGAAGAATAAATGTACAATTATGATGACAATACTGATAGATAGAATAAATCTGAAAAGAAACTGAAAGAAAGTATATACTATGAGAATACAGGAGTTGCTTGGATACCAAAAGGCGAATATTTCATAGCAAAGAAGAGAGAAAGGAGAGAGAAGGAGAGAAGAGGAAGAGGAGAGGGAGGGAGAGGAAGGGAAGGAAGGGTAGGAGAGAAGGTTAGAAGGGGGAAAGGAAGGGGAAGTAGGATGAGGTAGGAGAGGAGGGAAGAGAGGAGGAGAGGAGAGGAGGGAAGGAAGGGAAGGGAAAGAAAGGAGGAGAAGAAGAAGGGTTGTTGTGAAATGAGGGAAGAAAGGGTAGAAGAGCAACTCCGAATGTAATTAAAATGCCTTATTTTAATGGCTTCTTTAAGGAAAACACGTATATGTAGGATTAATTATGTATAAGGAAATGTACATTTTATATTATGTGTATAAGAAATAAAACTGACAATACGCATGACCAGGCCAGGGAAGGGCCCTCCTGACCTCAGCTGCATTCAGACCAGCCAGGGGAAAACCACCTTCACCCACCCCTCAGTGGCTCCTGTGGGAGGCTGCGGAGTCTTGGGGGCTTCGGGACTTGTAGACCCAGCCTGGGGGGCAGCTTCCTTCACAGCTCTTAGGGAAGGACCCCAAAAAGGGGTCCTTTCAGGGATACGGGGACTCCGATGCCTCTGCGTGGAGGCTCAAAGTGGGAGGAAGAAACGGGGGGAAGGTGAAAACGGACATTTCTAGAACGGAGAATCAAACTAGGGTGGTTGGTTGGTTCCCAGGAGCAGCTATCAAAGACGTGACTGAGAGGCTTATTAAAATAATGAAGTCCACAGATTATTATCCCTTTTTCCTCCTTCATGCGGGGAGGAATGAAAAAGTCCCTGAAAAGAGACTCGGAGCAGGTGGGCATGGAGGGCAAAGAGATGGGGGCACAGGTGGTTTTCTCTTCCGTTCTCCCAATAAAGGGAACCATTCAAGTCAAACCTGGCTTAGGGGATGGTTCTCTCGAGGGAAATTGGGATTCTTGGACCATGGTCCACCACACCCACATGGGGGCTTCTGGCAGGGGATGAGCTGCCCCTCACAAGAACCGAGAACTGGCTCGCCTCATCCGAAGGGCTTGAAAGTGAAACCGAAAGTTTAGAAGCTAATTCGAAACTCAAATCTCAGGGGAATCAACCAAATTGGAAGAAAGAAGGGAAACTCGGACACAAAAGAGGGGATGTAGAAACCAAATATGGGGTCAGTCAAAAAGGGAATCCTCTGCACGGATGCTCAAAGCACGAGGAATAAACGTGGAGGAGGTGGAACCGAAAGGCAGGTGTGACATTGTTGCAATCCCTGAAACTTTGTGGGATGAAACCCACAACTGGAAGGTGCAATTAAAGAGATTTAATGTGGAGGAATCACACAGCAGCTGCCCAAAGGAAGAGGGAGACACGGACACAAACTTGTAGTTTCATATCCATATAAATGTATTTCACATTCACAGCAGAGAAGACAGTCAGGGACATCCTGAGGTAAATCTCAAACAGCGCCTAGAAGAAAAAGGCGGGGAAAAAGGGAAACGCCCCCTTTCCACCCACAGCGACCAATCAGAGCGCAGATCCCCTCAGGCGGGAGCCCCCCCCCTCCCTCCCTCAGCCACAAAGGGGTGTTCTAGACCATTCTAGACTTTCCTTCTCCAGCTGTTAAACTGAATATCTTCACATTTAACATGTTCAAAAGAAACAGACCTAACATGACTTTCCTTTTGTCCATTAGATAAATTTGTCCTTCTAGAAATGGCTGGTGACATATTAATGTGTAAAAGCAAAAGTTGAGGCGGGAATGTTTTTTTTTAATCTTCTCCTGTGCTAAAAGGAGCCGGAAGTCAAAGCCTTTTTTCCATTTTTCCCTTGAACCTCAGACTTTCTTTTCCCCTCTTTCTCCTTCCCCTCATTTCCTATTTCTCTCTTTCTTTGTGTTTTATATAATAAATAAATGAATAAATAAGAAAGAGACCTAAGAAAAGAGGAGGTGAAATTGCACGATATGTAAGAAATAACCAAACTGCCCTAGAAATGCAAGAGAAGGAAGAGGAAAACCTCCTTCCATGCATTTGGGTTGATATAAAAGGGGGGAAAGAAGGACGGAGCCTTGGGGGTATCTTAGAAGCCACCCAACCCAACGTCAAATGGTCACTAAATGAACCGTTGTAAGTCAAGGACTTCCTTCAATCTGCTTCAACTGATGGAAAAAGGACCAGAGGATTCTGATAATCAGGTTGTTTCATGATGGTTTCATGCCTCCAAGTTGGTGTCGATGTTTAGCCACCCATGGATGGACTTTCTCTGGGGAGACCCTCCCCCTCCCCCTCCTCCAGACCTTCCATCAGCATCCTCCCCCCTCCATTATTGCAACTGAGTCCCTCCCCCTCCATGCTGGTCCCCTTTTCCTCTCTTCCCTCCCCTCCTTCCTCCATCAGAGCCTCCCCCAGAGAGCAGGGAGGGTCTCCCCACAAAGGGTCCCAAGGGGGAGAATGTGGGTCCTTTGAGGGACATTTCTCCAACCCTCCATCGGTTTGTTTCCTGGGCTCTCCAGGGTCTCCTCGGGAGTCGGGAAGGGCCCCTTCAGCCACTTCCAATGGGCCAGAGGACCTTGTGGCTGCCCCACCTGCAGACTCAGCCATGGGGCGGAGGAGGAGAGTCCCTGAGCTGCCCTGATGGAGAATGGAGGCTTGTTGCCTGCTGGATCCTGGCCAGTTCCTCAGTTCCGCTTCGGAGGAGCCCAACGCTTCAGGCTGGGGAAGCGAAGCCCAAGCGCCTCTGCAGCTCTTGGGGGCTGGAGAAAGAAACTCTGTGTGTGTGTATTTGTGTGTGTGTGTAGCTGGGGATGTCAGAGAGAACTCAGAGAAAATATTTGGGGGGTTGGAAGCATGAAAGGGGCCCAGAGGTTCTGCCTGGGTCAGGGGAGGGATGGAGGCCCCACAGAGGCTGCCTGGATCTGGGGCTGACTTTGTGTGAGGGGCTGTGTCAGATACACAACTGTGGGGCAGATTCGGATTCTGCCGCCTCCTTCAGCTGCTGGGGGGGACCTGGCTCTGGGCTGCTGAGGCTGGTGCTGGGCCAGGGGGGAGTTTGACCCTCCAGCCCCCCATCCCTGGAAAGGATCCAGGCCGCCTCTGGACCCCCAAAGCACTTGAAACAGGATCCGGAATTCAGGATCTGTCTAAGCCGCCTTTGTGTAACTAACAGGAACCTGAATCTCTCCCAAAGACTAGAAAAAAAGTTTTCTATGGATGAAGTGAAGGAGAAGTAGAAGAAACAGAAGGTCTCTTTTGGGATAGTTTGAGGGGGGGGGGAGAGATTTCCAGACTGTGATGGTTAAAGGGCTGTAATCCTAAAGAAGAAAATCCGCTCAGATCCTCTGACACATCATATCCCTGGATATGGATTTTCTTCTTCTTCTTTTGGGAAAATGTTTCCTCCAACTCCCCTCCAGAAGAACTAAATTCATCTCAGAGGCTGATTCTTCGGACTTGGGAGTCCCAGGACTGATTCCTTTCCCCGTAAAATCTCCTTTTCTCTCACCATCCTTGCAGGCAAAACGTTGAGTTCCCTGGCAAAGAACAAACAGCCGGAATGGAGAATCTGCTCCTTCCTAACATAAAATGTTTCTGAGATTTATGGAGCTTAAAGGTTTATTTCAAATCAAGGCAGAGATTTGGAAAAGTAGGAAAAGCTGCATTTATTTGGAAACGATATTTCTCTTCAAGAGATGTTTTTTACAAATACACGTACAAAAGTTGGAGGGAGTTGTGGACAAAAATTTCCAGGAGGAAAAAGTCCCTTGAGGGTCTTTGGCTGAGAATTGGGGGGAGGGGGACGGAGGAAGAGCCGCTGCTCAGACGGGGAACCTCCCTGAATTCTGGGCTTGGGCTGAAAGAGAAGGGGGGATGGGGGGTCATGTCTGGGGTCGGGCGGGGGGGGGAACTCCACTTGGGACCCTTCCTGGAGGGGAAGACCGACTGGAGTCCCACTCCTGCCCTTGGGATCTCCCTCGCTCACTTGGGATCTCACAAGCAGATCGTAGAGTGGGGCAGCGTCTCCAGGGATCGCCCCTCAACTGACAGAAGCTGAAGCCCTGAGAAGGTCGATCAGCCTGGACGGGAAAATGGGATCATCAGAAGCCTCTGAGGGGGATCCGACCTGGAAGGGATCAGGAGGGATTTCCTGAGCCTGAGAACCAATGAATCAATGGAGCAGCCCCCCACCTGGAATTGTGTGGGGAGGAGGGGAGCTTCATCCCTGGAGGCCACGGGTTGGACTAGATGATCTCTAAGATCCCTTCCAGCCTTTGAGTCTCATCATCGCCCCCCCCCCAGCCTCCCACCCACCCACCCCCTCCTGCTTGTGGGGGGAGGGGGAAGAAGGCCTGGGAGTGTCCATCAAAGAGGAAGCTGCCGGAGACCCTCCAGACTCTGGGCTGAACCGAAGACAGGCTCCGCTCCAGCAGTCCTTCAGGGGGTGATTCTCCCCCCCCCTTCTGAATCCCCCCTCCCCCATTGAGCTCAACAGCAGCCATTCTGGAACCCAAACCGACCCAAACCCCACAGCGCTGGGGGTAAGACCTCCCCTCCGGCAGTCCCTGTGCCAGGAAGGAAAGGGGTCAAAGGTCAGAGGCTTCCCTGGGGGTTTCACCTGGGGGCCAGGAAATGGGATTGGTGTCCGGAGGGGTCAGGATGTGTCCGTGTCCACAGTCACCAGCTCATCCCTGCCCCCTGCAGAGTCTAGATGTGCTGGGGGCTCCCATCCTCCCCCCAAATTGAGCTTGGCTCCTCTTTGCCCTTCTGGAGTCTCGGCAGCCCCAGCCTGGATTCCCCCTGGGCACTGCGGGAACTCAAAGGGCATCTAGTCTGCCAGGCAACCTCTGCCCACAGCCAGGAGTTCCATCCTGAGGGGCTCAAGGCTTGACTCAGCCTTCTCTTCTTCCCAGGTGGGTAAAAGGAGGACCCAGATTGTTGGGGGTGAGAGGCTGACTCTGGAAACCGCTTAGAGAGGGCTGTAAAAGCTGTGTATAAAGCGGTGTATAAGTCGAAGGGCTGTGGCTATCTAGGGAAGCTCCTCAGTGCCAAGGCGAGGGGGGTCTCCTGCCTGTTTCTAGGCCCTAGCAGAGTTGGTGCCTTTCCCTCCTGGGTGGAGCCTTGATTGGAGTTCTTGTTTCCTGCCTTCCTGTTTGTCTGGTGCTGATCCCTGCTTATCTCTTGGCTGTTGGAGGGGAGGTGTGTCTCTTTCTTCCCTTCCGAGGTTTATAATTGTTGTTTGCCAATGGTGTGTAAATGTGATTTATGTCTCTGGGTCTTTTGAATACCAGTTTTCCTTTTGGGATTCCTGGACAAGGAACTTGAAATATAAATTTATGACTTTATTACTGCACATGCTGACTGCAGCAAGAATTCCTTATATGCAAAAATGGAAAGAAACCTCCATCTCAAGGATGGATGAAGTGGTGGAATGAAAAATAAACTTTTTGACCAGAGTAAAGAAGAGGTTTATTCCTTCTGGACTTTGTGCAGGAAAAAAATGAAATCTGGAGTTTTGAGATTTAATTAATATACTAACAACTTAATTTTGATTAAATTAAGTTGTTGGTATAGAAATGGTTAATATTTACTTACAGAAGAAATAAAAACCGAGGCTCCAATTTCATTTTGTATTTTATTATGCTAGGGAAAGTTTTTTCTTCTCTTTTTTCCTTTTGCCCTTTATCCCCCACTTCTTCTTCCCCTTCCTTTCCCTTTCCCTTTCCCAATTCCTTATTACGTTTATTTTCTATTTTATGCTCTTATAATCTTAATAAAAATAATAAAAAGGAGCCTTTTGTTTTAGGGCCGCTTCCTGTTCCACAGTCAAAATAGGCAAATCTCATCACAATCTGCACAATCAGATGGCAAAATTTCTTCCAAAATCTCACTTTATATATTTCTCTGCTGAAAGGAGAGATTGTTGTGCATTATGGCGAAGATGTGGCCGTTCTCCGAGGAAAGGAGCGGGAAGCGGAGGAGAAACAGCCGAACTTCATTCCGGGATCTTCATCCGGGGCTGCTTTGCTTGGAAAAGGGGGATCCCGACCCCCAGAAAGGAAGAGGGAGATTCCTCCACAACCGGGGTTCAGGGGCGGGAAATCTGAGGGAGCCGGTCCGTCCAGACGTTCTCAGCAAGGGAGACGCGTGTTTCAAGGAAGGAAAACGCTCTTTTCTGTTAGAAAGCCAAGAGATCCCTACGGAGATTCCCCCGTGAAGGGGGAGGATCCGGCTGGATTAGGAGGGATCCCTGCAGATCCCCTCCGCCTCTTCCCGCGTGGAGGGTCAGCTGAGGGTTTTCCTGGCTTCCCTTCGGATTGGGGGGAGCGGGTGGCCCCCAAGTGCCGGGTGGCTGTGGGGCTGCGCCTCCCCCCTTGTCCTCCAGGGCAGCTGCTGGGGGCTCCCTCCTCCCCTTCTGAGCCCCGAAGGACCCTCGAGCTCTGGATCCACTTTGCCCTTCTGGACTCTCCGCAGCTCCAGCTTCGGCTCCTTCTGGGCACTCTGGGAACTCAAAGGGCATCTAGTCCGCCCCTCCAGTCCAGGCGTTGGAGGAGAATCATGGAGGGGGGAGGGGCAAAAGGAAGACGACATGCTCCTCCGGAGCTGGCATGAAACAGACCCCAAAATTGCAGCCCCCCCAAGACTGAAGGGATTCCCCTTCCCCCACTTTCTTCGCTTCTCTCTCTGCGGGGAACTATCTCCTGTATCGGGTGAAGCCAAGGGTGGCTCTGCCCAGAGACCGATGACGCTGAGAAAGCGAGAATTCCCATTGGTCCTCCTGCTCTTCCTGGACACTCCCAGTTCCGAAGTCCGAGGAAAATTGCCCCCCCCCCCTCCAGACCCTCCGATTCCTCCTCTGGGGCTGGGAGCCCCTCCGTCTCTCTCCTCCCTTTGGGGCGCTTGTGGGGCCGCGTCCATGGCTCTGGCTGGGCTCCCCCTGATGCTGCTGCTGGGGGCGCTGGCCCGGATCCCCGGAAGCGAAGGGGGGAAGGAGAGCCCCGGTAAGGAGGGGGCTGGGCGGGGGAGGAGGGGGCTGGGAAGGACCCCCGGAGGGGGGAAGGAAGCCGATGGGTCTCCAGAGCCTCCACCAGCCTCGATCTCTGCGTGGTCTCCTCCCCCTTCCTCCCCATATCCCCCCACCCGCAGGGACGGAGAGGGACCCTAATCCTAACCCTTCCCCCATGTAGCCAGGTGGGGGTCGCCCCTCTCTCGCCCCTCCCCCAGGGTCTGGGTGGGAGGGGGCTGCATGGAAAGAGGAGGGGGAGGAAAAGCGAAAGCGAAAGAGGGAAAAGAGGCATTTGAGCAAAAGTCTTTTGGCTTCTTCAGAAAGTTCCGTTTTTCTTCTGAATCTCAGATTTGGGGCTTTGGAGGTCGGGCAAGAGGGGGGCTTCGGGCCCTTCACGGGGAGCCCCTGAATTTGGGGAGGAGACCAAGAACCCCCATAATCCCCCTGGAGGGGAGGGGGAAGTGAGAGAGAAGGATATTGGGGCTTTTGTGAAGAGTGCTGGAGACCCTCCCTTTGAGAGGCTCTTGAGGGTCTTTTTGGGGAGGGGGAGGGGAAACAGGGGGGATCCTCCCTCACCCAAAGGGAGGGAGCTGGGCTGAAGATTGTGGGGAAGAAGAAAGGGGGGAGACGGAGGGAAGATGAAGATTGAAGGGCTGGGAGTCGGTCTAGATGTCCTCATTGTGGCCCCTCCCCATATCCCCTCCCCAAGGAAGAGAGAGTGGGGGGGATGGAAGCTACTTTCCCTCCAGCCCCCCCCCCTCCTTCCTGCCCCTTGAGATCCCACCTTCCCTGCAGAGACTGAATGGGGTTGCTGGACCGGTTGAGCTTCTGCCTGCCTTTTCCCACCCCTCCCCCTCTTTCCTCCCCTCCCCCCTCCAGACCCCCCAGGAAGCCTCCCTTCCTCTCTGGGACTGAGAATTCCCGTTCCCTCCTCCAGGGGGCGTCTTCCGCCAGGACCTCACAGGAAGGTCCCCCGCCCCTCCCCCTTCCAGTATAGACCCCCCCTCCTCTCCCAGGGGCTGGGAACGATGGGCCCTGGAGTCCCTCCTGACCGCCTTCCTCCCCCTTGCAGCCCATTTCCTGTACCAGTATAAAGTCGAGTGCCGCTTCCTCAACGGGACGCAGCAGGTGAGATACCTGCAGAGATACTTCTACAACCGGCAGGAGTTCGTCCGCTTCGACAACGACCTCGGGAAGTTCGTGGCCGTCACGGAGTTGGGGGAGGTGAATGCGGACAAGTGGAACAGGGATGAGGGCCTCCTGCAGTACCAGAAGGCCCGAATGGATTCCTTCTGCCGGAACAACTACGGGGTGGCCCAGACAGCCCAGGTGGTTGGCCGGAGAGGTGAGTTTGGGGGGGGGGGGTTTGGGGGAGGGGACCCCCTTTTCCTTTCCTTCATTGAGACTCTCCCGGATGAAGATCTCGTGATTTTTCATAATCTCCGAAAGTGCCAATTGTGTTGGTGTTGTGAGTGTGTCTCTTTTGTGGGCCTCTCAGGGCCTCCCACCCTCCTCCCTCCTTTTGGGGGTCTCTGGGGGGATTTTCCCTTCAGGGAAAGGAGCTTCATCAGCTGCCCAAAGATCACAAAGCCCATGCTCCCCTCCTCTTTGCCTCCCTCCCCTCCCTCCTTCCTCCCTCCCTGGTTCAGGGACAGGACCAAAATCTCTGGATGGTTTGTTGCTTTAGCTGCTCAGAAGCTTTATGCACATAAATAGAAAGCATTTTTATTATAAATCCAAAAGAGTGATCCTGAATTTCATTGTGATTCATATCATGTCTTCTTCATCAAAAGTATTATTTTTCCTTCCATGAAAATACTTCAGACAAGAGGCCAATAATTCTCTTATTAAAAGAACAGGAAAATTTATTATATTCCGTGTATTTAGAGCAAATTGTTGGTGCAGCTCCAGTTTAGGAGACCTGAAATCACCGGATGTTTCTTGAGTCTCTTTGGGGGAATTTTCTCTTCCTTTTTCTTTGACTTCTGAGCCGACTTTTCTCTCCGGAGAGATCTGGGTGTCTCCTTCCCCCGAGAGGCCAAAGCTTTTCTCTGCCCACCAAGAGAGGCTCTCCACCTTCCCTCAACTCTCCCCAGAATTCATTCAGCCTCCATTTCTCTGGGAAAAATCATATCTGAGTCTCTTTTCTTGCTCAATGGACCCCAACAAAGGAGCATCAACTTCCCATCTTCCTCTAATATTTTTATGCAAAATGTTCCAAAATGAGCATCAATTCTATGGATGTGGATCAAAAATGAAAAGTAGATCTGTGTCCTATTTTACTACATTAGGCATCAAGCTTGATATCAAAAAGAAATCTTGAATGTCCTGATGTGGGCAGATAAAATGTACTTTCTACTCCTCCTGTTTTAAATCAAGAGGTCTCTATTTGTCTATTAAACTGGATTCCTGGAAAGGCCGAGGGAGAAAGTTGTGTCCCTCAGTAGGTACTTAAAAACAAAAACAAAAATCTTTTTCCGATCCAATTAAAATCTCCAGCAACTCCCATCTGGCCAAATTGGAACCCCAAAATCTTTAGACTGCAGTCTTGTAAATAAGGAGGTTTGGGATGGGCTATAAAAATAAAAATGTAAAAATACCAAATTGAAACCTTTGAATTTCTACTGATTTAAAATCTGATCCTTCCATTTTCTTGCTAAAAGTCTTTTTCTCATCCAAAATTTGCATTTCCTGTTTTTTAAAAAAGCCATTTTCAGTTTGTAAAGCCTCTGCCTTCTTTTAGCAATTCCACACCTGAAATGCTGCTATTTCTCTGCATGGAAACCTGACCAGATCCCAGGTTGGAATTACAAATAACCATTTAAAAATGGGTTGTTCTTAAGCGTTATGGAATTTACTGTCAATAAGAAAATCCCTCAACAAGGAAAACAAAATGGTTAGCAAAGGACTCTGGGCTGGAATGGATCTATTGTCCCACTGGTGGCCTCCAGGGGGAGAGCCTTCTCTGTGGGAGCACCTACTATGTGGAACGAGCCCCCCCCCCCCCCCCCCGGAGATACGGCGGATCCCAGATCTGCGTACCTTCCGTCGCGCGCTCAAGGCTTTCTTATTTCATCAAGCCGGCCTGACCTAAATCTTTCCCTTTTTAAATGGAAATTTTAATTTTTTAAAAATTATTGGGGTTTTTAAATTTGTCTCAGCCAAATTATTTAATTCGTTTTTTTCTATTTTAAATTGTTGTATTTATGTGTTTTTATTCTGAGGCTGTTCACTGCCCTGAGTCCTTCGGGAGTAGGGCGGTATATAAATCCAATAAAATGTAAATGTAAATGTATTGTGGACCCTCTTGGGGGGCTCATCCAGACTAACACCCCCCCCCAATTAATCCATACAAGAGTTATGCCAGTTGGAGCATTTCCTGAAGGAGGAGATCAAGAGGGATCCTCTCCAAGGCTCTGCTGAGATCCTGGGAGTGGCCTGATCTCCTCAACCACCAACTACCCCCACCTTCCCTTTCTCAAAGATCCCTTCTGGATCCCTGCCCCCTCCCTGTCCCCCAGGTAGATGCTGCCCTGAGGGAGTCAGAGGGACCCTCCCCACCTCCTTCTCCAGGAGTGGCCGATTCCTGCTGTTCCTGCGGTTCCTGATCTGGGAAGGTCTCCCTCTGAATCTCCCCAAAGCCCCCACCCCAGGAAGGATCCTTGAGAGAGATTGTGAGATCCCCCAAAACCTCTTGTGCCCTTCCTGCTCTGAAGGGGGGATTCGGCATCTCTCATCTTCAATGGGGGAAGAAACTTTTCCTTCAGGGGATTCTGGCAGTTGTGGGGGGCAAAGGGCTGCCCCCCATTGGGCTCCTTTGCCCTTTCCTTCAAAATGCCTCTTTCTGTTGATGATGCTTAAAATTGGGGGGTTTTGCACTTTTCCCCCTGGAATCTTCTGCTGGGATTTTTTTGGGGGGGGGGATTTTTTTTATTTATAACAAAAAAAACCACCCCATAGAATCACCATTATTGAATACAATTACAAACAGTATGTCGATCAGTTAAAATTCTTTTGTGCTCAATCCCTTGTCCCAAATTGCCATTTATTTAATTTTTCTTGTTTAACATTTTTATGTGTCATACTCACTTAAACACTGTTGAACAGCAAGAAAAAGAAAAGGAAACCATTTCAGATATTTATCTTGACCTTAATTCCTGTTTCATGTTTCATCTCCATGCTTTGTTATCTAACCATTGTTAAAACAAATCCAAAATTAAGTAATATTGTTTATCTTCCTGTTCTCTGATTTCAAATGTCAATTTACTCATTTCAGCAGACTCCAGGATTTTCTTAATAACTTCATCTTCTGTAGGTATCTTCTCACCTTTCCAATTTTTAGCAAAAACAATTCTAGCCGTTGTTAAAACATTCACAATTAAGTATCTCAATTCTTTATTATACATTTATGATAAAATTCCTAGTAAAAATATCTCTGGTTTAAAGTCAATATGTTTCTTAATCATTTTTTCCAACCACGTGTGTATCTTAGTCCAATATCTTTTAGCTCCCCCAAGATGGAGGACTTTAAACAACTTTATTCTGGGTGGAGTTGCATTGTCCCAGAGACCCAGTTTGCAATTCTGGAGATTCTCCTGGACTCCCGGAGAGCAGGTGGCGGTCACGGCTAGGAGAGTGTTTGTAAGATTTCGGGTTAATTGTGGCCACTTTGGCAAATAAATTTAATAAATAACTTAATTTATTAAACAAACAAATAAATGTGTTATTACATCTAATTAAAGGTGTGGTTTCATTTTCAACAAGATCCCAAGAATCATCCGACTCCTGCTGCGTCTGTCCTTCCCGTCTTCTTGGTTATTTCTTTCCATGTCCACCACATCTGGCAGAAGGTTCCTTCCACCTCTGGGCATTTCCAGCATTTATCCCTGTCAGACATGCCTATTTAGGGAATTCTTTTTTGAAGACTGCAACTGATCCCAATCAGGAAGGATTTAACGTTTTTCCCTCTTTCAGAATCCCTTTTAATTTCTTGCCGCAATTTACTTTGGAAGATGACTTAAAACACAGAATATTTTCAGGAGTAAAAAGGGATCTTGGCCTGAACTAACCAACTTGGTCTTCTTTTCTGGGCCCTGTTATGTCTTTCATGTGCCTCCTTCTCCTCCTTCTCTCCAGCCAAGCCCACCGTAACCATCTCCCCCACCAAGATGGACCCCTCTTCCCCCAACACCATCCTCCTCTGCACTGCGACCGGCTTTTACCCCGTGGAGATTGAGATCCAGTGGCTGAAGAACGGGCAGCCGGAGAAGGAGGGCGTGGCCTTCGGGGAGGAGCTCCAGAACGGAGATTGGACCTACCAGCTCCAGGTGATGCTGGAGACCCAGCCCCAGAGGGGGGATGTCTACAGTTGCAAGGTGGAGCACGCCAGCTTGGAGGCCCCCATCACTGTCCAGTGGGGTAAGTCCCTACCCTCCCGCCCTCCCCTCCCGGTCTGTGGACCCCATCGTGTCGAGAATGGGGAGAAACCCACCCCATGGGGAGAGCTGGAATGGAGCCTCCTGGGGGAAGGTGGGCCTGATCCTCCTGCTCAGGTGAGGCTCCTTCTCCTTCTCCAGAGCCCCGTTCTTCCAGCTCTGCCAGGAGCAAACTCTGGACGGGGATCATGGGGGCCGTGATAGGAGTGGCCTTCCTGGCTGTGGGGCTCTTCTCCTACCTGAAGAGCAAGAAAGGTGAGTCTGGGGGGCTGGAGGAGAGGTTGTGGGGAGGCTTCTCATCAAGCTTAGCAGGTGGCCAAGAGGGGCCCCTTGAGGAATATTTGTGGGAACTTCTGTCCCTCATGTGGTTATTAAGTGAAGATCCTGCAAACTATTATGGGCTATCAAAGGCAATAGGGACTAACCCCCCCCCCCCCAGTCCTCCAGCCCATGAAGATTTCTGATTGAGTCTTTTTCTCCTTTCAGCAACTCCCATCCAACTTCCTGCAGGTGAGTTTCTCCTCTTCCCCCTCATCTCAACCCCTCCTACAAGTTATTGGAGGTTTTTAAAATTTCTTAATTGTTCCTTTTTTAAAAAAAAAACATGCCTGAACAATATCTGCTTGGTATGGATTCAGCAGATTTTTTTATTTTTGGCAGCTTTTCCTTACAGAACTCTGAAAAAGTATTGCAATCAAAAACAAAACACACCCAAATGCTAAAATTTGCCCAGAATTTTTCCAAGTTTTGGGAAATTGCCAAAGGGAAGGGAAGGAGGGGGCCATTCCTTCCCATTCCTCCCTTGGGGAGGGAGCAGCCCAAGGTTACATTCCCCCATGCATTTTGTAAGCAACCCACCCATTCTGTTAGGCTCACTGTGGAGGGGGGTTCCGGAGGGTATTCTGGCAAATTCCATCCCTGTGGCCATTTTAAAAGGGGCGAATGCTGTGCTACTATGCACTGCAGTATTAAAGGCCACTCCAGCAAACGGCAGGAGATCTGCCCAGCTAAAGTGCTGATAATTAACATAGCATCTCAGGTATTGTTCTATCATTGCATTAGCTCCTTCTGCAGCTCCGTTCGTACTCGGATGAAAGGTGGAGCTAAGCCCTTGAGATGACCCTATAATCTTAAAGAGCTCCCTCCAAAGCTTTGCCGTGAACTGGAACCCGCCCCCCAATCCGAGATGATTTTTCTTGGCTCCCCATGCAGACTCATTTGGGTCCATTAGTGGGAACCTTGACAGGCTGTTCTTCCTGCCCCCCCTTCTCCTTGTGAGAATTCACACAATTTCTGGCCAAGTGACCCCAGGCTCCCCTCTTTGCTGCCACCCCCATCGTAGCCCCATCGTCTTTGTTCATATGAAGCATCCCAGCCTTTTCCTCCCTGAGATGGGTGGATTCTCTCTCTATGTTTCCTTGCCTATCAACCACCACCCTGCAGTGTGGGTCTGCCTTGGGGATGGGAGTTGAAAAGGAAGAAAAATACGTTATTTACCGTAAAGGTTTCTCTCTATATTCTAATTTTCTTCCCCATTTCTTTTTCTTCAGCACTCATGAATTAATCGGTCAGTGTGTGATTGTAGGAATTGTCTGAGAATTGGGCTCCTGTCAGCAATGCCTCCCCTTGCAAGACAGTATGCAAGAAACTGGAGAAGGGACAACACCAAATGTACCAGTGGTGGGGGAGGGGGGAATTAGGCCGGACTTCCTTAAGAAGAAAAGGAAGTTTTGTCTTGATTCATTGTTTAGGGGAACTGAAATAGCCGTTTCTAAGAGGGACAATCAAACTAGGGTGGTTGGTTGTTTCCCAGGAGCAGCTGTCAAATACGTGACTGAACAGCTTACAAAAATAATGAAGCCCACAGATTCTTATCCCTTTTTCCTATTTCATGTGGGGAGGAATGATAAAGTCCCTGGAAACGATGCCAAGAGACTCAGAGCAGGTGGGCACAGGAGCCAAGAGATGCGGGCACAGGTGGTTTTCTCTTATGTTCTCCCAATAAAGGGAACCATCCAAGGAGGGAAGACAGCACCTTGGAAGTCAAGGCTGGCTTAGGGGATGGTTCTCTTGAGGGAAATTGGGATTCTTGGACCATGGTCCATGTCACTGTGTTTTTATATTTACCAGCAGAGCTATTATTTCTGAACTGTCAGACTTACCGTAGTTTGCCAAGTTTCTTATCAGCACCTACTATGCATGTCCGCATTCCTTTGCACTTCTTCTAGAAACTTTCCTTTGTTCTCCAGCCAGCTAAGGTCAGGCTGGGGATTCTTTGCCAACATGTAACCTAATTTAGATAGTGAGATGTTTTTATTTTCTTAGAATAAATATGAGTTTAATTAGAAGATGTATTCCGGTTTTATTGATCTAAGTATACAGAAGGATAAAAGTCACGATCCAGCTCAAAATGAGGGCAATTATCCCACGCAAAGTAACGGGGCTGATTGCCGCTCTGACAATGGCAGCAGGAGGATGGTTGATTTATGGCTTTTCCTTGTTCGTTACTTTTGATGCTGACCTAAGGCTAATTTAGACAGGTAGTTGATTTAGTGACTGCGGAACACTAAATAATTAACTTCTAAGATGCCGAGAAAGAAGAAAAAGGGCAAAATGAAGGAAAAGGACAAAATGAAGCCCAGAGCTTTATCCTCTTCAGATGAGGAGGACATAGAAAAATCTTCAAGATTTCAGCCCCTGGCATCTGCCACTCAGCTAGAAGCAGAAGAAACAGAGAAAATGCTCTTAACGAAACTTCAGGAGGAAAATAAGAGAAAAGCTGTTTTTGAAGGTGAAGTACTACAACTGAGGTCAGTAATGCCCCCTTCTAATTATGCATGCTCTCAAACTGTATTCCTAGAGCCTTCTGATTTTGAAATGCTTGGGGCCAAGCCAAAAATTCCACAAGCGGCAAAGCCTTTTTCCTCCCATGCAGAGAGAGAAACATTTTATTATCCCTCTCAAACCTTCAGGGTCACTCCTCATGAGCAAGCTATAAGAAACTCGTGACCAGATAGAAATTTTTGAACGTGAGTTATCTGAGGCAAAAATGGCTTTATCTAGGCTTGAGCCAGATAAGAGAGAGTCCCGCATTTTTCAAATCTCTAAAAACGCCATTTTGCCTTCTTCTCACTCAGAGCCAAAGACACCCCCCCCTGGTGGATATTGTGTCAAGCAAATCAGAACAGAGAGTTGTGCACATGTCACATTTGCCACATTATTCTCAAATTACAAACGCCACACAGGCAGAAAGATTATCTGAGCTGCCTACAACTAAAGTTGCGGCATCATCTGCTGGCGAAAGTAATTTACAAGAGAAAGCTGAAATGCATCACGTTTTGAGAGAGCAATTACAGGCATTGCAACAGACTTTGTCAGATATGTCCTTAACTCACTCAGAGATTCAAACTGCAATGCCACAAGTGTCTCCACAGGCTCAATTTTCAGCACTCCCTGGTGGTGCTGGTGTCTTTTTAGATGGAGCACAACAATGCTTAACGCAGCAAAGGCAAATGACTGCATCTCCAGCAAGTCATTTTAATATTGCAGCTCAAATGCCACAGCTACAAGCTCATGCACACGTGCCTCCAGCTGTACAACCAGCACCAGCCCCTGGTCCACAAATGCCAGCACAACAAGTGCCTTTACCCCCACAGCCAGCACCTCAAATGCCTATTCCTCAACAGGCATACTCTGTTGCTCCACTGGCTAGTGAGTCAAAATTAAAGATGTCAGGGCAGAATTACAAGGCCTGGGTCAGTGAGGTTGGACTTTTGCTATGCAGAGAAGGCGCCCATCGTATGGTATTTAACCCTCCTGCCCAACCATGGACGCCTGAAATAAGAGACTTAGAGTCTAAAGCCTGCACAACATTATTGATGTCCATGGATACTGAACTGCAGGTTACTGTTCCGCCTGATGCAACAGCCCAACAAATTTGGGTCCAATTGGAAAATTGCTAAAGGCCTGTCTCAATTGAGTCTTCATGTTTGCTCATGTCTGAATTCCATGGTTCGAAATTGAAACCTGGTGAACAAATTGGAGGACATTTGACCAAACTGAAAGGTATGAGGAAAGAATTAAGAGAAAGGGGCTATCCTATTGAAGATATTCAAATGATCAGCATTATCATTAACTCTTTGAACTATGAATGGAAAGATGCCATTACAAAGATTAACCAAGTGCCTATTGCTCAACGCACAGTGGACAATGTATGCAGACTTTTAATTGAAGAAGAAGCACTGATGTTAGCCACGCCACACTTGAGAGGACCACCCATATCAAGAGCTCCAGCTAGGCGTCCCTTCCGAGGAAGGACCTACACTCCAAGGATTGTTCTGTCTCCGCCCCCAGGAATAAACCCAATTCAGACAGTCGGAGGTTAAAATAAGCTGGCAGGCAGCCAAGTAGTCTGATAAGGAACTTGGCAGCAATCCCAGCAGCTGCGTGCCAAAGCCTTTATTAACAGAACAGACAAATACACACCACAAGTGTCCAGAATAGCCAAAGCTGAGATGCAGGAAGATTTGTTTTTGTTCGTCACAAAAATAGAGGCTGACTCACTCTCTTTTATAGGCTGTGGGGTGTGGTCCAGTGAGTCAGCTAATCACAAGCACGCCGTGCCTTCTGTTGGGCACGTTTCTCCCTGCGTCGCTGGCGAGGATCCAGCCAGCACTTATCTCCCTCGTCACTGTCCACATGTGGCTGAGGGGATGTGCTTGGCTCTGGGCCTATCTCTTGCCCTTCGGTGTCCTCCAGGGGCATTGCCAGAGGGGAGGGTCCTGGAGAGGGAGGTCTTGCCAATTCCTCCCTTTCACTCTTGGAGTCCTCTCCTGATGATGACACAGGCTCAGGCAACGGAGCCACAACAAGGATGCCAAGATGCAACATCTGCAACTGTGTGGGACATGCAACCTGGGATTGTCCCCAATGAGTTCCAGCTCCCGTAACGTACCAGCCCAGAGGAACAGACTCCAGAGGCAGAGGCAGAGGCAGTAGACAAGGTCGTCGTGGTCCAAGGCATCATTCGCAAGCTCCACTCGCCACATTGGCTTTAACCAATGATCCATAACCTCATCCAGAGTACGACAGACGGCTTTTGTGGACTTTGGACAGTGGTGCAGCTGTGCATGTTACTTACAGAAAAGAACTTTTCAGAGAGATGCACGAGCCTGAACCGAACTATGTGAACTTTATTCTTTTTCCAATCATCTTTGTCAGGTCGAAGGAAAAGGAACTGTTTGTGTTGAAGAGCTCAATGCATTCATTCCTGATGTCTACTACATACTAACAGCAACTTTTAGTTTGCTTAGTCAGGCTTACTTTTCTAGAGTTTTAAAGTTCCAGATTCACCACCTCGAGAAAGCAGAGAACCTGTTGTTAGAAGAAATCTCCTTTTATTTTTTTCCATTTTACAAGGTTAATCCTGTAATTAATTACAACATTCTGGCGTTTCCTAGCTTAATTTTTATTGCTCTGCTTACAGAAACTGCCTCTCCATTAACCCTTATTACATTCTTGGCAGTACGCCTAGACTTACTGTCACTTTTGGTCCTGACCATCTCTGTGGGTTGGGATTCCCCTTTTCCTTGCAAACCAGTCCAGATGAAGATCCCGGAATCAAGTTCGGCCATTTCTTCTCCGCTTTCCACTCCTTTCCTCGGAGAACTTTGATGTCTTTACCATAATGCACAACAATCTATACCAGAGGTCTTCAAACTTGCTAGTTTTAAGACTTGTGGACTTCAATGTTGAAGTCCGCAAGTCTTAAAGATGCCAAGTTTGGAAACCCCTGATCAGTGGTGGGATTCTACCGGTTCGGTAGAACCAGTTGTTAAGCAGTTTGGAGAACCAGTTGTTAGAAGAAATCTCCTTCTGTTTTTTTCCACTTTACAAGATTAATCCTGTAAGGAATTACAACATTCTGATGTTGTTTCCTAGCCTAATCTTTATTGCTCTTCTTACAGAATCTGCATCTCCCTTAATCCTTATTACATTCTTGGCAGTATGCTTAGACTTACTGTCACTTCCGGTTCTAGAGCTTCTCTGAGTTTTGTTTTGTTTTTTTCCTTGATTTTCTTAAAGTGGAAGGGTTGTTTTAAGCTTTTTACACCGCTGTTGGGAGGAAATACTCCTCTGTTGGAGTTCTTCCAGTCAGGGTGCAATCATCAGCACTTTGAAGGAATAATTGAATAACAAAGCAGAAGCTTTTAATGACAAGGACCAAGATGAGTGACATTCAGCAAGGCTTCTTAGCTAGCTAGAAAGATTGACATTCAAATGTGAGTTTACTTACCCTTTCTGACTTTTGGTCTAAAAGTGGTTTTTGGTGATGTTTAATCCTGTGTTTAGTCATGAGATAATTTTCCCTGTTGAGCTTTGCTTGGAAGGAAAAATGTTAATCTCTGTTCCTGAAAAGAAGCAGCTTTGGAAATCTGACTAGTTCCTGTGTCTATTTGTTCTGGTCATTGGTTTAAGAAGCAACAGCTACTCTGTTTGCTCCTTTGCTTCATTCTCCAGAGCTTAAATGACCTCTCCGCTAAAGGGTTTCACTTTATGAGCAAGAGTTATCATTGCATTTTAACTATTTTAATTCCTCAAGGTGCTCTGGCACCCTCCCTGATCTTTAACTCCAGTTTCCAGGTATTTCTAATCTAATGATTGGTATTTAGGGCATCTTTTTGCAAGCAAAGACGCTTTTTGTATTTTTCTGCAGGTAATCCTTGACTTACAACAGATGCAATGACACTGAAAAAAGTGACTTATGACCATTTTTCACACTTACGACCATTGCCGCAAATTGTCATTAGAGCAGAGAAGCGATGTCACATGACCACCAAGCCACACATCCCAAATAAGCCACACTCACAGAACCAGTTGTTAAAAAATTTGAATCCCACCACTGGTTTTATGTCAATAAATGTATTTAACATTCACGGCAGAGAAAACGGTCAGGAACATCCTGAGGTAAATCTCAAGCAGTGCAGAGAAGAAAAAGGCGGGAAAAAAGGGAAACTCCCCCTTTCCACCCACAGCAACCAATCAGAGCACAGATCTCCTCATACAGGAGCCCGCCCTCACTTGACTACAACGGGCTGTTCTGGACCATTGTACACTTTCCTCTTCCAGCTACTCCATTGAATATTTTCACATTTAAAGTGCTCAAAAGAAACAGACCTAATAAAAGAGGAGGCGGAGTTTCACTATATATATATATATTTAATATTTTTGCTGATAATTCTATAAATAAAGGGAGGCTGTTATAGATCTATTTCGAGCTTATTTGCTCTCGTCAGACAGTCATACCCTTACTGGGATTTGAACCTGGGCCGTCTGCCTGTAAGGCAGTTGATTTAACCCTCAGACCAAGGGCTCTTATCCGATTACCAGCTCATTTCCAGGTAGGTTTATTTGTATGTTTGTTAAGTCATCCTGGATTACCACAAATGGGGGAGGAGATATCACAAATCTCCAATTTTTTGCCTTTCAGCCCAATCTCATGGGCCATCCAGACAGTATAATATAGCCGACAAGATATTTTCTATGTTTTTAATATTTTTGCTGATAATTCTATAAATAAAGGGAGGCTGTTATAGATCTATTTCGAGCTTATTTGCTCTCGTCAGACAGTCATACCCTTACTGGGATTTGAATATTTTATATATATATAAAATAATCAAACCACTCTGGAAATGCAATAAAAGAAAGACGAAAACCTCCTTCAATGCATTTGGGTTGAGATAAAAGGGCGGAAAGAGGGATGGGGGAATATTCTGAGCCTCCCAACCAACCAGAGGAAACGGATGAACCAAGCGAAGGCCCGGAGGAAGCTCCCCCCAAGAGTCGCGGGGGGCTTGGACTCCCCTGGCCTCACCTGGGAGGCAGGTTCTGTGCCTGGTGGAAGATGAAAGAGGCTCCTGGGAAACCCAGCAGACCAGAGGCCGCCTTGAAAGCCCCCCCCCCATTTCCCTCCAGACGGGGCCTTGGCTCCCAGGGGAGGGGAGACCCTGGACGGGGCCTCCGCCAAACCCCAGGGACCCTTCACGGCTGCCCCTCCCCCTCCTCCTGGCCCCTCCGACCCTCTCTCTGGGACGCTCCGGTCAGCAGAGAAGCCTTGGGGAATCGGAGAGGACCCAGCAGAGAACTAGGGAGACTGTGGCCGGCAGAAGCCGTGGAGGCTCTACGAGGAGATTCCTTCAAGGGCAGAAATTGGAAGGTATTTAAAGAGGCTGCAACAAACTGAACAACAGACTGATGTGAACGAAGAAGCTTCTACTGTCTCTGCTTATATTCAAAATATAAAAGTTAGAGTCTATCTATTATCTATACCTATCTATATCATCTATTTCTATCTGTCTGTCTGTCTGTCTATCAATTTATATAGCCACCCATCTCACAACAAGTGACTGGGTCACATACAACAATGCTAAAAACAAGTATTTACATGAAAGTATTAAAAAACAATCAACGCAATAAAAATATTTTAAACAGAAGGAATATAAGGCATATTTTCAGTGTCACTGTAACTTCAAATGGTCACTAAATGAGACCTTCCTTCAATGGGCTTTAACTGATGGAGAAGGGACTAGAGAACTATCATGAGGTGGTGGGGAAGGGCCCCTTCAGCCGCTTCCAGTGGGCCAGAGGACCTTGTGGCTGCCCCACCTGGAGGCTCAGCCATGGGGCGGAGGAGGAGAGTCCCTGAGCTGCCCTGATGGAGAATGGAGGCTTCTTGCCTGCTGGATCCTGGCCAGTTCCTCAGTTCCGCTTCGGAGGAGCCCAACGCTTCAGGCTGGGGAAGCGAAGCCCAAGCGCCTCTGCAACTCTTGGGGGCTGGAGAAAGAAGGGCTGCTCTGTGTGTGTGTGTGTGTCTGTGTGTCTGTGTGTGTGTGTGTGTGTGTGTGTGTGTATGTGGGGGGTGGGGGTGTCTGGGAGAACTCAGAGAAAATCAAAGCCTTGTGGGGGAGGGGAAACATGGAAAGAGCCCTGAAGTTCTGCTTTGATCAGGAGATTGATTGATGGGAGTCCCACCAGAGTCTCTCTGGATCTGGGGCCAATTTTGGGTGACTGGCTGTGTCCAAACACACAATGGTGGGACAGGTTCGGACTCTGTCGCCTCCTTCAGCCGCTGGGCCAGGGTGGAGTTTGACCCCTCCAGCCCCTCCCCCCATCCCAGGAAAGGATCCAGGCCTCCTCAGGATAGGCGCCCTGTGGGATGTCTGCCTGCTGCAGCTGGGAGAGGGTTGGGGCTCTGATCTGGGATCACCAACCATTAGCTGTTATTTGATCCTCAGCCCTCAACAGCTGGCAGCTGCCCAGCCTCCGATGCCCTCACCCAGCTGAGAGAGATCATCCTGGTTAGCCTGAGGATGGGAGACCACCAGGAAGCATCTGGGCCGCTGTATAGGCTGAAACTCCAAGACAAGGAGGGTGAAGCTTCAGGCCCTCCTGGAACTTCCCTCCCTCAAAAGATTCACTTCCCATTCCTCTCCCTGGAACTCCCCCCTCCCCCCTTTCTCAGTTCCTGCCGTTTGGAAGACCTCGTGGGAACCCAATTCCCCTTGTCCAGAGAGAGGGGAGAAGGTTAAAATGAGTGGGGGTCTCACCTTCCTTGGTCCTTGCCCCCACCTCTAAACACAGTGGCCTTTTAGCCTTTCCCACCTTCCCGAGGCTCAGGGCCCAAGGGAGGAAATTGGGGGTCTCCAAGCCCCTCTGTACGCTCCTCCCCCGGGAGCCCTCCCCCCTTTCCTGCCACCCTCAGGTGCCTGAGGAAGCCCGACCCCCAGTCCTGCGTCAGGAGGGAGGAAAGGCTGCCCACGCAGAGAACAAAGGAAAACTGGGGGTGGGAGGGAGTGGGGAGGGACCGAGGGGGAAGAGGGAGAGGGGGGAGGGGAAAGAAAGACGAGGGAGGGGCAGCACCGCGGAATTCTATTTCTGGCTTCCAGAAAGTCAAACGTCCATCATACCCAATGAAAAATAGAGCTTTGGGAGCATCATCCGTCTCCCGGCAGAGGAGCCACGAAGGGGTCCTTTGGAGGAGATGGTTCTCGGAGGCGCCAGGCGATGTTCAGCTGTTCAGCCTGGATTTGGCCTTTCTGTCTACCCATGGAGCCCTTCCAAGGACCCGGGAGAGGCGGAGGCGGGAGTTTGATGGGTATTAAAAGTCTCCTCGCGGGATTTCAGCAGTTGCAAGCAGAGCTGCCTTCCGCAATTGACTGAGGGGGATGTGGTCAATGCCTAACCCTCACCCTGAAGGGCAGGAAAGGGGAGTCTGTGGGGCTGGAGAGGAAGTGGGTCATCTGCTGGAGGCCTCTCATCAAGGGGGCCCAGAAGGTCTTGTTGGGCCAGCAGGTCTGACCCCTGGGAGATCCACCCTGCCTAGGTCGGTTGAGGTCCGTGTGGAGAAATGGATTTCGGGACTTTTCTGACACCTGGAAATGGAACACAGGGGATCCAGAATAACAGAGTGGAGAGGGACCCTGGCGGTCATCTAGTCCAACCCCCTGGTCAAGCAGGAGAGCTTAGGCCCTTCTGGTCAAAGGGCTCCCCAGTTCCTTCCTCAAAGCCTCCAGGGATGGAGCAGCCACAACCTCTGGAGGGGAGCCGGCTCTCTAACCTCTGCAGGGCTAAATATTACCTTTAAGGGGAGGGTGAGATCTGGATAATCCCTTCTTCACAGGATGGAGGGATCCCGCCTGTCTGGGTAGGTAGGAAGCCGTGGGGAGAAATCTATTTGGGGAGCTTTCTCCCATCAGGAAATGTCATCCAATCTCTCAATGGGGAGGGGGCTCCTCTGACTCCCCCAGCCCATGAAGGCTCCTGATTGGCTCTTTTTTCTCCTTCCAGCAACTCCCATCCCACCTCCTGCAGATGAGTTCCTCCTCTTCCTCCCTCACCTGAACCCCTCCCACCTCCAGGTTTTAAAAATCCTTTAATTTTTCCTTTAAAAAAAATTCTTTTTAAACAAATCGAACGGCCCTCAAACTCTCCCTGCAGGGCCTCCGTGCTCCAGACGAAGGAAAGTGTTGAAATTTCAGCCAGATTTTCCTTACGCAAAACTCCACAATGAGCTGCCATCAAACACCAAAACACACAAACACAAAGCACGAAAACTTCCTCCAGGTTCTGGGATGCTGCAGGAGGGAAGGGGGGAGGGTTCCTGTCATTGGGGGAGGGGGAGGGAGCGCTGCAGGCTCTAAATTGCCCTTCCTGTCCCCTCCCCCACTTTTCCTTCTGACATTTCTGGCCAAGGGACCCCAGGCTCCCCCCTTTGCTGCCTCCCCCATGCCCCCCCTCTTCTTCCTGCTCAATAGGAAATCTTGGGAGGGAGGGAGGGAGGGGGGCTCCCCTTTGATTAACCCCCCAATTAAGTCAATTAGGGACAATTCCCTCTTCTCAAGGTCCCTCTGGGGCCCCCCTTTGCAGCCCCACGGCTGAACTCAGACCCGCCCCCCTTGGATGTCCCAGGAGAGGAGACGGGGAGGCATCACCTGAGAACCGATGGATCAATGCAGCTGCCCCCTCCCCCATCTGGAATTTGCGGGGGGAGGAGGGGGGCTCTATCCCTGGAGGCCTTCAAGAGATCAGAGAGCTGTTTGTCCGGGGTGGGATAAGGGCTCCTGCCTCGGCCAGGGGGTTGGACTAGAAGATCTCTAAGGTCCCCTCCAGCCTTTGAGCCTCCCTCTCCCCATCGGCCCTCCGTCGGTGGTGGGTCAGAAAACCCCACAGCGCTGGGGGTAAGAGCTCCTTTACTGAAAACCAGAAGTTTTCCTTTGGGATTCCTGGACAAGGAACCTGAAATATAAATGTATGACTTTATGACTGCACATGCTGACTGCAGCAAGAATTCCTTATATGCGAAAATGGAGAGAAACCTCCATCTCCAGGATGGACGAAGGGATGGAATGGAAAATGTGGCAGAGATGGAGAAATAAACTTTGTGATCAGAGGAAAGAAGAGATTTATTCCTAACCCTAACCCTACCTGGAAGCCATTTCTGGACTTTGTGCAGAAGAAAAATGAAATCTGGACTTTTGGGATTTATTGATTTAATTAAATTGTTGGCATAGAAATGATTAATATTTACTTAGAGAAGAAATAAAAAACGAGGCTCTACTTTCAGTTGCTGATAAAAGTTTTCTTCCTCCCTTTTTTCCTTTTACCCTTTATCCCCACTTCTCCTTCGCCTTCCTTTCCCTCCTCCATTTCCCTTACACTTTTATTCTCTCTTTTATGCCCTTATAATCTTAATAAAGAAATCATAATTTCTTCCAAAATGTCACTTTATATAATTTCTCTGCTGAAAGTAGAGATTGTGGTGCATTATGGCGAAGATGTGGCCGTTCTCCGAGGAAAGGAGCAGGAAGCGGAGGAGAAACGGCCGACCTTCATTCCGGGATCTTCAACCGGGGCTGCTTTGCAAGGAAAGGGGGATCCCTTTTCCTTGCAAAGCAGCATTCGGGGGGGGGGGGAGTGCGGGAAGATCCCTTGCAGGGTTGAGCTGAGGATTTTGTGCAATTCCTGCATGATAAAATCGCTCGGATTCGGGAAGGCTTGGACTCCGATTGGGGGGTCTGGGGGAGGAGACGAGGGTAGGTCTTGAGAATGTTATCTGGGAGGAGTTTGATCCTGTGGCTCCCGAGGATGTGGACAGGGTTCTGGGTAAGATTAGTGCCGCCACATGTTTATTGGACCCGTGTCCCTCCTGGTTGGTACTGGCCTCCCGGGAGGTTACACGAGGCTGGCTCCAGGGGATTATAAGAGCTTCTTTGAGTGAGGGGGCCTTTCCCGCTGCCTTGAAGGAGGCGGTGGTGAGGCCCCTCCTGAAGAAGCCTTCCCTGGACCCGGCTGAACTAGCTAACTACCGTCCGGTCTCCAACCTTCGTTTCGTGGCGAAGGTTGTTGAGAGTGTGGTGGCACAACAACTTCCCTGGCACCTGGGTGAAGCTATCTATCTGGACCCTTACCAGTCGGGCTTCAGGCAGAGGTACAGCACAGAAACAGCATTGGTCACGTTGGTGGATGATCTCTGGAGGGCTCGGGACAGGGGGCTCTGGAGGGCTCTGTCCTGGTCCTGCCAGATCTCTCAGCGGCTTTTGATACCATCGACCATGGTCTCATACTGCAGCGGTTGAGGGGGTTAGGAATAGGGGGCACCGTCCTGCGGTGGTTCTCTTCCTTCCTCTCCGACCGCTCGTAGTTGGTGTTGACAGGGGGGGCAGAGGTCGCCCTCAAGGCGCCTCGCATGGGGAGTCCAGCAAGGGTCGGTCCTCTCGCCCCTTCTGTTCAACATTTATGTGAAGCCGCTGGGTGAGATCATCCGTGGTTTTTGGGTGAGAGTCCATCTGTACGCTGATGATATTCAGCTGTACATCTCCACCCCAGGCAACCCCAACGATGCTCTTGATGTGACGTCTCACTGCCTGGAGGCCGTGCGGGTCTGGATGGGGAGAAATAGGCTCAGGCTCAACCCCTCCAAGACCGAGTGGCTGTGGCTTCCGGCGTCCCGATATAGTCGTGCCATCGCTGTCTATTGGGGGTGAATCCCTGCCCCCCACAGAGAGGGCTTGCAATCTGGGCGTCCTCCTGGACGCACAACTGTCTTTAGAAGAGCATATGACGGCCATGGCCAGGGGGCCTTTTTATCAGGTTCGCCTGATTCACCAGTTGCGGCCCTTTCTGGATCGGGACGTCCTGCATATGGTCACTCATGCCCTTGTCACCTCCCGTCTGGACTACTGTAATGCTCTCTACATGGGGCTCCCCTTGAAGAGCACCCGGAGGCTCCAACTGGTCCAGAATACGGCCGCGCGGGTGGTTATGGGCGCAACTCGTTGTGCCCATGTGACACACCTCCTGCGCAAGCTGCACTGGCTCCTAGTGGTCTTCCGGGTGCGATTCAAGGTGTTGGTCACCACCTTCAAAGTGCTCCATGGCATTGGACCTGGGTACCTTCTGCCACCAGTAGCCTCCCACCGGCCAGTCCGCTCCCACAGAGAGGGTCTCCTCAGGGTGCCATCGGCCAAGTCATGTCGGCTGGCGACACCCAGGGGGAGGGCCTTCTCTGTGGGAGCCCCTGCCCTTTGGAATGAACTGCCCCCGGAAATGCGTAAGATCTCCGACCTCCGTGTATTTCGCTGTGCCCTCAAGACCCTGCTGTTCCGCCAGGCCTGGCTATCAAAGTGATGATTTTTAAATTGGGTGTTTAAATGTTGGTTTTAAATCTGAGCCTAAATTATTTATTAATTTTAATTATTTTTTAACTGATGTCTCTTTGTGTGCTTTTAATAGACTGTACACTGCTCTGAGTCCTTCGGGAGAAGGCCGCTATAGAAATAAAATTATATTATTATTGTTGTTGTTGTTGTTATTATATTATCCCGACCCACAGAAAGAAAGGGAGAAAGAGGGAGAGTCCTACCCATTTGAGGTTGGGGAATCGGAAGGAGGTGCAGAGGAGACGTGTGTTGCAAGGAAGGGAAACGCCCTTTTCTCTTGTAAATCCAATTGATCCCTACGGAGATTCCCCCGTGAAGGGGGGGGGGGCTGGGGAGAGGATCCGGCTGGATTAGGAGGGATCCCTGCAGATCCCCTCCGCCTCTTCCTGCGTGGACTGTCAGCTGAGGGTTTTCCTGCCTTCCCTTCGGATTGGGGGGAGCATGTGGCCCCCAAGTCCCGCTGGCTGTGGGGCTGCCCCTCCCCGCTTGCCATCCAGCGCAGCCGCTGGGGGCTCCTTCCTTCCATACTGGGGTCGGGGGGAGCCCCGAAGGACCCCTCAAGCTCTGGATCCACTTTGCCCTTCTGGAGTCTCACCAGCTCCACCCTGGGCGCCCTCTGGGCACTGTGGGAACTCAAAGGGCATCTAGTCCACCTCTCCAGGCGCACAAAGGGGGATTGGATGAGAATCCTGGGTGGGTGGGAGAAGGAAGCCCAAACTCCCCTCCGGAACTGGCATGAAACACTCCCTAGAATGCAGCCCCCCAAGAGTGAAATTATCCCCCTCCCACTTTCTCCCCTTCGCTCTCTGCGCGGAACTATCTCCTCCATCGGGCGAAGTCAAGGGAGGCTCTGCCCGGAGACCGATGACGCTGCAGAAGGGAGAATTCCCATTGGTTCTTCTGCTCTTCTGGACACTCCCAGTTCCGAAGTCAGGGGAAAACTCCTCCCCCCCCTCCAGACCCTCCGATTCCTCCTCTGGGGCTGGGAGCCCCTCCGTCTCTCTCCTCCCTTTGGGGCGCTTGTGGGGCCGCGTCCATGGCTCTGGCTGGGCTCCCCCTGATGCTGCTGCTGGGGGCGCTGGCCCGGATCCCCGGTAAGGAGGGGGCTGGGGGGAGGAGGGGGTTGGGAAAGACCCCCGGAGGGGGAAAGAAAGCTGCTGGGTCTCCAGAGCCTCCATCAGCCTCGATCTCTGCGGGGTCTCCTCCCCCTTTCTCTCCACATCTCCCCCAGGAGGACAGAGAGGGACCCCTCCCCCCTTCCCCCATTGTAGCCAAGGTGGGGGTCTCAGCCGGGCCCCTCTCTCGCCGCCCCCCGCAGCGTCTGGGTGGGAGGGGGCTGCATGGAAAGAGGAAGGGGAGGAAAAGCGAAAGAGGGAAACTGAGGCATTTTGAGCGCTGAATCCCCAGAAGGGAAAAGAGGCATTTGAGCAAAAGTCTTTTGGCTTCTTCAGAAACTTCACTTTTTCTCCTGAATCTCAACTTTGAGGCTTTGGAGGTCAGGCAAGAGGGGGGCTTCGGGCCCTTCTGGGGGAGCCCCTGAATTTGGGAAGGAGACCAGGAACCCCCCACCCCACTGCTCTATTGGGACCTGGAGGGGAGGGGGGAGAACTGAGGGAGAAGGAGATTGGGAGCTCTGAGTTGCTTCCCTCAACTGGCTCTCCAAAACTCCCCTTTGTGAAGGGGGCTGGAGACCCTCCCTTTGAGGGAGGGGGTGACAGGGGTCTTTTTGGGGAGTGGGAGAGGAAACAGGGGTGATCCCCGAGAATCCTCCAAAGGGAGGGCCTTGACTTGAAGATTCGGGGAAAGAAGAGAAGCTGGGGGGACCCAGGGAAGGTGGAGATTCGAATGGCTGGGAGACCCTGGGAGAGTCAGTCTAGATGTCCTCATTGTGGCCCCTCCCCCATATCTCCTCCCAAAGGAAGAGAGAGTGGGGGTATATGGACATTACTTTCCCTCCAGCCCTCCCCCCCCCCAATTTCTGCCCCTTTAGATCCAACCTTCCCTGCAGAGGGGAGATCAGTTGAGCTTCTGCCTGCCTTTTCCCACCCTTGGAGGCTGGAGGAGGTCCCTCCCCTCCCTCCCCCTTTCTTCCCCCCCCCTCCAGACCCCCCAGAAAGCTCCCTTCCTCTCTGGGACCGAGAGAGTTCCCGTTCCCTCCTCCAGTACCTCCAAGGAAGGTCCCCCGCCCCGCCCCCTTTCCGCGTAGATTCCCCCCTCCTCTCCCAGCCGCTGGGAACGATGGGTCCTGGAGTCCCTCCTGATGGCCTTCCTCCCCCTCACAGCCCATTTCCTGCACCAGCATAAGGTCGAGTGCAGCTTCCTCAACGGGACGCAGCGGGTGAGGCTCCTGGAGAGGTGGGTCTACAACAGGCAGGAATTCGCCCACTTCGACAGCGACCGCGGGGAGTTCGTGGCCGTCACAGAGTTGGGGAAGGCGACTGTGGACTCTTGGAACAGAAATACGTTGTACCTGCAGGACAGGAAGGCCACTGTGGATCACTTCTGCCGGCACAACTACAGGGTGTACAACTACGGGGCGGCCAAGAGGGAGGAGTGCGCAGTTGGCCAGAGAGGTGAGCCTGGGAGGGAGGGAGGGAAGGGGGGCTCTTCCCTGGGAGGGGGACGCCAGGACCCCCCTTTCCTTTCCTTTCATTCCTTGGGATCCTCCCGGATGGAGGTTTTACTCCTCATTTATTTATTCTTCACTCTCAGATTGACAAAATCCCCCTTTTCTTCCCAGGCTCCAAACTCTCCTCCTGTCTGGAATCTGGGATCCCTTCGATCCATTTCCACTCCCCCCCCAAGAAAATCCATCCAGATAAATTGTTTTTGGGGTGGGGGTCGGCAGGAATCCAGTCAGGTCTCTCTCTCTCCTGCTCAATACAGCCAGTCCTCCACTTAACAACCGTTCATTTAGTGATCGTTGAAAGTTACAACGGCAGTGAAAAAAAAATGACTGATGACTGTTTTCCACACTTACGACCGTTGCAGCCTCCCCAGGGTCACGTGATCAGAATCCAGATGCATCACAACGGACTCGTACTTGTGACGGTCACAGCATCCCAGGGTCACGTGATCCCCTTTTGCGACCTTCCCATAAGCAAAGTCCCTGGAGAAGCCGGATTCACTTAACAACCCTACTACTCATTTAACAACTGCAGTGATTCACTTAATGACTGTGGCATGAAAGGTCGTAACATGGGCCAAAATTTATTGAAGAAACGTCTCACTCAGCAACAGAAATGTTGGGCTCAATTGTGGTCCTAAGTCGAGGACTCCCTGTATCTACCTATATATTTCTCTCCCTCCCTGATTCATTTCTCTCCTATTCCGGAACCTCCCGTCTCCCTCCCTCTTCCCAGCCAGGAGCCCCTTCCTCTCTTTCCCTGCTCCAGAAATGCTCTTTTTGGCACTTTGGGATAAAACCTCATTTTTTACCCAAAACAAAACAAAAAAAGAATTAGTGGACACTTTTTCCCCTGTTGACCCCTTTCTATGGATCTTCTGCTTCTCTTTCCTCTTTCTTCCTTCAGAGCCATTTCCAGCCCAGCAGCTTTTCAGTCCAATAAAGAAAGAAATGAGTAACGGAAGCAGCCTAGAATTTGTAATCATGATTCAATGCTTAAACCGAGATGTAAAAACCCCAATAATAGGAATCCTGATCGCTTCCGTCTTCCTTCCTGGGGAGGCTCCTGATTTGGGGGGAGAGTCCAAAAACACCCACAAACCTTTAAACTGAATTTGGGGTCATAAGGAACAAATTGGGCCTCCATTCAGCCCTGAAGCCTCAGATTCTCTCCTTCTCTCTTCCAGATTCCTTCAATATTGCCTACATTTCTTTTTCTCGTTTTATTTCTTTCTCTAATAAAAATCCTCTATATTTTTATCAACTGAATGGGGTTTCAGAGACCAAGTTATTGGAATAATTCTCTTTCCAATAATATTTAATATAGAAATTTCACCAGTTTTATTAATTTATCTAGTGATTTTTCATAACCTCCGAAAGTGCCCCAAGTGCCAATTGCCAATTCTATGGATGTGGATCAAAAATGAAAAGTAGATCTGTGTCCTATTTTACTACATTAGGCATCAAGCTTGATATCAAAAATAAATATTAATTTATGTGGGGCAGATAAAATGTACTTTTATCTGGGATGGGCTATAAAAATAAAAATGTAAAAATACCAAATTGAAACCTTTGAATTTCCACTGATTTAAAATCTGATCCTTCCATTTTCTTGCTAAAAGAGTTTTTCTCATCCAAAATTTGCATTTCCTGTGGGAAAAAAAGGCCATTTTCATTTTGTAAAGCCTCTGCCTTCTTTTAGCAATTCCACAAAGGCCTTTAATGTCCCAAGAGGCAAACGGGATTTTCCTGAAGAAAGAAAACAACTCACACCTGAAATGTTTATTTATTTATTTATTTATTGAATTTCTATACCGCCCTTCTCCCAAAGGACTCAGGGCGGTGAACAGATTAAGATACATATAAATATATGTTATAAACAGTAAATAATAAATTAAGTCAACTTGGTGTATCTACTAAGACCTTGGCATAGAATTTAGATGTTTATGCTAGCCCTGCTTGTTGAAATAGAAAGGTCTTCAGGGCACGTCGGAAAGTGCGAAGATCTGGGATTATTCGTATTCCAGGTGGTATTTTGTTCCAAAGCGTAGGTGCCCCCACAGAGAAGGCCCTCTCCCTTGGAACTACTAGACGACATTGTTTTAATGATGGTACCATGAGTAGGCCTACTCTGTGAGAGCGTATTGGTTGGTGGGAGGTTATCGGTTGCAGCAGGTGGTCTCGTAAGTACTCAGGTCCTAAGCCATGGAGCACTTTAAAGGTAAGAACCAACACCTTGAAGCGCACTCGGAAGGCCACCGGAAGCCAGTGCAGCTCGCGTAGAAGAGGTGTTACGTGCGAGCACCATGTTGCTCCCATAATTACTTGTGCAGCTGCATTCTGGACCAGTTGGAGCTTCCGGGTGCATTTCAAGGGGAGCCCCATGTAGAGAGCATTGCAGTAGTCAAGTCGGGAAATGACGAGGGCTTGAGTGACTGTGCGTAATGAGTCCCGGTCTAGAAAGGGACGCAATTGGCGAATCAGGTGAACCTGATAGAAAGCTCCTCTGGCCATGGCTGTTATATGATCTTCTAAAGACAGTCGTGCGTCCAGGAGGATGCCTAAATTGCGAGCTTTCTCTGTGGGGGTCAATGACTCATCCCCAATAGTTAGTGATGGGACTAACTGGCTGTACCGGGACACCGGTAGCCACAGCCACTCAGTCTTGGAAGGGTTGAGTCGGAGCCTGTTTCTCCCCATCCAGACCCGTACGGCCTCAAGGCACCGGGACATCACTTCAAGGGCATCATTGGGATGGTTTGTGGTGGAGATGTACAGCTGAGTGTCATCAGCGTACAGATGACATCGCATCCCAAAACCACGGATGATCTCCCCCAACGGCTTCACATAAATGTTGAACAGGAGAGGCGAGAGGACCGACCCCTGTGGTACCCTGCAAGTAAGGGGCCTCGAGGTCGATCTCTGTCCACCTGTCAACACTGACTGCGACCTGTCAGAGAGGTAGGACGAGAACCATCGTAATACGGTGCCTCCCATTCCCAGCCCCTCCAACCGGTGCAGCATGATACCGTGATCAATGGTATCAAAAGCCGCTGAGAGATCTAATAGGACCAGGATAGAGGAACATCCCTTATCCCGAGCCCTCCAGAGATCATCAACCAATGCGACCAATGCTGTTTCTGTGCTCTATCCAGGCCTGAAGCCGGACTGGAACGAGTCTAGATAGACAGCTTCATCCAGGTACTGTGGGAGCTGTCGTGCCACCACATTTTCGACAACCTTTGCTAAAAAGCGAAGGTTGGAGACTGGACGGTAGTTTGCTAAAACAGCCGGATCCAGAGAGGGCTTTTTTTTTTTTTTTAATTGAAAAAGTTTTACAATAAAAAAATTTTCCCCCTTTTTTCACCCCTACCCCCACCCACCCTCCCATCCCCTCCAACCTCCCCCCAACCCCAACCCCTCCCTCCCTGTCCCACCCCAGACTTCCGCTACACATTTCTTAACAAAAATTTTTAACAACAAGAAAAACAAATACTATTATATGCTCAATTCTATTCTAAGTTGAGAGGAAGAGAAAAGAGAGAAAGAAAAGAATTAAAAAAAGGATAAAAAAAATAAAATGAAGTAATGCAAAGAAAAACCCATAAACATGAATATCTGTATAAAATTAACAATATTGTAATAAAAGAAGGCACCAGAAAAAATAGCCATTATGATATTTAAGCCAATTTAGAAACAGAAAGAAAAAAAATAAGATAAAATAAAAAAAAACCTTACTAACATTACTAATCCTATACCTTACTTATTCATATTAGATAATGCCAGCTAGTTTAATCCGAACTACTCCCCCTAATTCAAGAACACAAAAATCCCCCCTTCAGGGAAAAAACATCAATATAATATAATCATGCATATATTGTTATAATTTTCCATAACTCGAATTACAGTCTTCTCTTCTTCCTGATTGAAGTTAATTCTTCTTTCTTCACCTATATCCAATTGCGATACTCTTCATCTTCTGTCTGCCCCCATCAGTAAAACAAAACATTCCATATAAACCCCCCGTGTGACTTTATATGAATAACATCCAACCAAGAAAATGTTCACTCCTGTAGGTAGAATCATTCAAACTAACGTGTTCTATTTCAGCAAAAAAAAACTCAATGCAGCTCCACCAAGCCTTAACAAAAGAATAAGAAAAAAAGGAAAATAGAAATCCTTGAGACTGCATCCAGATGTTCTTGTAAAAACTGTTTCAAATCCTGCCACCCTTTGTTATCCACTCTTGGTTGTAAGACGTTTTCATTTCCATTCTTTCCTCTTAGATAATAATTTCCAAAAAAACCATGATAGGGTAATCACAAAACACTGCTACTATATAGATAACATCCAACCACGAAGATATTCACTCCTCCAGGTAGAAACATTCAAACTAACGTATTCTATTACAGCATAACAAAAAAAAAAACCCCAATGCAGCTCCGCCAAACCTTAATGACAAAAAAATCAAAAAGAAAAAAAAAAGTCCTAGCAGCTGCATTCCCAGATGTTCTTATAACAACTGTTTCAAATCCTGCCACCCTTTATTATTCACTCCTTCTGGTTGTGAGATATTTTCATTTCCATTCCTTGCTCTTAGATTATAAATTCCAAAAAAAACTATGATAGGATAATCACAGAACGCTGCTACCATTGCAGCCCTCTGTTAAACTTGCTCAAGATGTTAAATCCAATTCAGAATAAAAAAAGAAACTCCAAATCAGGATGAAGACTTTATAATCCATAAATCCAAATCCATATAAACTTTAGGAATTTTATAACCGGTATCCAAGATTGTCCAAGCTTTCTGATAACAGCTGCATCTGATGAAGGACTTTACGACACTCATTAGTTACCTCTCGAATTTCCTCGTTAGAATCTGGTTCCTGCTGTTCGGTATCACCATCCTTTTCTTGCGGAGCATTGGACCTCTGCTGCTGATCATCTTGAATAGTAGTATTTCTTGAATCTTGCTCCAGCAGTTCAAGGTCCGGTGCTCCTAGACTAGATTCACTGATGTGGTCTATTTTCCCATCTGAGAAGTCCATAGTAAGATCCTCCGAGAAACCAGATTGCACTCCTTGTTCTTTTAACATTCTTTGATTCATTCTTTGAGTCTCATCCTTCTGTTTACCTTTTACAAGCTCTCTTTCTTGTTTCTTATTCTTAAGGTCTTTCGAAGCTCCCTTAAAAATATTTTTATAAAAATGTTCCGCTTTTTCAATAGTATTCAAGCAATATCTCACTCCGTGATATCTAAAAATTATACCGGCTGGTAAGTCCCATCTAAATGGGATATTACTTTTCTTCAATTCTTTAGTTAAAAAAGCAAATTCTTTCCTTTTCTTTAAAACCTTCGATGGTAATTCTTTAAAAATATTAATTTGTTCACCTTCTACTTGCACTCTGGCAGAGTAGGACCTTTGTAAGATGTCATCTCTCAACCTTTTATCAGTAAAGTAGACAACAACATCTCTGGATAAATTCCTTTGTTTGGCTACTCGTGAGTTGACTCTGTAAGCTTTCTCTATACAACCAAGAATTATCTCATCCTCAAGCTCTAGTAGTTCAGCAAGAACCTTTGCAATAGTTGCTTTTAAATCTCTCTGGTTTTCTTTAATACCTCTTACTCTGATAGCAGAGGCCATAGTTTTAATTTGAAGCATAATAATATCATTCTGTATAGTCTGATTACTAATCTCAGCTTTCACAAACCTTTCTTGTATTTCTTGAATCTGGGAGCCAATTTCACTGCTAATTTCAGTTACTTTCTCCTCCATTTCAATCACCACATTTGAAAGGTCTGAAATTACTTTAACAATAGTTTGACTTAATTGGTCATGCTTTCCAGCAATCAAATCCACAAGATTCTTCTGTGAGTTTTTAATTTTGTCAACTACACTCAATAAAGGAGTTGTTATAAGTTCTTTTAAGTCCCCTTCTGCCAATCCAGACAATTGCATCATCTCAGCTTTATTCTTTAACTGGCTCAAGGGGGAGCCCCCCCTTCCTTTAGTCATCTTTATTTTACTTTAAATGGCTTTAGTATACTACTTCACTTTGCCATACTTTACTTTAAAAAAGATATCCAAAAAGAAAAAAAAAGGGAAGAAAAAAAAATTTCTTCTTACTTTAAGTGACTCTCCCTTAACAAGGCATTCATTTCCAAGCTTCCGTTTTCAATCGCTCTGGCATTCTTTCAATTAAGACCAGTCGCCATTTTTTAAAAAAAACTTTCTTAAGAACTTTCACTTCTCTTCCTCTCCTTCCCCCCTCCTCTCGTTGCTCTTCCAAAAAGTCAGTAAAAAAATCAGTTTTAAAAATCCATACTTGCTTCATCTTTGTTTCTTCTTATTCAGCTTACTCCATAGACGCTGTGGTGTTGCTTCCAGCATCTGGCTCCGCTAATTGCTTAGCGGAGGACAGTCCCGTCGCGGAGCTTCTCTGGAGGTATGGAGGGGGCCATCCTTCTGAGCCCTCCCCAGGACAAGTGAAACGATCCTGGGGCGACTCAGGGGGCCCTGCCTCACCCCCAGAAGCTCTGCCTGCTCCTCCCGCTGAGGAGCAGGTTGTTCGAGCCGCCTGCCAGCTGTGAGGCGGCTCTAACGCGGCGGGATGCCGGCGGGCATGGAGGAGCCCGCCGCCGCCGAGGAAGGCGCCACCGGAAGTCCAGAGAGGGCTTCTTAAGGAGAGGTCTCACCACCGCCTCTTTCAAGGCGGGAGGTAAGAATCCCTCGCTCAGAGAAGCATTAATAATTCTCTGGAGCCAGCTACGTGTAACCTCCCGGGTAGCCAGCACTAGCCAGGAAGGGCACGGGTCCAATAAACATGTGGTCGCATTCAGCTTCCCCAGTAACCAATAAAATGTTGCTATTTGTCTGCATGGAAACCTGACCAGATCCGAGGTTGGAATTACAAATAACCATTTAAAAATTAGTTGCTCTTAAGCATTATAGAATTTACTGTTAATAGGAAGTTTAAGTTTAAGTTTATTCAGATTTATATACCGCCCTACTCCCCGAAGGGACTCAGGGTGGTGAACAGCCAATTAAAAATACAATATAATACAAAAGTTAAAAATTTAAAATAAATTATACAATTAGGCTGAAATAATTGAAATCCAATTTTAAAAACATTTAAAACCCAATATAAAACCCATTATAAAGGGAGGTTTAAGCCAGGCCAGCCTGATAAAATAGGAACGTTTTCAGGGCCCGGTGGAAGGTATGTAGGTCCTGTATCTTCCTTATCTCACAGAAATATTTTCTCATTGGGAAAAACCCTCAACAGGGAAAAAAAATGGTTAGCAAAGGACTCTGAGCTGGAATGGGTCTATTGTCAACTCTCTTGGAGGGCTTATCCAGACTAACACACACACACACACACCAATTACTCCATCCAAGAGTTGTGCCAGTTGGAGCACTTGCTGAAGGAGGAGATCAAGAGGAATCGTCTCCAAGGCTCTGCTGAGATCCTGGGACTGGCTTGATCTCCTCAACCACCAACTGCCCCCACCTTCCCTTTCCCAAAGATCCCCTCTGGATCCCTTCCCCCCTCCCTGCCCCCCAGGTAGATGCTGCCCTGAGGGAGCCAGAGGGACCCTCCCCACCTCCTTCCCCAGGAATGGCTGATTCCTGCTGTTCCTGCAGTTCCTGATCTGGGAAGGTCTCCCTCTGAATCTCCCCAAAGCCCCCCCTCCCAGGAAGGATCCTTGAGAGAGATCGTGAGATCCCCCAAAACCTCTTCTGCTCATCCTGCTCTGAAGGGGGGATTCAGGGTCTCTCATCTTCAATGGGGGAAGAAACTTTTCCTTCAGGGGATTCTGGCAGTTGTGGGGAGCAAAGGGCTGCCCCCCATTGGGCTTCTTTGCCCTTTCCTTCAAAATGCCTCTTTCTGTTGAGGCTGCCTAAAATTAGGAGGGTTTGAAGCCACATCACACTTTCCACTTTTCCCCCCTGAAATCTGCTGGAATTTTTTTTTTGGAAATTATTTTTTATTTATAATTTTAAAAAAACCAACAACATAAAATCACCATTATTCGAATACAAATACAAACAGTATGTCGATCGGTTAAAATTCTTTTGTGCTCAATCCTTTTTCCCAAATTGCCATTTATTTAATTTCTCTTGTTTAACATTTTTATGCATCATACTCACTTAAACACTGTTGAACAGCAAGAAAAAGAAAAGGAAACCATTTCAGATATTTATCTTTACCTTAATTCCTGTTTCATATTTCACCTCCATGCTTTCACAATTAAGTATCTCAACTCTTTATTATACATTTCTGGTAAAATTCCTAGTAAAGAATTCCTAGGGAATTAGTTTTTGAAGACTGCAACTGATCCCAATCAGGAAGGATTTAACATTTTTCCCTCTTTCAGAATCCCTTTTAATTTCTTGCTGCAATTTACTTTGGAAGATGACTTAAAACACAGAATATTTTCAGGAGTAAAAAGGGATCTTGGCCTGAACTAACCAATTTGGTCTTCTTTTCTGGGCCCTGTTGTGTCTTTCATGAGCCTCCTTCTGCTCCTTCCCTCCAGCCAAGCCCACCGTCACCATCTCCCCAACCAAGATGGAGCCCTCTTCCCCCAACACCATCCTCCTCTGCACTGCGACGGGCTTTTACCCCGTGGAGATCGAGATCCAGTGGCTGAAGAACGGGCAGCCGGAGAAGGAGGGCGTGGCCTTTGGGGAGGAGCTCCAAAACGGAGACTGGACCTACCAGCTCCAGGTGATGCTGGAGACCCAGACCCAGAGGGGGGATGTCTACACTTGCAAGGTGGAGCATGCCAGCCTGGAGGCCCCCATCACCGTCCAGTGGGGTAAGAGCCCCTCCCCTCCCTCACTTCCTGATCTGGGGTCCCCACCCTGCCCTGAGAAGGGGGAAAGACCCTCCTTGTGAGAAAAACCAGAATGGACCTTCTTGGGGGAAGGTGGGCCTGATCCTCCTGCTCAGGTGAGGCTCCTTCTCCTTCCCCAGAGCCCCGTTCCTCCAGCTCTACCAGGAGCAAACTCTGGACGGGGATCATGGGAGCTGTGATAGGAGTGGCCTTCCTGGCTGTGGGGCTCTTCTCCTACCTGAAGAGCAAGAAAGGTGAGTCTGGGGGGCTGGAGGAGAGGTTGTGGGGAGGCCTCTCCTCAAGCTTAGCAGGTGGCCAAGAGGGTCCCCTTGAGAAGTATTTGTGGGAACTTCTGTCCCTCAAGTGGTTATTAAGTGAAGATCCTGCAAACTATTATGGGCTATCCAAGGGGATAGGGACTACCCCCCCCCCAGTCCTCCAGCCCATGAAGATTTCTGATTGAGTCTTTTTCTCCTTCCAGCAACTCCCATCCAACCTCCTGCAGGTGAGTTTCTCCTCTTCCCCCTCATCTCAACCCCTCCTACAAGTTATTGGAGGTTTTTAAAATTCCATAATTGTTCCTTTAAAAAAAAACATGCCTGGACAATATGTCCTTGCTGTGGATAGAGCCGTTTTTTGGATTTCTTTATAGAGATCTGAAAAAAGTATTGCAATCAAAAGCAAAACACGCCCAAATGCTAAAATCTTGCCCAGAATTTTTCCAAGTTTTGGGAAATTGCCAAAGAGAAGGGAAGGTGGGGGCCATTCCTTCCCATTCCTCCCTTGGGGAGGGAGCAGCCCAGGTTTACATTCCCCCACTCATTTTGTAAGCAGCCCCCCCTTTCTGTTAGACTCACTGTGGAGGGGGGTTCCCGAGGGTATTCAGGCAAATTCCATCCCTGTGGCCATTTTAAAAGGGGCGAATCCTGTGCTACTATGCACTGCAGAATTAAAGGCCACTCCAGCAAATGGCAGGAGATCTGCCCAGCTAAACTGCTGATAATTAACATGGCATCTCAGGTATTGTTCTATCATTGCATTAGCTCGTTCTGCAGCTCCGTTCGTATTTGGATGAAAGGTGGAGCTCAGCCCTTGAGATGACCCTATAATCTTAAGGAACTCCCTCCAAAACTTTGCTGTGAACTGGAACCCCCCCCCCCCAAGTCCGAGACAATCCTTTTTGGCTCCCCATGCAGACTCGTTTGGGTTCATTAGTTGGAGCCTTGACAAGCTGTTCTTCCTGCCCCTACTTCTCCTTGTGAGAATTCACACAGTTTCTGGCCAAGTGACCCCAGGCTCCCCCCTTTGCTGCCACCCCCATCGTAGCCCCATCTTCTTTGTTCATATGAAGCATCCCAGCCTTTTCTTCCCTGAGATGGGTGGATTCTCTCTCCATATGTTGTTGCCTATCAACCACCACCCTGCAGTGTGGGTCTGCCTTGGTGGTGGGAGTTGAAAAGGGAGAAAAATATGTTATTTACAGTAAACGTTTCTCTCTATATTCTAATTTTCTTCCCCATCTCTTTTTCTTCAGCACTCATGAATTAATCCTGCTATCCGATGCAAAAGCATATTTTTTTATTTAGTCGCTGATGATTCTTTGTCCTGTTTGCAACCTCTGAGAAACGGAAGCTGAAGATGGCAGGTTTGGGGGAGGAGCAGAACGGCAGCCGGGATTTTCTCCTGCTGAGACACCCCCCCCCCCCAGCTTCCTTTAAGGGCCGCTCTTTCTTATGAGGGAGGGGTGGAGACCATTTCCCCAGGGCCACTGTGCTGACCTGTCATTCTAGCCCCCTCATCTCTCCTGGCTTTGAACCCACAGCAGCTTCATCTCCATCATTCTTCCTCCGAATCACTTCCCTTCCCTTCGCTTTGCTATAAAAGAATAAACTTCAGATGTAAGAAAACCCTGGAATCCTCCCTTCCTTCCTCTTCCTCTTCCTCCTCTTCCTCTTTCCTGCTCCCACAGGAGGCTCCTCCCTCTGCTGCCTCTGGATCCACCATGCCGGCTACTTTGGGTCTTATGTCAGAACTGGTTCGGGAGGAGGGTGGGCAGATCCAGGGAGGTGAAGGGGCTGGACCCCCCTTCTGCTCAGAGGCCCCCTTGCTCTGCTTCCCCTCAAGCCCCCTTTGGAGGAGCAGAATGCCAGCAGGCACTGTCATCCCTGAGCATTTGTGGGGAGCCATTGGGGGGCACCTGAACTCTCCCTAAATTAACCCAGCCATTTCAGCCCTTTCTCTCCTTCACAACTGGAGGGTCCTGCCCCATTTTGGCACCCAATGCCTCTCTCCCTTTTTGGTGCTCAGATTTTAATGGTAGAGAGTCTCCTGCTCAATGGTATAAATGGTGTAGGCCTGAGCAGGAGGTTGGACTAGATGACCTCCAAGGAATCCATCTGAACCTGTTCCTGGTGTAGAAAACATTGCCACGGAGGGGAAGACCTGCTCTGTGGGAAAAAGGGGGGCAGTTTAATTGTTCAGCCCTGAGTGGATGACCCCTCCCTTATCCCCATCACCTCTAGATGCCCCTAGACAGCCTTCCAACTGAGCTTCACCTTCTCCAGAGGTCATCCAGACTGACTCTGCAGGAAAAATAGATCGGAGTGTGATTGTAGGAATTGTCTGAAATTGCCTGAGAAGATTTGGGCTCCTGTCAGCAATGCCTCCCCTTGCAAGACAGCGTTCAAGAACCTGGAGAAGGGACAACACCAAATGGACCAATGGCAGAAGGGAAAAAATTAGACCGGACTTCCTTAAGAAGAAAAGAAAGTCTTGTGTTGATTCATTGTTTAGGGGAACTGAAACAGCCGTTTCTTAGATGGACAATCAAACTAAGGTGGTTGGTTGTTTCCCAGGAGCAACTCTCAAAGACGTGGCTGAGGGGCTTAGAGAAATAATGAAGTCCATTTTTTCCTCTTTCATGGTGGGAGGAATGAAAAAGTCCCTGGAAACGATGCCAAGAGACTCGGAGCAGGTGGGCAAGGGCGCCAAAGAGTTGGGGGCAGACTTCCGGTTTCGATTTCTTCGGCGCTGGGCGGTTCGTTTGATCGTCCGCCGCCCCCGCCGCCTGTAGAGCCGCTTTTTTACCTCAAAAGCGGCTTGGAACGCTCCCCCTTTGCAATAAGGGGGAGCGAGAGTGGGCAGCAAAGGTTGAGCCCCAGAAGTGCTGCCAGGGTGGTTTCTAAGCCCTGGTAAGCGCTTTTGTTGGGGCTCCCTATTTAAGCTGCTGAAGCTCCGAGCGGCGTGGGACTTCTGCCTGTCAGAACAAGCTGGAGAGGAATCGAAACGAACGAAGCTAATTCCCAAGTGAAAAACAACTAGCTTGGTGAGATCTTCTGATAAATATAAAGTTTTTAATGAGTTTTCTTTAAAATTTGGAAAGCAAGCTGTTTGAAGTTAAAGTGTGTGAAAATGGCGGCTGATTAAAGCAGAGTCAGTGAAAGCGGAAGGAGAAAGTGTAACAAGAAAGCGAAAGTGTTTTTGGCTGTAATTGGACTTTGTTTATTCACAAGTTCTACAAGTTCTTTACAATAATAATTCTTTAAAGTATCTTTTCTTCACAAAAGTTAATGGAACTTGCTCCTCTTTTGTAAACCTGGGGAGATCAGGAAAAGGAGGAAGATTTTTTTCTTTTCTGCCTGGATTTAAGCTCTGTTCAGGCATGACTTCAAAGAGAGCAGGGGGGGATTCCCCCACACACCAAACAAAGGAAAAGCCAGTGTCAGCTTCAAAGCAGTTAAAACAGACACAGGATTGTGATACAGAAGATTTGAAAGCATTTATACATAAATATATGGGAGAACTCTCTGGCCAAATGAGTAAATTGGATGAAAGGTTGACTAAAAATCAAAAAGAAATGAAAACAGTGGTGGGGGAAGTTAAGGAGTTGGTGGAAGAAAAAACTGAAGGATTACAGCAGAGTGTAACCAAAGTAGCTACGGTTCTTACTGATGCCTTACTGGTGATTGAGAAAAAAGTGGAGGATTTAAATCTTGAAGTTGAAGCAAACAAAAAGGAAGTAAAAGAGCAGATGTTTAAGGTGGGGGTGCAGAGCCAGCGGTTTGAAGAGGAGATTACCATGCTACAATTTCGAAATATGGAATTTGCTTTAAGATTAAGAGGCCTAAGGGAAAATAATCGTGAAAACCTGAGGGCAACCTGTGTGGAGGTGTTGGCGAAGATTTTGAAAGTTGAACCAGAGGTGGTGGATAATAGAATAGACAAGCTGTACAGAGCCAATTCACGTATCGCAAAACAGAGAAATTTGCCAAGAGATGTGGTAATTTACTTTACTGAGAGGAAATTGAGAAATGACATTTTGCAATACTCTTTTCAGTCTACGCTTCTACATGGTGGCAATCAAATTGGGGTCTTCAAAGAATTACCACCAAAGATGTTAAGAGACCGGAAAGACTTTGGTTTCCTTGTGAATGAGTTGAAGCGGCGTCAGATTCCATTTAGGTGGGATGTCCCTGTTGGTATTGTTTTAAGATTTGAAGATGTGAGATATCGTATCAACTCGGTGGAGAAGGCGGAACAGTTCTATAACAATGTGTTGAAAAAAGTTCCCTCACCTCGCTCTTCTACACTTATACCTATTGAAGATATCTCAGTTGAGCAGGTTTTTCAACAGGGACTGCTAAAGGAAGGTCAAGAAGCCCCAAGGGAGGAAATTCAAGGTGCAGTAGGAGGTGTCTTAGAAGACTCATTAATAGATATCACTGAGGTGAAACCAAAGCAATCCAGAGCTACAAGAGAGGTGGAACCGGATTTGGATTTACTGATGCAAGAACCCAAGAACCAACGTATAACCAGAGCGGCAGGGAAGCAACGATTGGAAACATACCAGGAGAAGACACCACAGGAGGAGAAGGAAGCGAATGGGAAAAAGTTATATTCAGAAGCTGTGGGAGGAGCAAGACCGAAGACGTCGGCGGTTGCGGGGACTCTTCGCGAATTGCTTCGAGAGCTTCAGCCATCGTCAAAATGATACTTAAAATTTTATCTTGGAATGTGAATGGTTTGAACTCACCGCAGAAAAGAAGAAAAATATTTCACTATCTAAAACAATACAATAATGATGTTGTCTGCTTACAGGAAACTCATATAAGAACCCAGGACCAGAAGCTTTTAACTTCAAAAATTGGATTACAATTTGTATCTTCTAGTAGGGCTAAAAGAAATGGACTTGTCTTTTATATTGCTAAAAGAATACCAGCTAAACTTATAGAAGCGGATGATGAGGGGAGATATATTGCTGTTGTAATAACTGTACAGAATGTTGAAGTGCTTCTAATTGGCATCTACGCCCCGAACCAGCAACAGGAAAGTTTTTATAAAATGTTGAATGAGAAAATTTTGCAGTGGAATTACAAATCTTTTTTGATTATGGGAGATTGGAACGGGGTGATTGATGTAATATTGGATAAAAAGACATCTGCCAAAAAAGGGAATAAGCTACCACAGACTTTTTTTGCTATGAAAGAAGAATTAGAGTTGAAGGATGTTTGGAGAATTCATCATCCAGATGAATTGGATTTTACTTTTTTTTCAGATAGACATAAATCTTTCTCGAGAATTGATTTTATGCTGGCTACTACTGATTTACTTAATGTAGTGACAAAAACAAAAATTCTTCCTAGAACTTTAACAGATCACAGTCCAGTCTGGATTGAGATGAACCCAGGCAAGAGAGAAAGGAGATCTTGGCGTATGAATGAGAATATCTTCAGACATGAAAAGTATATTAAGGAGTTAAAGGAACAAACTAAAGAATTTTTCTACATTAATTTGAATAAAGGTACACCCATTGAGATAGTTTGGGATGCTTGCAAGGCCTATATGAGGGGTGTACTGATACATATGAATTCTAGACATAAAATAATTCGACAGAAGTCGAGATTGGATTTGGAGACGGAGATAAAGGATAAAGAACAATTGCTCATTAAGAATCCGACTGATGAAAAGGTATTGTTAACTATAAAACTCCTGAAAGATCAATTTCAAATGCTGATGGCTGAACAAACAGCAACTAATCTGCAGTATGCCAAACATAATACTTTTTGTAATGCTAATAAACCTGGCAGATGGCTGGCTTATACTTTGAGGAAACAGCAAAATTCTCGTATGATAAATGTTATTGAGTATAAAGGGAAAGAATACATCAGCAAAACTTAATACATCAAGCCTTTTTAACTTATTATTCGAAATTGTATCAAGCTGATAAAGTTAAAGAAGATCTTATTGATGAATATTTGCAGAAGAAGAGAGTTACAAAAATTTCTAGTACACAAAGTGATGGACTGGAGCGACCTATAACATCGGAAGAGATTTTATATGCAATAAAACAATTGAAATTATCTAAAGCTCCTGGGACAGATGGTTTGACAGCAGTTTTTTACAAGACCTTGCAAGAGGAACTGATAGAGCCTCTTAAAGACTTGTTTTGTAATATTCAACAGGGGGGGAAAATACCTCCCTCCTGGAAGACGGCTTTTATATCATTGATACCTAAAGAAGAAGACTCTGCTAAACCTGAAAATTTTAGACCAATATCTCTCCTGAATACGGACTATAAAATTTTTGCTAAAGTATTAGCCAACAGATTGATGCCAGTTATTCAAGATGTGATTCATGAAGACCAAGCTGGTTTTATAGAAGGCAGATACATGAAGGACAATGTCAGGCAACTCATAGATTTGTTGGAATATCTTGATGAAAAGAAACAGATCTCTGCGGTGCTGGTGTTTTTGGATGCGGAGAAAGCCTTTGATCGAGTCAACTGGGATTTTCTAAAAAAGATTTTGCATAAGATGAATTTTGGAGATCAGTTTATACAAGCAATCTCGGCAATTTATCAAGAACAGACAGCACAGATTATTATTAATGACAGTTTGACTACTAATTTTAATATACAGAAAGGGACAAGACAAGGCTGTCCATTATCTCCACTATTGTTTATTTTGACGCTAGAAGTGCTGCTGAATGCTCTACGGGACTCGGACAAAATGAGTGGAATAGTTGTAAGGCAAATAGAGTACAGAACAAAGGCATTTGCAGATGATCTGATTGTTACCCTAACACGACCTTTGGAATCTATCATACAGATGAAAAACATTATAGAGGAATACGGTCTGGTCTCAGGTTTTAGCCTGAACCAGAAAAAGACTAAGATGATAGTTAAAAACATGTTGGAACCACAAAGGAAAGAGCTTGAAAGGGTGGCAGGCTTTGAAATAGCTACAAAGGTGAAATATTTAGGGGTTCAAGTTGCAGCATCTAATAAAAAACTTTTTCAAAATAACTATGAAGAACTTTGGCATAAGATTCAAAAAGATCTTGATACATGGAAAAAACTGCAACTTTCTCTGCTTGGTAGAATAGCAGCTGTTAAGATGAACGTTCTACCTAGATTTTTGTTTCTGTTTCAAATGATTCCGGTGCTTAAAAATGACAAATATCTGATGGACTGGCAAGCAGGTTTAAATAAATTTATTTGGAGTGGGAAAAAACCAAGAGTTAAATTTAAGATCATGCAAGATGCACGTGAACGTGGTGGCCTTAAAGTTCCAAATCTACGTTTATATTATGAAGCAGCAGCATTGATACAAGTTGGAGATTGGATTGGAACAACCAAAAGAGAGATTTTGAATATAGAAGGCCATGATTTGCAATTTGGATGGCATGCATATCTACTTTATGAAGATAAGAGAGACAGTGTATTCAACAGGCATATTTTAAGACACGCTTTGCTGAGAGTTTGGAAGAAGCACCAGCTCCAATTGGATTACAAAATACCTTTGTGGTTGGATCTTGGGCATATTTTGCCAAAAATAAAGTCACTCGGGGGGTTGTTGTACAAAGAGATACTTTTTATTGATGGGGGCAGTTGGAGTTTGAAGTCTTGGAATACTCTGTTGGAAGATGGAGTCAATTTAACTTGGTTGCAGTACTTTCAACTTCAAGCGAGATGGAGAGAAGATCAGAAAATTGGATTAATGCTACATGAAGAGGATTTGGTGACTCAGATAAAATGTAAAGGACCGATGCACATTAAACGATTGTACAATTTATTGTTGGAGAGAGATTCAGAGGGGGAGTTAGTTAAAGACTGTATGATTAAATGGGCACAGAATTTTGATCAACCAGTAATGTTAGAAACATGGGAAAAGATTTGGGTCCAGAATGTTAAATTTACGCAAGCACAGAATCTAAGGGAAAATTTTTATAAAATGTTTTATAGATGGCATCTAGATCCCAAAAAATTATCACGTATGTATCCAAATGTTCAACCTAAATGTTGGAGGTGTGATTGTTTGGATGCAACATATTTTCATATTTGGTGGACATGCAGGAAGTTGAAACCATTTTGGATTAAACTTTGGTGGGTGATGCAGAACATTTTGAAGAAGAAGTTGGAGTTTTCTCCTCAGTTCTTTTTGTTGGGAATAGTCAAGGGCTTTTCAGTAATTGATACTAGGTTAATATTGTATATGATTTCTGCAGCCAGATTACTGATAGGTCAATATTGGAAGAAAGACAAGGTGCCTACCATAGAGGAATGGATACTGAAGATGTCTAATCTGGCAGAGATGGCAAAAATTTCTGCATACCTAAAGGAAAGGACCCATGAAGTTTTTGTTAAGGAATGGAGGAAATGGGTTGATTATATGAAGAAGAAATATCAAAGCAAGAAATTTCAATTAGTGCTCAGTTGAATTAGAATTAGAATGTATTTAACTAAATATATGGATAGTAACATGGTTTATTATTATTATTAAACTGAAGAATTTATAATTGATGTATAGTTTAAAATTTAAGGTTACCAAATGTTAGTATACTTAAATAATTGTACGAAAGGTATAGTTATATGGTTAATTATCATTATTAAAATGAAGAGTATATAATTGAGGTATAGATTAAATTTTAAAGAGAATGTATTAAGCTTATTTAGCTAAATTGTCTTAATCTAATATGTTTAGATTTTTAAGTATGTGTAATGTTAGTGAAGTGTTAATAGTTAATTTCTTATTTAAAGGGATCTCGCCTTTAAAGAATGTTGAATATGCTAAGATTAATGTTTGTCAAATAGCGGAAGTCAAGGGAGGGGGGAGGGATAGAAGGGATAGGGTGGGGGGGTGGGAAAGGGAGGGGGAAGGGGGGGGGTTTTCATATTATAAAATGTAATCTAAAACTTTTTCAATAAAAAAAAAAAAAGAGTTGGGGGCACAGGGGGATTCCTCTTCCACTCTCCCCATAAAGGGAACCATCCAAGGAGGGAAGTCAACCCTGGCTTAGGGGATGGTTCTCTCGAGGGAAACTGGGATTCTTGGACCATGGTCCACAACACCCACATGGGGGCTTCTGGCAGGGGATGAGCTGCCCCTCACAAGAACCCAGAAGGTCAGCTGTGGGAACCAACTGGCTCGCCTCATCCGAAGGGCTTGAAGTGAGACCGAAGGGAGAGGGAGACCAAGTTTTAGAAGCAGATTCCAAGCTCCAATCTCAGGGGAATCAACCAAATATGGAAAGAAAGAAGGGAAACTCCGAGACAGAGCAGGAGATGGAGAAAGCAAATATGGGGTCAGTCAAAAGAGACTCAGATGCCTCTGCACGGATGTTCATAGTACGAGGAAGAAACGGGGTGAAGGTGGAGCCCAAAGGCAGGTGTGACATTGTTGCAATCACCAAAACTTCATGGGATGAAACCCATAATTGGAAGGTGCAAGTAAAGGGATTTAATGCGGAGGAATCACGCAGCAGCTGTCCAAAGGAAGAGGGACACACGGACACAAACTTGTAGTTTTATGTAAATAAATGTATTCAACATCTACATTCCCAGCAGACAAGATAGTCGGGAATGCAGGGAGATTGTGAGGTAAATCTCAAACAGCCTTCTGAGCCCATGGAAGAAAAAGGCGGGAAAAAGGGAAACGCCCCCTTTCCACCCAAAGCAACCAATCAGAGCTCAGATCACCTCATACAGGAGCCCGCCCTCACTCGACTACAACGGGGTGTTCTGGACCATTGTTCACTTTCCTCTTCCAGCTACTCCATTGAGTATCTTCACATCTAAAGGGCTCAAAAGAAACAGACCTAATAAAAGAGGAGGCGGAGTTTCACAATATATATATATAAAATAACCAAACCACTCTAGAAACGCCACAGAAGAAAGAGGAAAACCTCCTTGAAGGCATTTGGGTTGACATAAAAGGGGGGAAAGAGGGATGGGGGAATATTCTGAGCCTCCCAACCAACCAGAGGAAACGGATGAACCAAGCGAAGGCCCGGAGGAAGCTCCCCCCAAGAGTCATGGGGGGCTTGGACTCCCCTGGCCTCACCTGGGAGGCAGGTTCTGCGCCTGGTGGAAGAAGAAAGAGGCTCCTGGGAAACCCAGCAGACCAGAGGCCGCCTTGGAAGCAGCCCCCCCCCCACTTCCCTCCAGACGGGACCTTGGCCACCAGGGGAGGGGAGACCCTGGACGGGGCCTCCTCCAACCCCCAGGGAGCCTCTCAGGCTGCCCCTCCCCCTCCTCCCGGCCCCTCCGATCCTCTCTCTGGGACGCTCTGGTCAGCAGAGAAGCCTTGGTGGATCAGAGAGGACCCAGGAGAGAACTAGGGAGACTGTGGCTGGCAGAAGTCGTGGAGGCTCTACGAGGAGATTCCTTCAAGGGCAGAATTCGGAACTTATTTAAAGAGGCTGCAAGGAATGGACAACACACTGATGTGAACGAATAAGCTTCTACTGACTCTTCAAAAATAAAAATATTTTAAAAAGAAGGAATATTAGGCAAAAAGTCACTTTTTTCAGTGCCATTGTAACTTCAAACGGTCACTAAATGAGCCTCTATAAGTCAAGGACTCCTTTCTTCAATGGGCTTTAACTGATGGAGAAAGGACTAGAGAACTATAAGGAGGTGGTGGGGAAGGGCCCCTTCAGCCACTTCCAATGGGCCAGAGGACCTTGTGGCTGCCCCACCTGGAGGCTCAGCCATGGGGCGGAGGAGGAGAGTCCCTGAGCTGCCCTGATGGAGAATGGAGGCTTGTTGCCTGCTGGATCCTGGCCAGTTCCTCAGTTCCGCTTCGGAGGAGCCCAACGCTTCAGGCTGGGGAAGCGAAGCCCAAGCGCCTCTGCAGCTCTTGGGGGCTGGAGAAAGAAGGGCTGCTCTGTGTCTGTGTCTGTGTGTGTGTGGGGGGGGGGTGTCAGGAAGAACTCAATCAAAGTCTTGTGGGGGAAGGGAAACATGAAAAGAGCCCAGAAGTTCTGCTTTGATCAGGAGAGCGATGAGATCCCACCAGAGTCTCTCTGGATCTGGGGCCAATTTTGGGTGACTGGCTGTGTCCAAACACACAATTGTGGGGCAGGTTCAGACTCTGACGCCTCCTTCAGCTGCAGGAGGGGACCCATTTCTGGCCTGCTGAGGCTGGTGCTGGGCCAGGGTAGACTTTGACCCCTCCAGCCCCCCCATCCCCATCCCAGGAAAGGATCCAGGTCGTCTGGAGAAATCAGCCTGGTTAGCCTGAGGATGGGAGACCACCAGGAAGCATCTGGGCTGCTGTATAGGCTGAAACTCCCGCAAGAGAAGGAGGGTGAAGCTTCAGGCCCTCCTCGAACTCGCCTCCCTCAAAAGATTCACTTCCCATTCCTCTTTCAGCCTTGCCTAATCTCCCTGGAACTCTCCCCTCTCCCTTTTCTCGGTTCCAGCCGTTTGGAAGACCTCATGGGAACCCAATTCCCCTTGTCCAGAGAGAGGGGAGAAGGTTAAAATGAGTGGGGGTCTCACCTTCTTTGGTCCTTGCCCCCACCTCTAAACACAGTAGCCTTTTAGCCTTTCCCACCTTCCCGAGGCTCAGGGCCCAAGGAAGGAAATTGGGGGTCTCCAAGCCCCTCTGTACACTCCTCTCCCAGGAGCCCTCCCCCCTTTCCTGCCACTCTCAGGTGCCTGAGGAAGCCCGACCCCCAGTCCTGCATCAGGAGGGAGGAAAGGCTGCCCACGCAGAGAACAAAGGAAAACTGGGGGTGGGAGGGAGTGGGGAGGGAACGAGGGGGAAGAGTGAGGGGGAGGGAAGAGGAGTGGAAGGGCAAGGGAGGGAGGAGAGGGAGGGGGAGTGAAGAGAGGGAGGGGGAGGGGAAAAGTGAGGGGGGAGTGAGGAGGGGGAGGGGAAATCAAGAGGCGGGAACAGCAGCGGTGCAGAATTCACTTTCTGACTTCCAGAAAGTCAAACATCCAATTCCAACCAATGAAAAATGGAACTTTGTGAGCATCATCCATCTCCAGGCAGAGGAGCCACCAAGGGGTCCTTTGGAGGAGATGGTTCTCGGAGGCGCTGGGCGACTTTCAGCTGTTCAGCCTGGATTTGGCCTTTTTGTCCGCCCATCGAGCCCTTCCAAGGACCCGGGAGAGGCGGAGGCGGGAGTTTGATGGCGCCAAAGGTCTCCTCGCGGGATTTCAGCAGTTGCAAGCAGAGCTGCCTTCCACAATTGACTGAGGAGATTTGGTCAATGCCTAACCTCACCCTGAAGGGCAGGAAAGGGGAGTCTGTGGGGCTGGAGAGGAAGTGGGTCATCTGCTGGAGGCCTCTCATCAAGAGGGCCCAGAAGGTCTTGTTGGGCCAGCAGGTCTGACCCCTGGGAGATCCACCCTGCCTAGGTCGGTTGAGGTCCGTGTGGAGAAATGGATTTGGGGGGTTTTCTGACAGCTGGAAATGGAACACAGGGGATCCAGAATCACAGAGTGGAGAGGGACCCTGGAGGTCATCTAGTCCAACCCCCTGGTCAAGCAGGAGAGCTTAGGCCCTTCTGGTCAAAGGGCTGCCCAGTTTCTTCCTCAAAGCCTCCAGGGATGGAGCAGCCACAACCTCTGGAGGGGAGCCGGCTCTCTAACCTCTGCAGGGCTAAATATTACCTTTAAGGGGTGGGTGAGATCTGGATAATCCCTTCTTCACAGGAATATTTGTATCTCAGCAAAGGCTCTGCTGAACAGGCATGCAGGTGTTCACACACACACACACACACACACACACACATACACACACACACACACACACACACACACACACGAGAGACTCTCCTTGGAGAAGCAGCAATGAAGGCCCTTCAGTCACCTGAGACCACCTGAGAGGCCTTTTCCAGCACTCCCCACTCAGCCCCACGGCCGCCCCATAGTCCTCCCTGCCTTCCGGTCCTCTGGGCAGCAGAGACTCCAGGACTCTTGCACAGCCTGGGGGGCTACTGGGGGCCCCACTTCATGTCCTGAGGGTCCCCAACAGAGCCGTGTGTGCCCCCCCACTCCAGAGCTCCTCCCCCTCAGAAAAGGGCCCTGAACTCCACTCAGGAAGCTGAAACTGGCCAAGGAGCTGCTGATCCAGTTCTACAGAGGAATTACTGAGTCTGTCATCTGCACCTCCATAACTGCCTGGTTTGGCTCTGCAACCCCACAAGACAGACGGAGACTTTCAGAGGATGATTAGAACGGCAGAAAAAACATGGCTACCAACCTGCCTTCCACGGAGGACCTGCACTCTGCACGAGTCAAAAAGAGGGCTGTGAAAATATCTACACACCCCTCACTTCCTGGACATAAACGGTTCCAACTCCTGCCCTCAAAACGGCCAGGATGGGGGCCTTCTCTGTGGTCGCACCGACCCTGTGGAATGGGTTGCCCACCGGGCTTCGGACGGCCCCCGACCTCCGGACCTTCCGTGCCGACCTAAAGACCTGGATCTTTCAGCAACGTCCCTGATCTGCCCTGTATTTTAACTTGGGGATTTGGGCTTTTTAACACTATTTAACTTTATCTATTGTCCGGTTGTTTTATTGTTGTGAGCAGCCCCGAGTCCTACGGGAGAAGGGCGGCATATAAATCTGACAAATAAATAAATAAATAAATAAATACATACATACATAGATACATACATATATACATAAATACATTAATTAATTAATTAATTAGCAAACAAACAAACAAATAAATAAAATGATGTATAGAGCACTGCACACCAGAACAACTAGACATAAGGAGTTTTTCCCCAAATGCCATCACTCTGCTTAACAAATGATTCCCTCAACACTGTCAAACTAGTTATTAAGTCTGCATTACTATCAATCTTCTCATTGTTCCTATCACCCATCTCCTCCCACTTAGGACTGTATGACCGTAACCTTGTTAGTTGTATCCTTACGATTTATACTGATATTGTTTCCTGATTGCTTATTTGTTCCCTGTGACTATCATTAAGTGTTGTACCTGGTGATTCTTGGCGAATGTATCTTTTCTTCTATGTACACGGAGAGCCTATTTGCACCAAGACAAGTTCCTTGTGTGTCCAATCACACTTGGCCAATAAAATATTCTGTCCTATCCTATCCTATCCTATCCTATCCTATCCTATCCTATCCTATCCTATCCTATTCTAAAAGACAAGATACATTCGTCAAGAATCACAGGGCACAACACCCAGGGACCGTCATACGGTACAAGAAGCAATCAAATCATCCTGGGAAACAATCAATATCAATCAAATTGCGAGGACAGAAGCAACAAAGTTTCAGTCGTGGGGTCACAAGTGGGGAAGGGGGAACTCATCCAATTTGCAGAGGAGGCTAACTTGGCCAAAACCCCAGAAGAAAAGCTCAGGATCCACATGGATCTGCAACTGGTCCCTCCCCCTCCATGCTGGTCCCCTTTTCCTCTCTTCCCTCCCCTCCTTCCTCCATCAGAGCCTCCCCCAGAGAGCAGGGAGGGTCTCCCCACAAAGGGTCCCAAGGGGGAGAATGAAGGGCCCCTTCAGCCACTTCCAATGGGCCAGAGGACCTTGTGGCTGCCCCACCTGCAGGCTCAGCCATGGGGCGGAGGAGGAGAGTCCCTGAGCTGCCCTGATGGAGAATGGAGGCTTGTTGCCTGCTGGATCCTGGCCAGTTCCTCAGTTCCGCTTCGGAGGAGCCCAACGCTTCAGGCTGGGGAAGCGAAGCCCAAGCGCCTCTGCAGCTGTTGGGGGCTGGAGAAAGAAGTGCTGCTCTGTGTGTGTGTGTGTGAGAGAGAGAGAGAGGGAATTCAGAGAAAATCGCAATATTTGGGGGTTGGAAGCATAAAAGAGGCCCAGAGGTTCTGCCTGGGTCAGGGGAGGGATGGAGGCCCCACAGAGGCTGCCTGGATCTGGGGCTGACTTTGTGTGAGGGGCTGTGTCAGATACACAACTGTGGGGCAGATTCGGACTCTGCCGCCTCCTTCAGCTGCTGGGGGGGACCTGGCTCTGGGCTGCTGAGGCTGGTGCTGGGCCAGGGGGGAGTTTGACCCCTCCAGCCCCCCATCCCTGAAAAGGATCCAGGCCGCCTCTGGACCCCCAAAGCTCTTGAAACAGGATCCGGAATTCAGGATCTGTCTAAGCCGCCTTTGTGTGACTCACAGGAACCTGAATCTCTCCCAAAAGACTAGAAAAAAAGTTTTCTATGGATGGAGTGAAAGAGGAGTAGAAGAAACAGAAGGTCTCTTTTGGGATAGTTTGGCCGGGGAGGGGGGAGATTTCCAGACTGTGATGGTTAAAAGGCTGTAATCCTATAGTGGAAGATATAGGATCCCTGAAGTCCCCAGGATTTCTATTAACATTCCAGGCTATTCTATAAATTATAAATTCATTGTTAGATTTAATATACTTTCCCTCCACCCATCCTTCCTAAATAATCCTGAAATCTTTACAAGGAAGAAAATCTGCTCAGATCCTCTGACACATCATATCGGTGGATATGTATTTTCTTCTTCATCTTTTGGGAAAATGTTTCCTCCAACTCCCCTCCAGAAGAACTAAATTCATCTCAGAGGCTGATTCTTCGGACTTGGGAGTCCCAGGACTGATTCCTTTCCCCGTAAAATTTCCTTTTCTCTCACCATCCTTGCAGGCAAACCGTTGAGTTCCCTGGCAAAGAACAAACGGCCGGAATGGAGAATCTGCTCCTTCCTAACATAAAATGTTTCTGAGATTTATGGAGCTTAAAGGTTTATTTCAAATCAAGGCAGAGATTTGGAAAGGTGGGAAAAGCTGCATTTATTTGGAAATGATATTTCTCTTCAAAAGACGTTTTGTACAAACACACATACAAAAGTTGGAGGGAGTTGTGGACAAAAATTTCCAGGGAGGAAAAAGTGCCTTGAGGGTCCTTTGGCTGAGAATTGGGGGGAGGGGGAGGGAGGAAGAGCAGCTGCTCAGACGGGGGACCTCCCTGAATTCTGTGCTTGGGCTGGAAGAGAAGGGGGGATGGGGGGTCTTAGCTGGGCTCTGTGTGGGGGGAAACTTCACGTGCGATGCTTCCTGGAGGGGATTGGATTCCCACTCCTGCCCTTGGGATCTCCCTTGCTCCCTTGGGATCTCACAAGCAGATCGCGGAGTGGGGCAGCATCTCCAGGGAACACTCCTCAGCTGATAGAAGCTGAAGCCCTGAGAAGGTCGATCAGCCCAGAATGGAAAATGGGATCCTTCAAAACCTCCAAGGGGGATCCAACCTGGAAGGGATCAGGAGGGATTTCCTGAGCCTGAGCACCAATGAATCAATGGAGCAGCCCCCCACCTGGAATTGTGTGGGGAGGAGGCGGGCTGCATCCCTGGAGGTCACGAGGTTGGACTAGATGATCTCTAAGGTCCCTTCCAGCCTTTGAGTCTCTCCATTGGCCCTCCCCCCCCAGCCTCCCAACCACCCACCCTCTCCTGCTTGTGGGGGGAGGGGGAAGAAAGCCTGGGACTGTCCATCAAAGAGGAAGCTGCCGGAGACTCTCCAGACTCTGGGCTGAACCCAAGACAGGCTCCGCTCCAGCAGTTCTTCAGGGGGTGATTCTCCCCCCCACTTCTGATCCCCCCCTCCCCCATTGAGTTCAACAGCAGCCATTCTGGAACCAAACCGCTGGGGGTAAGACCTCCCCTCCGGCAGCCCCTGTGCCAGGACCGAAGGGGGTCAAAGGTCAGAGGCTTCCTTGGGGGTTTCACCTGGGGGCCAGGAAATGGGATTGGTGTCCGGAGGGGTCAGTCTGTGTCCACAGTCACCAGCTCATTCCCCCCCCCCCTGCAGAGTCCAGATGCTGCTGGGGGCTCCCTCCCTCCCCCCAAATTGAGCCTGGCTCCTCTTTGCCCTTCTGGAGTCTCAGCCTAGTCACCAGGCAGCCTCTGCCCACAGCCAGGAGTTCGATCCTGATGGTACTCAGGACTTGACTCAGCCCTCCGTCCTTCCGAGGTCAGTAAAATGAGGACCAGATTGTTGAGGGTGAGAGGCTGACTCTGTAAACACTAAATTAAGTGAGTGTTATAGAAATGGTTAATATTTTCTTACAGAAGAAATAAAAACCGAGATTATAGTTTCACTTTGTATTTTATTGTGCTGGGAAAAAGTTTTTTTTTCCTTTCTTTTTTCCTTTTGCCCTTCATCCCCCACTTCTCCTTCCCCTTTCTTTCCCTTTCCCTTTCCCTAATACTTTTATTTTCTATTTTATGCTCTTATAATATTAAAAAAAATAATAAAAAGGAGCCCTTTGTTTTAGGGGCCTTCCTGTTCCACAGTCAAAATAGGCAAATCTCATCAGGATCTGCACAATCAGATGGCAAAAAATTCTTCCAAAATGTCACTTTATAGTAGAGATTGTGGTGCATTATGGCAAAGATGTGGCCGTTCTCCGAGGAAAGGAGCGGGAAGCGGATGAGAAACGGCCGAACTTCATTCCGGGATCTTCATTCGGGGCTGCTTTGCTTGGAAAAGGGGGATCCCGACCCCCAGAAAGGAAGAGGGAGAGTCCTACACAACCGGGGTTCAGGGGCGGGAAATCTGAGGGAGCCGGTCCGTCCAGACGTTCTCAGCAAGGGAGACACGTGTTTCAAGGAAGGAAAACGCCCTTTTCTCTTGGAAAGCCAAGAGATCCCTACGGAGATTCCCCCGTGAAGGGGGAGGATCCGGATGGATTAGGAGGGATCCCTGCAGATCCCCTCTGCCTCTTCCTGAGGGGACTGTCAGCTGAGGGTTTTCCTGGCTTCCCTTCGGATTGGGGGGAGCGTGTGGCCCCCAAGTCCCGGCTGGCTGTGGGGCTCCCTCCTCCCATTCTGAGCCCCGAAGGACCCTCGAGCTCTGGCTCCTTCTGGGCACTCTGGGAACTCAAAGGGCATCTAGTCCAGTCCAGGCGCCCAGAGAAAGGATGAGAATAATGGGGGGAGGGGGGCAAAAGAAAGACGACATTCTCCCCCGGAGCTGGCATGAAACAGACCCCAAAATTGCAGCCCCCCAAGACTGAAGGGATTCCCCCTCCCACTTTCTCCGTTTTTCTCTCTGCGCGGAACTATCTCCTGTATCGGGCGAAGTCAAGGGAGGCTCTGCCCGGAGACCGATGACGCTGCAGAAGAGAGAATTTCCATTGGTCCTCCTGCTCTTCCTGGACGCTCCCAATTCCGAAGTCCGAGGAAAACTCCTCCCCCCCTCCAGACCCTCCGATTCCTCCTCTGGGGCTGGAAGCACCTCCGTCTCTCTCCTCCCTTTGGGGCGCTTGTGGGGCAGCGTCCATGGCTCTGGCTGGGCTCCCCCTGATGCTGCTGCTGGGGGCGCTGGCCCGGATCCCCGGAAGCGAAGGGGGGAAGGAGACCCCCGGTAAGCAGGGGGCTGGGCGGGGGAGGAGGGGGCTGGGAAGGACCCCGGAGGGGGGAAGGAAGCCGATGGGTCTCCAGAGCCTCCACCAGCCTCGATCTCTGCGTGGTCTCCTCGCCCTTCCTCCCCACATCCCCCCCACCCCAGGAGGACGAAGAGGGACCCTAATCCTAACCCTTCCCTCATGTAGCCAGGTGGGGGTCGCCCCTCTCTCGCCCCTCGCCCAGGGTCTGGGTGGGAGGGGGCTGCATGGGAAGAGGAAGGGGAGGAAAAGCGAAAGAGGGAAAAGAGAATTTGAGCAAAAGTCTTTTGGCTTCTTCAGAAACTTCCGTTTTTCTCCTGAATCTCAGATTTGGGGCTTTGGAGGTCAGGCAAGAGGGGGGCTTCGGACCCTTCTGGGGAAATACTCTGAATTTGGGGAGGAGACCAAGAACCCCCATGATCCCCCTGGAGGGGAGGGGGAAGGGAGGGAGGAGGATGCTGGGGGTCTCTTGTGAAGAGGGCAGGAGACCCTCCCTTTGAGAGGCTCTTGGGGATCTTTTTGGGGAGGGGGAGGGGAAACAGGGGGGATCCTCCGCAGTCACCCAAAGGGAGGGAGCTGGGATGAGCTTGGGGGGAAGAAGAAAAGGGGGGAGAGACGGAGGGAAGGTGAAGACTGAAGGGCTGGGAGACCCCGGGAGAGTAGGTCTAGATGTCCTCATTGTGGCCCCTCCCCATATCCCCTCCCAAAGGAAGAGAGAGTGGGGGGGATGGAAGCTACTTTCCCTCTAGGCCCCCCCCCTTCCTTCCTGCCCCTTGAGACCCCACCTTCCCTGCAGAGACTGAATGGGGTTGCTGGACCGGTTGAGCTTCTGCCTGCCTTTTTCCACCCCTCCCCCTCTTTCCCCCCTCCCCCCTCCAGGCCCCCCAGGAAGCCTCCCTTCCTCTCTGGGACTGAGAGTTCCCGTTCCCTCCTCCAGGGGGCGTCTCCAAGGAAGGTCCCCCGCCCCTCCCCCTTCCCATGTAGATCCCCCCTCCTCTCGCAGCGGCTGGGAATGATGGGCCCTGCAGTCCCTCCTGACTGCCTTCCTCCCCCTCGCAGCCCATTTCTTGTACCAGACGAAGGACGAGTGCCACTTCCTCAACGGGACGCAGCGGGTGAGGCTCCTGAGCAGGGACATTTTCGACCGGCAGGAGATCTTTTACTTCGACAGCGACCTCGGGGAGTTCGTGGCCCTCACGGAGTTGGGGAAGGCGGATGCGGATTATTGGAACAGGGATGAGCAGCGCCTGCAGTACCTGAAGGCCCTAGTGGATTCCTTCTGCCGGTACAACTACGAGGGTTTCCAGAGTGTTTCTGTGATTGGCCGGAGAGGTGAGTTCGTGGGGGGGGGGGAGAGTTTCGGGGGGAGTTGGGGGAGGGGATCCCCTTTTCCTTTCCTTGGTTGAGACTCTCCCGGGTGAAGATTCGGTGGTTCTTTCAAAATCAAGGATGATTCACATTCAGTGGCAAAATCCATCCTTTCATTCATGAAGAGACTCAGGAAAAGGCTGCAGGGGATTCAGGCTGCCTCCCCCTCTCTGCCCCCCACCAGCAGAGCCCCAGAGCCCCCTTTGGAGCCCTTTCCAGAAGGCCAGTAAGGGGGGGCTCCCTCCCCCTCTGGGACCTTTGGGATTTTAGGATTAAAAAAAATCCTTTCTCTCCAGGTCTCAGTTCTCTTTATTCCTTATTCTGAGTCATTTCCACTCCGGCATCTTTTTAATCCAATTAATAAGTAAGCAGGTAAAATAAACGAATATATAAAATAAATAAATAAATGAATGAATGAAAAATAAATAAATGAAAAATAAAATAAATAAAATAAAATAAAATAAAATAAAATAAAATAAAATAAAATAAAATTAAATTAAATTAAATTAAATTAAATTAAATTAAATTAAATTAAATTAAATTAAATTAAATTAAATTAAATTAAATTAATAAATAAAATAAAATAAAATAAAACAATAAAATAATAAATAAAATAAATAAAATAAAATAATAAAATAAAATAATAATAAAATAATAAAATAAAATAAAATAAAATAAATAAAATAAATAAAATAAAATAATAAAATAAATAAAATAAAATAATAAAATAAAATAAAATAAAATAATATAATAAAATAATAAAATAATAAAATAAATAATAAAATAAAATAAAATAAAATAAAAAAGTAAGTCTCCCCAGGGCCCTCTCCTAGCCAGGAGATTTTGATGCTGCCAAGAGGGAGGAGCAGATGGTTGGCCAGAGAGAAGAGTCTGGGAGGGAGGGAGGGAGGGGGGGGCTCTTCCCTGGGAGGGGGATGCCAGGACCCCCCTTTCCTTTTATTCCTTTGGATCCTCCCAGATGGAGATTTTACTTATTCATTCATTCATTCTACACTCTCAGATGTACAAAATCCCCCTTCCCAGGATCCAAACTCTCCTCCTGTCTGGAATCTGCGATCCCTTCCATCCACTTCTCCCCCACACACAAGAAAATCCACCCAGTTAAGGTTTTTTGGGGTGGGGGGGTGGGGGGGAATCCAGCCAGGTCTCTCTCTCTCCTGCTCAATACAGCCAGTCCTCCACTTAACAACCGTTCATTTAGAGACCGTTGAAAGTTACAACGGCAGTGAAAAAAAATGACTGATGACTGTTTTTCACACTTACGACCGTTGCAGCCTCCCCAGGGTCACGTGATCCGAATCCAGATGCTTGGCAACAGTCTCGTACTTATGACGGTCACAGAGCCACAGCGTCCCCTTTTGCGACCTTCCCATAAGCAAAGTCCCTGGGGAAACCGCATTCACTTAACAACCCTGCTACTCATTTAACAACTGCAGTGATTCACTTAATGACTGTGGCAAGAAAGGTCGTAACATGGGGCAAAATTCATTGAACAAACATCTCACTTAGCAGCAGAAACGTTGGACTCAGTTGTGGTCCTAAGTCGAGGACTCCCTGTATCTACCTATATATTTCTCTCTCTCCCTGATTCATTTCTCTCCTATTCCGGAACCTCCCGTCTCCCTCCCTCTTCCCAGCCAGGAGCCCCTTCCTCTCTTTCCCTGCTCCAGAAATGCTTTTTGGCACTTTGGGATAAAACCTCATTTTTTACCCAAAACAAAAAAAAAAGAATTAGCGGACACTTTTTCCCCTGTCGACCCCTTTCTATGGATCTTCTGCTTCTCTTTCCTCTTTCTTCCTTCAGAGCCATTTCCAGTCCAGCAGCTTTTCAGTCCAATAAAGAAAGAAATGAGTAACGGAAGCAGCCTAGAATTAGTAATCGTGATTCAATCCTTAAACCGAGATGTAAAACCCCCAATAATGGGAATCCTGATCGCTTCCGTCTTCCTTCCTGGGGAGGCTCCACAAACCTTAAAACTGAATTTGGGGTCATAAGAAACAAATTGGGCCTCCATTCAGCCCTGAAGCCTCAGATTCTTTCATTCTCTCTTCCAGATTCCTTCAATGTTGCCTACATTTCTTTTTCTCATTTTATTTCTTTCTCTAATAAAAATCCTCTATATTTCTATCGACTGATGGGGTTTCAGAGGCCAATCAAGGATTTTAGCTGCCCTTGTTGCCATTCAGCCTTTCCAGAAAAATTATATTCCTTTATTCGAATCAGAGAAGTCTTGAAAGCCTCATCACTTAAGAACTGGTTACGTTTAATGTTCCCATTTTGACTCCAGAGATTCTCCCAAAATAACGTCTCACCATAGAATCCAATAAGTTCTTTCCTCCATAAGAGGAAAACCTCCAGATCCTAAGAGAGAAAAGCCTCTTGGAGCATTTGCTCCTTCCGGAAATTATTAAATGTTTTAGGGGAACCAACAGAGATTTTGCTCTCCACAGATTCAGTCTGGAGGCAAAACTCATTTTCACTCCTAAATTCTTCCCTGCAAACCTGGGAGGATTTTCACCTGCCACATAAGATGCATTTGGAAATGTTTTTACTACCAAAGAGGATATTTTCATGGAGATAATAATATTCAGCTATATAATTTGTTTCTGGATGATATTTAAAGTTTTTTGCCCTTGCAAACAGCACAACATTCTTGTCATCTGGCTCAGTACTTGAAAAATTTTCATTCCAATAATATTTAATATAGAGATTTCACCACTTTTATTCATTTATCTAGTGAATTTTCATAACCTCCGAAAGTGCCCCAAGTGCCAATTGTGTTGGTATTGTGAGTGTGTCTCTTTTGTGGGCCTCTCAGGGCCTCCCTCCCTCCTCCCTCCTTTTGGGGGTCTCTGGGGGGATTTTCCCTTCAGGGAAAGGAGCTTCATCAGCTGCCCAAAGATCACAAAGCCCATGCTCCCCTCCTCTTTGCCTCCCTCCCCTCCTTCCTTCCTCCCTCCCTGGTTCAGGGACAGGACCGAAATTTCTGGATGGTTTGTGAAAAACCTTTAGCTGCTCAGAAGCTTTATCCACATAAATAGAAAGCATTTTTATTATAAATCCAAAAGAGTGATCCTGAATTTCATTGTGATTCATATAATTCCTTCTTCATCAAAAGTATTATTTTTCCTTCCATGAAAATACTTCAGACAAGACGCCAATAATTCTCTTATTAAAAGAACAGGAAAATTTATTATATTCCGTGTATTTAGAGCAAATTGTTGGTGCAGCTCCAGTTTAGGAGACCTGAAATCACCGGATGTTTCTTGAGTCTCTTTGGGGGAATTTTCTCTTCCTTTTTCTTTGACTTCTGAGCCGATTTTTCTCTCCGGAGAGATCCGGGCGTCTCCTTCCCCCGAGAGGCCAAAGCTTTTCTCTGCCCACCAAGAGAGGCTCTCCACCTTCCCTCAACTCTCTGCATGGAAACCTGACCAGATCCCAGCTTGGAATTACAAATAACCATTTAAAAATGGGTTGTTCTTAAGCGTTATAGAATTTACTGTTAATAAGAAAATCCCTCAACAAGGAAAACAAAATGGTTAGCAAAGGACTCTGGGTGGAATGGATCTATTGTCCCACTGGTGGCCCCCAGGGGGGAGGAGAGCCTTCTCTGTGGGAGCACCTACTATCTGGAACGAGCCCCCCTCCCCTGGAGATACGGAGGATCCCGGATCTGCGTACCTTCCGTCGCACGCTCAAGACTTTCTTATTTCATCAAGCCGGCCTGACCTAAATCTTTCCCTTTTTAAATGGAAAATTTAATTTGTTTTAAATTATTGGGGTTTTTAAATTTGTCTCAGCCAAATTATTTAATTCGTTTTTATTCTATTTTAAATTTTTGTATTTATGTGTTTTTATTCTGTGGCTGTTCACCGCCCTGAGTCCTTCGGGAGTAGGGCGGTATATAAATCCAATAAAATGTAAATGTATTTTGGAGCCTCTTGGGGGGCTCATCCAGACTCACCTCCCCAATTAATCCATCCAAGAGTTGTGGCAGTTGGAGCACTTGCTGAAGGAGGAGATCAAGAGGGATCCTCTCCAGGGCTCTGCTGAGATCCTGGGACTGGCCTGATCTCCTCAGCCACCAACTGCCCCCACCTTCCCTTTCCCAAAGATCCCTTCCGGATCCCTTCTCCCCTCCCTGCCCCCCAGGTAGATGCTGCCCTGAGGGAGTCAGAGGGACCCTCCCCACCTCCTTCCCCAGGAGTGGCCGATTCCTGCTGTTCCTGCGGTTCCTGATCTGGGAAGGTCTCCCTCTGAATCTCCCCAAAGCCCCCCCCCCCAGGAAGGATCCTTGAGAGAGATCGTGAGATCCCCCAAAACCTCTTCTGCCCTTCCTGCTCTGAAGGGGGGATTCGGGGTCTCTCATCTTCAATGGGAGGAGAAACTTTTCCTTCAGGGGATTCTGGCAGTTGTGGGGAGCAAAGGGCCGCCCCCCATTGGGCTCCTTTGCCCTTTCCTTCAAAATGCCTCTTTCTGTTGATGATGCTTAAAATTGGGGGGTTTTGCAGCCACATCACATTTTGCACTTTCCCCCCTGAAATCTGCTGCTGGGATTTTTGGGGGGATGGGTTTTTTTTTGTTTATAACAAAAAAAAACAAAAACAAAACCATAGAATCACCATTATTCAAATACAATTACAAACAGTATGTCGATCGGTTAAAATTCTTTTGTGCTCAATCCCTTGTCCCAAATTGCCATTTATTTAATTTCTCTTGTTTAACATTTTTATGTCTCATACTCATTTAAACACTGTTGAACAGCAAGAAAAAGAAAAGGAAACCACTTCAGATATTTATCTTTACCTTAATTCCTGTTTCATATTTCATCTCCATGCTTTGTTATCTAATGACTGATAAAACAAATCCCAAATTAAATAATATTGTTTATCTTCCTGTTCTCTAATTTCTTTTTTTTTATTGAAAAAGTTTTACAATACAAGAATTTTTTTCATTTTCACCCCCCCTCCCCTACCCCTATCCCCCCTCCCCAACTCCTCCCATCCTCCTTCAACTCCAACCCCTTCCCTCCCCGCCCCCCCCGACTTCCGCTACAAGTTTTAAAAAAAAACAAAGTTTAGAACAAGGGAAAAAGAAAAAGATTATTAAATATTCAAATTCTAAATTAAACAAATTTCGAAAGAGGAAGAGAAAGAGAAGGAAGGAAAGGAAGAAAAAGAAAGGTAAAAGAAAACAGACATTAATATATTTCTAAAATAAACAATATTATAGTAAATAAAAAAAACCATTAATAACCATTATAATTCTGTCCCAACTACACCCCTTAACTAAAGAAAAACCCCCAAAAACATAAAACATAAGAAATATATATGCATATATAATTATAATCATACAATTATGTCATTAAGAAAATTATCTTTTGTTTAATTCATTTCTCAGTCTCTATAATCCAACTTTCAATCTTCTCTTCAACTTGATTGAAGTCAAACATATTTCCTCACATAAATCCTGCTTCAATAATCTTCATCTTGCCGCTGCCCCCATCAGCAAAGTAAAACATTTCTCCACACAACCCCCCGAGTGACTTTATATAAATAATATCCAACCACGAAGGTATTCACACCTCTAGGAAGATTCATTCAAACTAACTTATGCTGTACCTAAAAATAGGCTTTCGCAGCCTTAACCAAACCTTGAAGAAAAAAAAAAGAGAAGAAAAAACCAACTAGGAGCGGCATTCCCAGATGTTCCTTTAAAATTCTTTCAAATCCTGCCACCCTTTGCAATTCAGTCCTTCGGGTTATAAAGTATTTTCAATTACATAGTCTTCTCCTAGATGAGTTCCACAAAAAATATATAATTGGGTAACCAGTGATCGCTGCTAATTTTGCAGCAATCTATCAACACTCAGGATATCATGTCCAATCCAGGATAAACTACATAGTAAAATTTTTGTAATCCATTTTAATATATAAGTTTAGTGTTAATCCAACTCAAAGTAAACTGTTAACAAATTGTTATACGTCTTAAAAGATTTTTTATAATCCATTTTTTCCAAATCTTTCAATGCTTTCTAATTCAGTATCAAACGATTCACGATGCTCCTTAAATTTATCATCTGTGGTTTCCAGTCGGATTTCCTCATTAACTTCTTCCTGTCGATTAGCATCACCCCCCTTTTCTTGAAGAGTACTGGACCTCTGCTGCTGGTCATTTCGAAGTAAAACTTTATTTTTTGAATCTTCCTCCAGCAGTTCAAGGTCCTGTGATCCCCCTCCAAGGTCACTGAGGTGTTCAATTTTCTCATCAGAAAAATCCATAGTAAAATCCTCTGGACAACCACCAAATTCTCCTTTTACTTTTAACACACTTTGATTTTCTTCTTTCTGTTCACATTTTGTAGACTCTGTTTTGGATGTTTTATTCTTGAGATATTCCGGTGCTCCCTTAAAAATATTTTGGTAAAAATATTCTGCTTTCTCAATAGTATTCAGACAATGTCTCACACCATGATATCTAAAAATTATACCAACTGGAAAATCCCATCTGAATGGGATATTACTTCTCTTCAGTTCCTTGACCAAAAAATCAAAATCTTTCCTGTCCTTTAAAACCTTCGATGGTAGCTCTTTAAAAATCCTGATTTGTGTACCTGCTACCTGCACTCTCTCAGAATAAGACTTTTGTAAAATATCATCTCTCAGTCTTTTATCAGTGAAATAAACAAAGACATCTCTAGGCAGATTCCTTTGTTTAGCCAAACGCGAATTAACTCTGTAAACTTTCTCTATAGAACCCAAAATTAGTTCATCTTGTATCTTTAATAATTCTGCAAAGGCCTTTGCACAGGTTATTCTTAAGTTTTCTCTGTTGTCTTCTTTTATACCTCTTAGCCTAATTGCAGGTTCCATAGCCTTAATTTGAAGCATAATAACATCATTCTGAATGTTGTGGTTTTTGGCCTCTGCTTCCAGAAGTTTCCTTTGTAATTCTTGTATCTGAGCTTCAAATTTACTACTAATCTCAGTCACTTTCTTCCCCATTGCAGCCACCGCAGTTGAAAGATCTGAAGCTACTTGAGCAATAATTTGACTTAGTTGGTCATATTTTCCAGAAACCAATTCCTCAAGATCCTTCTGTGATCCATTTATCTTATCTACCACACTCTCTAAGGACCTTGTAATTAACTCTTTTAAATCCAGTTCTGTAAGTCTCTGCAAATGAGTCATTTCAACTTTATTCATCTGACTCAAAGGGGAGCCCCCCCTTCCTTTAAGTTTAGGCATCTTTGCTTTTAAAAAGGACCAAAAAAATTCCTTCTTACTTCAATAGAGAGAAAAAAAGGAAAAAAAAACAGAAGAAATCTATAACTCAGCCTTTGTTCCTTTAAATTCTTTTTCTGTAACAGAATATTTCTTTCAAAGTCTTTCAGGACTGGACTCCGCTTCCATTTCCGCTCTCACTTTTCTTCAAACAGAGCCAGTCGCCATCTTAAAGGACTTTCACTTCTCTTCCTCTCCTTCCCCCTTCCCCTCCCTCCTCCTCCAGAAAATCAGTAGAAAAAAATCCATACTTGCTTTAACTTATCTTCTCTCTTTTCCAACTTGCTCCAATTATCACTTCAATTGTGGTGTTGCTCCCAGCGTCTGGCTCCGCTAATTAGCAGAGGACCCTCTCGGCGCGGAGCATACCCCGGGGGTATGGAGGGAGCCATCCCTCTGAGCCTTCCCCAGGACAAAGGAAAAATTCCTGGGGCGACTCAGGGGGGCTCAACCTCACCCCCAGAAGCTCTCCCTGCTCTCTAATTTCAAGTGTCAATTGACTCATTTCAGCAGACTCCAGGATTTTCTTAATAACTTCATCTTCTGTAGGTATCTTCTCACCTTTCCAATTTTTAGCAAAAACAATTCTAGCCGCTCTTAAAACATTCACAATTAAGTATCTCAACTCTTTATTATACATTTCTGGTAACATTCCTAGTAAAAATATCTCTGGTTTAAAGTCAATATGTTTCTTAATCATTTTTTCCAACCACCTGTGTATCTTAGTCCAATATCTTTCAGCTTCTACGCATGTCCGCCACATGTGGTCATAGGATCCTGGAGTCTGATGACACTTCCAACATTTCTCCGATTTGTTCTTGAACATTCTGGATATTCTCGTCGGGGGTAAATGCCACCTGTAAAACATCTTATCCAAATTCTCCTTATATTGCTGTAGACATTGTCATTTTATAGTTTTGTAACCATAATATTTGCCATTTTTCTAAATCAATCCCAGGACCAAAATTTTCCCCCCATTGTCTCTTTCATTGTCTCTTTAACTTGTTCCTCTTCCAATGTTACCACCAATAGATAACCATACAGTTTTTTAATTACATAGTCATCAGACCCCATTAATATCTTATCTAAATTGGTCAAATCGTTGTAAAAACCTTCGTATTTAGCATCTTCTTCATATCTGGAAGGTATTTGCCAATAAGAAAACCAATCCATCTGAAAACCTTGTTCTTCAAGTTCCTGCTTCGACTTATGTTCAGCCTTTTCATCCATTAATTCACTGTATCTAACAATTTGTTCTCTTCTAAATATTACAGAATAAAAAGCTTCAATCGTTGAGACCCAGAGTGGAATTCTCAGATAATGCTGCTTTTTAATCTTCTCCCAATTCAGTAATAAAGCCTCACGTATATGACGTCTTCTAAAATATCCCTGCATCTTTATTCCCTTATACCATAAGTAAGCATGCCACCCCATCAACAAATCATGACCTTCTAAATCCAATAATCGAGTATTCCTTCATGTTCCCCATTCTTTAATCCACATCAAACCTGAAGCCGCTCGGTGAGGCCATCCGTCACCAGGGCTGGAGGTCTCCCTCTGCTGATGTTATAAGTTTCCATCTCCACCTCTGGGGACCCTGGAGATGCTGAGGCTGCCCCCTCGAGAGGCCCAGGGTCCGTGGAGGGAGGGGCTGAATGGGGGATTAGAGGCTTCGGCTGAACCCTGGAAAGGCCAAAGGGCTTTGGGTGTTGGGAGCCCCAAGATGGGGGACTTTAACCAACATCATTCTGGGTGGAGTTTCCTTGTCCCAGAGACCCAGTTGGCAATTCTGGAGTTTCTCCTGGACTCCTGAAGAGCAGGTGGCAGTCACGACTAGGAGAGTGCTTGTAAGACTTTGGATTAGTTGTGGCCACTTTGACAAATAAATTTAATAAATAACTTAATTTATTAAATAAACAAACAAATGTTGTGGTATTACAACTAATTAAAAGTGTGGTTTCATTTTCAACGAGATCCCAAGAATCATCCGACTTGTGCTATGTCTGTCCTTCCTGTCTTCTTGATTATTTCTTTCCACGTCCACCACATCTGGCAGAAGGTTCCTTCCACTTCTGGGTGTTTTCCAGCATTTATCCCTGTCAGACGTGCCTATTTAGGGAATTCTTTTTTGGAGACTGCAACTGATCCCAATCAGGAAGGATTTAACCTTTTTCCCTCTTTCAGAATCCCTTTTAATTTCTTGCTGCAATTTACTTTGGAAGATGACTTAAAACACAGAATATTTTCAGGAGTAAAAGGGATCTTGGCCTGAACTAACCAACTTGGTCTTCCATTCTGGGCCCTTCTGTGTCTCTCATGTGGCTCCTTCTCCTCCTTCCCTCCAGCCAAGCCCACCGTCACCATCTCTCCCACCAAGATGGACCCCTCTTCCCCCAACACCATCCTCCTCTGCACTGCGACCGGCTTTTACCCCGTGGAGATTGAGATCCAGTGGCTGAAGAACGGCCAGCCGGAGAAGGAGGGCGTGGCCTTCGGGGAGGAGCTCCAGAACGGAGACTGGACCTACCACCTCCAGGTGATGCTGGAGACCCAGCCCCAACGGGGGGATGTCTACACTTGCAAGGTGGAGCACGCCAGCCTGGAGGCCCCCATCACTGTCCAGTGGGGTAAGAGCCCCTCCCCTCCCTCCCTTCCTGATCTGGGGACCCCACCCTGCCCTGAGAAGGGGGAAAGACCCTCCTTGTGGGGAAAACCAGAATGGCCCTTCTTGGGGGAAGGTGGGCCTGATCCTCCTGCTCAGGTGAGGCTCCTTCTCCTTCCCCAGAGCCCCGTTCCTCCAGCTCTGCCAGGAGCAAACTCTGGACGGGGATCATGGGGGCCGTGATAGGAGTGGCCTTCCTGGCTGTGGGGCTCTTCTCCTACCTGAAGAGCAAGAAAGGTGAGTCTGGGGGGCTGGAGGAGAGGTTGTGGGGAGGCCTCTCATCTAGCTTAGCAGGTGGCCAAGAGGGTCCCCTTGAGAAATATTTGTGGGAACTTCTGTCCCTCATGTGGTTATTAAGTGAAGATCCTGCAAACTATTATGGGCTATCAAAGGGGATAGGGACTACCCCTGCCCCCAGTCCTCCAGCCCATGAAGATTTCTGATTGAGTCTTTTTCTCCTTCCAGCAACTCCCATCCAACCTCCTGCAGGTGAGTTTCTCCTCTTCCCCCTCATCTCAACCCCTCCTACAAGTTATTGGAGGTTTTTAAAATTCCTTAATTGTTCTTTTTAAGAGAAAAAACATGCCTGGACAATATCTCCTTGCTGTGGATACAGCAGATTTTTTTTATTTTCGGCAGCTTTTCCTTACAGAACTCTGAAAAAGTATTGCAATCAAAAACAAAACACATCCAAATGCTAAAATCTTGCCCAGAATTTTTTCAAGTTTTGGGAAATTGCCAAAGAGAAGGGAAGGTGGGGGCCATTCCTTCCCATTCCTCCCTTGGGGAGGGAGCAGCCCAGGTTTACATTCCCCCACGCATTTTGTAAGCAACCCACCCATTCTGTTAGGCTCACTGTGGAGGGGGGTTCCCGGGGGTATTCAGGGAAATTCCATCCCTGTGGCCATTTTAAAAGGGGCGAATCCTGTGCTACTATGCACTGCAGTATTAAAGGCCCCTCCAGCAAATGGCAGGAGATCTGCCCAGCTAAACTGCTGATAATTAACATAGCATCTCAGGTATTGTTCTATCATTGCATTTGCTCGTTCTACAGCTCCGTTCGTACTCGGATGAAAGGTGCAGCTCAGCCCTTGAGATGACCCTTTAATATTAAGGAACTCTCTCCAAAACTTTGCCGTGAACTGGAACCCCCCCCCCCCCCAATCCGAGATGATCTTTCTTGGCACCCCATGCAGACTCGTTTGGGTTCATTAGTTGGAACTTTGACAGTCTGTTTTTCCTGACCCCCCTTCTCCTTGTGAGAATTCACACAACTTCTGGCCAAGTGACCCCAGGCTCCCCCCTTTGCTGCCACCCCCATCGTAGCCCCATCTTCTCTGTTCATATGAAGCATCCCAGCCTTTTCCTCCCTGAGATGGGTGGATTCTCTCTCCATATGTCCTTGCCTATCAACCACCACCCTGCAGTGTGGGTCTGCCTTGGGGATGGGAGTTGAAAAGGGAGAAAAATATGTTATTTACATTAAAAGTTTCTCTCTATATTCTAATCTTTTTCCCCATCTCTTTTTCTTCAGCACTCATGAATTAATCCTGCTATTCAATGCAAAAGCATATTTTTTTATTTAGTCGCTGATGACTCTTTCTCCTGTTTGCAACCTCTGAGAAACGGAAGCTGAAGATGGCAGGTTTGGGGGAGGAGCAGAATGGCAGCCCGGATTTTCTCCTGCTGAGACACCCCCCCCCCCAGCTTCCTTTCAGGGCCGCTCTTTCTTGTGAGGGAGGGGTGGAGACCATCTAGACTTTCCCCAGGGACACTGGCCTGACCTGTCACTCTATTCCCCTCATCTCTCCTGGCTTTGAACCCACAGCAGCTTCATCTCCATCATTCGTCCTCCGAATCACTTCCCTTCCCTTCGCTTTGCTATAAAAGAATAAACTTCATATGTAAGAAAACCCTGGAATCCTTCCTTCCTTCCTCTTCCTCTTCCTCCTCTTCCTCTTTCCTGCCCCCACAGGAGGCTCCTCCCTCTGCTGCCTCTGGATCCACCATCCCGGCTACTTTGGGTCCGATGTCAGAACTGGTTCGGGAGGAGGGTGGGCAGATCCAGGGAGGTGAAGGGGCTGGACCCCCTTTCTGCTCAGAGTCCCCCTTGCTCTGCTTCCCCTCAAGCCCCCTTTTGAGGAGCAGAATGCCAGCAGTCACGGTCCTCCCTGAGCATTTGTGGGGAGCCATTGGGGGGCACCCGAGACTCCCCTATATTCACCCAGCCATTTCAGCCCTTTCTCTCCTTCACAGCTGGAGGGTCCTGCCCCATTTTGGCACCCAATGGTTCCCTTCTTCTTTGGGGCTCAGATTCAAATGGTAGAGAGTCTCCTGCTCAATGGTATAAATGGTGTAGGCCTGAGTAGGAGGTTGGACTAGATGACCTCCAAGGACTCCATCTGAAGCCGTTCCTGGTGTAGAAGACATTGCCACGAAGGGGAAGACCTGCTCTGTGGGAAAAAGGGGGGCAGTTCAATGGGGCAGCCCTGAGTGGATGACCCCTCCCTTTTCCCCATCACCCATAGATGCCCCTAGATAGCCCTCCAACTGAGCTTCACCTTCTCCAGAGGTCATCCAGACTGACTGCAGGAAAAATAGGTCGGAGTGTGATTGTAGGAATTGTCTGAAATTGCCTGAGAAGATTTGGGCTCCTGTCAGCAATGCCTCCCCTTGCAAGACAGTGTGCAAGAACCTGGAGAAGGAACAACACCAAATGTACCAATGGCAGAAGGGAAAAAATTAGGCCGGACTTCCTTAAGAAGAAAAGAAAGTCTTGTGTTGATTCATTGTTTAGGGGAACTGAAACAGCCGTTTCTAAGACGGACAATCAAACTAAGGTGGTTGGTTGTTTCCCAGGAGCAGCTCTCAAAGACGTGACTGAGGGGCTTAGAGAAATAATGAAGTCCACTTTTTCCTCTTTCATGCTGGGAGGAATGAAAAAGTCCCTGGAAACGATGCCAAGAGGCTCGGAGCAGGTGGGCAAGGGAGCCAAAGAGTTGGGGGCACAGGGGGATTTCTCTTCCACTCTCCCAATAAAGGGAACCGTCCAAGGAGGGAAGTCAACCCTGGCTTAGGGGACGGTTCTCTCGAGGGAAATTGGGATTCTTGGACCATGGTCCACAACACCCACATGGGGGCTTCTGGCAGGGGATCAGCAGCCCCTCACAAGAACCCAGAAGGTCAGCTGTGGACACCAACTGGCTCACCTCATCCGAAGGGCTTGAAGTGAGACCGAAGGGAGAGGGAGACCAAGTTTTAGAAGCAGATTCCAAGCTCCAATCTCAGGGGAAGCAACAAAATAAGGAAAGGAAGAAGGGAAACTCGGAGACAGAAGAGGAGATGGAGGAAGCAAATATGGGGTCAGTCAAAAGGGACTCAGATGCCTCTGCATGGATGTTCATAGTCTGAGGAAGAAACAGGGTGAAGGTGGACCCCAAAGGCAGGTGGGACATTGTTGCAATCCCCAAAACTTCATGGGATGAAACCCAAAATTGGAAGGTGCAAGTAAAGGGATTTAATGCGGAGGAATCACGCAGCAGCTGTTCAAAGGAAGTGGGAGACACGGACACAAACTTGTAATTTTATGTAAATAAATGTATTTAACATCTACATTCACAGCGGACAAGATAGTCGGGAATGCAGGGAGATTGTGAGGTAAATCTCAAACAGCCTTCTGAGCCCATGGAAGAAAAAGGCGGGAAAAAAGGGAAACGCCCCCTTTCCACCCACAGCAACCAATCAGAGCGCAGATCACCTCATAAAGGAGCCCGCCCTCACTCGACTACAACGGGCTGTTCTGGACCATTGTTCACTTTCCTCTTCCAGCTGCTCCATTGAGTATCTTCACATTTAAAGGGCTCAAAAGAAACAGACCTGATAAAAGAGGAGGCAGAGTTTCACAATATATATATATAAAAGAACCAAACCACTCTAGAAACGCCACAGAAGAAAGAGGAAAACCTCCTTGAAGGCATTTGGGTTGACATAAAAGGGGGGAAAGAGGGATGGGGGAATATTCTGAGCCTCCCAACCAACCAGAGGAAACGGATGAACCAAGCGAAGGCCCGGAGGAAGCTCCCCCCAAGAGTCGTGGGGGGCTTGGACTCCCCTGGCCTCACCTGGGAGGCAGGTTCTGCGCCTGGTGGAAGATGAAAGGGGCTCCTGGGAAACCCAGCAGACCAGAGGCCGCCTTGGAAGCAGCCCCCCCCCCATTTCCCTCCAGACGGGGCCTTGGCCACCAGGGGAGGGGAGACCCTGGACGGGGCCTCCTCCAACCCCCAGGGAGCCTCTCAGGTTGCCCCTCCCCCTCCTCCCAGCCCCTCCGATCCTCTCTCTGGGACGCTCCGGTCAGCAGAGAAGCCTTGGGGAATCAGAGAGGACCCAGGAGAGAACTAGGGAGACTGTGGCCGGCAGAAGCCACGGAGGCTCTGTGAGGAGATTCCTTCAAGGGCAGAAATTGGAACGTATTTAAAGAGGCTGCAACAAACTGAACAACACACTGATGTGAACGAATAAGCTTCTACTGTCTCTGCTGATATTCAAAATAATAAGGTTACAGATCTCCATCCATCCATCCATCCATCCATCCATCATCTCTCTCTCTCTCATCTTCTCTCTCAAATTTATGTAGCCACTCATCCCACAAGAAGTGACTCTGTGTCACATACAACAAAAATAAAAACAGGTATTTACATGAAAGTATTAAAAAAGATTCAAAGCAATAAAAATATTTCAAAAAGAAGGAATATTAGGCAAAAAGTCACTTTTTTCAGAGCCATTGTAACTTCAAACAATCACTAAATGAGCCGTTATAAGTCAAGGACTCCTTTCTTCAACGGGCTTTAACTGATGGAGAAAGGACTAGAGGACTATCCTCAGGTGGTGGGGAAGGACCCCTTCAGCCGCTTCCAATGGGCCAGAGGACCTTGTGGCTGCCCCACCTGGAGGCTCAGCCATGGGGCGGAGGAGGAGAGTCCCTGAGCTGCCCTGACGGAGAATGGAGGCTTGTTGCCTGCTGGATCCTGGCCAGTTCCTCAGTTCCGCTTCGGAGGAGCCCAACGCTTCAGGCTGGGGAAGCGAAGCCCAAGCGCCTCTGCAGCTGTTGGGGGCTGGAGAAAGAAGGGCTGCTCTGTATGGAGGGGGGGGGGCGTGGGGGGGTGTCAGGAAGAATTGAATCAAAGCCTTGTGGGGGAGGGGAAACATGAAAAGAGCCCAGAAGTTCTGCTTTGATCAGGAGAGTGATGGGAGTCCCACCAGAGTCTCTCTGGATCTGGGGCCAATTTTGGGTGAGTGGCTGTGTCCAAACACACAATTGTGGGGCAAGTTCGGACTGCAGGAGGGGATCCAGTTCTGGCCTGCTGAGGCTGGTGCTGGGCCAGGGTGGAGTTTGACCCCTCCAGCCCCTCCCCCCATCCCAGGAAAGGATCCAGGCCATCTCGGGATAGGCGCCCTGTGGGATGTCAGCCTGCTGCAGCTGGGAGAGGGTTGGGGCTCTGATCTGGCCTCACCAACCATTAGCTGGTATTTGATCCTCTGCCCTCAACAGCTGGCAGCTGCCCAGCCTCTGATGCCCTCACCCAGCTGAGAGAGATCATCCTGGTTAGCCTGAGGATGGGAGACCACCAGGAAGCATCTGGGCTGCTGTATAGGCTGAAACTCCTCCAAGACAAGGAAGGTGAAGCTTCAGGCCCTCCTCAAACTCACCTCCCTCAAAAGACTCAGTTCCCATTCCTCTTTCAGCCTTGCCTGATCTCCCTGGAACTCTCCCCCCTCCCCCCTTTCTCAGTTCCTGCCGTTTGGAAGACCTCATCGGAACCCAATTCGCCTTGTCAGAGAGAGGGGAGAAGGCTAAAATGAGTGGGGGTCTCATCATCCTTGGTCCTTGCCCCCACCTCTAAACACAGTAGCCTTTTAGCCTTTCCCACCTTCCCGAGGCTCAGGGCCCAAGGGAGGATATTGGATATTACTCCTCCCCCGGGAGCCCTCCCCCCTTTCCTGCCACTCTCAGGTGCCTGAGGAAGCCCCACCCCCAGTCCTGCGTCAAGAGGGAGGAAAGGCTGCCCATGCAGAGGACAAAGGAAATCTGGGGGTGGGAGGGCGCGAGGGGGAAGAGGGTGGGGGAGGGAGAGGGGGAGGGGAAAGGAAGATGAGGGAGGGTAGCACTGCGGAATTCTCTTTCTGACTTCCGGCCCAACCAATAAAAAATGGAGCTTTGTGAGTGTCATCCGTCTCCGGGCAGAGGAGCCACCGAGGGGTCCTTTGGAGGAGATGGTTCTCGGAGGCGCCGGGCGATGTTCAGCTGTTCAGCCTGGATTTGGCCTTTCTGTCCACCCATCGAGCCCTTCCAAGGACCCGGGAGAGGCGGAGGCGGGAGTTTGATGGCGCCAAAGGTCTCCTGGCGGGATTTCAGCAGTTGCAAGCAGAGCTGCCTTCCGCAATTGACTGAGGGGGATGTGGTCAATGCCTAACCCTCACCCTGAAGGGCAGGAAAGGGGAGTCTGTGGGGCTGGAGAGGAAGTGGGTCATCTGCTGGAGGCCTCTCATCAAGAGGGCCCAGAAGGTCTTGTTGGGCCAGCAGGTCTGACCCCTGGAGATCCACCCTGCCTAGGTCGGTTGAGGTACGTGTGGAGAAATGGATTTGGGGGGTTTTCTGACAGCTGGAAATGGAACACAGGGGATCCAGAATAACAGAGTGGAGAGGGACCCTGGAGGTCATCTAGTCCAATCCCCTGGTCAAGCAGGAGAGCTTAGGCCCTTCCGGTCAAAGGGCTCCCCAGTTTCTTCCTCAAAGCCTCCAGGGATGGAGCAGCCACAACCTCTGGAGGGGAGCCGGCTCTCTAACCTCTGCAGGGCAAAGTATCATCCTTAAGGGGTGGGTGAGATCTGGATAGTCCCTTCTTCACAGGATGGAGGGATCCAGCCTGTCTGGGTAGGTAGGAAGCCAGTCTCTCGATGGGGAGGGGGCTCCCCTGACTCCCCCAGCCCATGAAGGCTCCTGATTGGCTCTTCCTCCCTCAGCTGAACCCCTCCCCCTCCCAGCTTTTAAAAATCCTTTAATTCTTCCTTTAAAAAAAAATTCTTTCTAAACAAATCTAACGGCCCTCCAACTCTCCCTGCAGGGCCTCCGTGCTCCAGACGAAGGAAAGTGTTGAAATTTCACCCAGATTTTCCTTACGCAAAACTCCACAATGAGCTGCCATCAAACACCAAAACACACAAACACAAACACAAAGCACGAAAATTTCCTCCAGGTTCTGGGACGTTGCAGGAGGGAAGGGGGGGAGGGGGATTCCTGTCATTGGGGGAGGGGGAGGGAGCGCTGCAGGCTCTAAATTGCCCTTCCTGTCCCCTCCCCCCTTTTCCTTCTGACATTTCCCACAATTTCTGGCCAAGGGACCCCAGGCTCCCCGCTTTGCTGCCTCCCCCATGCCCCCCATCTTCTTCCTGCTCAATAGGAAACCTCTGGAGGGAGGGAGGGAGGGAGGGGGGCTCCCCTTTGATTAACCCCCCAATTAAGTCAATTAGGGACAATTTCCCTCTTCTCAAGGCTGAACTCAGACCCCCCCTTGGATGTCCCAGGAGAGGAGACGGGGAGGCATCACCTGAGAACCGATGGATCAATGCAGCAGCCCCTCCCCCATCTGGAATTGGGGGGGGAAGGAGGGGGGCTCCATCCCTGGAGGCCTTCAAGAGGTCGGAGAGCCGTTTGTCCGGGTGGGATAAGGGCTCCTGCCTCGGCCAGGGGGTTGGACTAGAAGATCTCTAAGGTCCCCTTCAGCCTTTGAGCCTCCCTCTCCCTATCGGCCCTCCCCCCAACCGAAGCCTTCGCCCCATCCAGCCCCTCCTGCATAGGGGGAAGGGGGAGAAAACCTGAGACTGTCCTTAAAAGGGGAAGCTGCCGGGACCCTCCTGGTGCTCGGCTGAAGCCCCAATGGGCTCCCCTCCTGCGTCTCTTCAGGGGGGTGATTCTCCCCCACCCCCGATTCTCCCCCCCCCCCCAGCTCACCAGCAGCCATTCTGGAACTGAAACCGACCTATATGAGGTGGGTCAGAAAACCCCACAGTGCTGGGGGTAAGAGCTCCTTTACTGAAAACCAGAAGTTTTCCTTTCGGGATTCCTGGACAAGGAACTTGAAATATAAATTTATGACTTTATTACTACACATGCTGACTGCAGCAAGAACTCCTTATAGGCAAAAATGGAAAGAAACCTCCATCTCCAGGATGGACGAAAGGATGGAATGAAAAATGTGGCAGAGATGGAGAAATAAACTTTATTGACCAGAGGAAAGAACAGAAATAATGTTTTTCTATCTGGAAGCCACTTCTGGAGTTTGTGTTGAGGCAGAAAAAAAAATGAAATCTGGACTTTTGGGATTTACTGATTAAGTTAAATTCTTGGTATAGAAATGGTTAAAATTTACTTAGAGAAGAAATAAAAAACAAGGCTCTACTTTCAGTTGCTGATAAAAGTTTTCTTCCTCTCTTTTTTCCTTTTACCCTTTATCCCCACTTCTCCTTCGCCTTCCTTTCCCTCCCCCATTTCTCTAACACTTTTATTCTCTCTTTTATGCCCTTATAATCTTAATAAAGAAATCATAATTTCTTCCAAAATGTCACTTTATATATTTCTCTGGTGAAAGGAGAGATTGTGGTGCATTATGGCGAAGATGTGGCCGTTCTCCGAGGAAAGGAGTCGGAAGCGGAGGAGAAACGGCCGAACTTCATTCCGGGATCTTCATCCGGGGCTGCTTTGCAAGGAAAAGGGGGATCCCTTTTCCTTGCAAAGCAGCATTCTGGGGGGCGGGAGGGGAGTGCAGGAAGATCCCTTGTAGGGTCGAGCTGAGGATTTTGTGCAATTCCTGCATGATAAAATCGCTCAGATTCGGGAAGGCTTGGACTCCGATTGGGGGGTCTGGGGAAGGAGACGAGGGTAGGTCTTGAGAATATTATCTGGGAGGAGTTTGATCCTGTGGCTCCCGAGGATGTGGACAGGGTTCTGGGTAAGATTAGTGTCGCCACATGTTTATTTGACCCGTGTCCCACTGGTTGGTACTGGCCTCCCGGGAGGTTACCCGAGGCTGTCTCCAGGGGATTATAAGAGCTTCTTTGAGTGAGGGGGCCTTTCCTGCTGCCTTGAAAGAGGCGGTGGTGAGGCCCCTCCTCAAGAAGGCTTCCCTGGACCCGGCTGAACTGGCTAACTACCGTCCGGTCTCCAACCTTCGTTTCGTGGCGAAGGTTGTTGAGAGTGTGGTGGCACAACAACTTCCCTGGCACCTGGGTGAAGCTATCTATCTGGACCCTTACCAGTCGGGCTTCAGGCAGAGGTACAGCACAGAAACAGCATTGGTCACGTTGGTGGATGATCTCTGGAGGGCTCGGGACAGGGGGCTCTGGAGGGCTCTGTCCTGGTCCTGTTAGATCTCTCAGCGGCTTTTGATACCATCGACCATGGTCTCATGCTGCAGCGGTTGAGGGGGTTAGGAATAGGGGGCACCGTCCTGCGGTGGTTCTCCTCCTTCCTCTCCGACCGTTCGCAGTTGGTGTTGACAGGGGGGGCAGAGGTCGCCCTCGAGGCGCCTCGCATGGGGAGTCCCGCAAGGGTCGGTCCTCTCGCCCCTTCTGTTCAACATTTATGTGAAGCCGCTGGGTGAGATCATCTGTGGTTTTGGGGTGAGAGTCCATCTGTACGCTGATGATACTCAGCTGTACATCTCCACCCCAGACCACCCCAACGATGCCCTTGATGTGATGTCTCACTGCCTGGAGGCCGTGCGGGTCTGGATGGGGAGAAATAGGCTCAGGCTCAACCCCTCCAAGACCGAGTGGCTGTGGCTTCCGGGGTCCCGATATAGTCAGCTCGTGCCATCGCTGTCTATTGGGGGTGAATCCCTGCCCCCCACAGAGAGGGCTCCCAATCCGGGCGTCCTCCTGGACGCACAACTGTCTTTAGAAGAGCATATGACGGCCGTGGCCAGGGGGGCTTTTTATCAGGTCCACCTGATCCGCCAGTTGTGGCCCTTTCTGGATCGGGACGTCCTGCGTATGGTCACTCATGCCCTTGTCACCTCCTGTCTGGACTACTGTAATGCTCTCTACATGGGGCTCCCCTTGAAGAGCACCCGGAGGCTCCAACTGGTCCAGAATACGGCCACGCGGGTCGTTATGGGCGCAACTTGTTGTGCCCATGTGACACACCTCCTGCGCAAGCTGCACTGGCTCCTAGTGGTCTTCCGGGTGCGATTCAAGGTGTTGGTCACCATCTTCAAAGTGCTCCATGGCATTGGACCTGGGTACCTTCTGCCACCAGTAGCCTCCCACCGGCCAGTCTGCTCCCACAGAGAGGGTCTCCTCAGGGTGCCATCGGCCAAGTCATGTCGGCTGGCGACACCCAGGGGGAAGGCCTTCTCTGTGGGAGCCCCTGCCCTTTGGAATGAACTGCCCCCGGAAATGCGTAAGATCTCCGACCTCCGTGTATTTCGCTGTGCCCTCAAGACCCTGCTGTTCCGCCAGCCAGGCTATCAAAGTGATGATTTTTAAATTGGGTGTTTAAATGTTGGTCTTAAATCTGAGCCTAAATTATTTATTAATTTTAATTATTTTTTAACTGATGTCTCTTTGTGTGCTTTTAATAGGCTGTACACTGCTCTGAGTCCTTCGGGAGAAGGGCGTTATAGAAATAAAATTATATTATTATTGTTGTTGTTGTTATTATATTATCCCGACCCACAGAAAGAAAGGGAGAAAGAGGGAGATTCCTACCCATTTGAGGTTGGGGAATCGGAAGGAGGTGCAGAGGAGACGTGTGTTGCAAGGAAGGGAAACGCCCTTTTCTCTTGTAAATCCAATTGATCCCTACGGAGATTCCCCCGTGAAGGGGGGGGCTGGGGAGAGGATCCGGCTGGATTAGGAGGGATCCCTGCAGATCCCCTCCGCCTCTTCCTGCGTGGACTGTCAGCTGAGGGTTTTCCTGCCTTCCCTTCGGATTGGGGGGAGCATGTGGCCCCCAAGTCCCGCTGGCTGTGGGGCTGCCTCTCCCCCCTTGTCATCCAGCGCAGCTGCTGGGGGCTCCTTCCTTCCATACTGGGGTCGGGGGGAGCCCCGAAGGACCCCTCAAGCTCTGGATCCACTTTGCCCTTCTGGAGTCTCACCAGCTCCACCCTGGGCGCCCTCTGGGCACTGTGGGAACTCAAAGGGCATCTAGTCCACCTCTCCAGGCGCACAAAGGGAGATTGGATGAGAATCCTGGGTGGGTGGGAGAAGGAAGCCCAAACTCCCCTCCGGAACTGGCATGAAACACTCCCTAGAATGCAGCCCCCCAAGAGTGAAATTATCCCCCCTCCCACTTTCTCCGCTTCTCTCTCTGCGCGGAACTCTCTCCTGTATCGGGTAAAGTCAAGGGAGGCTCTGCCCGGAGACCGATGACGCTGCAGAAGGGAGAATTCCCATTGGTTCTTCTGCTCTTCTGGACACTCCCAGTTCCGAAGTCAGGGGAAAACTCCTCCCCCCCTCCAGACCCTCCGATTCCTCCTCTGGGGCTGGGAGCCCCTCCGTCTCTCTCCTCCCTTTGGGGCGCTGGTGGGGCAGCCTCCATGGGCTCTGCTGGGCTCCCCCTGATGCTGCTGCTGGGGGCGCTGGCCCGGATCCCCGGTAAGGAGGGGGCTGGGGGGAGGAGGGGGTTGGGAAAGACCCCCGGAGGGGGGAAGAAAGCTGCTGGGTCTCCAGAGCCTCCATCAGCCTCGATCTCTGTGGGGTCTCCTCCCCCTTTCTCTCCACATCTCCCCCAGGAGGACAGAGAGGGACCCCTCCCCCTTCCCCCATTGTAGCCAAGGTGGGGGTCTCAGCCGGGCCCCTCTCTCGCCGCCCCCCGCAACGTCTGGGTGGGAGGGGGCTGCATGGAAAAGGGAAGGGGAGGAAAAGTGAAAGAGGGAAACTGAGGCATTTTGAGCCCTGAATCCCCAGAAGGGAAAAGAGGCATTTGAGCAAAAGTCTTTTGGCTTCTTCAGAAACTTCACTTTTGCTCCTGAATCTCAATTTTGAGGCTTTGAAGGTCAGGCAAGAGGGGGGCTTCGGGCCCTTCTGGGGGAGCCCCTGAATTTGGGAAGACCAGGAACCCCCCACCCCACTGCTCTATTGGGACCTGGAGGGGAGGGGGGAGAACTGAGGGAGAAGGAGATTGGGAGCTCTGAGTTGCTTCCCTCAACTGGCTCTCCAAAACTCCCCTTTGTGAAGGGGGCTGGAGACCCTCCCTTTGAGGTGCGGGGGTGACAGGGGTCTTTTTGGGGAGGGGGAGAGGAAACAGGGGTGATCCCCGAGAATCCTCCAAAGGGAGGGCCTTGACTTGAAGATTCGGGGGAAGAAGAGAAGCTGGGGGGACCCAGGGAAGGTGGGGATTCAAATGGCCGGGAGACCCCGGGAGAGTCAGTCTAGATGTCCTCATTGTGGCCCCTCCCCCATATCCCCTCCCAAAGGAAGAGAGAGTGGGGGTATATGGACATTACTTTCCCTCCAGCCCTCCCCCCCCAATTTCTGCCCCTTTAGATCCAACCTTCCCTGCAGAGGGGAGATCAGTTGAGCTTCTGCCTGCCTTTTCCCACCCTTGGAGGCTGGAGGAGGTCCCTCCCCTCCCTCCCCCTTTCTTCCCCCACCTCCAGACCCCCCAGAAAGCTCCCTTCCTCTCTGGGACCGAGAGAGTTCCCGTTCCCTCCTCCAGTACCTCCAAGCAAGGTCCCCCGCCCCGCCCCCTTCCCGCGTAGATCCCCCCTCCTCTCCCAGCCGCTGGGAACGATGGGTCCTGGAGTCCCTCCTGATGGCCTTCCTCCCCCTCACAGCCCATTTCCTGCACCAGCATAAGGTCGAGTGCCGCTTCCTCAACGGGACGCAGCGGGTGAGGCTCCTGGAGAGGTGGGTCTACAACAGGCAGGAATTCGCCCACTTCGACAGTGACCGCGGGGAGTTCGTGGCCATCACAGAGTTGGGGAAGGCGACTGTGGACTCTTGGAACAGAAATACGTTGTACCTGCAGGACAGGAAGGCCACTGTGGATCGCTTCTGCCGGCACAACTACAGGGTGTACAACTACGGGGCGGCCAAGAGGGAGGAGTGCGCAGTTGGCCAGAGAGGTGAGCCTGGGAGGGAGGGAGGGGGGCTCTTCCCTGGGAGGGGGATGCCAGGACCCCCCTTTCCTTTCCTTTGATTCCTTGGGATCCTCCCGGATGGAGGTTTTACTCCTCATTTATTTATTCTACACTCTCAGATGTGCAAACTCTCCCTTTTTCCCCCAGGATCCAAACTCTCCTCCTCTCTGGAATCTGGGATCCCTTTCATCCCTTTCCCCCCCCCCTCAAGAAAATCCATCCAAATATGATTTTTGGTGGGGGGAGACTCCAGCTAGATCTCTCTCTCTCTCTCCTGCTCAATACTGGCAGTCCTCCACTTACAACAGTTTCTTTAGAGACTGTTCAAAGTTACAAGGATCACGTGATCAGAATCCAGATGCTTGGCGACGGACTCGTACTTGTGACGGTCACAGCGTCCCAGAGTCATGTGATCCCCTTTTGCGACCTTCCCATAAGCAAAGTCCCTGGGGAAGCCGGATTCACTTAACAACCCTCTTACTCATTTAACAACTGCAGTGATTCACTTAATGACTGTGGCAAGAAAGGTCGTAACATGGGGCAAAATTCATTGAACAAACGTCTCACTTAGCAACCGAAATCTTGGGCTCAATTGTGGTCCTAAGTCGAGGACTCCCTGTATCTACTATATATTTCTCTCTCTCCCTGATTCATTTCTCTCCTATTCCGGAATCTCCCGTCTCCCTCCCTCTTCCCAGCCAGGAGCCCCTTCCTCTCTTTCCCTGCTCCAGAAATGCTCTTTTTGGCACTTTGGGATAAAACCTCATTTTTTACCCAAAACAAACAAAAAAAAGAATTAGTGGACACTTTTTCCCCTGTCGACCCCTTTCTATGCATCTTCTGCTTCTCTTTCCTCTTTCTTCCTCCAGAGCCATTTCCAGCCCAGCAGCTTTTCAATCCCATAAAGTAAGAACTGAGTAACGGAAGCAGCCTAGAATTCGTAATCATGATTCAATGCTTAAACCGAGATGTAAAAACCCCAATAATAGGAATCCTGATCGCTTCCGTCTTCCTTCCTGGGGAGGCTCCTGATTTGGGGGGAGAGTCCAAAAACACCCACAAACCTTAAAACTGAATTTGGGGTCATAAGAAAAAAATTGGGCCTCCATTCAGCCCTGAAGCCTCAGATTCTTTCATTCTCTCTTCCAGATTCCTCCAATGTTGCCTACGTTTCTTTTTCTCGTTTTATTTCTTTTTCTGATCCTGAATTTCATTGTGATTCATATAATTCCTTCTTCATCGAAAGTATTATTTTTACTTCCATGAAAATACTTCAGACAAGAGGCCAATTATTGTCCAGGGGTTCCTGTTCTTTGAATAAATATTCCGTGTATTTAATGCCAATTGTTGGTCAGGCTACAGTTTAGGAGCCCTGAAATCACCGGATGTTTCTTGAGTCTCTTTGGGGGAATTTTCTCTTCCTTTTTCTTTGACTTCTGAGCTGACTTTTCTCTCCGGAGAGATCCGGGTGTCTCCTTCCTCCGAGAGGCCAAAGCTTTTCTCTGGCCACCAAGAGAGGCTCTCCACTTTCCCTCAACTCTCCCCAGAATTCATTCAGCCTCCATTTCTCTGGGAAAAATCATATCTGAGTCTCTTTTCTTGTTCAATGGACCCCAACAAAAGAGCATCAATTTCCCATCTTCCTCTAATATTTTTATGCAAAATGTTCCAAAATGAGCATCAATTCTATGGATGTGTGATCAAAAATGAAAAGTAGATCTGTGTCCTATTTTACTACATTCGGCATCAAGCTTGATATCAAAAAGAAATCCTGAATGACATGATGTGGGGCAGACAATTAAAATCTCCAGCAATTCCCATCTGGCCCAATTGGAACCCCAAAATCTTCAGACTGCAGTCTTGTAAATAAGGAGGTTTGGGATGGGCTATAAAAATAAAAATGGAAAAATACCAAATTGAAACCTTTGAATTTCCACTGATTTAAAATCTGATCCTTCCATTTTCTTGCTAAAAGACTTTTTCTCATCCAAAATTTGCATTTCTTGTTGGAAAAAAAGGCCATTTTTAGTTTGTAAAGCCTCTGCCTTCTTTTAGCAATTCTACAAAGGCCTTTAATGTCCCAAGAGGCAAATGGGATTTTCCTGAAGAAAGAAAACAACTCACACCTGAAATGCTGCTATTTGTCTGCATGGAAACCTGACCTGATCCCAGGTTGGGATTACAAATAACCATTTAAAAATGGGTTAAACTAAACTAAACTAAACTAAACTAAACTAAACTAAACTAAACTAAACTAAACTAAACTAAACTAAACTAAACTAAACTAAACTAAACTAAACTAAACTAAACTAAACTAAACTGCCTCTTTCTGTTGAGGCTATATAAGCCACATCACACTTTGCACTTTCCACCCTGAAATCTGCTGATTTTTTGTGTATCTTGTGGATCCTGAAGGGAGAAAAGGAAAAGTGGAAGGAGAAATTTTCTCTCTCCAAATAAAACTTTTTGAAAAGTGATTGAAACACCAAAGAAAATTGGGACAAAGATTTGTTTTTCTCTCCTCTCCTCACTTCTCCTCTCCCCCCCCCTCTCTTTCTCTTGGCAAGTTTGGTTGCTCAGAGGTATTTAGCTCTGTCCTCTCTCCTCTCCTCTATAACCTCCGCATGAAGCCGCTGGGTGAGGCCATCCGTCACCAGGGCTGGAGGTCTCCTCCATCTGCTGATGTTATAAGGTTTCATCTCCACCTCTGGAGACCCAGGAGATGCTGAGGCTGCCCCCTCGAGAGGCCCAGGGTTCGTGGGGGGAGGGGCTGAATGGGGGATTAGAGGCTTCGGCTGAACCCTGGAAAGGCCAAAGGCTTTGGGTGTTGGGAGCCCCAAGATGGGGGACTTTAACCCACTTCCTTCTGGGTGGAGTTTCCTTGTCCCAGAGACCCAGTTGGCAATTCTGGAGATTCTCCTGGACTCCTGAAGAGCAGGTGGCAGTCATGGCTAGGAGAGTGTCTGTAAGACTTTGGGTTAATTGTGGCCACTTTGGCAAATAAATTTAATAAATAACTAAATTTACTAAACAAACAAATAAACAACTGTTTTGGTATTAGACCTAATTAAAAGTGTGGTTTAATTTTCAGTGAGATCCCACCAAGGAATCTCATTGTCCTTCCCGTCTTCTGCGTCATTTCTTTCCTGTTGTGTCTCTCATGTGGCTCCTTCCCCTCCTTCCCTCCAGCCAAGCCCACCGTCACCATCTCCCCCACCAAGATGGACCCCTTTTCCCCCAACACCATCCTCCTCTGCATCACGACCGGCTTTTACCCCGTGGAGATCGAGGTCCAGTGGCTGAAGAACGGGCGGCCGGAGAAGGAGGGCGTGGCCTTTGGGGAGGAGCTCCAGAACAGAGACTGGACCTACCAGCTCCAGGTGATGCTGGAGACCCAGACCCAGAGGGGGGATGTCTACACTTGCAAGGTGGAGCACGCCAGCCTGGAGGCCCCCATCACTGTCCAGTGGGGTAAGAGCCCCTCCCCTCCTGATCTGGGGACCCCTCCCTGCCCTGAGAAGGGGGAAAGACCCTCCTTGTGGAGAAAACCAGAATGGACCCTCCTGGGGGAAGGTGGGCCTGATCCTCCTGCTCAGGTGAGCCTCCTTCTCCTTCCCCAGAGCCCCGTTCCTCCAGCTCTGCCAGGAGCAAACTCTGGACAGGGATAATGGGAGCTGTGATAGGAGTGGCCTTCCTGGCTGTGGGGCTCTTCTCCTACCTGAAGAGCAAGAAAGGTGAGTCTGGGGGGCTGGAGGAGAGGTTGTGGGGAGGCCTCTCATCAAGCTTAGCAGGTGGCCAAGAGGGTCCCCTTGAGGAATATTTGTGGGAACTTCTGTCCCTCAAGTGGTTATTAAGTGAAGACCCTGCAAACTATTATGGGCTATCAAAGGGGATAGGGACTACCCTCCCCCCAGTCCTCCAGCCCATAAAGATTTCTGATTGAGTCTTTTTCTCCTTCCAGCAACTCCCATCCAACCTCCTGCAGGTGAGTTTCTCCTCTTCCCCCTCATCTCAACCCCTCCTACAAGTTATTGGATGTTTTTAAAATTCCTTAATTGTTCCTTTTTTAAAAAACATGCCTGGACAATATCTGCTTGCTATGGATACAGCAGATTTTTGGATTTTCGGCAGCTTTTCCTTACAGAACTCTGAAAAAGTATTGCAATCAAAAACAAAACACACCCAAATGCTAAAATCTTGCCCAGAATTTTTCCAAATTTTGGGAAATTGCCAAAGGGAAGGGAAGGTGGGGGCCATTCCTTCCCATTCCTCCCTTGGGGAGGGAGCAGCCCAGGTTTACATTCCCCCATGCATTTTGTCAGCAACCCACCCATTCTGTTAGGCTCACTGTGGAGGGGGGTTCCCGAGGGTATTCAGGCAAATTCCATCCCTGTGGCCATTTTAAAAGGGGCGAATCCTGTGCTACTATCCACTGCAGTATTGAAGGCCACTTGAGCAAATGGGAGGAGATCTGCCCAGCTAAACTGCTGATAATTAACATAGCATCTCAGGTATTGTTCTATCATTGCATTCGCTCGTTCTGCAGCTCCGTTTGTACTCGGATGAAAGGTGGAGCTAAGCCCTTGAGATGACCCTTTAATCTTAAGGAACTCCCTCCAAAACTTTGCCTTGAACTGGAACCCCCCCCCCCTCTAATCCGAGATGATCCTTCTTGGCTCCCCATGCAGACTCGTTTGGGTTCATTAGTTGGAATCTTGACAGGCTGTTCTTCCTGACCCCCCTTCTCCTTGTGAGAATTCACACAACTTCTGGCCAAGTGACCCCAGGCTCCCCTCTTTGCTGCCAGCCCCATCGTAGCCCCATTTTCTTTGTTCATATGAAGCATCCCAGCCTTTTCCTCCCTGAGATGGGTGGATTCTCTCTCTATGCGTCCTTGCCTATCAACCACCACCCTGCAGTGTGGGTCTGCCTTGGGGGGTGGGAGTTGAAAAGGGAGAAAAATATGTTATTTACAGTAAAGTGTCTCTTTATATACTGATTTTCTTCCCCATCTCTTTTTCTTCAGCACTCATGAATTAATCCTGCTATCCAATGCCAAAGCATATTTTTTTATTTAGTCGCTGATGACTCTTTGTCCTGTTTGCAACCTCTGAGAAACGGAAGCTGAAGATGGCAGGTTTGGGGGAGGAGCAGAATGGCAGCCCGGATTTTCTCCTGCTGAGACACCCCCCCCCCAAGCTTCCTTTCAGGGCTCTCTTTCTTGTGAGGGAGGGGTGGAGACCATCTAGACTTTCCCCAGGGACACTGGGCTGACCTGTCATTCTAGCCCCCTCATCTCTCTTGGCTTTGAACCCACAGCAGCTTCATCTCCATCATTCTTCCTCCGAATCACTTCCCTTCCCTTCGCTTTGCTATAAAAGAATAAACTTCAGATGTAAGAAAACCCTGGAATCCTTCCTTCCTTCCTCTTCCTCTTCCTCCTCTTCCTCTTTCCTGCCCCCACAGGAGGCTCCTCTCTCTGCTGCCTCTGGATCGACCATCCCGGCTACTTTGGGTCCGAAGTCAGAACTGGTTCAGGAGGAGGGTGGGCAGATCCAGGGAGGTGAAGGGGCTGGACCCCCCTTTCTGCTCAGTGGCCCCCTTGCTCTGCTTCCCCTCAGGCCCCCTTTGGAGGAGCAGAATGCCAGCAGTCACGGTCCTCCCTGAGCATTTGTGGGGAGCCGTTGGGGGGCACCCGAGACTCCCCTACATTCCCCCAGCCATTTCAGCCGTTTCTCTCCTTCAGAACTGGAGGGTCCTGCCCCATTTTGACACCCAATGGCTCCCTTCCTCTTTGGGACTCAGATTCTAATGGTAGAGAGTCTCCTGCTCGATGGAATAAATGGTGTAGGCCTGAGCAGGGGGTTGGACTAGATGACCTCCAAGGAATCCATCTGAAGCCGTTCCTGGTGTAGAAGACATTGCCACGGAGGGGAAGACCTGCTCTGTGGGAAAAGCGGGGGGAAGTTCAATGGCGCAGCCCTGAGTGGATGACCCCTCCCTTCTCCCCATCACCTCTAGATGTCCCTAGGCAGCCGTCCAATTGAGCCTGGCCCCTCCAGAGGTCATCCAGACTGGCTCTGCAGGACTCCAGTGGCCTTGATCTCTAAGGGCAGAATTTCCCCCTCCCCTTCCTCATCTGGGGTCTTGGGGCCACCAGAGGAAGAATCGGCCAGAGTTGTAGGAACCATCTCAAAACACAGAGAAGATTTCTACGGTCGGCAGTCCCTGCCTTTGCAAGACAGCGTGCAAGAACCTGGAGAAGGGACAACACCAAATGGACCAATGGCAGAAGGGAAAAAATTAGACCGGACCTCCTTAAGAAGAAAAGAAAGTCTTGTGTTGATTCATTGTTTAGGGGAACTGAAACAGCCGTTTCTGAGATGGACAATCAAACTAAGGTGGTTGGTTGTTTCCCAGGAGCAGCTCTCAAAGACGTGACTGAGGGGCTTAGAGAAATAATGAAGTCCACTTTTTCCTCTTTCATGCTGGGAGGAATGAAAAAGTCCCTGGAAACGATGCCAAGAGGCTCGGAGCAGGTGGGCAAGGGAGCCAAAGAGTTGGGGGCACAGGGGGATTCCTCTTCCACTCTCCCAATAAAGGGAACCATCCAAGGAGGGAAGTCAACCCTGGCTTAGGGGACGGTTCTCTCGAGGGAAACTGGGATTCTTGGACCATGGTCCACAACACCCACATGGGGGCTTCTGGCGGGGGATGAGCTGCCCCTCACAAGAACCCCGAAGGTCGGCTTTGGACACCAACTGGCTCGCCTCATCCGAAGGGCTTGAAGTGAGACCGAAGGGAGAGGGAGACCAAGTTTTAGAAGCAGATTCCAAGCTCCAATCTCAGGGGAATCAACCAGATGGAAAGAAAGAAAGGAAACTCGGAGACAGAACAGGAGATGTAGAAAGCAAATACGGGGTCAGTCAAAAAGGGACTCAGATGCCTCGGATGTTCATAGTACGAGGAAGAAACGGGGTGAAGGTGGAGCCCAAAGGCAGGTGGGACATTGTTGCAATCACCGAAACTTCATGGGATGAAACCCGTAATTGGAAGGTGCAAGTAAAGGGATTTAATGCGGAGGAATCACGCAGCAGCTGTCCAAAGGAAGTGGGAGACACGGACACAAACTTGTAGTTTTATGTAAATAAATGTATTTAACATCTACATTCACAGCAGACAAGACAGTCGGGAATGCAGGGAGATTGTGAGGTAAATCTCAACCAGCATTCTGAGCCCATGGAAGAAAAAGGCGGGAAAAAGGGAAACGCCCCCTTTCCACCCACAGCAACCAATCAGAGCGCAGATAACCTCATACAGGAGCCCGCCCTCACTCGACTACAACGGGGTGTTCTGGACCATTGTTCACTTTACTCTCCCAGCTACTCCATTGAGTATCTTCACATTTAAAGGGCTCAAAAGAAACAGACCTAATAAAAGAGGAGGCGGAGTTTCACAATATATATATAAAAAATAACCAAACCACTCTGGAAACGCCACAGAAGAAAGAGGAAAACCTCCTTGAAGGCATTTGGGTTGACATAAAAGGGGGGAAAGAGGGATGGGGGAATATTCTGAGAGGAAACGGATGAACCAAGTGAAGGCCCGGAGGAAGCTCCCCACAAGAGTCGTTGGGGGCTTGAACTCCCCTGGCCTCACCTGGGAGGCAGGTTCTGCGCCTGGTGGAAGATGAAAGAGGCTCCTGGGAAACCCAGCAGACCGGAGGCTGCCTTGAAAGCAGCCCCCCCCATTTCCCTCCAGACGGGGCCTTGGCCACCAGGGGAGGGGAGACCCTGGACGGGGCCTCCTCCAACCCCCAGGGAGCCTCTCAGGCTGCCCCTCCCCCTCCTCCCGGCCCCTCCGATCCTCTCTTTGGGACGCTCCGGTCAGCAGAGAAGCCTTGGTGGATCAGAGAGGACCCAGCAGAGAACTAGGGAGACTGTGGCCGGCAGCAGCCATGGAGGCACTACGAGGAGATTCCTTCACGGGCAGAAGGAATATTAGGCATATTTTCAGTGCCACTGTAACATCTAACAGTCACTAAATGAGCCGTTATAAGTCAGGGACTCCTTTCTTCAACGGGCTTTAAGTGATGGAGAAAGGACTAGAGAACCATAAGGAGGTTGTGGGGAAAGGCCCCTTCAGCCGCTTCCAGTGGGCCAGAGGACCTTGTGGCTGCCCCACCTGCAGACTCAGCCATGGGGCGGAGGAGGAGAGTCCCTGAGCTGCCCTGATGGAGAATGGAGGCTTGTTGCCTGCTGGATCCTGGCCAGTTCCTCAGTTCCGCTTCGGAGGAGCCCAACGCTTCAGGCTGGGGAAGCAAAGCCCAAGCGCCTCTGCAGCTCTTGGGGGCTGGAGAAAGAAGGGCTGCTCTGTGTGTGTGTGTGTGTGTGTGTGTGTTGGGGGGGGGGGGAATTTGTCAGGAAGAATTCAGAGAAAATCAAAGTCTTGTGGGGGAGGGGAAACATGAAAAGAGCCTAGAAGTTCTGCTTTGATCAGGAGAGTGATGGGATCCCATCAGAGTCTCTCTGGATCTGGGGCCAGTTTTGGGTGACTGGCTGTGTCCAAACACACAATTGTGGGGCAGGTTCGGACTCTGTTGCCTCCTTCAGCCGCAGGAGGGGAACCAGTTCTGGCCTGCTGAGGCTGGTGCTGCCCACCCCCCAATCCCAGGAAAGGATCCAGGCCTCCTCAGGATAGGCGCCCTGTGGGATGTCTGCCTGCTGCAGCTGGGAGAGGGTTGGGGCTCTGATCTGGCCTCACCACCCATTAGCTGGTATTTGATCCTCAGCCCTCAACAGCTGGCAGCTGCCCAGCCTCCGATGCCCTCACCTAGCTGAGAGAGATCATCCTGGTTAGCCTGAGGATGGGAGACCACCAGGAAGCATCTGGGCTGCTGTATAGGCTGAAACTCCTCCAAGACAAGGAGGGTGAAGCTTCAGGCCCTCCTCGAACTTGCCTCCCTCAAAAGATTCACTTCCCATTCCTCTTCCTGGAACTCTCCCACTCCCCCCTTTCTCAGTTCCCGCCGTTTGGATGACCTCATGGGAACCCAATTCCCCTTGTCCAGAGAGAGGGGAGAAGGTTAAAATGAGTGGGGGTCTCACCTTCCTTGGTCCTTGCCCCCACCTCTAAACACAGTGGCCTTTTAGCCTTTCCCACCTTCCAGAGGCTCAGGGCCCAAGGGAGGAATTTGGGGGTCTCCAAGCCCCTCTGTACGCTCCTCCCCCGGGAACCCTCCCCCCTTTCCTGCCACTCTCAGGTGCCTGAGGAAGCCCGACCCCCAGTCCTGCATCAGGAGGGAGGAAAGGCTGCCCACGCAGAGAACAAAGGAAAACTGGGGGTGGGAGGGAACGAGGGGGGAGAGTGAGGGGGAGTGAAGAGAGTGAGGGGGAGGGGAAAAGCGAGGGCGGAGTGAGGATGGAGGGGGAGGGGAAATGAGGCGGAGGGAGCAGAACCAGTGCGGAATTCTATTTCTGACTTCCAGAAAGCCAAACATCCGGCCCAACCAATGAAAAATGGAGCTTTGTGAGCGTCATCCGTCTCCAGGCAGAGGATTCACGACTGGGTCCTTTGGAGGAGATGGTTCTCGGAGCGGCCGGGGGATGTTCAGATGTTCAACATCCGGAGGGGAGCCGGCTCTCTAACAGCTGCAGGGCAAAGTATTATCCTTAAGGGGTGGGTGTGATCTGGATAAGCCCTTCTTCACATGATGGAGGGATCCAGCCAACCAACACTTCGGTCGATGAAAACACAAGAGACTTTATTAAAAGAAAATAATAAAATCAATGTTGCAAAATAGAGGGGGGGGATCCCAGCAGAGACCTCAACAAGGAGTTTGAGCCTTTTGAAGCCACACCTGAAGTTCCAAAAGGATTCCATTGGATAGATCCCTATCCCCACCCACCCACCCACGCCCCTCCTCCATCGGATCCAGTGACCGATCCCGGCTAATCCGAGGCTAATCTCTTTTAGAGAGAACAGGATCTCTTTTCTGTAATGACGGATTCCTCCCCAAGGCTCTTTCCTATCTCTCGTGCCTTAGCATTCGTGGGAGTGTTCTCCAGCCATCCTAAAGCAGAATAATGTCTAACCAACTTAAGAGAGTAGCAGAGTTGGAGGGGCCCCTGGAGGTCATCCAGTCCATCCTGCCTGAGCACAATTGAATCTTTACTTATATGCATTTCTAACTTCTATGCCTCCATCCTCTTTTCTTTCTGAAGTTTCTCGTCTCCTCCACCATCCGACCTCCTGCAGGTGAGTTTCTCCTCTTCCTCCCTCCCCTCAACCCCTCCCCCCACCCCAGGTTCTAAGAATCCTTTAATTCTTCCCTTTTCTTTTTAAAAAAATGGTTCCTAAACAAATGGAACGGCCCTCAAACTCTCCCTGTAGGGCCTCCGTGCTCCAGACCAAGGAAAGTGTTGAAATTTCAGCCAGATTTTCCTTACGCAAAACTCCACAACAAGGTGCCATCAAACACCAACACAGACACACACAAAACACAAAAACTTCCTCTAGGTTCTGGGACGCTACAGGAGGAAAGGGGGGGAGGATTCCTGTCATTGGGGGAGGGGGAGGGAGCACTGCAGGCTCTAAATTGCCCTTCATGTGTCTTTTCCTTCTGACATTTCCCACAATTTCTGGCCAAAGGACCCCAGGCCCCCCGCTTTGCTGCCTCCCACATGGCCCCCCCATCTTCTTCCTGCTCAATAGGAAACCTCTGGAGGGAGGGAGGGGGGCTCCCCTTTGATTAACCCCCCAATTAAGTCAATTAGGGACAATTTCCCTCTTCTCAAGGTCTCCCTGGAGCCCCCCTTTGCAGCCGCATGGCTGAACTCAGACTCCCCCCCCCCCTAGGAAGTCCCAGGGGAGGAGATGGGGAGGCATCATCTGGCCCCTCCCAGCCTTTTCCTCCCTGAAAGGGGTGGAGCCTCCCTCCCTCCGGTCCCTGCCTATCAACCACCCCTGCAGTGTAGGCCTTCATGGGGGGGAGGGGTGAAAGGAAGGGATCCGTTTTCCCCCATAGATTCTCCAGAAACATTTACACCAAAGATTTTATTTCATCTTCTAATTTTCTTCCTCATCTCTTCCCCCCTCCAGCACTCATGAGTTAATCCGATGCAAAAGGATTTTGGTTTTTCTGCAGCTGATGAATTTCTGGCTTTTCCTGCAACCTTTGAAAGACGGAGGCTCCACCTGGCAGGTTGGTGAGAAGAATCCCGGATGGAGCTTCTCCTGCTGAGGCTCCCGGCTTCCTCTCTTTCTTCGGAGGGAGGAGGGAGGAGAGGCCATCTAGTCTGGCCCAGGCTTGCCTCTCGCCCCAGACCCCCCAAGCAGCAGAGCCCCCCCACTCACAGCAACGGCTGCCACCCTCCAGCTGAACCCCTCTTGCCCTTAGCCAAGGCCACCAGATCCAGGGAGATCCCAGAGGATCCAGGGATCTTCAGCCAGCCTGGGATCCCCCATTCTTGAGAGGTGACCCAGCCTGGTCAGCAGTTTCTCCCTCAACCTTTATCAGCCCCCCAAGTAAACCATACAACTCCCCTCACTCTGGGAAGGAGGAGCAGAGAACGGGTCGCTGGAGAGACGCTGGGAGGGCAGAGAAGCCATCGAGGGGGAGGGGGAAACTCAGCCCCCCTCCCCATATTTGTATCTCAGCAAAGGCTCTGCTGAACAGGCATGCAGGTGTTCACACACACACACACACACACACACACACAGGAGAGTCTCTCTCCTTGGAGAAGCAGCAATGAAGGCCCTTCAGTCACCTGAGACCACCTGAGAGGCCTTTTCCAGCCCTCCCCACTCAGCCCCACGGCTGCCCCACAGTCCTCCCTGCCTTCCGGTCCTCTGGGCAGCAGAGACTCCAGGACTCTTGCACAGCCTGGGGGGCTGCTGAGCCCCCCCCCCACTTCATATCCTGGGGGTCCTCAACAGAGCCATGTGTGGCCCCCCCACTCCAGAGCTCCTCCCGTCAGAAAAGGGCCCTGAACAGTTTCAAACTGTCCAAGGAGCTGCTGATCCAGTTCTACAGAGGAATTACTGAGTCTGTCATCTGCACCTCCATAACTGCCTGGTTTGGCTCTGCAACCCCACAAGACAGACGGAGACTTTCAGAGGATGATTAGAACGGCAGAAAAAACATGGCTACCAACCTGCCTTCCATGGAGGACCTGCACTCTGCACGAGTCAAAAAGAGGGCTGGGAAAATATCTACACACCCCTCACATCCTGGACATAAACTGTTCCAACTCAAAACGGCCAGGATGGGGGCCTTCTCTGTGGTCGCACCGACCCTGTGGAATGGGTTGCCCACCGGGCTTCGGACGGCCCCCGACCTCCTTCCGTGCCGACCTAAAGACCTGGCTCTTTCAGCAACGTCCCTGATCTGCCGTGTATTTTAACTTGGGGATTTGAGCTTTTTAACACTATTTAACTTTATCTATTGTCCAGTTGTTTTATTGTTGTGAGCCGCCCCGAGTCCTACGGGAGAAGGGCGGCATATAAATCTGACAAATAAATAAATAAATACATACATACATACATACATAAATACATTAATTAATTAATTAATTAATTAATTAGCAAACAAACAAACAAATAAATAAAACGATGCTATAGAGCACTGCACACCAGAACAACGAGACATAAGGAGTTTTTCCCCAAATGCCATCACTCTGCTTAACAAATGATTCCCTCAACACTGTCAAACTATTTACTACATCTGTATTACTATTACTATTACTCTTCTCATCGTTCCTATCACCCATCTCCTCCCACTTAGGACTGTATGACTGTAACCCTGTTAGTTCTATCCTTACGATTTATACTGATATTGTTTCCTGATTGCTGATTTGTTCCCTGTGACTATCATTAAGTGTTGTACCTGGTGATTCTTGGCGAATGTATCTTTTCTTTTATGTACACGGAGAGCCTATTTGCACCAAGACAAATTCCTTGTGTGTCCAATCACACTTGGACAATAAAGAGTTCTATCCTATCCTATCCTATCCTATCCTATCCTATCCTATCCTATCCTATCCTATCCTATCCTATCCTATCCTATCCTAAAAGACAAGATACATTCGTCAAGAATCACAGGGCACAACACCCAGGGACCGTCATACGGTACAATAAGCAATCAAATCATCCTGGGAAACAATCAATATCAATATAAATCAGGAGGACAGAAGCAACAAAGTTTCAGTCGTGGGGTCACAAGTGGGGAAGGGGGAACTCATCCAATTTGCAGAGGAGGCTAAGTTGGCAGGAGAAGCCAAAACCCCAGAAGAAAAGCTCAGGATCCATATGGATCTGCAACTGGTCCCTCCCCCTCCATGCTGGTCCCCTTTTCCTCTCTTCCCTCCCCTCCTTCCTCCATCAGAGCCTCCCCCAGAGAGCAGGGAGGGTCTCCCCACGAAGGGTCCCAAGGGGGAGAATGTGGGTCCTTTGAGTGACATTTCTCCAACCCTCCATTGGTTTAATTCCTGGGCTTTCCAGGGTCTCTTCAGGAATCAGGAGGGGCCCCTTCAGCCAGAGGACCTTGTGGCTGCCCCACCTGCAGACTCAGCCATGGGGCGGAGGAGGAGAGTCCCTGAGCTGCCCTGATGGAGAATGGAGGCTTGTTGCCTGCTGGATCCTGGCCAGTTCCTCAGTTCCGCTTCGGAGGAGCCCAACGCTTCAGGCTCCAACGCTTCAGGCTGGGGAAGCGAAGCCCAAGCGCCTCTGCAGCTCTTGGGGGCTGGAGAAAGAAACTCTCTCTGTCTGTTTGTGTGTTTTCTGTGTGTGTGTGTGTGAGAGAGAGAGGGGGGGGAATTCAGAGAAAATCGCAATATTTGGGGGGTTGGAAGCATGAAAGGGGCCCAGAGGTTCTGCCTGGGTCAAGCGAGGGATGGAGGCCCCACAGAGGCTCCCTGGATCTGGGGCTGACTTTGTGTGAGGGGCTGTGTCAGATACACAACTGTGGGGCAGATTCGGACTCTGCCGCCTCCTTCAGCTGCTGGACTGTAATCCTATAGTGGAGGATATAGGATCCCTGAAGTCCCCAGGATTTCTATTAAAATTCCAGGTTATTCTATAAATTATAAATTTATTCTTTGGTTTAATATACTTTCCCTCCACGCATCCTTCCTGAATAATCCTGAGATCTTTTACAAGGAAGAAAATCCGCTCAGATCCTCTGACACATCATATCCCTGGATATGGATTTTCTTCTTCATCTTTTGGGAAAATGTTTCCTCCAACTCCCCTCCAGAAGAACTAAATTCATCTCAGAGGCTGATTCTTCGGACTTGGGAGTCCCAGGACTGATTCCTTTCCCCGTAAAATCTCCTTTTCTCTCACCATCCTTGCAGGCAAAACGTTGAGTTCCCTGGCAAAGAACAAACGGCCGGAATGGAGAATCTGCTCCTTCCTAACATAAAATGTTTCTGAGATTTATGGAGCTTAAAGGTTTATTTCAAATCAAGGCAGAGATTTGGAAAGGTGGGAAAAGCTGCATTTATTTGGAAACGATATTTCTCTTCAAGAGACGTTTTGTACAAACATACGTACAAAAGTTGGAGGGAGTTGTGGACAAAAATTTCCAGGGAGGAAAAAGTGCCTTGAGGGTCTTTGGCTGAGAATTGGGGGGAGGGGGACGGAGGAAGAGCCGCTGCTCAGACGGGGAACCTCCCTGAATTCTGGGCTTCGGCCGGAAGAGAAGGGGGGATGGGGGGTCTTGGCTGGGCTCTGGGTGGGGGGAAACTCCACTTGGGACCCTTCCTGGAGGGGAAGACCGACTGGAGTCCCACTCCTGCCCTTGGGATCTCACAAGCAGATCGTGGAGTGGGGCAGCATCTCCAGGGAACACTCCTCAGCTGACAGAAGCTGAAGCCCTGAGAAGGTCGATCAGCCCAGAATGGAAAACGGGATCGTCCGAAACCTACGAGAGGGATCTAACCTGGAATGGATCAGGAGGGATTTCCTGACCCTGAGAACCAATGAATCAATGGAGCAGCCCCCCACCTGGAATTGTGTGGAGGAGGGGGGCTGGATCCCTGGAGGCCACAGGGTTGGACTAGATGATCTCTAAGGTCCCTTCCAGCCTTTGAGTCTCCCCATCAGCCCTCCCCCTCCAGCCTCCCAATCACCCACCTCCTCCTGCTTGCGGGGGGGAGGGGGAAGAAGGCCTGCGACTGTCCATCAAAGAGGAAGATGCTGGAGACCCTCCAGACTCTGGGCTGAACCCAAGACAGGCTCTGCTCCAGCCGTCCTTCAGGGGGTGATTCTCCCCCCCACTTCTGATCTCCCCCTCCCCCATTGAGCTCAACAGCAGCCATTCTGGAACCCAAACCGACCTCAACCCCGCAGCGCTGGGGGTAAGACCTCCCCTCCGGCAGCCCCTGTGCCAGGAAGGAAGGGGGTCAAAGGTCAGAGGCTTCCCTGGGGGTTTCACCTGGGGGCCAGGAAATGGGATTGGTGTCCGGAGGGGTCAGTCTGTGTCCGTGTCCACAGTCACCAGCTCATCCCCGCCCCCTGCAGAGTCCAGATGCTGCTGGGGGCTCCCTCCCTCCCCCCAAATTGAGCCTGGCTCTTATTTGTCCTCCTGGAGTCTCAGCCTAGTCACCAGGCAGCCTCTGCCCACAGCCAGGAGTTCGATCCTGATGGTCCCCAGGACTTGACTCAGCCTTCCGTCCTTCCGAGGTCAGTAAAATGAGGACCCAGATTATTGAGGGTGAGAGGCTGACTCTGTAAACACTAAATTAAGTGAGTGTTATAGAAATGGTTAATATTTTCTTACAGAAGAAATAAAAACCAAGACTACAATTTCACTTTGTATTTTATTGTGCTGGGAAAAAGGTTTTTTTTTCCTTTCTTTTTTCCTTTTGCCCTTCATCCCCCACTTCTCCTTCCCCTTTCTTTCCCTTTCCCTTTCCCTAATACTTTTATTTTCTATTTTATGGTCTTATAATATTAATAAAAATAATAAAAAGGAGCCCTTTGTTTTAGGGGCCTTCCTGTTCCACAGTCAAAATAGGCAAATCTCATCAGGATCTGCACAATCAGATGGCAAAAAATTCTTCCAAAATGTCACTTTATAGTAGAGATTGTGGTGCATTATGGCAAAGATGTGGCCGTTCTACGAGGAAAGGAGCCGGAAGCGGATGAGAAACGGCCGAACTTCATTCCGGGATCTTCATTCGGGGCTGCTTTGCTTGGAAAAGGGGGATCCCGACCCCCAGAAAGGAAGAGGGAGATTCCTCCACAACCGGGGTTCAGGGGCGGGAAATCTGAGGGAGCCGGTCCGTCCAGACGTTCTCAGCAAGGGAGACGCGTGTTTCAAGGAAGGAAAACGCCCTTTTCTCTTGGAAAGCCAAGAGATCCCTACGGAGATTCCCCCGTGAAGGGGGAGGATCCAGCTGGATTAGGAGGGATCCCTGCAGATCCCCTCCGCCTCTTCCTGCGTGGAGGGTCAGCCGAGGGTTTTCCTGGCTTCCCTTCGGATTGGGGGAGCGTGTGGCCCCCAAGTCCCGGCTGGCTGTGGGGCTCCCTCCTCCCCTTCTGAGCCCCGAAGGACCCTCGAGCTCTGGCTCCTTCTGGGCACTCTGGGAACTCAAAGGGCATCTAGTCCAGTCCAGGCGCCCAGAGAAAGGATGAGAATAATGGGGGGAGGGGGGCAAAAGAAGGACGACATTCTCCCCCGGAGCTGGCATGAAACAGTCCCGCAGATTGCAGCCCCCCAAGACTGAAGGGATTTCCCCCCCCCCCCTTTCCCCGCTTCTCTCTCCGCGCGGAACTATCTCCTATATCGGGTGAAGTCAAGGGAGGCTCTGCCCGGAGACCGATGACGCTGAGAAAGCGAGAATTCCCATTGGTCGTCCTGCTCTTCCTGGACACTCCCTCTTCCGAAGTCCGAGGACAACTCCTCCCCCCCCCTCCAGACCCTCCGATTCCTCCTCTGGGGCTGGGAGCCCCTCCGTCTCTCTCCTCCCTTTGGGGCGCTTGTGGGGCCGCGTCCATGGCTCTGGCTGGGCTCCCCCTGATGCTGCTGCTGGGGGCGCTGGCCCCGATCCCCGGAAGCGAAGGGGGGAAGGAGACCCCCGGTAAGGAGGGGGCTGGGCGGGGGAGGAGGGGGCTGGGAAGGACCCCCGGAGGGAGGAAGGAAGCCGATGGGTCTCCAGAGCCTCCACCAGCCTCGATCTCTGCGTGGTCTCCTCCCCCTTCCTCCCCACATCCACCCACCCCCCCAGGAGGACGGAGAGGGACCCTAATCCTAACCCTTCCCCCATGTAGCCAGGTGGGGGTCGATCCTCTCTCGCCCCTCGCCCAGGGTCTGGGTGGGAGGGGGCTGCATGGAAAGAGGAAGGCGAGGAAAAGCGAAAGCGAAAGAGGGAAAAGAGGATTTGAGCAAAAGTCTTTTGGCTTCTTCAGAAAGTTCCGTTTTTCTCCTGAATCTCAGATTTGGGGCTTTGGAGGTCAGTCAAGAGGGGGGCTTCGGACCCTTCTGGGAAAATACTCTGAATTTGGGGAGGAGACTAAGAACCCCCATGATCCCCCTGGAGGGGAGGGGGAAGGGAGGGAGGAGGATGCTGGGGGTCTCTTGTGAAGAGGGCTGGAGACCCTCCCTTTGAGAGGCTCTTGGGCATCTTTTTAGGGAGGGGGAGGGGAAACAGGGGGGATCCTCCGCAGTCACCCAAAGGGAGGGAGCTGGGCTGAAGATTGGGGGGAAGAAGAAAAGGGGGGAGAGACGGAGGGAAGGTGAGGACTGAAGGGCTGGGAGACCCCGGGAGAGTCGGTCTAGATGTCCTCATTGTGGCCCCTCCCCATATCCCCTCCCAAAGGAAGAGAGAGTGGGGGGATGGAAGCTACTTTCCCTCCAGCCCCCCCCCTCCTTCCTGTCCCTTGAGACCCCACCTTCCCTGCAGAGACTGAATGGGGTTGCTGGACCGGTTGAGCTTCTGCCTGCCTTTTTCCACCCCTCCCCCTCTTTCCTCCCCACCCCCCTCCAGACCCCCCAGGGAGCCTCCCTTCCTCTCTGGGACTGAGAGAGTTCCCGTTCCCTCCTCCAGGGGGCGTCTTCCGCCAGGACCTCCAAGGAAGGTTCCCCGCCCCTCCCCCTTCCCTCGTGGGTCCCCCCTCCTCTCCCAGCAGTTGGGAACGATGGGCCCTGGAGTCCCTCCTGACGGCCCTCCTCCCCCTTCCCTCCCTCGCAGCCCATTTCCTGCACCAGGCGAAGGGCGAGTGCCGCTTCCTCAACGGGACGCAGCGGGTGAGGCTCCTGCTCAGGGGCTTCTACGACCGGCAGGAGTTCCTCCGCTTCGACAGCGACCTCGGGAAGTTCGTGGCCGTCACTCCGTTGGCTCAGCCCAATGTGGACAGGTGGAACAGAGACGAGCAGCGCCTGCAGTTATGGAAGGCCCAAGTGGATCGGTTCTGCCGGTACAACTACGGGGTGTACAACTACGAGGCAGCCAAGAGTGAGGAGCGCCTGATTAGCCGGAGAGGTGAGTTCGTGGGGGGGGGAGGAGTTTGGGGGGGAGTTTGGGGGAGGGGACCCCCTTTCCCTTTCCTGGACTGAGACTCTCCCGGGTGAAGATTCGGTGGTTCTTTCAAAAGCAAGGATGATTCATGTTCAGTGGAAAAATCCATCCATTCATTCATGAAGAGACTAATGAAAAGGCTCCAGGGGATTCAGGCTGCCTCCCCCTCTCTGCCCCCCCCCCCCAGCAAAGCCCCAGAGCCCCATTTGGACCCCTTTCCAGAAGGCCAGTAAGGGGGGGGCTCCCTCTCTCCCTCCCTCCCCCTCTGGGGCCTTTGGGATTTTAGGATTAAAAAAATCCTTTCTCTCCAGGTCTCAGTTCTCTCTATTCTTCATTCGGAGTCATTTCCACTCCAGCATCTTTTCAATCCAATAAATAAGTAAGCAGGTAAAATAAACGAATATGTAAAATAAATAAATTAATAAATGAATGAAAAATAAATAAATGAAAAATAAATTAAATTAAATTAAATTAATAAATAAAATAAAATAAAATAATAAAATAAAATAAAATAAAATAAAATAAAATAAAATAAAATAAAATAAAATAAAATAAATAAAACAAATAAAATAAAATAATAAAATAAATAAAATAAAATAAAATAATAAAATAAAATAATAAAATAAAATAAAATAATAAAATAATAAAATAATAAAATAAAATAAAATAAAATAATAAAATAAAATAAAATAATAAAATAAAATAAAATAAATAAAATAAAATAAAATAAAATAAAATAAAATAAAATAAAATAAAATAAAATAAAATAAAATAAAATAAAAAAGTAAGTCTCCCCAGGGCCCTCTCCTAGCCAGGAGATTTTGATGCTGCCAAGAGGGAGGAGCAGATGGTTGGCCAGAGAGAAGAGTCTGGGAGGGAGGGAGGGAGGGAGGGGGGGGCTCTTCCCTGGGAGGGGGATGCCAGGACCCCCCTTTCCTTTCATTCCTTTGGATCCTCCCAGATGGAGATTTTACTTATTCATTCATTCATTCTACACTCTCAGATGTACAAAATCCCCCTTTTCTTCCCAGGATCCAAACTCTCCTCCTGTCTGGAATCTACAATCCCTTCCATCCATTTCTCCCCCACACACAAGAAAATCCACCCAGTTAAGGTTTTTTGGGGTGGGGGGGTGGGGGGGAATCCAGCCAGGTCTCTCTCTCTCCTGCTCAATACAGCCAGTCCTCCACTTAACAACCGTTCATTTAGAGACCGTTGAAAGTTACAACGGCAGTGAAAAAAAATGATTGATGACTGTTTTTCACACTTACGACCGTTGCAGCCTCCCCAGGGTCACGTGATCCGAATCCAGATGCTTGGCAACAGTCTCGTACTTATGACGGTCACAGAGTCACAGCGTCCCCTTTTGCGACCTTCCCATAAGCAAAGTCCCTGGGGAAACCGCATTCACTTAACAACCCTGCTACTCATTTAACAACTGCAGTGATTCACTTAATGACTGTGGCAAGAAAGGTCGTAACATGGGGCAAAATTCATTGAACAAACATCTCACTTAGCAGCAGAAACGTTGGACTCAGTTGTGGTCCTAAGTCGAGGACTCCCTGTATCTACCTATTTATTTCTCTCTCTCCCTGATTCATTTCTCTCCTATTCCGGAACCTCCCATCTCCCTCCCTCTTCCCAGCCAGAAGCCCCTTCCTCTCTTTCCCTGCTCCAGAAATGCTCTTTTTGGCACTTTGGATAAAACCTCATTTTTTACCCAAAACAAAAAAAAAGAATTAGTGGACGCTTTTTCCCCTGTCAACCCCTTTCTATGGATCTTCTGCTTCTCTTTCCTCTTTCTTCCTTCAGAGCCATTTCCAGCCCAGCAGCTTTTCAACCCCATAAAGAAAGAAATGAGTAACGGAAGCAGCCTAGAATTTGTAATCATGATTCAATGCTTAAACCGAGATGTAAAAACCCCAATAATAGGAATCCTGATCGCTTCCCTCTTCCTTCCTGGGGAGGCTCCACAAACCTTAAAACTGAATTTGGGGTCATAAGAAATAAATTGGGCCTCCATTCAGCCCTGAAGCCTCAGATTCTCTCCTTCTCTCTTCCAGATTCCTTCAAAATTGCCTACATTTCTTTTTCTCATTTTATTTCTTTGTCTAATAAAAATCCTCTATATTTCTACCGACTGATGGGGTTTCAGAGGCCAATCAAGGATTTTAGCTGCCCTTGTTGCCATTTGGCCTTTCCAGAAAAATTATATTCCTTTATTCGAATCAGAGAAGTCTTGAAAGCATCATTACTTAAAAACTGATTAAGTTTAATGTTCCTATTGGGAGCCCAGAGATTCTCCAAAAATAACGTCTCACCATAGAATCCCATAAGATCTTTCCTCCACAAGAGGAAAACCTCCAGATCCTAAGAGAGAAAAGCCTCTTGGAGCATTTGCTCCTTCTGGAAATTATTCAATATTTTAGGGGAACCAACAGAGATTTTGCTCTCCACATATTCAGTCTGGAGGCAAAACTCATTTTCACTCCTAAATTCTTCCCTGCCAACCTGGGAGGATTTTCACCTGCCACATAAGATGCATTTGGAAATGTTTTTACTACCAAAGAGGATATTTTCATGGAGATAATAATATCCAGCTATTTAATTTGTTTCTGGATGATATTTAAAGTTTTTTGCCCCTGCAAACAGCACAACATTCTTGTCATCTGGCTCAGTACTTGAAAAATTTTCATTCCAATAATATTTAATATAGAGATTTCACCACTTTTATTCATTTATCTAGTGAATTTTCATAACCTCTGAAAGTGCCCCAAGTGCCAATTGTGTTGGTGTTGTGAGTGTGTCTCTTTTGTGGGCCTCTCAGGGCCTCCCTCCCTCCTCCCTCCTTTTGGGGGTCTCTGGGGGGATTTTCCCTTCAGGGAAAGGAGCTTCATCAGCTGCCCAAAGATCACAAAGCCCATGCTCCCCTCCTCTTTGCCTCCCTCCCCTCCTCCATTAAAAGAACAGGAAAATTTATTATATTCCGTGTATTTAGAGCAAATTGTTGGTGCAGCTCCAGTTTAGGAGACCTGAAATCACCGGATGTTTCTTGTCTCTTTGGGGGAATTTTCTCTTCCTTTTTCTTTGACTTCTGAGCTGACTTTTCTCTCCAGAGAGATCCGGGCGTCTCCTTCCCCCGAGAGGCCAAAGCTTTTCTCTGCCCACCAAGAGAGGCTCTCCACCTTCCCTCAACTCTCCCCAGAATTCATTCAGCCTCCATTTCTCTGGGAAAAATCATATCTGAGTCTTGTTTCTTGCTCAATGGACCCCAACAAAAGAGCATCAATTTCCCATCTTCCTCTAATATTTTTATGCAAAATGTTCCAAAATGAGCATCAATTCTATGGATGTGTGATCAAAAATGAAAAGTAGATCTGTGTCCTATTTTACTACATTAGGCATCAAGCTTGATATCAAAAATAAATCTTGAATGACGTGATGTGGGGCAGATAAAATGTACTTTGTCCTCCTGCTGTTTTAAATCAAGAGGTCTCTATTTGTCTATTAAATGGGATTCCTGGAAGGGCCGAGGGAGAAAGTTGTGTCCCTCGGTAGGTATTTAAAAGGGAAAAAAAATGTCTTTTCCGATCGAATTAAAATCTCCAGTAACTCCCATCGGGCCCAATTGGAACCCCAAAATCTTCAGATTGCAGTCTTGTAAATAAGGAGGTTTGGGATGGGCTATAAAAATAAAAATGTAAAAATACCAAATTGAAACCTTTGAATTTCCACTGATTAAAAATCTGATCCTTCCATTTTCTTGCTAAAAGTCTTTTTCTCATCCAGAATTTGCATTTCCTGTTTAAAAAAAAAAAGCCATTTGCCTTCTTTTAGCAATTCCACAAAGGCCTTTAATGTCCCAAGAGGCAAATGGGATTTTCCTGGGAAATAAAAACAATTCACACCTGAAATGCTGCTATTTGTCTGCATGGAAACCTGACCAGATCCCAGTTGGAATTACAAATAACCATTTAAAAATGGATTGTTCTTAAGCATTATAGAATTTACTGTCAATAAGAAAATCCCTCCACAGAAAACAAAATGGTTAGCAAAGGACTCTGGGCTGGAATGGATCTATTGTCCCCCTGGCGGCCCCCAGGGGGGAGGAGAGCCTTCTCTGTGGGAGCACCTACTATCTGGAAGGAGCCCCCCCCCTCTCGGAGATACGGAGGATCCCGGATCTGCGTACCTTCCGTCGCGCGCTCAAGACTTTCTTATTTCATCAAGCTGGCCTGACCTAAATCCTTCCCTTTTTAAATGGAAATTTTAATTTGTTTTAAATTATTGGGGTTTTTAAATTTGTCTCAGCCAAATTATTTAATTCATTTTTATTCTATTTTAAATTTTTGTATTTATGTGTTTTTATTCTGTGGCTGTTCACTGCCCTGAGTCCTTCGGGAGTAGGGCGGTATATAAATCCAATAAAATGTAAATGTAAATGTATTGTGGACCCTCTTGGGGGGCTCATCCAGACTCACCTCCCCAATTAATCCATCCAAGAGTTGTGCCAGTTGGAGCACTTGCTGAAGGAGGAGATCAAGAGGGATCCTCTCCAAGACTCTGCTGAGATCCTGGGACTGGCCTGATCTCCTCAGCCACCAACTGCCCCCACCTTCCCTTTCCCAAAGATCCCTTCCGGATCCCTTCTCCCCTCCCTGCCCCACCCCCCAATTCCAGGCAGATGCTGCCCTGAGGGAGTCAGAGGGACCCTCCCCACCTCCTTCCCCAGGAGTGGCCGATTCCTGCTTTTCCTGCGGTTCCTGATCTGGGAAGGTCTCCCTCTGAATCTCCCCAAAGCCCCCCCCCCAGGAAGGATCCTTGAGAGAGATCGTGAGATCCCCCAAAACCTCTTCTGTCCTTCCTGCTCTGAAGGGGGGATTCGGGGTCTCTCATCTTCAATGGGAGGAGAAACTTTTCTTTCAGGGGATTCTGGCACTTGTGGGGAGCAAAGGGCTGCCCCCCATTGGGCTCCTTTGCCCTTTCCTTCAAAATGCGTCTTTCTGTTGATGATGCTTAAAATTGGGGGGTTTTGCAGCCACATCACACTTTCCACTTTCCCCCCCTGAAATCTGCTGCTGGGATTTTTGGGGGGATGGGATTTTTTTTATTTATAACAAAAAAAACAAAAAACAAAACCATAGAATCACCATTATTCAAATACAATTACAAACAGTATGTCGATCGGTTAAAATTCTTTTGTGCTCAATCCCTTGTCCCAAATTGCCATTTATTTAATTTCTCTTTTTAACATTTTTATACATCATACTCACTTAAACACTGTTGAACAGCCAGAAAAAGAAAAGGAAACAATTTCCGATATTTATCTTTACTTTAATTCCCGTTTCATATTTCATCTCCATGCTTTGTTATCTAATGACTGATAAAACAAATCCCAAATTAAATAATATTGTTTATCTTCCTCTTCTCTAATTTCTTTTTTTTTATTGAAAAAGTTTTACAATACAAGAATTTTTTTCATTTTCACCCCCCCTTCCCTACCCCTATCCCCCCTCCCCAACCCCTCCCATCCTCCTTCAACTCCAACCCCTTCCCTCCCCGCCCCCCCCCCCGACTTCCGCTGCAAGTTTAAAAAAAAAACAAAGTTTAGAACAAGGGAAAAAGAAAAAGATTATTAAATATTCAAATTCTAAATTAAACAAATTTCGAAAGAGGAAGAGAAAGAGAAGGAAGGAAAGGAAGAAAAAGAAAGGTAAAAGAAAACAGATATTAATATATTTCTAAAATAAACAATATTATAGTAAATAAAAAAAACCATTAATAACCATTATAATTCTGTCCCAACTACACCCCTTAACTAAAGAAAAAACCCCCAAAAACATAATACATAAGAAATATATATGCATATATAATTATAATCATACAATTATGTCATTAAGGAAATTATCTTTTGTTTAATTCATTTCTCAGTCTCTATAATCCAACTTTCAATCTTCTCTTCAACTTGATTGAAGTCAAACATATTTCCTCACATAAATCCTGCTTCAATAATCTTGATCTTGCCGCTGCCCCCATCAGCAAAGTAAAACATTTCTCCACACAACCCCCCGAGTGACTTTATATAAATAATATCCAACCACGAAGGTATTCACACCTCTAGGAAGATTCATTCAAACTAACTTATGCTGTACCTAAAAATAGGCTTTCGCAGCCTTAACCAAACCTTGAAGAAAAAAAAAAGAAGAAAAAAACAACTAGGAGCGGCATTCCCAGATGTTCCTTTAAAATTCTTTCAAATCCTGCCACCCTTTGCAATTCAGTCCTTCGGGTTATAAAGTATTTTCAATTACATAGTCTTCTCCTAGATGAGTTCCACAAAAAATATATAATTGGGTAACCAGTGATCTCTGCTAATTTTGCAGCAATCTATCAACACTCAGGATATCATGTCCAATCCAGGATAAACTACATAGTAAAATTTTTGTAATCCATTTTAATATATAAGTTTAGTGTTAATCCAACTCAAAGTAAACTGTTAACAAATTGTTATACGTCTTAAAAGATTTTTTATAATCCATTTTTTCCAAATCTTTCAATGCTTTCTAATTCAGTATCAAACGATTCACGATGCTCCTTAAATTTATCATCTGTGGTTTCCAGTCGGATTTCCTCATTAACTTCTTCCTGTCGATTAGCATCACCCCCCTTTTCTTGAAAAGGGGGGTGATGGACCTCTGCTGCTGGTCATTTCGAAGTAAAACTTTATTTTTTGAATCTTCCTCCAGCAGTTCAAGGTCCTGTGATCCCCCTCCAAGGTCACTGAGGTGTTCAATTTTCTCTTCAGAAAAATCCATAGTAAAATCCTCTGGACAACCACCAAATTCTCCTTTTACTTTTAACACACTTTGATTTTCTTCTTTCTGTTCACATTTTGTAGACTCTGTTTTGGATGTTTTATTCTTGAGATATTCCGGTGCTCCCTTAAAAATATTTTGGTAAAAATATTCTGCTTTCTCAATAGTATTCAGACAATGTCTCACACCATGATATCTAAAAATTATACCAACTGGAAAATCCCATCTGAATGGGATATTACTTCTCTTCAGTTCCTTGACCAAAAAATCAAAATCTTTCCTGTCCTTTAAAACCTTCGATGGTAGCTCTTTAAAAATCCTGATTTGTGTACCTGCTACCTGCACTCTCTCAGAATAAGACTTTTGTAAAATATCATCTCTCAGTCTTTTATCAGTGAAATAAACAACGACATCTCTAGGCAGATTCCTTTGTTTAGCCAAACGCGAATTAACTCTGTAAACTTTCTCTATAGAACCCAAAATTAGTTCATCTTGTATCTTAAATAATTCTGCAAAGGCCTTTGCACAGGTTATTCTTTAGTTTTCTCTGTTGTCTTCTTTTATACCTCTTAGCCTAATTGCAGGTTCCATAGCCTTAATTTGAAGCATAATAACATCATTCTGAATGTTGTGGTTTTTGGCCTCTGCTTCCAGAAGTTTCCTTTGTAATTCTTGTATCTGAGCTTCAAATTTACTACTAATCTCAGTCACTTTCTTCCCCATTGCAGCCACCGCAGTTGAAAGATCTGAAGCTACTTGAGCAATAATTTGACTTAGTTGGTCATATTTTCCAGAAACCAATTCCTCAAGATCCTTCTGTGATCCATTTATCTTATCTACCACACTCTCTAAGGACCTTGTAATTAACTCTTTTAAATCCAGTTCTGTAAGTCTCTGCAAATGAGTCATTTCAACTTTATTCATCTGACTCAAAGGGGAGCCCCCCCTTCCTTTAAGTTTAGGCATCTTTGCTTTTAAAAAGGACCAAAAAAATTCCTTCTTACTTCAATAGAGAGAAAAAAAGGAAAAAAACCCAGAAGAAATCTATTTAACTCAGCCTTTGTTCCTTTAAATTCTTTTTCTGTAACAGAATATTTCTTTCAAAGTCTTTCAGGACTGGACTCCGCTTCCATTTCCGCTCTCACTTTTCTTCAAACAGAGCCAGTCGCCATCTTAAAGGACTTTCACTTCTCTTCCTCTCCTTCCCCCTTCCCCTCCCTCCTCCTCCAGAAAATCAGTAGAAAAAAATCCATACTTGCTTTAACTTATCTTCTCTCTTTTCCAACTTGCTCCAATTATCACTTCAATTGTGGTGTTGCTCCCAGCGTCTGGCTCCGCTAATTAGCGGAGGACCCTCTCGGCGCGGAGCATACCCCGGGGGTATGGAGGGAGCCATCCCTCTTAGCCTTCCCCAGGACAAACGAAAAATTCCTGGGGCGACTCAGGGGGGCTCAACCTCACCCCCAGAAGCTCTCCCTGCTCTCTAATTTCAAGTGTCAATTGACTCATTTCATTTGACTCCAGGATTTTCTTAATAACTTCATCTTCTGTAGGTATCTTCTAACCTTTCCAATTTTTAGCAAAAACAATTCTAGCTGCTCTTAAAACATTCACAATTAAGTATCTCAACTCTTTATTATACATTTCTGGCAAAATTCCTAGTAAAAATATCTCTGGTTTAAAGTCAATATGTTTCTTAATCATTTTTTCCAACCACGTGTGTATCTTAGTCCAATATCTTTCAGCTTCTACGCATGTCCACCACATGTGGTCATAGGATCCTGGAGTCTGATGACACTTCCAACATTTCTCCGATTTGTTCTTGAACATTCTGGATATTCTCGTCAGGGGTAAATGCCACCTGTAAAACATCTTATACAAATTCTCCTTATATTGCTGTAGACATTGTCATTTTATAGTTTTGTAACCATAACTTTTGCCATTTTTCTAAATCAATCCCAGGACCAAAATTTTCCCCCCATTGTCTCTTTCATTGTCTCTTTAACTTGTTCCTCTTCCAATGTTACCACCAATAGATAACCATACAGTTTTTTAATTCCATAGTCATCAGACCCCATTAATAACTTATCTAAATTGGTCAAATTATTGTAAAAACCTTCGTATTTAGCATCTTCTTCATATCTAGAAGGTATTTGCCAATAAGAAAACCAATCCATCTGAAAACCTTGTTCTTCAAGTTCCTGCTTCGACTTAAGTTCAGCCTTTTCATCCATTAATTCACTGTATCTAACAATTTGTTCTCTTCTAAATATTACAGAATAAAAAGCTTCAATCATTGAGACCCAGACTGGAATTCTCAGTTAATGCTGCTTTTTAATCTTCTCCCAATTCAGTAATAAAGCCTCACGTATATGATGTCTTCTAAAATATCCCTGCATCTTTATTCCCTTATACCATAAGTAAGCATGCCACCCCATCAACAAATCATGACCTTCTAAATCCAATAATCGAGTATTCCTTCATGTTCCCCATTCTTTAATCCACATCAAACCTGAAGCCGCTCGGTGAGGCCATCCATCACCAGGGCTGGAGGTCTCCTCCATGTGCTGATGTTATGAGTTTACATCTCCACCTCTGGGGACCCTGGAGATGCTGAGGCTGCCCCCTCGAGAGGCCCAGGGTCCGTGGAGGGAGGGGCTGAATGGGGGATTAGAGGCTTCGGCTGAACCCTGGAAAGGCCAAAGGGCTTTGGGTGTTGGGAGCCCCAAGATGGGGGACTTTAACCAACATCATTCTGGGTGGAGTTTCCTTGTCCCAGAGACCCAGTTTGCAATTCTGGAGATTCTCCTGGACTCCCGGAGAGCAGGTGGCAGTCACAGCTAGGAGAGTGTTTGAAAAACTTCAGGTTAATTGTGGCCACTTTGGCAAATAAATTTAATAAATAACTTAATTTATTAAACAAACAAACGTGTTATTACACCTAATTAAAGGTGTGGTTTCATTTTCAACAAGATCCCAAGAATCATCCGACTCGTGCTGCGTCTGTCCTTCCCATCTTCTTGGTTATTTCTTTCCATGTCCACCACATCTGGCAGAAGGTTCCTTCCACTTCTGGGTGTTTTCCAGCATTTATCCCTGTCAGACGTGCCTATTTAGGGAATTCTTTTTTGGAGACTGCAACTGATCCCAATCAGGAAGGATTTAACATTTTTCCTCTTTCAGAATCCCTTTTAATTTCTTGCCGCAATTTGCTTTGGAAGATGACTTAAAACACAGAATATTTTTAGGAGTAAAAAGGGATCCTGGCCTGAACTAACCAACTTGGTCTTCTTTTCTGGGCCCTGTTGTGTCTTTCATGTGCCTCCTTCTCCTCCTTCCCTGCAGCCAAGCCCACCGTCACCATCTCTCCCACCAAGATGGACCCCTCTTCCCCCAACACCATCCTCCTCTGCACTGCGACCGGCTTTTACCCCGTGGAGATTGAGATCCAGTGGCTGAAGAACGGCCAGCCGGAGAAGGAGGGTGTGGCCTTTGGGGAGGAGCTCCAAAATGGAGACTGGACCTACCAGCTCCAGGTGATGCTGGAGACCCAGCCCCAGAGGGGGGACGTCTACACTTGCAAGGTGGAGCACGCCAGCCTGGAGGCCCCCATCACTGTCCAGTGGGGTAAGAGCCCCTCCCCTCCTGATCTGGGGACCCCACCCTGCCCTGAGAAGGGGGAAAGACCCCCCTTGTGGGGAAAACCAGAATGGACTTTCCTGGGGGAAGGTGGGCCTGATCCTCTTGCTCAGGTGAGGCTCCTTCTCCTTCCCCAGAGCCCCGTTCCTCCAGCTCTGCCAGGAGCAAACTCTGGACAGGGATCATGGGAGCTGTGATAGGAGTGGCCTTCCTGGCAGTGGGGCTCTTCTCCTATCTGAAGAGCAAGAAAGGTGAGTCTGGGGGGCTGGAGGAGAGGTTGTGGGGAGGCCTCTCCTCAAGCTTAGCAGGTGGCCAAGAGGGTCCCCTTGAGAAATATTTGTGGGAAGGTCTGTCCCTCAAGTGGTTATTATGTGAAGATCCTGCAAACTATTATGGGCTATCAAAGGGAATAGGGACTACCCTCCCCCCAGTCCTCCAGCCCATGAAGATTTCTGATTGAGTCTTTTTCTCCTTCCAGCAACTCCCATCCAACCTCCTGCAGGTGAGTTTCTCCTCTTCCCCCTCATCTCAAATCCTCCTACAAGTTATTGGAGGTTTTTAAAATTCCTTAATTGTTCCTGTTTAAAAAAAAACATGCCTGGACAATATCTCCTTGCTGTGGATACAGCAGATTTTTTTTATTTTCGGCAGCTTTTCCTTACAGAACTCTGAAAAAGTATTGCAATCAAAAACAAAACACACCCAAATGCTAAACTTGCCCAGAATTTTTCCAAGTTTTGGGAAATTGCCAAAGGGAAGGGAAGGAGGGGGCCATTCCTTCCCATTCCTCCCTTGGGGAGGGAGCAGCCCAGGTTTACATTCCCCCACGAATTTTGTAAGCAACCCACCCATTTTGTTAGGCTCCCTGTGGAGGGGGGTTCCGGAGGGTATTCAGCCATGGGGACAAATTCCACCCCTGCAGCTATTTCAAAAGGGGTGAGTCCCGTGCTCCTATGCACTGCGGCAGTGGTGGGATTCAGCCGGTTCTGTCTGGATCGCGCAAACTGGTAGCGGTGACTGTGGGAGACTCCGCCCACCCTCCCGGACGTCATGCACGACTACTGCACATGCTCAGAAGGCCATGTCCATGCACAGAGGTGGCACATGTGAGCAAAGCTAGTGCTCGCACATACTCACATTTGCAGACTGGAAGGGAAGATGAGTGAATCCCACCTCTACACTATGGTATTGTAGCCACTTCAGCAAATGGCAGGAAATCTGCCCAGCTAAAATGCAGATAATTAACATAGCATCTCAGGTATTGTTCTATCATTGCATTAGCTCGTTCTGCAGCTCCGTTCGTACTCGGATGAAAGGTGGAGCTCAGCCCTTGAGATGACCCCATAATCTTAAGGAACTCCCTCCAAAACTTTGCCGTGAACTGAACCCCCCCCCCCCCCAATCCAAGACAATCCTTCTTGACTCCCCATGCAGACTCATTTGGGTTCATTAGTTGGAAACTTGACAGGCTGTTTTTCCTGACCCCCCCTCTCCTTGTGAGAATTCACACAATTCCTGGCCAAGTGACCCCAGGCTCCCCTCTTTGCTGCCACCCCCATCGTAGCCCCATCTTCTTTCTTCATATGAAGCATCCTAGCCTTTTCCTCCCTGAGATGGGTGGATTCTCTCTCTATGTGTCCCTGCCTATCAACCACCACCCTGCAGTGTAGGTCTGCCTTGGGGATGGGAGTTGAAAAGGGAGAAAAATATGTTATTTACTGTAAAAGTTTCTCTCTATATTCTAATTTTCTTCCCTATCTCTTTTTCTTCAGCGCTCATGAATTAATCCTGCTATTCAATGCAAAAGCATATTTTTTATTTAGTCACTGCTGACTCTTTGTCCTGTTTGTAACCTCTGAGAAACGGAAGCTGAAGATGGCAGGTTTGGGGGAGGAGCAGAATGGCAGCCCGGATTTTCTCCTGCTGAGACACACCCCCCCCAGCTTCCTTTCAGGGCCACTCTTTCTTATGAGGGAGGGTGGAGACCATCCAGACTTTCCCCAGGGACACTGGGCTGACGTGTCACTCTATCCCCCTCATCTCTCCTGGCTTTGAACCCACAGCAGCTTCATCTCCATCATTCTTCCTCCGAATCACTTCCCTTCCCTTCGCTTTGCTATAAAAGAATAAACTTCAGATGTAAGAAAACCCTGGAATCCTCCCTTCCTTCCTCTTCCTCTTCCTCCTCTTCCTCTTTCCTGCCCCCACAGGAGGCTCCTCCCTTTGCTGCCTCTGGATCGACCATCCCGGCTACTTTGGGTCCGAAGTCATAATTCCGAAGTTCGGGAGGAGGGTGGGCAGATCCAGGGAGGTGAAGGGGCAGGACCCCCCTTTCTGCTCAGAGGCCCCCTTGCTCTGCTTCCCCTCAAGCCCCCTTTGGAGGAGCAGAATGGCAGCAGTCACGGTCCTCCCTGAGCATTTGTGGGGAGCCATTGTTGGGCACCCGAGACTCCCCTACATTCACCCAGCCATTTCAGCCGTTTCTCTCCTTCACAACTGGAGGGTCCTGCCCCATTTTGGCACCCAATGTCTCCCTTCCTCTTTGGGACTCAGATTCTAATGGAAGAGAGTCTCCTGCTTGATGGTATAAATGGTGTAGGCCTGAGCAGGAGGTTGGACTAGATGACCTCCAAGGACTCCATCTGAAGCCGTTACTGGTGTAGAAGACATTGCCACGGAGGGGAAGACCTTGTCTGTGGGAAAAAGGGGGGCAGTTCAATGGGGCAGCCCTGAGTGGAAGACCCCTCCCTTCTCCCCAGCACCTCTAGATGTCCCTAGACAGCCCTCCAACTGAGCCTCACCCTCACCAGATTGGCTCTCCAGTGGCTTTGAGTCTGCTCGAGTCTGCCCGAGAATTTTCCCCTCCCTTCCTCATCTGGGGTCTTGGGGCCATCACAGGAAAAATAGGTTGGAGTGTGATTGTAGGAATTGTCTGAAATTGTCTGAGGAGATTTGGGCTCCTGTCAGCAATGCCTCCCCTTGCAAGACAGTGTGCAAGAACCTGGAGAAGACACACCAAATGTACCAATGGGAGGGGCGAAAAATTAGGCCGGACTTCCTTAAGAAGAAAAGAAAGTCTTGTGTTGATTCATTGTTTAGGGGAACTGAAACAGCCGTTTCTTAGATGGACAATCAAACTAAGGTGGTTGGTTGTTTCCCAGGAGCAGCTCTCAAAGACGTGACTGAGGGGCTCAGAGAAATAATGGAGTCCACTTTTCCCTCTTTCATGCTGGGAGGAATGAAAAAGTCCCTGGAAACGATGCCAAGAGGCTCGGAGCAGGTGGGCAAGGGAGCCAAAGAGTTGGAGGCACAGGTGGTTTTTTCTTCCACCCTCCCAATAAAGGGAACCATCCAAGGAGGGAAGGCAGCACCTTGGAAGTCAAGGCTGGCTTAGGGGATGGTTCTCTCGAGGGAAGTTGGGATTCTTGGACCATGGTCCACAACACCCACATGGGGGCTTCCGGCAGGGGATGAGCTGCCCCTTACAAGGACCCAGAAGGTCAGCTGTGGGAACCAACTGGGTCGCCTCATCCGAAGGGCTTGGCACAAACTGAAGTGGGACGAAGTTTTAGAAGCAAAAAATCTAATCACCCAAATTGAAAGAAAGAAGAAAAACTCAGAGACAAAACAGGAGATGTAGAAACCGAATCTGAGGTCAGTCAAAAGGGACTCAGATGACTATAATTCTCAAAGTACAAGGAAGAAATGGGGTGAAGGTGGAGCCCAAAGGCAGGTGTGACATTGTTGCAATCACTGAAACTTTGTGGGATGAAACCCATGACTGGAAGGTGCAACTAAAGAGATTTAATGTGGAGGAATCACACAACAGCTGTCCAAAGGAATGGGGAGACACAGACACAAACTTGTAGTCTTATGCAATTGTGGGATTCTACCGGTTCAGTAGTTAAGCAGTTCAGAGAACCTGTTCTTAGAAGAAATCTCCTTTTGTTTTTTTCCACTTTACAAGGTTAATCCTGTAAGGAATTACAACATTCTGGTGTTTCCTAGCTTAATTTTTATTGCCCTGCTTACAGAAACTGCCTCTCTGTTAACCCTTATTACATTCTTGGCAGTATGCTTAGACTTACTGTCACTTCCGGTTCCAGAGCTTCTCTGAGTTTTGTTTTTTTCCCTTGACTTTCTTAAAGGGGGAGGGTTTTTTAAAGCTTTTTACACTGCTGTTCGGAGGAAATACTCCCCCGTTGGAGTTCTTCCAGCCAGTGTGCAATCATCAGCACTTTGAAGGAATAATTGAATAACGAAGCAGAAGCTTTTAATGACAAGGAACCAAGATGAGTGACATTCAGCAAGGCTTCTTGGCTAGCTAGAAAGATTGACATTCAAATGTGAGTTTACTTACCTTTTCTGACTTTTGGTCTAAAACTGGTTTTTGGTGAAGTTTAATTCTGTGCTTGGTGATGTTTAATCCTATGTTTAGTGATGAGATAATTTTCCCTGTTCAGCTTTGCTTGGAAGGAAAAATGTTAATCTCTGTTCCTGACAAGAAGCAGCTTTGGAAATCTGACTAGTTCCTGTGTCTATTTGTTCTGGTCATTGGTTTAACAAGCAACAGCTCCTCTGTTTGCTCCTCTGCTTCATTCTGGAGAGCTTAAATGACCTCTCTGCTAAAGGGTTTCACTTGGCTGCTGATAGTTATCACTGCATTGTAACTATTTTAATTCCTCAAGGTGCTCTGGCACCCTCCCTGATCTTTAACTCCAGTTTGCAGGTATTTCTAATCTAATGATTGGTATTTAGGGCAGCTTTTTGCAAGCAAAGAAGCTTTGTGTATTTTTCTACAGGTAATCCTTGACTTACAACAGTTACAATGGCACTGAAAAAAGTGACTTATGACTGTTTTTCACACTTACGACCGTTGGAGCAAACTGTCATTAGGGCAGAGAAGTGATGTCACATGACCACCTGGCCACGCCCACCCAGTGACATGAAGCACCGCAGTTGGGAAATGAGTGACACGGTTGTTAAGAATGCTGCAATGGGCATAAATGTGAGGATGGTCATAAGTGCGAGGATCAGTCAAAAGTGCGAGGACCGATCAGAAATGACTTTTTTCAGCCCTCTGAGTAGTCCCTATGCACATAGCGAGGGCCACCCGGTCACATGACCAGCTAGCCACGCCCACCCAGTCACATGACCACCAAGCCGCACCCCCAAATAAGCCACACCCACAGACCAGTTGTTAAAAAATTTGAATCCCACCACTGGTTTTATGTCAGTAAATGTATTTAACATTCACAGCAGAGAAAACAGTCAGGAACATCCTGAGGTAAATCTCAAGCAGTGCAGAGAAGAAAAAGGCGGGGAAAAAAGGGAAACTCCCCCTTTCCACCCAAAGCAACCAATCAGAGCGCAGATCACCTCATACAGGAGCCCGCCCTCACTCGACTACAACGGGGTGTTCTGGACCATTGATTCACTTTCCTCTTCCAGCTACTCCATTGAGTATCTTCACATTTAAAGGGCTCAAAAGAAACAGACCTAATAAAAGAGGAGGCGGAGTTTGACAATATATATATATATAAAATAACCAAACCGCTCTATAAACGCAAGAGAAGAAAGAGAAAACCTCCTTGAAGGCATTTGGGTTGACATAAAAGGGGGGAAAGAGGGATGGGGGAATATTCTGAGCCTCCCAACCAACCAGAGGAAACGGATGAACCAAGCGAAGGCCCGGAGGAAGCTCCCCCCAAGAGTCGTGGGGGGCTTGGACTCCCCTGGCCTCACCTGGAAGGCAGGTTCTGCGCCTGGTGGAAGATGAAAGAGGCTCCTGGGAAACCCAGCAGACCGGAGGCCGCCTTGGAAGCAGCCCCCCCCCCGTTTCCCTCTAGACGGGGCCTTGGCCACCAGGAGAAGGGAGACCCTGGACGGGGCCTCCTCCAACCCCCAGGGAGCCTCTCAGGCCGCCCCTCCCCCTCCTCCCGGCCCCTCCGATCCTCTCTCTGGGACGCTCCGGTCAGCAGAGAAGCCTTGGGGGATCAGAGAGGACCCAGCAGAGAACTAGGGAGACTGTGGCTGGCAGAAGCCATGGAGGCTCTGTGAGGAGATTCTTTCATGGGCAGAAGGAATATTAGGCATATTTTCAGTGCCACTGTAACTTCTAACAGTCACTAAATGAGCCTCTATAAGTCAAAGACTCCTTTCTTCAATGGGCTTTAATGATGGACAAAGGACTAGAGGTCTATCCTCAGGTGGTGGGGAAGGGCCCCTTCAGCCACTTCCAATGGGCCAGAGGACCTTGTGGCTGCCCCACCTGCAGACTCAGCCATGGGGCGGAGGAGGAGAGTCCCTGAGCTGCCCTGATGGAGAATGGAGGCTTGTTGCCTGCTGGATCCTGGCCAGTTCCTCAGTTCCGCTTCGGAGGAGCCCAACGCTTCAGGCTGGGGAAGCGAAGCCCAAGCGCCTCTGCAGCTCTTGGGGGCTGGAGAAAGAAACTCTGTGTGTGTATGTGTATATGTGTCTCTCTTTGTGTGTGGGGGGGGGGTGTCAGGAAGAACTCAGAGAAAATCAAAGTCTTGTGGGGGAGGGGAAACATGAAAAGAGCCCAGAAGTTCTGCTTTGATCACGAGATTGATTGATGGGAGTCCCACCAGAGTCTCTCTGGATCTGGGGCCAATTTTCTGTGACTGGCTGTGTCCAAATACACAATTGTGGAGCAGATTCCGACTCTGCCGTCTCCTTCAGCTGCAGGAGGGGACCCAGTTCTGGCCTGCTGAGGCTGGTGCTGGGCCAGGGTAGACTTTGACCCCTCCAGCCCCCCACTTCCATCCCAGGAAAGGATCCAGGTCATCTGAAGAAATCATCCTGGTTAGCCTGAGGATGGGAGACCACCAGGAAGGATCTGGGCTGCTGTATAGGCTGAAACTCCCCCAAGACAAGGAAGGTGAAGCTTCAGGCCCTCCTCGAATTCGCCTCCCTCAGAAGATTCACTTCCCATTCCTCTTTCAGCCTTGCCTGATCTCCCCGAAACTCTCCCCCCTCCCCCCTTTCTCAGTTCCTGCCGTTTGGAAGACCCTGTGGGAACCCAATTCCCCTTGTCCAGAGAGAGGGGAGGTTAAAATGAGTGGGGGTCTCACCTTCCTTGGTCCTTGCCCCCACCTCTAAACACAGTAGCCTTTTAGCCTTTCCCACCTTCCCGAGGCTCAGGGCCCAAGGGAGGAAATTGGGGGTCTCCAAGCCCCTCTGTATGCTCCTCCCCCGGGAGCCCTCCCCCCTTTCCTGCCACCCTCAGGTGCCTGAGGAAGCCCGACCCCCAGTCCTGCATCAGGAGGGAGGAAAGGCTGCCCACGCAGAGAACAAAGGAAAACTGGGGGTGGGAGGGAACGAGGGGGGAGAGGGAGAGGGGGGGAGGGGAAAGGAAGACGAGGGAGGGGCAGCACCGCGGAATTCTAGTTCTGGCTTCCAGAAAGTCAAACGTCCGTCATACCCAATGAAAAATGGAGCTTTGGGAGCGTCATCCGTCTCTGGGCAGAGGAGCTACGAAGGGGTCCTTTGGAGGAGATGGTTCTCGGAGGCGCCAGGCGATGTTCAGCTGTTCAGCCTGGATTTGGCCTTTTTGTCCGCCCATCGAGCCCTTCCGAGGACCCGGGAGAGGCGGAGGCGGGAGTTTGATGGCGCCAAAGGTCTCCTCGCGGGATTTCAGCAGTTGCAAGCAGAGCTGCCTTCCGCAATTGACTGAGGGGGATGTGGTCAATGCCTAACCTCACCCTGAAGGGCAGGAAAGGGGAGTCTGTGGGGCTGGAGAGGAAGTGGGTCATCTGCTGGAGGCCTCTCATCAAGAGGGCCCAGAAGGTCTTGTTGGGCCAGCAGGTCTGACCCCTGGGAGATCCACCCTGCCTGGGTCGGTTGAGGTCCGTGTGGAGAAATGGATTTGGGGGGTTTTCTGACACCTGGAAATGGAACACAGGGGATCCAGAACAACAGAGTTGAGAGGGACCCTGGAGGTCATCTAGTCCAACCCCCTGGTCAAGCAGGAGAGCTTAGGCCCTTCTGGTCAAAGGGCTCCCCACTTTCTTCCTCAAAGCCTCCAGGGATGGAGCAGCCACAACCTCTGGAGGGGAGCCGGCTCTCTAACCTCTGCAGGGCAAAGTATCATCCTTAAGGGGTGGGTGAGGTCTGGATAATCCCTTCTTCACAGGATGGAGGGATCCAGCCTGTCTGGGTAGGTAGGAAGCCGTGGGGAGAAATCTATTTGGGGAGCTTTCTCCCATCAGGAAACGTCATGCAGTCTCTCCATGGGGGGGGGGGCTCCTCTGACACACACACCCCAGCCCATGAAGGCCCCTGATTGGCTCTTTTTTCTCCTTCCAGCAACTCTCATCCCACCTCCTGCAGGTGAGTTTCTCCTCTTTCTCCCTCACCTGAACCCCCCCCCCCCCCGTTTTAAAAAATCCTTTAATTCTTCCATTTTCTTTAAAAAAATACGAAACCTCTTTACGAAGGGAGGGAAGGTGGGAGGCCTCCCCTTTGATTAACCCTCTAATTAAGTTAATTAGGGATAATTTCCATTTTGTCAAGGTCACCCTGGACGCCCCCCCCCTTTGCAGCCCCACAACTGAACTCAGACCCCCCCCCCCCCTTGGAAGTCCCAGGAGAGGAGATGGGGAGGCATCATCTGGCCCCTCCCAGCCTTCTCCTCCCTGAAAGGGGCGGAGCCTCCCTCCCTCCCCATCAACCACTCCTGCAGTGTGGGCCTTCTGTGGGTGGGGGGGCTGAAAGTGAAGGGGTCCGTTTTCCCCCATAGATTCTCCAGAAACATTTACACCAAAGATTTTATTTCATGTTCTAATTTTCTTCCTCATCTTTTTTTCTCCCAGAGAACTCATGAGTTAATCCGATGCAAAAGGATTTTGGTTTTTCTGCAGCTGATGAATTTCTGGCTTTTCCTGCAACCTTTGAAAGACGGAGGCTGCACCTGGCAGGTTGGTGAGAAGAATCCCAGATGGAGCTTCTCCTGCTGAGGCTCCCGGCTTCCTCTCTTTCTTCGGAGGGAGGAGGGAGGAGAGGCCATCTAGTCTGGCCCAGGCTTGCCTGTCGCCCCAGACCCCCCAAGCAGCAGAGACCCCTCACTCACAGCAACGGCTGCCACCCTCCAGCTGAACCCCTCTTGCCCTGAGCCAAGGCCACCAGATCCAGGGAGATCCCAGAGGATCCAGGGATCTTCAGCCAGCCTGGGATCCCCCATTCTTGAGAGGTGACCCAGCCTGGTCAGCAGCTTCTCCCTCAACCTTTATGAGCCCCCCAAGAAAACCACACAACTCCCCTCACTCTGGGAAGGAGGAACAGAAAACGGGTCGCTTGAGAGACGCTGGGAGGGCAGAGAAGCCATCGAGGGGGAGGGGGAAACTCAGCCCCCCTCCCCATATTTGTATCTCAGCAAAGGCTCTGCTGAACAGGCATGCAGGTGTTCACACACACACACACACACACACACACACACACACACACACACACACACACACACACACGAGAGTCTCTCCTTGGAGAAGCAGCAATGAAGGCCCTTAAGTCACCTGAGACCACCTGAGAGGCCTTTTCCAGCACTCCCCACTCAGCCCCACGGCCGCCCCACAGTCCTCCCTGTCTTCCGGTCCTCTGGGCAGCAGAGACTCCAGGACTCTTGTATAGCCTGGGGGGCTGCTGGGGGCCCCCCATTTCATGTCCTGGGGGTCCCCAACAGAGCTGTGTGTGTCCCCCCGCTCCAGAGCTCCTCCCGTCAGAAAAGGGCCCTGGCGATCCTGCGGCCAGTGGCCTTGATCTTCGGGAAGGTGGCGCTGATGTCTGTCTCCCTGGCTCGGGGGCTCCTGGGTGGGGGGGTCGGAGGAGGGGTCTTCCTCGGTGGCCCCTTGGGCCGGAGCAGGAAGTCCAGGCTGAAACCGTTCCTGGCATAGAAGACGTTTGCCATGGGGGGGAAGACCAGCTCTGTGGGAGAGAGTGAGGGGATCAAGGGGGCAGCCCCAAGAGGAAGACCCCTCCCTCCTCCCCAACACCCCCCCCCCCAGTAACCCCCCTCCCAATACACACCATCTAGGCCAGGCCTCATCAAGGCTGCCATACTCAAATCTGAATTTGAACATAGGACCTTGGGGTCTCGAGTTTGCAGAGATGTCCCTTTCCAGAATCAGATTTGCAGGGACCCCACCCTCCCAGGTAGACTTCCAGAAAAAGCTCTGAACTGGCCACAACACTCACTCCCCCTGGCCAGCCCCACCAACAGCCTCCATTCCCCTCACCTCGGCCATCCGGCAACAACTGTACCAGCTCGTAGTCATGTGCCAGATTCTGGTCCTGGTTGTGTTTCTCCAGCACCTTTGCCACCACGGTGGGGGCCTTATCCTGGCTTGTTACCTGGGGAGGAACACAGAGAAAGTGGGTCGGCCAGCCAGCCCCCATGGATGCCTCCTCCACAGACAGAAATGCCATTCAGAGCTTGCCGAGCGAGCTCAGCACCCGTCCCATGCTTGATCTGGCCTGTTCAGCGTTTGCAGCCCTTCCAGGGACCTCTAAGTGGAATGGCGGTCCGGTTGGTTGGAGAAAAAGCTCAGCACCACTTGCTGAAAACTGGAACTCAGCCACGATTGATTGAAATCTGGAGAGCTAAACTATAACCATGGTGGTTTGCTTAGTTTTAAATTTTTAATTGCTTTTAATTTATCTTTTTATAATCTGTAAGCTGCCCACCCTATCAAGAAGATGGGCGGCATATAAATTTAATAAATTAAATAGTCTTCAACTTACGACCATAACTGAGGCCAAAATTTATTTTGCTAAGTGAGACAAATGAATTTTGCCCCATTATTATGACCTTTCTTGCCACAGTCCTTAAGTGAATCATTGCAGTCTTTCAGTTAGTAACACGGAGTTGTCAGGAGGTTGCAAAAGGGGATCCCATGAACCAGGGACACTGCAACCGTCATAAAGATGAGTCCGTTGTCAAGCATCTGAATTTCGATCAGGTGACCATGGAGAGGCTACAACGGTCATGTGAAAACCGCCAAATTCCCCCCGCCCCACTCACCAGGATGCTCTTGTAGAGGGTGCCATTCTGCAGAGCCATGCTGACCCGGATGATGCAGCAGTCCGAGGGGGAGGCGCCCCCCTTGTTGGGGGCCTGGGGGTAGACGGAGCCGCAGGAAGCCGAGCGCCGGTGGCCCTTGATGAAGCCGCCCTCTGTGGCGGGGAGGGGGGCCAGGCCATCCCCGGGGGAGGGCGGGGGTGACATGTCCAAGGCTGAGACGGAGGGCCACTTGCCCTGCAGAAGAGGGGAAGGGAAGTTAGGCAACGGGGACTGGTGCTGGATTCCGGGAAAGCCATGGAGAGTCACCAGGGAAGTTGTCTTGCGGCCCTCCTGCTTAAAAAAGGGTCCCTGGCAGAAAACTGGCGCTGAGGACCCAGGAGGGCCCTATACACCTGGGTTACATGTATCAACATTGATCCATCCGTCTTAAGAGACCTCCTTCCTCCTTTTTCATTCCTTTCTTCCTTCCTTCTCCGTCCTTTCTCCTGCTTCTTCCTCTTCTCTTCCCCTCTTCCTCTTTCCTTCCTCATCTTTCGTTTGTCCTCCTCGTCTCTTCCCCTCCTCTATTTCTTCCTCCACTTCTTCTCTTTCTCTTCCTCCTCCATCTTCCTCCTCCTCTTCCCTTCCTCATCCTTCCTCCTTTGTCCTCGATGTCTCTTCCTCCTTCCCCTATTTCCTACTCCACCTCTCTTCTCTTCTCCTTCCTCTTCCTCCTGCCTTCATTGACCTCCTCTCTTCCTTCTTCTCCTTATCCCTTCTATTTCCTACCCCACCTCTTCTCTTTCTCTTTCTCCCTCTACCTCCACCTCCACATTTCCTCCTTCTCTTTCTCGTCTCCTTCTCTTACTCTTCTCTTTCTCCTCCTCCCCTTATTCTGTGGAGAGGAAAGACCGTTCCAACCTTCACTGCCTCCCCCTAAGGAGCACTGAAGGCTTCCTTAAATGTGGGTCCCCCTTGGAAGGAGAGAAGATGCCCCAAAGGGGTGACAGGCGGGCCCCTTTTTTGTCTAGGGCCGTGAGGACGAACAGGTGGCATGCAGAGCCCTTTTTGCGGGCACGCCAGCCGTCGCCCCAGCCCAGCTCCACCGCACATGCGCGCACCTCCCATCGGCCAGCCGGCCTTCGGGTGTCTGCCATGCATGCACGGGGGCAGGGCCTTCCCCGATCTCTGCACGTTCCACCCTTTGCAGATGCCTCTCTGTGGCAGGAAAGCAGGAGGCAGCTAGGATTCGATGGGGGAGAAACTGCAAAGATCGGAGAAGGCAGGAATGCAGGAGAAAGCTAGGATGCGATCTCCACAATTTCTCCCCCATTGAGTCCTAGCTATCTCTCCCCCCCCCCCCCCTATTTTGGGCCTGAAAAGCTTCCTGCACCAACCGGGAAGCCAAAACAGGGGCCCAGGGCGCATGCGCAGGGGGTACTCACATTGCATTTTGGGGGTTGTGGTGCACGCATTGGCATTCATGCGTGTGCGTGCGTGCGTGCTTTGGGCACTCGGCACCAAAAAGGTTAACCATCACTGGTCTGGAGTGATGGACTCCCAGTGCAAAGTCCCCTCCATGCAGGGGGCCATGAAGCATGGGGAAGGGGCCCTCTGAAGTCCGTCAGATCTCGGAGAACAAGTTTGGTGCCCCTAAACAAGACCCCATGACAGGAAGAACCCTGACCTCTCTGTGGCTTGGCTTTGAAATAATACCGAGGACTAGAAACTTGGCTGAGACAGTTGGCTCAGCAACACTTGACTCAGGTCTTTTCACTTCGGGGGTCAGCCTCCCTCCCCCCAAAAGAGTCCTGAGGGGGCTGACTCACCTGGACTGGTTGGGGGGCCCCCAGGGCGGTGGGGGAGGCAGCCGATGGGCCCAGCAGGTTGGGCGAGCCGTGGGGGGATCCAGTTCTGTCCCAGGGCAGTGGGGCACTCACTCCCAGCAAGGTGATCAGGCTGGAAAGGAAAGAGAGGGGTCAGTGGGAAATGGGGGGGGGGGGGGGAACCCCAGAGGACCTCCTCTCCCAGTCCTTACTCTGTGCAGCGTGTTATCACCAAGGTGGGTTTGCTGGGCTTGGGGGGAGCCCCTCCCTCGCTGGGGGCCTCGATGGCGCAGGACAGCTGGTAACTGGAAGGGAGAGAGGGCAGTGAATGGGAAAGGGGGAGAGGACCGGGGGTCTAGGCCCAGCCCACCCCCCTCCAGAGCCTCCGCACCCACCTCTGGGCCTCGCTGAGTGGGGGCAGGCACCGCAGCCATCGCTGGAGGGCCCGGTCGGGGGCCAAGGTGTAGTTGCGGCATTTGGCCTGCAGGAGGCGTAGCCGGGTGAGGATCTCAAACTCCTGCAGGAAAGGAGGAGAAGAGAGGGGAGCAGGGGGTCCTGCCGAGGGGGGAGGGGGCCAAGGGGGTCCCCTACTCCACCCCCCCCCCACAGCACTTACCTTCCGGTGCTTCTCAAAATTGATGTAGCCGCTGGTCTGCAGAGAGAGCCGAGAGATGCCCGGTGAGCCCCCAGGCCCAGCTGCACCCATGCCCCCCCCCCAAGACTACACCCATTTCAGAGAAGGACCATGAGGCACACGGGACGCTGCCCCCCCCTCCCAGGGAGCTGCACTGGTCACTGTTGAGTCCCACTGCCTGCATGACAAACACACACACACACAGAGAGGATCCGGGCCGGGCAGCAACCGGCTCAGTTGGTCAGCTGCAATTGTGTTGCCTACACCAGGGTCTCCAGCCTTGGCCACTTTAAGATTTGTGGACTTCAACTCCCAGAATTCCTCAGCCAGCTTACTGAGGAACTCTGGGAGTTGAAGTTCACAAGTCTTAAAGTGGCCAAGGCTGGAGACCCCTGGCCTACACAATTGCGGACTTCCATTTTGGGCGGCACAATTCAAAAGAAAGGCGGCCCAATTCGAGGAGCACCCGAGGCGTCCGGCTGGCGAACGCCCCCCCTCCCTCATGCAAACTCCACCGATCGCTTTTTGCCAGAGTGACACGCTTCACCGGTTGAATTCCCACCTCCGCAGAGCCGTTCGAAGCAGGGCCAGACTCTTTGAAGATGAGGCTCTCCGGATCTTGCTCCCCCAGATGGACACCCTCTGTTCCCATAATCCACAGCACCCACCAAGCAGGGGGGAAAGCTGCCACAGGCCCCCTTGGAAGAGGCTGGTACAACACTGCACATACACACACCCTCAGAGTCCTCGACTTACAACCACAACGGAGCCCCAAATTTCCGTTGTTAAGCAAGGCAGTTGTTAAGTGAATTTTGTCCCCTTTTTTTTCACCCTTTTTGGCCACAGTTGTTAAATGCATCACTGCAGTTGCTAAGCAAATCATCAGTCGTAAGTGTGAAAACCAATTCTAATTCACTTTTTTTAGTGTCATCGTATCTCCAATCAATAGAGGGTTGTAACTTGAGAACCATCTGTGCACACAACTCAGCCAACCCTTTGGGCATCCAACAGATGTGCCAGCTTTGTTGCTGCCCCCTTCCCCCCCTGGCCTGCAGACCCCTCCCTCTACCAGCAGCAAACCCCCTCGGGCTCCCCCTGCCCCCACTCACCTGCAGGCGGGTGGGAGTGGCCGCATCCAGCATCACCAGGTCCTTCAGGAAGGTGCCCAGGTAGGGGATCACGCCCTGCAGGGACACCGGAGGTTAAGGACCATGCCCCCCCCCGTCCTCTCCTGGAGACCAGCCCCCCTCCTTGAGATCAGGCCCCCCCTCACCAATGGGCGTTGTTCCAGCAGCCTCCGCTGATGCTTGCGATGGGGGAGCTCGGCCCCTCCCGCTGCTGCTCCAGGCCCAGCTTCCTGGGGGAGCAAAACGGAAAGAGCTGGGAGGGGGAGGAAACACCCCCCTCCCATAGCCCCCCAAGGCCTACAGGAGCCCCCATAATGCAGCACTGAAACGGGAGGGGCACAGCAAACACCCAGCTTCGATCCACCATCAAACCAAGCCTCAAATCCCCTTCAAGGGTCTTGGGGGGACACATCACCCCCTGCTAGGATGCCACCGGGGATGATGGGAGTTGAAAACCCAAGGACGGTGGGAGGCACCCCTGTCAGGGAGGGGGTGCAAACGATCAATCAATACTTCCAAGCCAGGGGAATACCACAGTCGTGTTTTCTGTCCCTCCAGAAAACGGGCACCAGAGAAATGAAGGATGTAAAGCCCTGTTTATCTAAACGTGAACAACTACACAGGCCTCCAAAGCTGTTTCCTCTCAGCCTCTCTTCTCTTCCCATTTCTCCCCCCTCCCCTCCCGGTCCATGGAAAAACCTCTCCACAGAACTGGTCCCTGGTGCCCCAAAGGTTGGGGAGGGGGAGGCGCTGCCAAGGTGAAAATCACGGCAACTGGACATATTAAACTGAGACGGATTGTTACCCATCCAAGTAAAGGGGTTTCCCCCCAAAACGATTTACATATTGCATTTCATTTTGGGGAGAAACCCCTGCAGTCAGTATGGCAGAGCTCATTCATTTCAACGGTCTCTCTGTGCTTAACCCCATTTTTTTCTCCATTTTGACTGAAGAAAGAAGTTACTTGGATGAGTAACGAAACGTCTCTGTTTAATAATTGCCTTTTTGATTCAGTCTTCATTTACATGTTACGTGCAGTTGTTTGCCCTACCAGGTGTGGTTTTTCGCAACGGGAGTAGATTTATTTATTTATCCAATTTCTATACCTCCCATCTCACCTAAGCAACTGTTTGTAGTTTCTTGGCTACGGTATTGTTTTCTGCTTGGTTGTTTGTCTGGGGTTAATCCCTGCTTATCTGGGCATTAGCTATTGGAGGGGATCCGTTCTGGGTACTTTTTGTTTCCTTCTTAGTTTTCTTGCCGTCTCGTTCGAATGGGGAGCTAACCTGTTTCATCTCTTTGCGGCTGTTGATGGCTGATTTGTCTGAATGACAGCCTTGCACAAATTTCCTAGAATTTTTACATTTAGCTTGGTCTAGGATGCACAGCGGAAACTATGATCAAGTCTGTCCATATGCTGAATTTTCACCATTTGGTGTTCATGGATTCATTTGCTCATCTCGGCGTCTTTAACCTTGGCATCTTTAAGACTTGTGGACTTCAAGTCCCGGAATTCCTCAGCCATCATCCCTGGGAGTTTGAAATCCACAAGTCTGAAAGTTGCCAAGGTTGGAAACTCCTGTGCTAATCTGCCTGTGTATCTTTGACAATGGTTGTTGCATTTATTACGCTGTATATTGGAGATGACTCCTGTTTTCTTTTTTCCTCTGGAGCTTCCGGCTCTCTTTATTTATTTATTTTATTTATTTATTGAATTTCTATACCGCCCTTCTCCCAAAGGACTCAGGGCGGTGAACAGATTAAGATTTCATATACATATACTATTTTTTTTAATAAATAGTAAATAATAAATTGAGTCAACTTGGTGTATCTACTAAGACCTTGGCATAGAATTTAGATGTTTATGCTAGCCCTGCTTGTTGGAATAGAAAGGTCTTCAGGGCACGTCGGAAAGTGCGAAGATCTGGGATTAATCGTATTCCAGGTGGTATTTTGTTCCAAAGCGTAGGTGCCCCCACAGAGAAGGCTCTCTCCCTTGGAACTACTAGATGACATTGTTTTAATGATGGAACTGTGAGTAGGCCTACTCTGTGGGAGCGTGTTGGTTGGTGGGAGGTTATCGGTTGCAGCAGGTGGTCTTGTAAGTACTCAGGTCCTAAGCCATGGAGCACTTTAAAGGTAAGAACCAACACCTTGAAGCGCACTCGGAAGGCCACCGGAAGCCAGTGCAGCTCGCGTAGAAGAGGTGTTACGTGCGAGCGCCATGTTGCTCCCATAATTACTCGCGCAGCTGCATTCTGGACCAGTTGGAGCTTCCGGGTGCACTTCAAGGGGAGCCCCATGTAGAGAGCATTGCAGTAATCAAGTCGGGAAATGACGAGGGCTTGAGTGACTGTGCATAATGAGTCCCGGTCTAGAAAGGGACGCAATTGGCGAATCAGGCAAACCTGATAGAAAGCTCCTCTCCTCCTCTTGATCCATTTAATATGTTTTGGAGAGGTTTATAGTTGGTTTGTGTGTTATGGTGATGCTGTGTGGTGACAATCGTCCTTTCGTTGTTTCTGAGATATTTTCAACGTATGGCAACAGCTTAATAGCAGTGACTGTGAGAGGGATCCTGCAGTCTTAGTGAGCAACCAGCTAAATAGGAGTCAGCTGTGTGCAGCGGCAGCTAAAAAAGCCAATGCAATCCTAAATTGCATTAACAGCGGGATACAATCCAGATCAAGGGAGGTCGTAATACCACTCTATAAAGCCTTAGTAAGGCCACACCCAGAGTACTGCATCCAGTTTTGGTCCCCACACTATAAAAAAAGATGTTGAGCCTCTAGAAAAAGTGCAGAGAAGAGCAACCAGGATGATGAGGGGACTGGAGGCTAAAACATACGGTGAACGGTTGCAGGAACTGGGCCTGCCTCGTCTAGTGAAGGGAAGGGCCAGGGGAGGCATGAGAGCAGTCTTCCTATATTGGAGGGGCTACCACAGAGAGAAGGAAGGGGCTCAAGCTATTTTCAAAGGCACCTGAAGGAATAATGGATGGAAACTGATCAAGGAGAGATTCAACCTGGAAATCAGGAGAAATTTTCTGACGGTGAGAAAAATCAACCGATGGAACAAAAGTTGCCTTCAGTGGTTGTGGGGCAGAAGTGGGTTTCTGACCAGTTCTGCAGAACCAGTAGCAGAAATTTTGAGTCGTTCGGAGAACCGGTAAATACCACCTCTGGCTGCCCCCCCCCCCAATCAATTCTCTGCCTGCCAAGTCCCAGCTGACCGGGAGGGAATGGGGATTTTACAGTATCCTTCCCCTGCCATGCCCACCAAGCCACGCCCACAGAACCGGTAGTAAAAAATTTGGAAACCCACCACAGTTGTGGGGGCTTCATCACTGGAGGCTTTCAAGACTGCCATCTGACAGAAATCCTGTGGGAGGGTTGGACTAGATGACCTACAAGGCCCCTTCCGGCTCTGTTAAGCCATAAACCTTGCCCTTTTCACACCTGAGGCTGGTTGTGTTGTAGTGGGTTGAGTTTAACAGGTCCAACTAGAATGGTCAGGTATATTTTAACAAAGCTGCCTTTGTCTCCGTTTTGCTGGAAAACGGCCGTCTCTTTCCTTTTTCTGGTGTCCTGGGGTGCTGTAATGCGCTCGTATCCGTCTGAATTCTGTTCTTACAAAAGTTGGGTTGTTATTCGGTTACCAAGTTACTTGGAAACAAAGAGACCAAGAGGGATGGGAACAAAATGACTAGAATACCTCCTTGTCAGCAGCCAACACCCAGATAAGCAGGGATTAACCCCAGACAAACAACCAAGCAGAAAACAATGACCTCATCAAGGATTTACGGAAGAGAAAATCACACCCACATCAACACTGGCAGCTGCTGTATGAAAACAGAGAGCAAACCACACACTCACTAGCACTGAAGGTGTGACCTAGTCTGGTAACGAAACGTCCGAAAACAAACAAACAGAGAGCACTAAGGACTCCACAGTCCATTCCTGAGCCACAGAGATTGTCTTCTATTGCTACCAGCCAGATAAACGGGGATTAATACCAGACAAACCATTGAGCATTAAACAATTCCAAGGAACTACCAAGGGGGAAATCGCACTCCCACCAACACTGGCAAGGCATGCTATTCTATATAAATGGGGAGCAAACCCCACACTCCCTCACACTGATGAGGTTACATAGATGGAAAACAAAACACCTCACAAGCAAACAACCAAAGCTCAAATGATCACAGTTCAACCCTGAGATATAGACGTTCTCCATCACAATTCCTTCTCCTGCTGAACTTCCTGGGGTGGGGCTGCATCTACAGGGGAAATTTCCAGCCCCTCCCCTGCAACTCACAGCCCGGGCAGCAGGGGGGAGAGCACCATGGGGCCTTACCTGGAAGAGGAGCTGCCGGCTTTGGCTGTAGTTATCCTGCTCCGAGCAAATGGTGCAGAGCTCCTCGTAGCAACGGGCAGACTCCCTGCCAACAGAGAAGGCGCCTGATTTCCTTGAAGAAGGGGGACACCCCACCCCGGACCCCCAGGATCAGACCCTCAAGATCTGGTCCTACAGAAATGTTGCCATTATGGGCCTAATGGCCCCTTATTGAAAAATGGGGCTCCCGGGGACACAGAGCCCATCCTCCACTGCCTCTTGGAGGCAGAGGATCTGGCCCTTCCTGGGATGGCTCCTGCTTCCCAGAATTCCCTTCTCCCAGCCCTGTTTCTGGGGCAAATTTAGGCACATCTGGAAAAGTGGCCCAGCCTTTTCAGAATTATCAGTCAAAGCACATTTCCCCATATACTGTAAACTGGCTCTGCATTCCAGGAATTCCTTGACTTACGACCACAACTGAGAGCAGCGTTTCCATTGCTAAGCAAGGCAGTGGTTAAATGAATGACGCTCCCTTTTACAACCATTAAGTGAATCACTGCTGTTAAATGAACCACGCGGGCGTAAAACGAATCCGGCTTCCCCACTGGCTTTGCTCATCCGGAAGCCGGCTAGGAAGATCCCAAGTGGTGATCACATGACACCCCTTCCCCCCCCCCGCCCCGCTGGATGTTGCAACCGTCGCAAATACATGGCCGTTGGGGGACGCCTGAATTTTGTGTGTGGAAAACATTTTTTGGAGGGCTGTTGTAAGTTCATAGTCACTAATTGAAGGGTTGTAAGTCAAGGACTAATTGTATTTTAGAACTCTTTAAAATCACTTTAAGGGGGAGAGGTTATAGCAATCTAGCAGCATTGAAAAAGCAGCACCCCCTTTTCCACAGGGGGGTCCTCGTTCCCCCAAACCTCCATCTTGGCCGGGGCCCTTTCAATTGCCTCACAAGGAGGCAGGGCCCATTTTCCTCCCACCCCACAGATCAGGCATTCGGCATGGGGCAGGGGAGCGAGAAGGGGCAGCTGGTGGCTCCTTCCCACCCCCTCCTCACCCACCTGGAGGTCTCCTCCCAGGTCCGCTTCAGCCGGTGCAAAGACGTGGACTGCAGGGCGGAGACCACGGCGTAGAGCGAGGAAAAGTTGCGCAGGAGGAAACACTCCTGAGAGGGGACAAAAAAAAAAGAGAGAGAAGAGAGAGGGGGGTGTTGGGGGTCCTGATACGGGAGGCCATTCCTGGGAGGGCTGAATCAGGACCCACCTCAGCCACGCAGATCCACTTCTCCAGCAGCCGGGCCCGCTGGGTGGCACGCAGCCCCGTGTCCCACAGGCAGGAAAAGATCACGGCGTTGGCCACGAGGTTAAACTGGGCCACGGTGGCCCGGACGGTGGGGCAGTCCCCCTCGTGGCCCTTCTTGTCGCGCTGAGACCAGGCGGAGCCGAGGCACTCGTGGGGCACCAGGCGCAGGAAGAGGTCCTGGAGGGGAACAGCCAGGGAGGGGTCACCGGAGACCAGACATGTCTCTCCCCACCTCAAAACAGACACCACGCAACCACGCAGCAGATACACTGGGGCAGCGGTGTCCAACTCAAGGCCTGCGGGCTGGATCCAGCCCACAAAGTGCTCAGATCTGGCCCGTGGGGCTGCCCTGGAACAGTGAGGGACAGGTGCCTCTGCCAGTGAAAACGGAGCTCAGGAGGGCCGTACGCGGCCTTCCCAAGCTCCGTTTTCACTGGCAAAAGGTTGCAGGAGGCCATTGCAGCCAAAAACGGAGCTCGGGAGCCTGTTTTCCCTGGCAGACCACTCAGGTTGCAACAGACGCCCCCAACGTGAGTGACGTCAAGCTGGCCATGCCCACCCTGGCCACGCCCACCTCAGCCTCCTCCTCCCCCCCCACCCGAGGTCAAACACAACCCTGATGCGGCCCTCAATGAAATCAAGCTAGACGCCCCTAGACCAGGAGAAAGAACACTATCGTAACCTTCGCTTTCATTGAGATCAACCAAGGTTCTAGTCCACATGAAGGAAGCAAATGCACCTGAAAGAACACCGCCAGTTCTAACGGTCAGAGTGCTAGTGGGGGCCAGCAGAGCCAGACTCAGAGACCCCTCCTCTTCTGAAACGGGGTTGCTATGCAGGAAGCTCTTCCATCATACCCTTGTGACCGCCATCTTGACTTTCTTTGACCAGACCCCAAAGAGTCCGCTGGGGCAACAGAGGGATCACAAGCAAACCCCTCCGGCCCCTCGGAGCTGCCTTACAGAGAGATGGGCAGTCAAGAAATAAGTAAACATGAGCCACAGGTGTCAAACTCAAGGCCGGGGGGCTGGATCTGGCCCATGGGCACACCGGGAAACACGAAGGACTAGGCCGCGGTGTCTCTGCCAGAGAAAACAGAGCTCGGGAGGGTCACGCGCAGCCTGCCCAGGCTCCCTTTTCAGCGCGACAGCTTCCTGCAACTCTCTGCCAGTGAAACAGAGCCCAGGCGGCACGTGGGCTCCCTGACTCCATTTCCACTGGCAAAGGGCTCCAGGAGGCCCTCGTGGCCAAAATGGAGCCTTGATGAGTGACGTCAAGCTGGCCATGCCTACCCTGATCACGCCCCTGGCCACACACACACACACACCGCTCCCCTCCCTCCCGAGGTCAAACACAACCCTGATGTGGCCCTCAATGAAATTGAGTTTGATACCCCTGGTCTATGGAGGTTCTCAGCCATCCAGGTCATGAGTGTCTCAAGAGGCAACAAAGACCCTACAGGAGCTCCTCCATGACAGATAAGAAAGAAGACAATAAACGAAGCAATGTTGTCATTCTGTATGTTGCAGGCATATCAGAACAGCTCAGGAGGATCTTCAGCCAACACAACATACGCACACACTTCAAACCGAAGGATACACTAAGGCAGAAGCTTGTCCACCCCGAAGATAAGACTCCCAAGACAGAAACTGAGCAACGTGGCATATGCAGTACAATGCAGTGAGCCATGTGCAGATCACTGGGGAAGCAAAACAGCCACTTCACAAACAAATGGCACAACATAGGAGAACAAACCCATCAGGATTAGATTCAGCAGTCCATCTCCATTCAAAGGACACGGGCCACTCTTCTGAAGACAGCAAAGTCCACAATCTGGACAGGTTTGAAAGAGGGGTCCAAGAGGCCATCTACGTCAAAATTGAGGAACCCTCTCTCAACAGAGGGGGGGGGGGATATGACGTCACCTATCTCCAATCTACAACAAAGTCCTTTCAACCGTTCCAAGAAGGCTCCACACCCATTTGCACCCCTCAGGTGACGCCGAGGACACAGACAAACCTCCAAGTGGCCTCAGGTGACCAGCTGGGAATATAAATCCTTCCCTTCCCCACCATCCAGTTAGAGCTGAAGAAGCTTCTGGGATGAGAAGTAAAATGTCTTCAAAGAAAAACCCGAAAGTCCAGTTGCCTCTTGGGAAAAGGCACCTTGGGGAGAGCCACAGGTAAGAAAAGAACCACGAAGGTATAAAAGCCGAAAGGAGGCCTCTGAGGAGCCCGCAATGGAGGCACACAACCTCCAGGTGGCGCACTGCAGAAAAATTTAGGCGCACTGCAGGAAAAAATAACTTCTGGGTATTCCACAGAGAAAAAATAAAGGGGGCAGCTCAGCTCTGAGCCCTCCAAGCCAGGCGTGGGGCCTGGATACCCTAAACCCCTTATAAGCCATTGCCCTTTGGCAGGGCGCTCCCCAAAATCCTTTTCCTCCCCACAACTCTGTGGCCAGGGGAGTACGGAGAGATGCCACAGCTGGAAAGGGAGGGTGCAGGCCTCAGCCCGGCCCTCCGCACTCACCCCGTCCTGCGCTGTGAGGTGCGCAGCCACCTCTTCCGCCTGCAGCCCCAGGATGTAGTGGGGATCGGGGTCCCCATCTTGGCCGGGGCCCTCCTCTCCTCCACGCTCAACCACCAGAGAGTCCCTCCTGCTCGGAACTTCTGGCAGGCTCTTCTCGGGCCCCAGGCTGCTTCCCCAGGCCCAGTGCAGCCAGCTCACCAGCTGTTCCCGCAGGTGGGGCTCCAGCCCCATAAAGTCCTGAGGGTAGCCGTCCAGCCAGGAGCAGAGCAGCGAGGCCAGGGCTCTGCAGGGAGGGGGAAGACAGAGACACACTCAGGGCTGGACCCCCACCTCTGCCCCAGCCGGGAGCAATGGTGCAAACTCGCCCAGCACGACCTCACTGACCAACCAGCAGGGCCCTGATATTTTGAGATTAACTGCTCCTGGTGCGGGAGGTTCTGCAGAGACCTTAGACAAACAGCTGCTGGTCTGGATCTTCCCTTGGTCTGCACCAGCTTAGCCTGAGCAGCTCCAAGGAGGGCGGTGCAGGGAACAGCCTGTCTCCCCTCCCTGGTCAGGTTCCCCCACTGGGTGGAGACCGGCAACCCCAAGGCCGGGATGGACTGGCCAGCTGCAAAGCTCAACTGAGGGACGGCCCCTGCAAGGGGGGGGGGGACACAGATGTGGCCGCAAAGGATGAAAAGGGCCCAATCCAGAACAGGGGTGTCTCTGAGCATGGCAGGGTCAGCCACTGCAGAAGGAGAAGCCCCCATTTTACGAGCAAAGGGGGGAGGGATGACAGCCAGAAGGGGGAGACTCACCGCCGCAGGTCCTCCATCTTTTGGGGGCTGCGAGCATTGGATCCGGTCACTGCCTGGAGCCTATTGGGGGTGGGGGTGGGGGAGAGAAACAGAGCAGCTTCAAAAAATAGAAGGATGGCTTCCCCCCCCAGGCCTGTCCCCTGTTACCTTCACAACAGCCCTGCGAGGTGGGCCAGGCTGAGAAGGATGGAGGTGCAGGGCCTCCCAGCCTGGCTCTCTAAGGAGGATCCCTGTGGGCGGCACCTGTGGAATCCCACCTGCGACCCCCGCACCCCTCCCCCAGACCACCCACCTCTCCAGGAGGAGCCCCAGAACGACGGTCGGCTGGGCGAAGCTGCGGTAGGTGGCCAGGAAGGCCGGCCGGTAGCCCGCGTCCCCGAGAGCCGGAGCCTCCAGCAGGTGCCGCACCAGGCGGGGCAGCGAGCCGGCCTTCAGCGCCCGGGACTGCGCGGCGGCGGCGGCGCCGGGAAAGGAAGTCCCCGCGTTGCCCTCGGACGGCTCCGCTGCGCCGGCCGCCCCCTCGACCTGCAGGGGGAGAAGGAGGCAGGCGGAGAGCGGGAAGGAAGCGGCGCCCCGAGCCTCGCCCGAGCCCCGCCGGCCCCGCCGCCCCACTTACCCCGCTGCCGGCGCCTCCGCCGGGCCCCTCCGGCCCCCGCGCGCTCACGGTGTAGACGGCGCCCTCCTCCGCCTCCTCCCACGACGACAGCCGGGCCTGCGGGGAGGGGGAGGAAGAGGGTCTGCAGGCGCCCGGGAGACCCCCCCCTCGCCCCCCCCCGGCTCCCCCCGGTCCCCCCCTGCAGCTACCTTGGCGGGCAGGCAGTACCAGCGCGTGCGGGTCAGCGGCGGCCCCTCGGCCGCGCCCCCCGGCTCCAGGCAGCCCCCCAGGCGGAGGAGCCCCTTCATGGGGAGGGGGCCGCCACCCACCGCCGGGCCTCGCCTGCCCCGCCAACCTGCTGCGCCTTCCGCTTCGCCCGCCCAGCGCCACTTCCCCAAACAGGCCGGGCTGCATTCCTGCTCCCGGGCGCTCCGCTGCAGGCAGGCGGGCAAGCTCCGGGGACGCCCAGCACGCCTCGCCCGGCGGGAGCGGAGCCCCCCCCGAGCTGCTCACCGGCGCCGCGTCCGGCTGGCGCCGCTCCTGGGCATCGGGGCTGCGGCTGCGGACGGCTCGGAGCGTCACCGCCGCCTCGCCCTCGCCGTCGCCCGGCAGCAGGAGGGAGCGCAGCGAGCGGCTCAGCATCCGGACCCGCCGCGCCTCCGGGACGGGCTCGCGGGCGGCGCGGAGGAGCCCCTCGGCCGGCTCTAGCCGTCCAGGCGCATCGCGGGGAAGCCGGGAGCCTCCCGGGGGGCGTCGCTGGGCCGGAGGCGGCTCTGACGGGAGGCCGGGCCGAGGAGGTGGCAGGCCGGATGGCGCCGCGCCAGAGCCTGCAAGCGGATCCGGCTGAGAGCAGAGACGCGGCCGCCGAGCGGACCGGCTGTCCGGACGTTTCCTTCCTGCCTCGTTAAGGCAGGGCGAGCGCAGGGCGGACCCGGGAAACGCCGCAGTCGCTCGCTGGGCTTCAGGGCTGCGGCCAAGGCTGCGGTCGGGGAGGGCGGGCGATGGGAGCTGGAGTCCCCCGATGCTTCGGGTGGGGAATTCATTGCCCCCCCCTCGAGACCACTTCGGAACTGGCTGCCTCCCCCCAAGAGGAAAGGGCCCAGCTGGGCTGGAAGGAGCGGGGGGGGGGGGCAGGCAGAGCCCCCTGTAGCACCCAGCAGCTGCAAACAAGCCAAGGACAGCCCCCCCCCCCATTTCAACCTCCGTTAGTTGTGCCAATTGCGGAACCAGGGCCTGCCAGAGCCTTCAACGGAGCCACAAGAAGGAATGCCCCCCCCCCAACCATTACAAAGAGCTGCTCAGCTCACCAGGAACCAGAGAACAGAGTCACCTAGCATCCCCATCCACTCCCACTACAGCAACCCTCATCCCCAGCCAGAACCACCTAGACCAGACCTGGGCATTTCAGTGTCTGAGCCACGTCCATCTCTCCTTCTCTGGTCCTCGTGAGGTCGGTCGGAACAAACAAACACCACCCACACCAGACCACTGTGTCACATTCAGCTTGGAAGAGGCCTTTGTTTCTTCAACTCACCTTGTGTGTCCGTGCCTGCCTACACAACTGGCTATGTTCGGCCCTCCACAACAGCCCCAGCTTCTCTTGTGGCCCCCAGGGAAGGTGAATGGCCCACCCTCAGCCACGATTGGCAATGGCCCCGTCCTGCACTCTCCATTCTGGATGGGAGACCACCTGGAAGCCCCAAGCCTTTGGCCCTGCCACAACCACAGCACTCGCCCCCCCCCCCCGCCCCAAGGAAGAGACGGCGAGAGGCCCGTGAGGAAAATGTTTTATTAGCACAAAAGGTTTACTTCTTCTTGGAGACGCCCACCGTTCTGCCACGGCGCCCGGTGGTCTTGGTGTGCTGGCCACGGACACGGAGGCTGGGAAAGAATGGGAGGGACCCATCAGGACGGCAGACAGGAAGGGGTCCCTGAGGCCATCCACCCCACCCCCGCTCACTCCAGGAGCCCCGAGTGCGGCTGCTGGGGCAGAGGGCTGGCCCCCCTCCCCCCCCCACTCACCCCCAGAAGTGGCGCAGGCCCCGATGGGCCCGGATCTTCTTCAGGCGCTCCAAATCCTCACGCAGCTTGTTGTCCAGCCCGTTGGCCAAGACCTGTTGGAAGGGGGAGGAGGAGGTCTCGGCAAAGGGTCCCCTGCCCGGCCTCTGTGCCCAAACATCCCCTAGCCCTCTGGCCCACCCCCGGGAAAGGCCCGGCCCCCGGCTCTCACCTGGCTGTACTTGCCATCCTTGACGTCCTTCTGCCTGTTGAGGAACCAGTCGGGGATCTTGTACTGCCGGGGGTTCTGCATGATGGTGATGACGCGCTCGACCTGGGGAGACCGAGAGGTCAGAGGGGCCCCGCTGGGCAGGGCACGAGGCCCCGTCCAGCCTGGAATGATGGAGCCGAGGGTGGGAAGGAGGGGCTCCCGCCAGAAGATCAGCTGGACGCCAATTGGGTCCACCGACAACCCCACCCCACGGACACACGCGCACACCCACAGCTGGCAATGAGCCCCCGTTCCCCACAGGGGAACAGCCTCCCACGGACACTCCCAGTGCCTGCTGGACAACCAGCCGGATGCTGTGCGGAAGGGCTGGGCCAGAACAATTTCTGCCTTGGCTTCCAGGGAAGAGACAAGGCCTTGTTTTGGGGCTCCGGACCCCTCCCCTCCCCTCGTGGAGTTCCAAAAAAAGGGCTGGGGGTAGAATCGTAGGAGGACCCACCACGCCATTCATGATAGCTATTTTGCCTCCAGAGGGGTCCTGGGTCTCCCTGCTCACCAAGAGGCTCTAGCCACTCCAGGGACTCCCCACCCCACCCCGGCTTCATCCTCCCCCTCCCCAAAATCCAGACCCCCACAGCTCCCCAGCCCTTCTCACCTCATCCTCCGTGAGCTCCCCAGCCCGCTTGGTCAGGTCAATGTCCGCTTTCCGCAACACCACGTGAGCGTAACGCCTGCCCACCCCCTGCGGAGGGAAGCGGGAGACGCTCAGAGGGGGACCCCCGGGGATGCCAGGCGGAACACCCGCCCCACCCGTCCCAGGGGCCGTCTGGTCCAGTTGCTTGCGCCTCCGGGAACAGAATGAGACACTCTTCCCATCAGCATTCACAAGTCACCTGACTTTATGAATTCACACAATTTAGCGACTCCAGACGGTGCTCAAAGCCAAGATGGGGGGGGGGGGGGGGGGAAGTGTCATGTTTTCAGATCTGAGCACAACAAAGTGGGGCTTCCATTGCAGCTTTTCTGCCCCCCCACCTCCCCATTCAAAGCCGATACAGCAGAGCCCCAATGCTTTGGGGTGCTTTTTAACCAATCTGCCTTTGCACAGCAAAAAATTCCAGACTCTTAGGGTTCTCTTGGCTGCTGACCCAGGTGGGTGGAACTGGAACAGCCCCCTTAATGAAGGCCCCCCCGGGGGGGGGGGGGCAAACCCAAGACCCTCACTCAGCTCTTGGTGTCAAGGAGGCTGGCCTGGCCGGAGCAGAACCGGTCTCAAGGGAAGCATCGGTCAGTTATTATTAACGTTATTCAATTTCTAAGCTTATGCAATCAGATGCCTTTTCTCGGGCATTAGACCCCCCTAAGGCAGCTCTGTAGGGATCCTGCACATACAGTCAGTCCTCGACTTACAAAAGTTCACTTAATGACCACTTCAAAGTTACAACAGCACTAATTATCTAATTTCTCATATTCTCAATATATATCTTTGTATCATTATCCTCTAATTAGTAAAATATGAACATGGGGACGAAGCACAAGGGATTTGTAACCTACCAACACACTGTTTCTAATTGTTATGGAAGATGGATTTTTTTTGTTTGTTTAAAAATAAAATATGTTTTCCAAAAAAGAAAAGTTACAACAGCACTGAAACAGGTGACAGGACAGTTTTTCACACTTACGGCCGCTGTGCCATCCCCATGGTCATGTGATCGAAATTCACTTGGCAACTGACTCGTATTTACGACGAGCAAAGGGGAAAGCCAGATCCGCTTAACAACCGTGTTACTAAGTTAAAAAATGCAATGATTCTACTTAACAGCGGCAAGAAAATTCGTAAAAGGAGCTAATGTTTCATTTAGCAACAGAAATTTGGGGCTCCGTTGTGGTTGTACCCCCCGGACTACCTCTATGGGCATGTCAGGGGCTCCACAGGCGCTTTGGCAAGAGCTGCCAGTGCCAGTCAGGGCTCCGTCCAGCCCCCCCTCCCCCCCCCTGCACAGCCCCCTGGCCATCGTACAGTAGCCCCACCACCCCCCACCGGGATGGCCGGGGCTTCCCAGGGCCTCCTCACCCACCTTGATGGCGGTGATGGCGAAGGCGATCTTGCGCCGCCCGTCGATGTTGGTGTTGAGGACACGCAGGATGTGCTGGAACTTCTCTGGGATCACGAGCGACTGGTGGGGAGAAGGAAGCGGTTGCGTGAGAAACGGCCTTGCAAGGGGGGACAAGCCCAGGGGGGACGAGCTGTCCTCCTGGGACGCAGCTTGGCTCCCTGGCGCGAGACTCCTGCGTTGTCCCCATTGCAGTGCCCCCCCCTTGCCCCGGAGCATCAAGAAAGCCCCACTGAGCTCCGCTGCTCTTCTCCGCGGGCAGCACCAGAGACCAAGGCTGGAGAAGAGGAGGGCAGCAGCCGGGCACCGGTGCCATTTAGCCCATGGCACCCAGAGGTCATGCAAACACTGACCTAATAAACACAATGCTAATAAGCTATATTACAGATAGTTCTCGACTTACAACTGTTCAATTAGTGACCGTCAAAGTTACAACGGCACTGAAACAAGTGGTTTTGCACAATTTCAGATGCTTTGCAACTGGCTCATATTTACGACGGTTGCAGCGCCTCGGGGGTCTCGCGATCCCCTTTTGCGACCTTCTGACCAGCAAAGTCCAGGGGGAAGTCTGATTCACTTATTACCTGTGTTGCTAATTTAAAAACGGCAGTGATTCACTTAACAACCGGGACAAGAAGGTCGTAAAATGGGACAAAACTCAATGTCTCTCACAACAACAGAAACGATGGGCTCAATTGTGGTCGTAAATCGAGGAATGCATGCACAAGTCCAAACCCAATTACAGGTTTAAACAAATGCGCGCATATAAACTATGTTGGCCATGCAACACACGAGCTAAAGCAAACTAGGATGAAACCATGATAAAAGAGAGGCCCAGACTCGCCACAGGACACGTGTCAGAGGCCCAGGGGGCGACCCAGGCCGGACCCCCGAAGTTCAAGCGGTCCAATTCAACCTGGGGAGGGTGAAGCTCTGCCCCGCCCGGGGAGCGACCCATTCCAGCCCCCCGGTCCCCGCATCAGACCCCCGACGGCCCCGAGCCCCCTCCTGACCCGCCGAGCGCGGCCCCCGCGGCGGATGGCGGTGGATTATTGGCCTCCCCATCCCTCACCATGGCTGCGCGCCGGCTCCTCTCGCTCTCGACTCGGCCGGAAAAGGAAGCGGCGCAGCGCGAGAGGCCCGACGTCGGTCCCGCCCCCGGAGCCGAAGTGAAACTACCGGCACTTCCGGTATGGCGACCATAGAGTTAGAAACGAACGAGCGTCGCTCGCCGCCTTAGACTACTAGGCCACTTGGGCCTACATCATAGAGAGATAAAATGTAGAGGAGACTTGAGGCCATATCGTACAGTCAGAACATCTCTGCGAGCGAGGGATGAAGTGTGCCCGCCCTATTGTGTCCGGAGGGGAAACTAGAAAGGAGAAACAAAAGTTCCGTCTCGCTTTACACTCAGAAGCGCCTTTTTTATTCTTTTTCCAGACGGAAGGAAGTCTCAGTGACTCCTGCCGCGGCGGCTAACGTTCGCCGCAGGGATCCCTGGGAGTCGGAGGTCCTTTGGGCCCAGGTATAGAAGGGACCGGAAGTGCCCTTCCGCAACTCGGAAGTGGTCCAGCCGGTGCAGCGATGGCGTCCGCGGCGGGCTCCGAAGCGGAGGAGATGCGGCGGCGCCCGCAGGGACAGCTCGGCCCGGGGGACACGGAGGAGGAGGAGGTGGGCGGCGCTCGGTCTCCCTCCCTCCTTTCCTTCCTCGGCCTCGCTTCGGGGCCGTCTATCCCGGCCACGCCCCCTTTCACCTTTGACCCCGTCGCCCCCCCCCCCGGCAGTAGCACCTGGCGGGTGGCCGCCTGCGACCTTGGGGGTCCCGGAGGCGACGCACCGGTGGAGTCTCGGGCTGCCTGCGGGACCGGCGGAGATGCTACTCCCGTGCAAGGCCGCTTCCACCCCTCCGGGCTCTCCTGGGGCGCCCCCTCCCTTCCTCTGGGGGGGGGGTGAAGACCCCTCCCCCAGGCCCCCCAGGCCAAGGGCGGCCCCGCCTGGACGTTCCCACGATGCCCCTCTGCAGGGAGCCTGGTCTGCGCATGACAGCTGCACCTGTGCCCCAGCTGCCTGCCAGGGGCGCCCCATCAGCTGAAGGGGCTGCAGGAGGGGCTCTTCCCCCTCCCCCCACCTGCCTCTTTGGGGGGGGCTTATCCCGACCCCTCCCCCACCTGACTGCGGGGGGGGGAGGCGAAGACCCCTCCTCTCTCTCTCCCCCCCCCCTCCCTCCCTCCCTCCCTCTCTCTCTCTCTCTCTCTCTCTCACACACACACACACACACACACACACACACACACACACACACACACGGCCTTGGACATCTGCCCTATGGCGATTCTAGGGCTCTGTATAATGGCGATTTTATCATTGCCAACATAGTTCATATGCGCACATTGTTTAAACCTGTCATTGGGTTTGGAGGTATGCAGGTAGTCAGATTAAATTCAGATTCACAGAGTTGGAAGGGACCTTGTAGGTCATCTAGTCCAACCCCTCCCCCACCTAATCAGGAGACTCTCTTACCCCATTTCTGACAGAGGGCAGTCCCGTCTCTTCTTGAAAGCCTCCAGAGATGGAGCTCCCACCACTTCCGAAGGCAACTTCTGTTCCACGGGTTGATGGTTCTCACTGTCAGAAAAAAATTCTCCTTATTTCCAGGTTGAATCTCTCCTTGTTCAGTTTCCATCCATTCTTCCTTGTCTGGCTTGACCCCCTTCCTCCTCTCTGGGGCAGCCCCTCGAATATTGGAAGATGCTATCATGTCTCCCCTGGTCTTTCTCTTCACTAGACTAGCCATACTTACAAGCCAACATTTCTGTTGTTAGGTGAGACGTTAAGTGAGTTTTGCCCCATTTTATGACACAGTTCTTGTCACAGTTGTTAAGTGAATCACTGCCGTTTTTAAATTAGTAACACAGGGGATAAGTGGCTTTCCCCATGGACTTTCTGGGTTGGAGGTAGTCAAACCCATAAAGGAGAATCTTTGTAGCCCAGGGTTGACATGGGGGTCCCTGGCTGTTTGCTGGGGTTTTTTGTGAAGATGTTTCATTACCTGACTAGGGATCTGCATCAGGGCTAATAAGAAATGGGATTTGCTCCAGGGGTGAAATGTAACATTTGTTACTACCGGTTCTGTGGGCGTGGCTTGATGGGGGTGGGGTAATGTGACAGTGGGCGTGGCCAACCGTTTTTTAAAACTTTTCAAAGCTTTTTTTCTAATGCAAAAAAATGCTTTTGAAAGTAAAAGAAAACATCTGGGATCCTCAGAGGCTTTTCAAAGCATTTTTTTCCTGCAACCTCTTGGCCGAAGAGGTGGTTAAAAAAAAATGCTTTGACAAGCCTCTGAAGATCCCAGCTGAGTTGCCTGATCGGCATTTTTTTGTCGGAAGAGGTTGTAGAAAAAACGCTTATAAAAATAAAAAAAAGCCTCTGAAGATCATGCGGCTCAGCTGGGCATGGGGGGGGGCGCAGGTATTTTTGCTACCAGTTCTCCGAACCACCTGCCGCCATCGCTACCGGATTGGGTGATCTGGTCTGAACCGGGAGCATTTCACCCCTGATTTGCTCCCATTGGTGATTCTTTGGTTGGGCTGTTTACCGTCAGCTTCTTTGGCAACTAAGGTGATGAAAAGGCCTGGGGATTAAAACATACAAAGAACGGCTGCAGGAGTTGGGTCTGTCTAGTAGCCTAAGGAAGAGAAGGACCAGCATCTTCCAATATCTCAGGGGCTGCCAGAAAGAAGAGGGATTCTCTTCTCCAAAGCACCAGAAGGCAGGACAAGAAGCAAACGGATGGAAACTAAGGAAGGAGAGAAGCACCCTGGAATTAAGGAGAAACTTCCTAACAGGGAGGACAATTAATGAATTGCCACCAGAGGTTGCAGGTGCTTCATCACTGGAGGGTTTTTAAGAAGAGATTGGACAGCCACTTGTCTGAAATGGTCTAGGGCCGTGATGGCACCACAGGTGGCACGCGGAGCCGTTGCCCTAGGTCAGCTCATGCGCATGCCTGCGATCTGATTTTCGGATGGCCCTGCCCATGCCATCCCTCCCTCCCAGGAGTCTCCGTGCGGCCCATTTTGGATTCCAGGAGAGTGCAGAGCTTGTGGTGAGACTCTGGGAGGGCAAAAAATGGGCCTACCAGAAGTCCAGAAACGGGCCATTTCCAGCCTCCAGGGGGCCAAGAAAGGCTCTTTTCACCCTTCCCCGGCCTCCAGGAAAGCCTCTGGAGCCTGGGGAGGACAAAAAACGGGCCTACCGGAAGTCCAGAAACGGGCCATTTCTGGCCTCCGGAGGCTTCAGGGAGGCCTGTTAGGCCCAAATGGGGTGGGGGTGGGGGGTCGTGAGCGCATGCACGGGGGTGTAGGCAGCATGGGGGTTTGCGCATACAAGTGTTGGGCAGCGTGGGGGGTCGTGTACGCATGCGCTGGGGGGGTGGAGCACACGGAGGGGGCATTGCATTGTAGATGTGGGCATGCGAGCACGCCCGCTTTCGGCACCCGAGGGAAATAAGGTTCACCATCACTGGTCTAAGGTCTCAGCCTCAGCAGGGGGCTGGGCTAGAAGACCTCCAAGGTCCCTTCCAGCTCTGTTCTATTCTAAAAGTTCCTTGGTAAAAGCAGAAGAGAGCACTCTCCTTCTGGCCCTCTGCACTACGTGGCCCATCCTTCCCTGCTGAATGGAACCTTCGTCTTTGCAAGCCCTCTGGAGCAGCCCCCGCCCTTAAACCCGCTGGGAGCAGGGTGGGGGGGGTGGGGTGCAAGGCCCTTTGTATCAGCACAGGGCTGCCTTGCTTGACCTCCCCCTCCCCCCCCAAATCAGGGGCATAACGGGGCCCTTTGCTGTGTCCCCCCAGGGCCAGAGCGATGAGGTGCTGCCCCTCAACCTGGGAGAGCTGGACTTGACCTCCGAAGAGTTCATCCTGGACGAAGTGGACAGTAAGCTGGGCGTAATTTGGGGGGGGTCCTTTCCCACCCCACCCCTGCAGCCTCTCTACAGCTCGGACTGAGGTGGTTGGAGACCCCTGCCCTAGAGGGGGTGGAAACTCAGGTGTCCAGGAGAAGCGATGATGTTGCATCCATCGTCGTGTCTTTGTCATTGTGTGTGCGCACACATACACACACTGCCGGAAAGACAGACAAAGTTCCTAGCCCCAGTTCTCCCAGAAAGGTTCTGCTGTTGGGAAGAGCCGTTCCCAATCTCCCAGTGCCAGCCGCTACGCCTCAACAGCTGCCCCCACCCCCCTTCCAGCTTGGCAAAAGGACGTTCTTACTGGTGCAGCTGAAGAAGTGGGGAGGGGGGTCAGCTCACCTGGGGAGGGGGCCAAAGTCTGGTTGCTCCAGGCCTTATTTTCCTTCCCCCCACTCTCTTTCAGTTCACATCCAAGCCAACCTGGAGGACGCTCTGGTGCAGGAGGCCCTGAAGACGGTGGGAAAGGCCGGAAGCCGGGGCTGGGGAGAAGGGGAGCTATGGGACTGAGGGGAGGGGCTCCCCTCACTCCCCTCTCTCTCTGCCTTAGCAGGGGGTGGATCTCCGCCAGTACTCCAAACAGGTGGAACAGGAGCTGCAGCAGATTGAAAACGCCTCCATCAAGGACTGTATCCTCTGCCTGCTCAGGGGAGGCTGAACACCCCCCCCCCACGAGGAACTAGTACCAGGAGAAACCCCCCCCCCTCACCCCTTCAACCCACTGTTGTCCTTAGCAGCCCCCCCCCCTCCCCCAGATATTAAGGAGAGCAAGAACATCGCCTCCCTGCACACCCAGATCACGGCCTGTGATGCCGTCCTGGAGGTGAGCTCTGAACCTCGCTGCGTTTCCCCTCCTCTCGGGGACTTCACCCTTCTCCCCTTTGGAGGGAGGGAGGGCCTGGGCATCCCTGGAGGGAAGGAGGATGGGAGGAAAAGATTGTGCCATTAGAGGGTTGGTGCACTCTCAAGGCTTCCCAAAGTCACTGGCTATAGCTATAGTTATAGTTATAAGGTCAAGCTGTCTTTTTTTAAAATTTGATTTATATGCCGCCCTTCTCCAGAGACTCATGGAGGCTTACAATGTGTTAAGCAATAGCCTTCATACTTCTGTATACTTATACAAACTCAGCTTATTGCCCTCACAAACTGGGTCCTCACCCGCCTTAACTCACGGGTGTCCTTCACACAACATGCCAACCCAAGGTAACCCAAGTTTGTCCTAATAAAGGAGAATATTTGTAGCCCAGGGGAGAAATGAGGGGTCTTTGGGGCTCTCTGGGCACTGGTGATGTTACCTCTCCCAGGGACCCCTCAAGACTGTCCTGTTGTGTGAGCAAAGTCCCTAGGTAGCCTGGCAGAATTGGGACTCTGAGGCCAGACTCCCCAGCGGTAGCCCTTTGCGGGGCTTCTCTCAGGTGTCCTGAGGGGTGGGGGGCTTCTGGGTGGCTGCCTCCTTTTCCTTTTGGTAGAAATTAGGGAGGCTGATCTAAAGGGGCTCCTGTGTGTAGATCTGGACCTGTTTCCTGCCCCCCCAGAATGCTTGTCCTTGGAGGGAGGATAAGATGGATTTGTCCTGCTTATTTCCTCCCCCCCTCTGCCCGCTCCCCCCATCCTGAGGGTGGTCCCTTCCTTCCTCCCGCCAGCGCATGGAGGCCATGCTGAGCTCCTTCCAGTCCGACCTGAGCAGCATCAGCTGTGAGATCCAGACGCTGCAGGAGCAGTCGGTCGCCATGAACGTCCGGCTGCGCAACCGCCAGGCCGTCCGCGGGCGCCTCTCCCAGCTGGTGGACGAGCTGGTGGTGCCCAACATCATGATCAGGTCCGGCAGGGCCAAGGGGCCCATCCCCCTGGGAGGGGAGAAGACCTGGCAGAGAGAAGAGCGTGGGGGTCCGGAGGGGGAGGGGAGAGGACGCCCCGCTGATGCTCCTTCCCGTCCCCAGCACCATCCTGGAGACCCCGGTGACGGAGCAGGCCTTCCTGGAGCAGCTGCACGAGCTGAACAACAAGATCAATGCCGTCAAAGAGCAGGCCTTCCGCGAGACCATGGCCTGCACCGACGTGGCCGACATCCTGGACAAGCTGAAGGCCAAGGTGAGAAGCCGAGATCCTGGCTGGGGCCACGCGGGAACTAAGGGCCGGAGCTGTGCAGCCGTCACTCCTGCCAGATAGGAATAGCAGTGGCACTTGTCCCGCTTATATCCCGCTTCTCTACGCGGTTGAGAGAGTCGGCCTCCGGCCCCCAACAATCTGAGTCCTCATTTCATCCACTGAGTCTGCCTTGAGCCTGGTGAGAGTCGGGCGGCCAAACTGCAGGCAGCCGGCAGTCAGCAGAAGTAGCCAGTCAGAGCGGAAGAAGCTTCTTGGATGAGAAGCAAAATGTCTTCAAAGGAAAAAACCGGAAAGTCCAGTGGCCTCCTGAAAAAAAGCACCTTTGGGAGAAGCGTGACCTGGAGGACGGAGGCTCTCCGTAGACCTGCGTGTCTGAATGCCCTTCCCCTTCTTTTTCTGGGTCTTTGTGAGAACTAGGAAGGGTCCCGTTTGAGGGGCTTTCTTCTTTTTTTCCATTATTTTTTTTTATTTTTCAAAACACGAAACATAAAATCCATCTTTTTAAAGCAGGTGCTTGTTCCATCATATAATAAGTGCAATTATAAAGATTCCCAGAATCAATTTTGTTCCCATTTTTATCCAATTACATCTTTTTTCAAAAGAAAAAAAGAAAGAAAAAAAATCTTATTCTAAATATTTATCATTCAATTATTTCGCCCAACATTCTAGACTATAAACCCCATTCTAAATCTCTTATCATTTTAACAATATTTCATATACATTTCTCGATTTAAGACCCATTACACCAAATCTAAATTTCACCTCTTCTTGATCGCAACTAATATCCAAATCTTATCAAAAATTTATTTCCCTGTTCTCTTAAGAGTTTTTACAAAATCAATCAACGTTTCGCTCTGTAGCTTAGTACTTCCAAAATATTTTGTTTTGATTTAGTTACTCCGTGATTTAGTTACTTTGGCAGCACATATACATAAATGGGAACGATTCAGAGAAGATGAGCAGGTGTGAGGGGCTTTCTGAGGTTACCCATCCTGGCCCAGACTCCCGTTTCTTTTGTCTGTTGTCTCAGTTGCGGTTCTTCCTTCTGTCCCTCGAGGTGGTTCTGTCTGCCCAATAGTCCCACCGATGGGTTCAGGCATCACTGTTTGGCCCTTGGATGCAGAGCTCTGGCTGCAGCGTTGCCAGGAGAATGAGGGAGGGGGGCAGACTTGGGGGCCCTGGTGCCCAGCCTTTGGCTAGCAGGTGGTTCTCCCTCCTTCACCAGGCGGTGGCCAAGATCCGAGAGTTCATCCTGCAGAAAGTCTACTCCTTCCGCAAGCCCATGACCAACTACCAGATCCCCCAGAATGCCCTGCTGAAGTACAGGTAGGAGGTCGGCCCTCCCAGCGTTCCCTGAGGCTCCTGGGGAGCGGTCTGGGGCTTCCCAGAATGCTTTGGGCGCCATGCCAGCCCACTCGCCTTGGGAGACCAAGGGGCACCTTGCAAACCTTCCCGCTGGGTTGAGGGACAGCAAATGGGGACCCCTCCCCCTCTTTTACGGGGTGGGGGACAAGCGAAGTTCCTCCTCTTTTGGGAGGCAGGTTTTTCTACCAGTTCCTGCTGGGCCACGAGAGGGCCATCGCCAAGGAGGTGCGGGATGAGTACGTGGACACCATGAGCAAGATCTACCTCAGCTACTTCAAGTCCTACACCAACCGCCTGATGAAGCTGCAGGTGAGCTCCCTGCGCAGGGGGCCTGGTCTCCCCTCCCCCACCCCCGCACTCAGGGCCCCCTCTCCCTCTGGCTCCGTGGCCCCTCCGTGCCAAGCTGGGCCCCGTTTTCTGTCTCCTGAACCTGCAGTACGAGGAGGTGGCTGAGAAGGACGACCTGATGGGGGTGGAAGACACCGGCAAGAAGGATATCCTTTCCAAGGGGGCCAGACCGGCATGGGAGGGGGGTTTGCAGGCAGCTCGGCTGCGTCTCCCCCACCCGGTCTGCCCCCCCTCCTGGCTCGTGTTTGGGGCTGGGGGAGGGGGAGGAAGGATCCTGGCGTGGGTGAGGACGGGGCGGCCGCTTTCGCCACAGGGTGGCCCTTGACTGCGGCTGGCTCCACGCTTCTTCTCCAAGCCGTCCCTCCGCAGCCGGAACACCATCTTCACCCTGGGGAACAGGGGGAACGTGATCAGCAGCGCCGAGCTGGAGGGACCCATCATCGTCCCCCACTCGGCGCAGAAGAGCGACGTCCGAGTAAGTCCGGCCCGGCCCCTCTCGCTGCCACCGGCGGGGTGTGTGTGTGTGTGTGCGTGTGCAGCAGCCGAAGGGCTTGGCAGGTGGTGCCCTGGCAGATCCCGCTGGCTAAGAGGGGAGCATTTCCCCCCCACCCCCAGTCAGGGACAGCAACCCACTTCCCAGAATGCAGGAGGGCAGCGTTCCCCAAGCTCTTTGGCCTTGTGGGGACGGTTCCATGCGGATTAGCAGACCCCCACGCAGCTCCATCTGCTTCCGCAACCCGGTTCCAAAATGGTCCGGGTTGGGGACCTCTGCAACTGGGGGCTTCGAGGGGGGGAGCCTCCAGATCGGCCCATAAGCAGAGCCTGGCCGGGAATGAAGGTAATTGTAGTCCAGAGCTTGAGAGGACCTGGCTGGCAGGTCGTTCCATTTGGGCTTTGCTTGCTTTTCCCGTCGGACGGAAAGTCTTGGGAAGACATGGATTTTTGTGGAGGAGGGAGGTGTGGGAGCCGAGGAGGGCCGGGGGGTCCCGAGGGCCCTGCCCCTTCAGCCCTGCCAGCATTGCCTTCCCCCCCCCCCCCTCTGCGCAGTATCCCTTCGAGTCCCTCTTCCGGAGCCAGCACTACGCCCTGCTGGACAACAGCTGCCGGGAATACCTCTTCCTCTGCGACTTCTTCCTGGTGGCCGGGACCCCCGCCCTGGACCTCTTCAACGCCGTCATGGGCAAGACCCTCACCATGTTCCTCGTGAGCATCTGCAGCCGCGTCCGATGGGGGGGGGGGGCTCGACCAGGAGGGCTCCCTCCCTTGCGGGGAATCAAAGCTCCTTGCTCAAATTTAAGGAAAGGAAGGACTGGGGGGGACACAATAAGAGTATCCCAGTATTTGAGGGGCTGCCACAAAGAGGAGGGGGCCCACTTATGCTCCAAAGCACCCAAAGGCAGGACCAGGAGCCATGGATGGAAACGAATCCAGAAGAGAAGCAACCTGGAATGCAGGAGAAACTTTCTAACAGTGAGAACGTCTTAACCAGTGGAATGGCTTGCCACCAGAAGTTGTGGAGGTTTCTAAGGAGAGACCGGACAGCCACTTCTTTGAGCAGGGGGATGGACTACAAGACCTCTGAGGTCCCTTCCAACTCTGCTTTCCTGTTATTCCTCGATTTTGTTGGCAAGGAACTCAAAATAATTGAAATTTCAGGCATAATTTGGAGGCACCCATTATCCATGTCTTTCCGGAGCCTTCTGGCCACGGGACCTTCACGCCTGGCTCCAGAGGGGCCCCACAGTCCTAGAGCCCTTTGGGAGGGGGGGTCTGAGAGGCGGGGTTCCCCCTCCCATGCGTGTTATCTCTCTTTCCTCCCTTCCCCCGCAGAAGCACATGGATGCCTACGTGAGCGACTGCTACGACAGCATCGCCGTCTTCCTCTGTATCCACATCGTCCTTCGCTTCAAGACCCTCGTGGCCAAGCGCAACGTCCCGGCCATCGACAAGTGAGCCCCCTTTTTCCCTCCCTCCCCCCAGGGCTCTCCCTCGGCTAGTCAGCCCAGGTGGAGGTCTTCTGTCTGGGTGACGCTCCCTCCTCACACACACACACACCCCTTCCAGATACTGGGACACGTTGCTGGAGCTGCTCTGGCCGCGATTCGAGTACATCCTGGAGCTGAACATCCACAGCATCCAGAACACGGACCCCCAGAAGCTGGGCTTCCTCGACACGCGGCCCCACTATGTATGTGTGCGCGGGGGAGGCACTCCTGCTTGGGAAGGGGGGGTAAATGCCCCCCATTCTTGGTGGGGGAGGCAGAATGTGGGGGCTTAGAAGGCGCAGTGGACTTACGACCAAACAGCCCCCAGGTTGCTGGAGGTGGGGGGGGCAGGGCTGGTGGTGGATTGGAGTAGAGCTGGGGGGGGAGGGGGGGCTGGCAGGAATGCCAGGACATTCACCTGCCTGTGGTCCGGGCAGGAAGGAGGGAGTTTCCGTGGTTGTGCCTGGGGAGCCCAGAAGCCCCTAATCCCACTTCTCTGCTCTCCTGACCACCCATTCCCCCCCGCCCCCCCACAGATCACCCGGCGGTACGCAGAGTTCTCCTCGGCCATCGTCAGCATCAACCAGACCTTCCCCCATGAGCGAACTTTGGCCCTGTTGGGGCAGCTCCAGGTGGGCTTTTCTGCAGGCCAGGAGGGACCCTCCCGGCAAGGGGAGCAGCTGGTCAGTGCTGCTGAAGACCCAGAGACGGGGGGCCTTCCCTCCCCAAAGAGGTGCCTCCGGGGGCCCTTTCCTCTCCCTGGCTCTTTGCAGGGGGCATCGCCCTCAGGGTAGCAAACGTTTCTGAACTGCCGGGTTTCCTGCTTCTCTGCGTGCCGGATGCAGCCAGGGACGGTGGGGTGGGGGTGGGGGGTCCTCTGGGAGGGGGAGGGGCTGGGCAGCCTCTCCTTGGCCCGTCTTGCTAACCTCCGGCCTCAGCCTGCCCGTTGGGTGTAGGGTGGCGTCTTGCACCTCCTAGAATGGGGGGGTGGGGTGTTCTTGAATTTCCTAATATTGGTGGGGCTGGTCTGGAGGTGGGGGTGGGCCGCCTTCTGATGCTCCCTGCTTCTCCCTCCCGCCCTGTCCCCGCCCCAGACTGAAGTGGAGAACTTTGTCCTGCGTGTGGCGGCTGAATTCTCCTCCCGCACGGAACAGCTCATCTTCCTCATCAACAACTACGACATGATGCTGGGTGTCTTGATGGTATGCAGGCTGCCGAGGGGGGTGCCCAGCGAGAGGAGGGAGGGTCAGAAGGGCAAAGCCTCCCCCCCTCATGCCTGCCCCCCTTGCCCTCCTTAGGAGCGAGCGGTGGAGGAGAGCAAAGAGGTGGAGGGGTTCCAGCAGCTGCTGAATGCCCGGACACAGGTGGGTCGGGGTGGGTGGGTGTTGCAGCTTCCATTCCCGGGAGCCCCCCCCCCATCTCCAAGAAGTCGGGAGGTCTCCAGCCACATCTCAGGGGCGAGGGTCCTACCTTTCCCTCCCCTGGGGAAATGGGGTACACGGCAGGTGCTGATGCAGAGCTGGCTCAGATGCAGGACTGATACGTTCTCCCTGTGTAGAGTCAGGTAGTTGAGATACTCCGTGGGTAGAGCGTGGGGCGCCCCATGCCCTGAGGTGAGCCTTGGGGAGGGGGTCCCTCTGCCTCAGCTGAGCCCACCCTCCCTCTCCCCCTTCCCTGGCAGGAGTTCATCGAGGAGCTCCTGGCCCCGGGCTTCGGGGGCATGATTGCCTTCGTGAAGGAGGTGGAGGGTCTGGCCGAACGGGGCCAGCTGGAGCGTCTGCGAGGGGAGGAAGGTGAGTGTGGGGCACAGACTCCAAGGGGGGGGTGAGGAACAGGAGGAGGGGGTCCTGGTGCTGCTCACTCCCCCCTCCTTGCCCTCAGCCCGAGTGACGCAGCTGGTGCGCGGCTTCGCCGCAACCTGGAAAGCCTCGGTGGAGACCCTCAGCCAGGACGTGATGCGCTCCTTCACCAACTTCAAGAACGGGACCACCATCATTCAGGTGGGGGAGGTGGGGCCTGGGGGGGAGGCAGGGCCTGGGGAAGAGGCGGGGCCGAGCTCCTCCTCACTGCCTCACCTTCACCTGCAGGGGGCGCTGACGCAGCTGATCCAGTACTACCACCGCTTCCACAAGGTCCTGGCGCTGCCCCCCCTCAAGTCACTGCCCGTCCGCTCGGAGCTGATCAACATCCACCACCTGATGGTCGAGGTGAAGAAGCACCGGCCCAACTTCTGAGGGCAGACCCCCCCCCGTGCCCCCCCAGGCCCCCTTCCCTTTGTACAGTCTTGTGAATAAACTCTCTTCTGACTCAGGCGGCCTCTCTGGAATCGAGTGGGGAGTGGGGGGCAATGGAATTGGGGGCCAGGCTCACACTCCCCACCCACCTCCGTACCATCCCCACGGGAGCCCCAAATCTCCACTGCTAAGGGAGACCATTGTTAACGGATTCTGCCCCGTTTTACAACTGTAAGCGAGGTGTCGGCAGCTGCCGTTTGCCGTCTTTCCCGCTGGCTTCCCCATTGTCGGAAGCCGGCCGAGAAGGCTGCCAGTGGCGATTGCGAGACGCCAAGCTAAGCGCCCGGATTGCGATCACGCGATTGCGACGAGGATGGTGCCGTGGTCTTAAGTGTGAGGACTGGGTTTTTAAGTCACGTTTTTCCACACTGTCACAACAAACGGCCATAAGTGAAGGACCAACTGTATTCCATTCTTACCCAGGGAGGTTTTGAGAAGACCCTCAATACGACGTGTCAGTTTGTGGAACTCCCCACCACAAGATGCGCTGATGGCGGCCTCCTTTCGATGGCTTTGGCCCCTCCTTCCCTTCTCCCACATCAGTTGTGGTTCGACAGTCACACAACCCACAAGCAGAAAAACTGCTTCTAAAACAGGATGCAGCTCGTATCTCAGGAATGGAGAGCATCCAACTGGGGGTGTCCAATCTTGGCCACTTTAAGACTTGTGGACTTCAACTCCCAGAATTCCCCAGCCAGCACAGCTGGCTGGGGAATTCTGGGAATTGAAGTCCCCAAGTCTTAAAGTGGCTATGGTTGGGCACCTCTGATGGGACTGATCTGGGCAGGTGGGGAGGCACCATTGGCAGGAACCATCTGGGGGCCACACCTGGCATTGAGGGACATTCCCTTTAAAGCAAGGAAAAAGGAAGTGGGACACACACACACACACACCCCAAATCAGCAAAATATCGGGTGATCCGCCCAACATTCCCTGTGTCAGCTCTTTTCAACCGGGTGACTGGCTGTTTGGACCAAGAGAAAATTCAGTCTATTTCTTTAAACTTCCTGCACCCAGAAGTGGGGTCTCAAGCTCACGAAACACCCCCCCCCCCCACACACACACCAACCAACACACACACATCCATTTTCAAGATTACAAATTTGCAGCAAGGAAAAAAGTGTTCTTTTTAATATTGATTCCATTAAATAATATAATTAATTTATTATTATTTTTCTGTATAAAAAAAAGAACAAAATAAAATATATGGGTTCCTCTTTCTTTGGACTTTTTTCTTCTTAATTACTTTTGTGTGGGATAAAGGAGGGGGGAGGGAGAGGAAGAAGAGAGAAATGGCTGGTGGGGGGGGGGCCTTCCTTGGGCAATGTGGAAGCTCACCCCATTTCCAAGCCTGCCACCCAATTCAAGGGGAGGGGGGGCAAGGCTGAAGTTGCTCTCAGTGGGGCTGGAAAGGGCTGAAGTAGGGGGGGCTCTGGGGTTTAGTGGGGAGGTGTCCCACCGCTGAATAAGGACGCTGCTATTTGCCAGGAGGGGGGTCTCCATCTGCATGGATGGAAGGAAGCACTGAAGCAGGATGAGGTCCGTCTGGGGAGGGGGAGTCAGAGCCCTGTGGGGGATTTGGCGGGGGGGGTTCAGTAGCAGTGGGGAGGGGCGCAGAGAGGAGAGAATTTGGAGGGAGAACATCTCCATGGCTGGTGAGTCCTCGGGAGGAGAGTGTCTCCGCGCCCCATCAACCTTCCAGTAGCTGGGCCTCTGGCTGATCCTCCCCCCAACCCCGCCCCACCCATGGTCTCTGTTGTTTGGTGGGCACCAGGAAGGTGGTCGTCCTCCTGCCGGCTGCGCTGGGGTCTCTCTTCTAGCCAAGGAAGCAGGCGGCCCCCACCTCAAAGCCGAAGCGCTGCCCGGGCTCGCCAAAGTCCGTCAGGTGCACGTCTAGTAAAGGCAGGTGCTCCACTTGGGGGGTGTTGACCTCCAGGAGTGTCTCGCCGGATGCTTTCCGTGCCTGGGGAGGGCAGAGAAGGGTCACCGCTGGAGGCGGGGCACTGTCCCCCTCCCCAAAGGAAGCAGGGAGCCCCGCTTTCCACCAGCCGTCCACCAGTCAGGAAGGTGGGAACGTCGTACCTCCAGCACCCGATAGTGGGAGAAATGGAGGCATCCAGGTGAGGAGGGAAGGTGCGAGGCATTCCGTCCTGCCCTCTCTGAGTAGGGGTCCGGTCCTCCCCCCCATCCCCATCCCCTCCCGGGTGCTCACCGCACAGCCGTCCACCAGGGCCTTGACATAGGGGCTGTTGTCGTAGCTCAGGTCGTCCTCGTTGGCGCCCCGGAAACGCAGGGCCTGCTGGTAACCCTCCAAGGCGGGGGACCCCGAGCGGTGCCAGGCGAGCGAGTGCTGGCAGTGGTAGGTGAAGTTCTGGCGGGCAGAGGTGCTCAGCAGGCGCAGGAAGGAGAGCTGCACCACGCCCAGCGGGCGGCCGTCCGCGTCCACGTAGGAGAACTGGGGAGGGACCGGGGAGGAGGGGGAGATGAGGACCTGGGGGGTGGGGTGACTGCTCTCAAGCAGAGGATTTCTGGGCCCTAAGCGGGAGGGTGGGCTAGATGGCCCTCAGGGGTTTCTGTCACTCCTCCACAGGGGTTCCCCTCCCCACCTCACTGCACAGATCCACTTGCACAGGAAGCACCTGCACTGGGGAACTACACTGACAGTGTTGTGTCCCTATCCAGCATCAACCAAGGGCTGCGTTCACACAACTCCTCAAGTCAAATGAAGTCAATTGCCCCCAACACACACACACACACACACACACACACACACACGCACACACGCACGCACACACAGTCACTCCACCCAGGCTTGGCAAATTTCACGAAGGTCCCTCCAGGGCCTTGGGAATGCCATTTGGGGTGTTGCAGCACAAGGACTGAACCGCTGAGTGGCCCCCATGGTTGGCAGTCCATTACGGAAGGAGGATTTCCCGGTAGAGACCCCTGTTCCTCGCCTCCCCCCAGAGGCCCCCCCCCCAATAAGAGGTCTCCTCATCACAAGCTTTGTGGTCAGGCACCCGTCCAGGCCAGGAATCCTCTTTCCTGCGTGCCTTTCCCACACCTTCCAGGAGGTGAGATTCAGGTGAGAGCCCGAGGACCCACTGCCAGCCACCCCTCCCTCCAGCCAGGGGACTCACCCGACGGCCCTTCTGGAACTGGCTGAACCACCTTGGGGGTCTCTCCTCCTCCCACGCAGCCATTGGCACCTGCAAACGGAGGGGGGGCTCAGGAAATTGGGGGATCTTTCTTGAGCCAGGAGGGGCCGACGGAAGCTCTTTCTGACCCGGAGAGACGGGGGGTCCACCCACATACCCCCCCAAGGGCTTGACCCATGGCTACCCTGCCCCATTCAAAGATGGCCTGGTCTTCACAGGGCCAGGCCTGGTTGGTACCTGGATGGGAGACCAAGAGGCAACCCCAGAAGTGCAGCCTCGGCCGGAAAAGGCTCGTGGCAAAGCCCTTCACCCTGAAACGCAGCCTCTGCCCCCTGCCCAGACAAGCTGTGCCTACCACAGCCACTTGGAGCAACGTGGGGTGCCCAAACTAGGTGCTCCCCCACCCTAGGAAGGTCAGCCTAACATTGCCAGGGGTGCCACCTTCCCTATTTCAGGGCCCATCCTCGTTTTCATAAACCGCCCATCCACAAATGGGAGAAATGGGACATTGGTTTTCAGCATTTGCTTGGGGGGGGCAGCAGGCTCCCCCAGTGGAGTCAGCCCTCCCCTCCCCTCCCCTCCCAGGGCCCCCTCCTCACCTCTCGAGACTCCCAGCTGGGGAAGACACAGGTCTCGCCCCCCGCCGTGAAGTTGCAATAGACCTTGAAGGAGTCGCGGGAACAGCCCTGGTTGGGGTCGATCCAGTAGTCGCCTGGGAAGAAGGAAGGGCCAACATTCCCCACTGAGCCTTTAGTTGGGGGGGGGGCGTCCCATGACTCCAGTGGCCCCTTTGCAACCTCCTCCCCCTCCTCCCCGAAAAAGACAGGGCGCCATTTGATGGTGGTGATTTGGGGTGTATATATTCCCCCCAGGATTTCAAAGGGCCCCCAGAGGTTTTACAGGGAGAACCTGGGTGGGGTCCAGGCACGGAGGAGGTGGTTGGGGGACAGATCTGAGGATCTGGGGCTGCTCCCCTCCTTTGCTGGCAAAGGCTGCTGGGTGTTGTAGTCAGTCCAGCAGCTTCTGGGTTTGACAAAGTCCCCAGCGGCTGTCCCCTCAATGCAGTCCATGGCACAAGGCCCTGGGGCAAAGGGATTGCACCCCACCCCCCGGGAGAGAAGCCTCTCAGGAGGGAGGGCCTGGGAATCACCCTGGGGGAAGCACGCAGAAGAGACCGGACAGCTCTTTGCCTGAAAGGGTTTAGGGTTTCCCGCTCGGGCAGGAGGTTGGGCGAGAAGACCTCCGAGATCCCTTCAGCTCTGTTATCCCGTTACACCCACCGTCGGGCAGTTCAGGCTGGCTCAGCCGGAGGTCCTGGCAGGTGCGGGCAGGGCTGTCCTGGGTGCCCAGAGGCTTCCGCATCCCCTCGATCTCCTGGCGGAGGGATTCCAGGGAGCCGTAGATCTCCTCCACGCGCCGGGAGGCCGGCTGCCCCGCTGCCTCGTCGGCTGCCATCTCCTCCTCCTCCTCCTCCATCAGCCGGCTTCCGTCCACCGAGCGCCGGCTCTTCTTGTGGCGCTGGATGGGCAGCGGCTGGATGGCCTCGCCCGGCGGACCCTGCCCAGAAGTTACGCCCGTTCACACAACGCTCAAGCAGGTTGGAGCCACCCGGCCAGTCCTCATTTTACAAACACAATGGAGCCCAAAATTTATGTTACTAAGTGAGACGTTTGTTGACTTTTGCCCCCCTTTTAAGAGTTTTCTCATCGCCGTTGTTAAGTGAATCCGGCTTTGGCTTTAACTTGGCTCGTCAGAAGGTCAGAAAAGGGGAAGACGCCAGGGGTGAAATCCGAACCGGTTTTCTACCAGTTCCCTGGCTGCGCAAGCGCAGTGCACACCATGCACCAAATGCGCAGTGCAGGCCAAAAGGAGGCAGGCGGTAAGTGGAACAGCACACGAGGGGCGGTGATCAGCTGTGGTGCGCAATCTTTTTTTTTTTCTTTTAAAAGCATTGCTATTAAAAGTTTTTAAAAAAGCCTCTGAGGATGGCGTTGCTCAGCTGGGATCGTCAGAGGCTTTTTTTTCTTTTAAAAGCTTTTTTTTTTTGCTTTTAAAAGAAAAAAAAAGCCTCTGATGATCAGGCAATCATCAGAACCTTTTAAAAGCATTTAAAAAATGCTTCTAAAAGTTTTTTTTAAAAGCCTCTGATGATCGCCCGTCTCAGCTGGACATGGGCTGGGGGGGGGGCAGGGATCTTTACTACCGGTTCTCCGAATCTCCTGCTGCCATCGCTACCGGATTGGGTGATCCGGTCCCAACCGGGAGCATTTCACCCCTGGATCATGTGATCCCAGATGCTGCGACCATCATCAATGTGAGTCATTTGCCAATCACCTGAATTTTGATCATGTGACCGTGCAACAGTCGTAAGTGTGAAAAATGGTCCCAAGTCACTTTTTTTCGGTGATGTTGTAAGTTTGAATGATCACTAAATGAACTAAATGAACTGTTGTAAGTTGAGGCCTCCCTGTCTCTTGCTTGAAGCCAGGAAACAGCCGGGTTGCGAAAATGGTGTGAACCAGCTCAAAAGTCGCTTTGGATTAAAAGTGATATTAAAGGTATTCCTCGGATTATAACACTTCATTTAGTGACCGTTTGAAGTTGTAATGACCCTAAAAATGTGACATTTTTCACATTTACAGCTGTCACAGATCCCCCTGGTCACATGATCAAGATACAGACCCATGGCAACTGACTCATATTTATGACGGTTGCCGTTTCCCGGGGTCACGTGATCCCCTTTGCCACCTTCTGACCAGCAGAGCCAACCGGGAAGCCAGGCTCACTTAATGACCGTGTGACTAAGTTAACAACTGCAGTGATTCACTTAAGGACGGTGGCAAGAAAGGTTGTAAAATGGGGCAAAACTCAGTTAACATCTGCCTCAGTTAGCAATGGACATTTGGGGTTCGATTGTGGTCGTAAGTCGAGGACTTCCCGTATGTACATTTAAAAAATAAAATAATCGGATAATCCAATGAACTCTTGGGCCAGGATCCATTCTCAGCCTTCGAAGTGCTCCCAGGGCCTGCCAGGACCTGCTGTTGTTATTCTTATTCCTGCTATTTTAATATTTTAGGAAATTTTTTAAGGCAGATTTGGAAAAACGGGGGCTAAAAACAAAGAAAGGCTCCCCCCAGCCTTCTCCCAGGCCTCTCCTGGATCTCCTCTGCCAAAGGGAAACTGAGGCAGGGTGCAGTGGGGTCTTACCGGCTTCCCAGGGGGCCCGGGGACGCCTCGTTGTCCTTTAGGTCCGGCTTCACCCTGGAATCAAATCGCCAAGAGGTTAGTCCTCAAGGAGAGACTTTCCTCCCTTTTCTTTCTTCCCCCCCGTGCTCCTCCCACTCCCCCCATCCCCCACCCCCCCAAGCTCGATGGGGGCGGGGCTGCATCGCTCACCGTGGCTCCTTTGGCGCCCTGAGGACCGGGAGACCCCTGAAAGAGAAGGCGAGAGTTGGGGGGTCTCTGTTCAGGAGGCGTAAGGGGGCTGAGGGGTGGGGGGGTCAGGTGCTACTCACAGGAAGTCCAGGGGGCCCCGCGGGGCCAATAGGGCCGGTCGGTCCAGGGATGCCCTGCAGAGAGAGAGCAAGGGGGAGTTAAGCTGCTCTCTGCCCCTTAAGCCCCCTCCCAAGCCCCCTCCCCCCAGCACTTACAGTCTCTCCTTTAAGACCCCCACTCCCTGAGGGGCCAGGAGCCCCTCGGTCTCCTTTGTCTCCTTGCTCTCCGGCCGGTCCAATCAAGCCGATGAGTCCCGGGTGACCCTGTGGGGAGACAGAGAGGAAAGTCAGCAGATGGGGGGGCTCCCTCCCTTGCCCCAGAAGGCCGCTCACCCAGGCCGAGCGCCAAACCCAGCTCGCCTGGCCCCTCCTACCTTCTCTCCTTTGGGGCCCGTCTCGCCTTTCAGGCCAGGCAGTCCAGGGGGGCCCTGCAGGAAGAAACACCCCAAGGAAGTTTAAGCACCTCTGGTGGTTGACAGTCCCCCTCCCCACCCATTTGGTCTCCCCCACAAAAGGGTGGCTACTCACCGTAGGCCCTGGGGGCCCAGCCTGGCCCGTGGCCCCTGGTTTGCCTTGCGCCCCCTGCAAGAGATCAAAGACCGAGACGTGAGTGTCAGGCCCCCTTCAGGGAGGGAAATGGGGCTGCCTGCTGACCCCCAAGAACTCTGACCCACACCCCATCCTCCAAGCTCCATGATTCCGAAAGGGGCTCCATTTCGCCCCTCCTACCCCCAGCATGAGCCGGACGGCCCCCTTGCAACGAGGCAGCTCCTCCCCCTCTTACCACAGATCCAGGGACGCCTCTCAAGCCCTCCGTGCCGGGTTTTCCAGGTGTCCCCTGGGGTCCCACGGCCCCAGTTTTGCCAGGGGGCCCCAGGACTCCCGATTCTCCCTGGAGAGGGGAGAGTTAGGGTGAGATAAGGGTCAGACCGAGGGAAGAAAGCGCCTGTAGGAGAGGGCTTAGCTTGGCTCCTTCCAGCTTTGATGGGGTTGGATTGGATGACCTCTAAGGCCCCTCCCCACTCGCACACCCTGCGTTGCCCACTCAGGATGGAGTCCCCTTCAGCTTCTGGTCCAGACGGAGGCACCCGCAGAGCACCAGCTGAGCAGGCCCCCTCCCCAATTCTGGAGCTCCTGCCCAATAGCGGCAGTTGGGACTCCCATCCTTCCCGACTTCTCATCCCCCCCCTCCCTTTTCGGCCTGGAAAAGACCCTTCAGGGAGGAGTGAAGGCCCCTTGTGGGGGAGGGGAGGGGGAGGGAGTCTCTTTTAGCTGCCATCCGGAAGCCCCCCTCACCTTCTTGCCCTTCACCCCTTGCCGTCCCTCAGGGCCGGGGGATCCAGCGGGGCCCTGCAGAGGAGAAAGAAGATCCGGTTGATTGGGTTGGGGGTCTTTGCCCCTCTGGAGAGATGGGGCTGGGCGGAAACAGTGGCCAGGGCAGTCCAGAGACCTTGTCCTCCGCTCTCCCTCAAGAAGGGAGGGGGCTTTTCTTGGCCCCCTGCAGTTGAAGGAGTGGGGGGAGGACACCGTGCTTAGACCCCAGAGGAGAAGTGGTCCCCAAGTCCGGATTTTGGGGGTGGTCTTTTGCTGGGGACCTGGATGGGCCCTGGCTGCCTTTCTCTTCCCCTTGTCCTGTGACTCCCGATCCCAGGTCTCTGTGCAGGGGGGGACGGACATCACCTGCCCTCCCCAATGAGGTGGACCCCCAACTTACTCTCTTCCCGAGTGGCCCAGGGGGACCAGCCTCACCCGATGGCCCCGGAGACCCCTGGAAATGAAGGAGAGAGGTTAGGGACACAGGCAGGAGGCCACCCAGCGGAGTGTAGGGGGAAGCCGAGGGGCAGATGTCCCCTGCTTCCTGCTGGAAAGTGGGCAGGGGGCTTCGACCCAACCACAACCCAGGTCCCCCCCTCCCCCAAATACTCACCGGCTCTCCAGGTTCACCGTTTTCTCCTTGCTCGCCTTTGGCTCCGTCTTGGCCCTGTGGGGAAAGGCACATGGGTCTGGTGGTCTTTTGGCCTTAGTAGAGGGCAGGCTCGGAGGGGGAGGGCCTAGCCAAGAGGGGAGGGTCATACTCACCCGGGGCCCGATTCCTCCAGGGGGTCCGGGGTCTCCAGGGAAGCCGACTGGGCCCTGTGCCCAGAGAAAAGTCAAAGGTCACCAGAGTCCGGCTTCCCATTTGTCTCGCCCCTCCCCCCCCCCTGATAAATATTGAATCCGGCACTTTTTATCCTCAACTAACCCTTAGATTCCACTCCCCCAAAAAACACCAGATTTTGCCAATACTTGGACAAAACAGGCCATTATGTCAGCTTTATTCATTAATAAAATGGCTACACCAGCTTTCCCTGACCCTATACTACAAATCCCATCTCTTATCTGGTTCTGGGATTACTGGGGCTTGTAGTCTACATAAGTCTAGAATGGGGGAGGCAGACTTCCTACCCCCCACCCGCCCCTCTCATTTCTATAGTTTCCCTTACCGGGTTCCCCTTGGGCCCATCGTCCCCAACAGGGCCTCTCCCTCCGGGGGGTCCAGCCACACCAGCGCTTCCGGCTTCCCCTTTCTCTCCTTGCTCACCCCGCGGGCCCTGAGGAGAGAGGAGGGGCTATTAGAGTTGAGGAGCTGACACGGAGCCTCCAGATGCAGGGGCAGTATATCGCTCAACACGCAGGAAGTGGAAAACAGGGCACCCTGCTGCACCAAGGCCCCTCTTAAGCCTTCGACTGGGGGAGGCAACCAGGCCATATTGGGGGGGATCTGTGGTACCCGGGGTCAGGGGTACAGGGTGGCCCACTTTCCCACCCTGATGTGCAGGAGGGTGTGCGAAGGCTGCTCCACGTGGGACCCGGGGCCACGGAGCTCTGCTCTGGTGCCAAGGGGCAGGAGGGGGAGAAGAGAGGTCCAGGGGGGCACAGCAGGTACGGCGACACAATTGTGGGGGCAGAAGAAGGAGACGCACCTTCGGGCCGGGCTCTCCGGGGACTCCAGGTCCACCCTGCTCTCCTGATTCGCCCTGGGACGGGAGAAGGGAGGTTAGTGGATCAGGCCCCCCTTGTGTTCCTCTGCTATATTTTGCCTCCAGACCCTCCAAAGTCCTGGGGAGTCGGCTGGTGGCGGACAATCGTTTGGTTCCCGGGACACGGTGATCCCAACGATACGTTTGATACAACGAAGGGAAGCTGTCTGTGGCCCTGAAGTGGCTCTCCCAGGAGGGCGGGAACTGGCCCTGCTGTGCTTGGGGATGATGGTCCAGCCTGATCCGTCTAAGAGGGCAGCCTGCAAACTTTCCAGTTTTGCAAAGGAGCAGGGCGGCAGAGGGGGGGATGTTTCCAGGCGAGCAGCGGACGAGGGTGCGTGTGAGTAGCTCCATTTGTGTGAGTGGCAAGTACGTGTGCCCACTGCTCACACAAATGGATTGCAAGTGTGTACACTTGCAATCGCGCCTCTTCCACACGCCCGATGCTTTTGCGGCCTGGTTCTGAATGGGCTGCGGCCCAGATATTGGGGGGCCCTGGTCTGAGAGGTCTCCGTGTCCCCCACGGGAGACAAAGGATTCTGTGCAGAGAGAGCCACAAGGACCATGGCCGAGATCCACCTCGGATGTGAGATCCTCCTAAGGAGCTTGTAAAACCCCACCTCTGGGCCTCCCCCCAAATACCACGCACTCAGAACCCACTTACTTTTTGTCCCGGTGGCCCCTCGTTTCCGATCCCTCCTGGGGGGCCTTGCGGACCCTGTGGGAAAAAGAGATCCAACCAGGCTCAGCCCTGGAAATCCACTGAGGGAAGGAATCAAATGGAGAAGAGGGTGGGAGACACACTCACGCTAGCTCCGGAGGGCCCGGCTGGGCCTCGTGGTCCTGGGGGTCCCGGGGGTCCCTGCAAGAAAATACGGATGAGCGTCCACGTATCTCATGGGTATCTCATACCTACCAGAGCTGGGTAGGAACCACCTGGAGGGGGCCTGGGGGTCTGGGAGGGATTCCCCTTGAGGAAGGCGGTGGCACTTACCAGGGGTCCCCCATCGCCGGTCTCCCCCTTTTCCCCAGATGGTCCGGGCAGCCCCTGTGGAGAAAGAGTGTGTGAGTGGCGTCCGGCTCATCAGTGGGCAGCAGGCTGACACTTGCCACGGCCGTCTGTTACCTGTAAGCCAATCGGTCCTGGTGCCCCATTGAATCCTCGGATGCCATCGTCCCCCTTTGCTCCGAAAGGGCCCTGGGAGCCCCTCGCTCCAGGCTCACCATCCGCACCCTAAAGGCAGCGTAGAAAGAGGCAGACGGAGAGATGGTACCCAAAGCAGAGCCAAACCCAGATCTCCTCGCCCCCCTCCTGCCCATTTCAGGGGGGTCTCCACAGAGGCCAAGGGGCCCCTCGCCTTACTCCAGAGACCCCCAAGGGATGGCACCCAGAGGACCAGAAGTACAACCGGAAACAAGGTGTGCCCCCCTGGGACCCCGTGGATACTTACCGCAGCACCCGGCTGCCCAAGAGAGCCGAGTGAGCCTGGGGGCCCGGGGGGACCCTGCAGGAGGAAGAGGAGTTTATCACCTGGACAACAAGCAGAGTCACAGCCGCAGAGCCCGGCTCCCTCTGCCCCACTGCCTGCTTACCTGCTCGCCTTTGCCACCTTTAGGCCCTTTACGACCTGGGTCCCCCACCTCTCCCTGTGAGACGAGGAAGAGTCAGAGAGTGTGAAGGCTCAGTCCAGGGAATGGGGGGCAGGACAGGGATGCCCCCACCCGGGTCAACCCACCAACCACTCACCTTATCCCCATCCTCACCCGGGCCCCCATGTGGTCCCGCAGGGCCGGGCAGCCCGATGGGGCCCTGGGCACCGTCACGACCAGCAGGGCCAAGGGGCCCTTTTTCACCCTGGGGGAGAAGAGGGAAACTTAGACGGAGAGGATGGAGCCCCCCCTCCGCTAGCTCACTGCCCCCCTTCCCCCTCAACCTCAGCTCCTCAGTGTCCCCTCCCTGTCTCCCCACCACCCCCACAAGGCATCTGCCTCTACTCACAGGCACGCCCTTCTCTCCAGCCGGTCCGTGTGGCCCCTGGGGGCCAGGTCTGCCTGGGGGCCCAACGGGGCCTCCTGGTCCTGAGGGACCCTTCTCTCCGGGAGATCCCTGGAAGGAGAAAGAAAATGGTGGTCACTCCTAGCCACCACACGACGGGCACAAATAGAGAGGCAGGAGATTTCCATGCTGACCCTGCCTCTCACTCTAAAGCCCATCCTCCCCAGCCAGAGAAGGAGGCTGGGACTAGGCAGAGAGACGGTAGGGACCAAAGGCTTGGAAATCTTCTACTGGGAGGGTTCAAGGCAGTGAGTGGGGGGGGGGTCTCCTTCTTTCCTCTGGACCCCTCATGGGGGGGGGGCTGAGACTGGATCCCTCCCTCCCTTTCTCCTTCCCACCGCAGCCCCCTGGCCTTGGGGGGCAGTGGGGGTGGTTGGGGGTGTCTCTCAAGGAAGCAGCCCAGCGCAGGCCTGGAAGGAGATTTCAATTTCCGATTGCATCACGGAGGTGAAATCACAGATTGTGATCCAGTAAGAGTGACCTGCCTGCCCTGGGCTACAACCAGATCCCGGGGTGACCGGAAGGGAGGGGCCAAAATACTCACCGCTGGTCCTGGGGGGCCGGCAGGTCCCTCGTTGCCTTTCAGTCCAGAGGGCCCCTGCTCAGGAAGAGGAGAGGCTTAGCCGGCCCACCTCCCCTCCATGGCTTTCCCCCAGATGAAGGACTCCTCCCCAAGACCCCCTCTCTCCCGCCTTCCCCTTCCCCCCAGCCCTCAGCTCTGGACTCTTTCCCTGGGTGGGGGAGGGGAAGTCTTCCCATTTCTGACCAATTTTGGCCGTTTCAAAGAGTGACCCGCTCTGTTGCTTCAGGAGCCACAGAAGGATGCCGTCCTTAGGGCCACGGACCACTGGAGCAGGGCCCCAATGCAGAAATGGGGGCTCTGGTAGGCCCAACTCGGGAGTGGGTGGGCCCTTTTGAGCACCCCCAAACAGAGGGCCCCAACTGAAGCTGACCATAGGGCAGCTCTGGATTTTGGCCCTCCGGGTCAGCAGGCACCCTCCCCGCAAGGCTCCCTGCTGGCCACTGGCCTTATTGGAAAAGGGGGCCCGACCGAGTGGTCCTCTTTCCCTCAGCCCACCCTGAGCCTTGCCATTCATTGCCTGCAAGTATTCCCCCTGCCCCACTGCCTGGGGGGGAGGGGGCTTCCTGAGGGCCCTGGAGAGGGACGAGGGAGAGGAAGGGGGGGGCTTTTCCTGCAAGGCTAACAGCCCCTGGGGGGCTTTGCGAGGGTCAAACCTGAGAAAAGGGGGGCAGAGAGAGACAGAGACAGAGTCCTTCAACCCACAACCTCCTAATCCAACAAGGGCCCCCCAAAAGGGGCAGGAGATTCAGGACGGAGGTGGCCGGCGGCTGGGGAGCACCAATGAAACCTCCTGCTCAGGAGCAGTCTAGCACTGAGTCACAGTTGCCCTAGGACAGTCCCTGAGCCACTGGGATGCCCCTCTGGGGTCTGCCGAGAGCAGGTGGCTCTCTCTCGCTTTCTCGCTTTCAGCTCGGGCCAAGGGCTAAGCAAGATGACCTCTGAGGTGCCTCCAGTTCTGGCTCTGTAGATGCAGGAGCTGCTGCCTTCTCAGAAACAGCCTTTTATTCAAGCAAAGCAAGAGGGAAAATCCAGCACGGAGAATCCTGGAAACGTTTCCAGGGGGACCAAGGACCCCTCCAGAATGGATCAGAAAGAAAGGAAGGAAGGAAGGAGGGAGAGAAGGAAGGAAGGAAGGAAGGAAGGAAGAAAAAGAAAGAAAGAAAGAAAGAAAGAAAGAAAGAAAGAAAGAAAGAAAGAAAGAAAGAAAGAAAGAAAGAAAGAAAGAAAGAAAGAAAGAAAGACTCTATGGGGACTTCCTATTCCTGCTCCCTCCCCAGATGCCCCACCCGCCCACCATCGCTCGAGTGGGAGGCCAGGTACGTACAGCCGTGCCAGGAAGACCTCGCTCTCCGGGGAAGCCCCGCAGCCCCGGGGGTCCATCCTTCCCGGGGCTTCCGATGGGTCCTGGGTCGCCCTGAAAGAAACACGGAGCGTCACAATGGCCCCCCCCCGGCCCCACAGCGGATGACGAGGGCAGGCCCCCCCCGATTCTCTACACAGCCAAACCAGCCCTCGCAGGGAGAGCCTGGTGGGCGAGGGACGGGTGGGGGGGCAGCAGCTAAATGGGGGAAATGGGTGCCCAGCCCTGGGTCCCCTGGAGACCTCCCTCCGTAGGGGCCACAAGGGAGGGGAGGTGGACAGAGGGGTGGCAGGAAGCCTCTGCACGGCCGGCCACGGGCGCTTACCTTGGTCCCTTCCTTCCCGGAGGGCCCTGGCAGGCCTTGTTCTCCTGGAGGTCCTGGGGGGCCCGAGTGGCCCCTCTCCCCCATCTGGCCCGTTTCCCCCGCGGACCCCTGTCGGAAAAAGCAGCAGGGATGGAGACCGTCTGAAGGGCTGCTGCCCCTCCCCTCCCACCCTCCCCCCACCCCCCCCTTTCCGGGACCCTCTATTACCTGTGGCCCCACAATGCCGGGCCCGCCTGGGGAGCCAGCCTTGCCTTGCAGCCCCTGGAAGACAGAAGAGGAGAGGGTGGCAGGGAGGGGCTGGGGGCAGTGATACCCCCTCCCCTCTGAACCGGGCCCGACTGGGGACGAGCCTCTTCATCCCTGGTCGGCAGCATTTGCCCCGGCCTAGCCGGGAAAGGGTGGAATTTGCACCCGGAGCCCTCTCAAAGTGAAACGGAGTCTTCCCTATTAGTCTCTAAAGCCAGGAGCAGGTAGGGGGGCCATGGGGAGCATGTGCTTGAGCATGTGCAGAGGGCACTGAAGAATTACTCTTGCCAGTAATTTATTCCATCGATTGGCTTCTTTGATTGATCTCACCGTTTCATTCTGCAGAGCTGAAGGTTCCTGGTCCCTCCACTCCCCCCCCCCCAGAAAACCAGCCTTGTGAGGTTGGTTTGAGTTAGAAAAGAGTTCTCAATAAAACCTCCAGGAAATTTGCACCATTATTATGCTAATCTCAAACACTGGATGCTGGAGGAAGGAACCCTTTTCATTCAGACGTAAATCTAAAAAGTCGATCTCAGGGTTTCAACATTTAAAAGAAAGACTGATTTTTTTCTTTTAAAAGGCAGAGTGGAGGTTCAATTTCCGAAAGGTCGAGGGGGCCCAGGGTTTGGGGAGAAGGCTAATCTGAGCCCCACATCAGCCCACGGGGGAGGAGCCGGCTGGGGGACCCTCGAAAGGCAGGGCCATTAACGGGGTCGTCGCTCACCACTTCTCCGCGCTGTCCCGGGTGGCCCGGCATCCCATCCTTCCCGGGGGGCCCCTGTGGACAAAGAAAGGGGGCAGAGTCAGTGGCTGGGGAGGGGGGCAGCCAATGGGGGTGGGCAGAGGAGGTGAGGGGTTTGTGACTCACCGGGGGGCCTTTGGGTCCGGGGAATCCGTTCGGCCCCTGAGTTCCTGGTTGCCCCTGCAGGAGGAGGAAGAGGAGAACCCCCCCATTAGGGGTCCTGCCACGGTGCCCCCCCACAAAGCTGGACCCAAACGGGAACTCACCACCTTCAGACGGCCATGGAGCTCAGCAGTCCTGGCTTGGAAAGGATTATGGTCTCTGGGACTCTTCCACAGAGACCCCCTCCCCAATCCACCTCCAGACGGGAGCCCCCCATGCCGGGGCACAGAGGGCGAGGGGGCCCATCCTTTTGCCAGGTGTTTTATGGCCAGGTGTCCAGTTGCTGGACCTGGCCAAATCAGGAGGCTCAGCTTACCCGTTCGCCTGGGGGCCCCGGGGGCCCTTCGCCACCAGAGGTGCCCTGGGGGGAGAAGAGAGAGGGGTCAGGGCGTAGGGCAGGGCCCCTGTGCCCGCGGTCAGCCCGCCCGACACCCTGAGCTTCTCTGCATCGGCATAAGAAACAACCACGTGGGAGGATTTGCATCAACACTAAGTGTAAGAAACGTTGCATGAAGGCAGCCGGATCCTCTGCTGAGTTGTGTGAAGATGGAGCACAAGGGTGCGATGCCAGGAAGAAATGCCCATCTGCGCAAATCCGGGCATCGCAGTTTCCATACACAGAGAATGGTTTGTGTAAATGTGCCAGTTTCTCACGCACAAATGCCCAAGCGGTATGTACAATTAGCTTCCTTTCCCCTCCAAATTTTTCGCTTGGATTTTGAAAATCTATCAACTTTCTCCTCCTTCCTGACATGGAACCTCCAGATCCAGGAGCAGTCTACCTCCGAATCTCCCATCACCGTCACCATCAGGCTCACCTTGGCTCCGAACTTCCCAGTGGCTCCTCGTGGCCCCCGCTGTCCTCTGGGGCCCTGAAAGAGAGAGAGCATCCGTCCATCTGGGGGCCACAGCCCTGCACCCCAGGGGCACCCCACCCCCTCTTTAGAGCCACCAGCAGGGGACAAACCCCGCCAGACCGTCCACCCGTCCGTCGGCCTTGGCAGGGAAGGGGGGCAAATCCCCTGCCAGAGCCCTCCCCCCAACCTCATCCCTGTCACTCACGGAGGGTCCTCGTTCACCTCGCGGTCCCATTTTCCCAGAGAGACCCTGTGGGGAGGGGAGAGCAAAGACCAGTCTAAGAAGCAGCCCCCTCCCCACAACACCCCCCCCCACGCCCTGCCCCTCTGCACCCAGGCATCCCAGGAGGGGCTCTTCCGGGGGGCCACAAACTGATGCCTCAAACGTGGAGGGAACCCCAGCTCCACTAACATGAATGGAAGCCTTCCTTCCTGATCCCTCACAAGGGCCCCTTATCCTGCATTGGAAGGACCCTGAGCATGTGCAGAGTTCTTAAGAAAAGCATCCAAGAGAAACTTTGCAGACCAGTTCTTTGACGTCAACTTTTGCGAAAGGGAGAGGGAGAGGAAGGGAGAGAGGAAAAAAAAGAAAGAGAGAGAAAAAGAAGAAAGAGAAAGAAAGAATAAAGAAAGAGAGAGAGAGAGGAAGGAAGGAAGGAAGGAAGGAAGGAAGGAAGGAAGGAAGGGAGATTGAGCCTCTGTAGGGACAAAGGACAGGGTTCAACACAAACACACCCCAACTGGAGCTGTAACCCACAACGGCACCCTAGGCAGACCGAAGGTGAAAGGAGGGAAGTTGGCACCCCTTTGAGTGGGGCGTGGGGGGGGTGGGTAGAGAGATTCTGGGACTGGGGGGCCATCTGCACCCTCCTCACTTCCCTGCAGGAGCTCGGGGGGGCACCTCTTGGCTTCCTTGAGGGCCCTTCCAGGCCTATGAGTGGCCCCAGGAGGGCCCCCCAAAAGAAGGGGTACTACTTACCCGAATCCCCTTCTCTCCGCTCGATCCGGGAAAGCCGGGGAAACCTTGGGAACCCTGGGGAGGAAAGAGGAAGGGGGGGTCAGAAAGGATGGGAGGGCCGCCAATGGGGGACCAGCCCCCCCTCCAGCTCACTCGACTGGTTCGACCCCCAACGGGGAGCCCCAGATTTCCCTCCCACCCCCTGGTCTCTTCTCCCACTTACTCACCTTAAGGCCTTGTCGGCCGGGATATCCGGGGAGACCCGGCACCCCAAGTTTGCCCTGCCAGAAGGGGAAGAAGGAGGGTCAGCAGAGGTGGGGAAGGCGGGGGAGGTCCGACTCCGAAGCCCCCTCCCTCCCTGGCCCATGACGCACCTTCTCGCCCGTGAGTCCGGATGGGCCGGGGTCTCCAGCGGGCCCCGTCCGCCCCTTGGAGCCTTCGGGTCCGTCTTCCCCACGGGATCCCGGGACCCCCATCTCACCCTGCGCAGAGAAGGCAGAGGGGTCATCGGAAGGGCCGGCCCGGCCAGATCCCCCCACCCCCCACCCCCGTGGGAGGACTTACCCTGTCGCCTTTCGGCCCCACCTCCCCCTTGGTGCCAGGGAAGCCCTCTTCGCCCTACAGGAAGAAAAGAAGGGGTCGAAGGGCAGCGTTCAGCATGGGGGGAGGGAAAGGAACAGGTGGGACCCCAAAACAGCTGCGCCAGGACCCCCGAGCCCCAACCTGCCAGCTCAGAGACAGAATCGCACAGCAGAAGGAAAAGGAGATGCTCGAGGGAGGGGGCTTTGAATGGACCCCCCCATTCTACTCAGACACCCCCACCCCCGTTGCCCCCTCTGATGGGGGGCTGGCGGAGGGGAAGTACTCAGAGTTGGGGAGCTTCAGCTGCACTCCAGGGGTGCCCATCGAGGTGATTCACGGCAGGGTCAGTTCAGAGCAAGGGGGGGAGATGGGGCCCCCCACATGAAAACACCCGGACCCCCAAAGATCTGCCTCCTCTGAGGATGAGGGGGCACCCCAAGAAGAGGCCGGGTTGCAAAAGAGGGGAGGCCCTGCTGGAACCCCCAAATGTCTTCCCTCCCCCCATCGGCCACAACTGCAGGAAAAAGAGAGTCTGGGCAAGGGAGGGTGGGCTGGATGACCTCAAGCAGCCCTGGTTGGGGGCTGGGGCAGTTACTCCCTTGGGCAGGTCTATCAGGCAGGGGGACTCAAAGTCCAATCTTCCCCATTGTGGAAATCACTGGGTAACACTGGGCCCGTCTCCCCTTCCCCCTCCCTGCCCGGCCGACCTCACAGGGCCGTTGTGAGGATGCAAGCGAGGTGGGCCTGGCTTGAGGAGGGGGCAGAGCCTTAAGCAAAAGGGAAGCTCTCACCTTCTCGCCCTTTTGCCCTTTCAAGCCACGGACGCCGTCGGTACCCTGAGGGGGAACACGGACTCAGCAACATGCGTTGAGCTACAAGCCCCATGCTCCCCAGCAGCGACCCCAGGACAAGGGAAGAAGTTGTCCTTGAGTGCACGAACAACATGCCGCACGGGATGTGCAGGGAGGGGGCCCTTTTCTGGACTGGGGGGCCAAGGTGGGCTCCTGAGACCCCTTCCTCGCCCTTCCCCCATTCTCCCTCCGGAGCTCTCCCTGCTTCCAGCCCCCCCCCAGTTCTGAGGAGCTCAGCCCCTCCCCAAGGGGGGAAAGACCCTGCATGACCCCCCTTCCCACCCAAGAATGCGAGACTCTGCCCTCCTCCTGAGTCCCCCCCACAAGACCCCTGGGGGGGGTCACCACACATGCTCACCTTTCCTCCACGAGGACCCGGATAGCCCACCACGCCTTGGGGGCCAGGGGGACCCTGAAAGGGAGGAGGGGAGAGGCAGGATCAGGCCCCACACCATCAACTCACTCTCCCCTCCCCAAGAATTATGCCCCCCCCCCAGCAGGAAACCTGCCCTGTCTTGCTTGGACTTAGTCGGGGGTGAAGGGATGGGGGGGTAGGGGGGGTGTTTCAGGTCTGCCCCCTGCTGGAGAATCAAGGAAGAGGATAGCTGCTTCACGCTCCTCCCCCCCCCCCCCCCGGTGGCTCAAAGGGGAATTGCACCTCCAAAAGGGCCCCATGGAAAAAGCCCAACTGAATAAGAGTCTGGGGGCCCCTAATCGTCTCAGCCCCACTTCGCAGGGCTTTCTCAGCTTCCCCCCACCCCACCCCCACTTATATGACCCATGCTGCCCGGAGTCACCTGTTGAGATGGGCAGCTACGGAAATCAATCAATCAATCAATCAATCAAAAATGAATAAATGACCAAAAGAACAATGTGGCTCTTACAGCGTTTAAATGCTCCAAGGCAGAGAGGCCTCCTCACCCCCCCCCAAAAAAACCCTTCCTCCTCTCCTGAAGCTTCCATTCTAAGATCGAAGACCCCCTCCCTCCAAAAGCCCCCCGCCCCCACCCCCGCTGCTTTCCTTCCCTCCCCCAGATGGGGGAAAGCAGTGCCCGCTCGGGAGGGGGTGCTGCATGCCAGGATGGGGCCCTTGGCAGCCATGGAGCCACCCTTTCCATGCCCCGCCATTTGCCCCCAGGGGCTCCCCTTGCCCCCAAAGCCCCCGAGGGCAGCTTGGGGAGGCTCAGCTGGGGCAGGCGGGTGCCACCCAGAGGGGCCGTGCCAACCCAGGACAGCCACCATGCCCATCCACTCACCGGGTTGCCTTTGGTGCCAGACAGTCCCTCTCTGCCCGGGTGACCCTGCAGGGAGAGGAGGGCAGGGGGTCAGGGGGCCCCCCAAATCTTGGGGAAGCCCATCCATGGGACTTCAGCCACACCCCACTGGCTCCTTGGGCTCTGCCAGGGAGCCCCAAGCAGGCCTAGGGATAGAAGAGACCACTCTGCCCCATGGCAGCCCTTCACCCCCATTGCTTCTTCCCCCCATCTGGGGCACAAACTCAGGAGGGCCACAAGGGAGGTCGGGCCCCTCCAGAAAGGCCAAGGTTGGGGCGTTGGGGGACACTCACCGGGGGTCCATCTGAGCCGGGCATCCCGGGAAGGCCGGGTTTCCCTTGGGGTCCCTGCAAGAGAGGGGGAGACCCTGTTGGAGCCAGAAGGCCAGGAAGCCTCTCCCCGCCCTGGGCTCTGGGAATAGAGGGCCCCCCGCCCCCCCTTACCTTTTCCCCCGGGGCCCCCATGGCGCCTTGCGGTCCCGGCAAACCCTGGAAGCAGAGAAGGAAAAGGGGAGTGAGAGGCGTCCTGGGGGCCAAGGCCCTCCTGTCCCCCCTCCTACACTCAGAGGGCTGGAGTTGCAGTTTCTGGGGTGCCCGAGAGGCTTCGGATCACAAACAGAGACGAACTGGAACCAAACCGGGAATCAAAGTTTGCATCAAGAGCAGAAAAGTTTCAGTTAGGACTGTTCCGCCACCTGCCTACCTCTCAGGGCTGTTGTTGGGGAGGCAGACTGGAGAGGAACCTAGCAAACCAGCCCCCCCCCCCGACAGCCCTTGCTGGGGAGAGGAGTGAGGCTGCCCTTGGCCCCCCAGGCAAGTGGGGGAGGGGGCAGGCACTTTCCAGGGCTAATGAAGGGCTAAAGAGCCCCCTGGTGTTGGGGGGGGGGCACCTGCTTCTCTCCAGAGTCCTTTGACAGCTGCCCTGGGGGGACTCAAGGCACGGAAAGGCTGCAAAGCTACCAGGGGCTCTTAATCCTCCGCCAAACCTCCATAGTCAAAAGCAGTCTACCTTAAGGAGCTGACAGCTGGGAAGCCACGAGCGGTAGAGACCCCTGTGAGCAGCAGCCCCTGCCCCTCGCCCAGCCGGCCACTCACCCCAGTCTTCCTCCGTCCCGCTTGGACTTACCTGAGTCCCAGGTAGCCCCTGCTGGCCAGGGGGTCCCGGCTCCCCTTGCGGACCCTGGTTCAGAGAAACAGAGGTAGGGCCTCAGATCAAGGCAGAGCCCGGGGGGAGGGGGGGGCTTCTTGGAGGCGCCCTAGATATTTCCCCAGCAGCCTAAAGCAAGTGGCTTCCCTGGCCTGTTGGGGGGACGTTTGGGATCTCCTGGTGGTGTCCCTTCCGGGAGCCAATCCCATTTCAACTTCCCAAATGAGCCCCTTAAGAGGTAACTGGAGGCCATCTAGCCCAACCCCTTCTTTGGCCGGGATCTACTCCCTGGCCTCTCCGTCTACTCGCTGTCCGCGAACATGCAAAGAGCCCCCCCCCCCTGTGCATCCTTCCTCCGCCAGTCCTGGATTGCAGCTCCCATCATCCCTGGCAGCCACTATACGACTACAACTGCCCCTGTAACACCGGGGCTGAGGCCGGCCACCACACCGCCCCAAAGGGCCAGACCCACCCTCTCCGGCTGCAGGTGTGGGGAAGGGGCCCCGTCTTCCTCTGACCCCCTGAAAGAAAGGCTGATGGGGAAGGCGCTCTGTGCATGCTCAGAAGCTCTTCAGCATGCCTTGGCCAACCTCCCAAAACCCACAGCCACTGCTTTGCCTTTGGCCAGCTGGCCCCCATCCACTTACCAGACCCCCCTTCGGGCCGTGGGGGCCGTCCACGCCACGCACGCCCTGCCAAGGGAAAGACAGGCCGGAGTCAGTGGTCAGGGGCAGGGCCGGAGGAAGCCCCGAGGGAGGGGGGGCCAGGGGTCCCTCTTCCCCAGCACTTACCTGTGGCCCTGGGATACCCGGGGGCCCTTTGGGGCCAAGCAACCCTCTCGGTCCCTGAAAAGAAAAGGCCGGATGGGTGGGAGGGCCCACCAAGGACTTGAGGTGGGGGACATGGGGAGGCTCTTTAAGTGCCCCCCTCCAGGCAAGAGGGGAGTGGTAGAGCAGCCAGCCCCTCCCCCCCCCAGGGATGCTACGCACCGGTTCTCCGGGGACGCCGCGGGGCCCAATCTCTCCATCGTCTCCCTGCAGTGGGGGGAAAGGAAGGATGTCTGCAAGGGGGCAAGTCGGCTTCCATTTTTACCCTCCCATGTCTGTTTATGGAGGCAGATGCAACCCCTCCCCCTGAGGACCTCCCCTGGGTCCGTATGAAAGCTCAGGTTGCTAGTCCTCAAGGTGGGTTGTTTTCTTTAGAGGGATGTCTGCCCTCCCCCCTTCCCCTCCAGTCCTGGCAGGCCTTACCCTCTCGCCGTCTTCGCCCGGAGGTCCAGCCACACCCTGTGCCCCGGGGTCCCCCTGCCAAGGAAGGAAGCAGCACAGTGAGGGGCCCCACCAAGAGCAGCGGCCCCTCGGGGCAAGCCTGGCAGTGGGCCCCCAAACCTCCCCCCAACCCTCCCACCCACTCACCCGGTATCCTTTGTCCCCCGGGAGGCCGGGCAGCCCGTCGAAACCCCGGTCGCCCTGCAGGAGAAGAGGGTGAGAAAAGGGGTGGGGGCAGCAGATGTGGGGCCCCGCAGGGGTGACCAGGAGACCCACCCCAGTGGTCCTGGCTCTGCTTGCAGGGGGAGGAGCAGAGCAGCAGCAAAAGGCAGGTGTGGGGCATGGGGGGGATCCCCACAATTCTGCATCAGGCAGGGCAACCATGATGAGGGGTCCCCCAAAGGAAGGGAGCCCGGGAGGGTCTCCCCACAGACATCAGTGAAGGCCTGAGTGGGGGGGGACCCCAGAACATTTGGCTGCAAGGCCAGCACCGTCTTCGTGCAGAGGGTGAGGACTGGGAGAGCCGAGTTCGAGTCCTCCCCCCTTGTGGAAACAGGGTCCTTACCTTGAGGCCGGGCTCCCCAGGCATCCCCCGTGCGCCATCTGCGCCAGCCCTGCCCTGGAGACACACAGAGGGGGTCAGGAGGAGGCCCCCCTTCCGCTCAGAGACTCCCCCTCCTCCCCTGTTGAGCTGTGATTGTTACACAACGTTTGTTCCCCTTCAACTAAGAAAAGCGGACTTACGCGACGGCCGGGCTTCCCTGGGGGGCCACTCAGCCCCTGTTGCCCCTGGGGCCCCTGGAGGGGGAGAGAGAGACTAGGATTTAGTGGGGCAAAAAAGGGGTGACCTACTGGGGGCCGGCAAAGCCATCAGAGGGGACCCCCCCTTCCAGGAGCTGATCCAGAACAGGCACCGCAAATCCCAGTGGCATGTGGGCCCTCAGCAGAGTGGGGAGCACAAAGTTATTGATTGCCCTAGAGACCGAAGTGTGGAGGGGAGGGGACCCACAAGTCAGTCCACCTTACCTGGGGCCCAAAATCTCCAGGCTCTCCCTTCACGCCGGGGCCTCCAGCTTCACCCTAGGAGAGAGGAAACATGAGGAGGACGTGGCAGCCGGGCCCCTGGGTAGGGAAGGGCCAAAGGCAGCAGGCAGCCTTCCCCAGCCAGGGGCTCAGCAGAGGCTGAAGCACCAAAGGGCCCAAAGGACCCCCTCCCCATATCCAGCCCCTCCCCCCACACTTACCATGGGTCCTGGGCGGCCGGTATACCCCATCGGTCCTGGAGGGCCACGCAAGGCCAGCTGTGGCGAGGGAGGAAAGGGGTCAGGCAAGTGTCCTCCCAGGGACCCTGGAGCATCAGGCACTGGGCTTGAGGGGGGTCTTCTGCCTCCCCCCTTCACACAACACCCTTAACTAGGTCACTTGCACAACCCACCAATCCAGGTTAGTTGGAACCTAGGCTGGTTTGGGGCTTCCTGTCTGATTCCCCCCAAGAGCTCAGAAAAAGGGGGTCGCCTGCCCTGGTCCAACACCTGGCTGCCATGAATCCTCCCACCCCACTGTGTCCTTCTCCCCACCCCAGAGACCCGTCTCGGCTTCTCACTCATCCTCCCCCTCTATGTCGGGGGCACCCAGAGGCTCAAAAGCAGGGCCCCAAAATAGGGGATGCTTATTTTGCTCTTCTGAATCCTTCCGGTTCCCCCCTCCCCCATAAACGTAGGAAGGGGGCAGGCTGGACTCACGCGGGCCTGTTGTAGGAACGCCTGGGCCTGGGCCTCCTGGGCCATCGCCACGGGCCCCTTCTGGCCCCCGGCGGGGCTCCCAAAGCGGAACTGCGGTCAGGAGGGGAGAATTGAGTGAGCCGCTTCCTCCCGGATTGGGGAGCAGAACCGACCCCCAGCCGGATGCCCCCCCAACCCCAGCCGTCCCGCGGGACGTTCCCAGCTCCAGCCACGCAGGCCTTCCCTGTCCTGACTCACCGGAAGCATCATGGAGGTGCCGGGAGCCCCTGGACGTCCATCTGACCCAGGGAATCCAGCCCGTCCAGGGGGACCCTGTGAAGGAGGCAAAGTGGCTGATGGAACATACAAACAACCCACCCACCCCCAGACACACACACATAACTCCGGGCCCAACTGCGCTCCAATCCCTGGCTGGGACCCATGGGGGAAGGAGTCCTCATTGAGGAGGAATGTCAGTTCTAGTCTTCCTTCTGCAACACGGTGCCGTCTGCGTTAGCCGGACTTCAACCCCCATCATCCCCTGAAGCCTGGAATTCAGCATAGCTGGAAGGCAGCCAGAGGGGGAGGGAGTGGGGAGCAGGGAACTATTCACGCATGCAAAAAACTCCTCAGGCTCCTTCCAGGCCACCTACTTGGGGGGAAGCCCCATGGACCCCGGGCTCCAACCTTATTGAATTACTGGACAGCCAATGGGAAAAAGGGCGTCTTGGTCCATGGGCAAAGTGCCTTTACCTTTGACTCAGAAACAATTGGCATAGCAGTGATTCTAAGAGACGGAATCGGGGGTGCCTGGTGAGCTGCGATAGTAGAACTCTGTACATGCTCAGGGACTGCAGGCGTACCTCCTCTGCAGACATTCACGGCCCCCAGTCCATCCTGCCTCCCCCTCTGCCCCTTTCAAGACCCCCAATGTGGAGGGTGCCCCACTCACCCGCTCTCCGGGGTCGCCAGGAGGTCCGGGGGTCCCCTGGGTGCCAGGTGGCCCACTCATGCCCTGCAGAGGAAGAAGGCGTCTCTTCAGCCATCCCTGCCCCACCTGTCCCACCCCTCCCAGCACCCAGCGCCCGCAGCTCTTACCCGGGGTCCTTCGGGACCAGGGCGGCCCGCCACGATCATCCCCTGCAGAAGAAAAAGGAAGTCAGGTGGGAGAAAAAACGACGTTCCCCCCCTTTCTGTCCGGGGAGGTGGGCATAAGGAGCCTCCCTGTGGGGAAGCCGTCAGAGGCTGGCATGGCTGGCCACTAAACGGGGCATTGGGGATGATTCCGAGTGGGGGCCCATCCCATCAGGGAGGGAAGGAGAGAGGGAGACCCAGGACAGGGGGACTAGGAAGGGATGCTAATCTTGACCTTTGACCCCCTGCAGTGACCGGCAGCAATTGGGCACTAAATTCCCCCCAATGGCTTGGTCTTCATTTATATTCTCTCAACGTTGACAGCTTGAAGATGGGTGGACTTCAACTCCCAGAATTCCCCAGCCAGCAGAGCTGGCTGGGGAATTCTGGGAGTTGAAGTCCACCCATCTTCAAGCTGTCAACGTTGAGAAATATCAAGCCAATTTGCTCAGGATCTCCCAAGCACAATCACAAAACTGCCCCCCCCCAAAGGATCCTCCCACCAGCCCAACCACTCTGGAAGGGACCTACCCCATTCCCACCAAGTTCCTTCCTGCCCTGGGATCGCCTCATGGCCTCCCATCCCTGCCCCTAAAGCCCAGGATTTGTCGATCTCCTTTCCCATCAGCCAAGGCCGGCCAGAGGTGGCTCCAGCTGCCACATGGGAGGGGGGGTGGTGTCCAGACAGTGTCCAGACCACTGGCCACCTTCATCTCTGTCCCGGGCGGGGGGAGGGGCTTGTGGGGGTGGGGGAAGAGAACTCTGGACTTTCTGAGATCAAAAGATGACAAAACGGGACCAGGGAAAAAGGACAAAGCTGGAATTGTGGCTGAAGAAGGGAGTGGAGCCAATGTTTCAGCTGTCTGCGCCACAACACCCACACCCACAAACACACCGACAACCCCGGAGACTTACAGGTTCAAAGACAGCCGGTTCCCCTTTCTCTCCTTTTAGGCCTCGGGCTCCGAGAACTGCCTGGGGGTTGCACACATGTAGCCACAAGAAGGAGATTGTCAGCATTGTGTTGCTGTAGCACGTGCACACAAACACACAACACGCACACAGACTGAATGCCCGGGCAATGCCCCTCCTTCTGCATGGAGAGGTGAATGCCACACGCGAGGCCATCTCAGTGGCACGAAGGGCGGCTCCAACAGGAGGAAAAACAGAATTCTACCCTTACACACACACACACACAGACACACACACACGTCTTTCGCACAACCACCACAGTCCCCGCAAAAGTTACTGCTAAAAATGGGTTCCAATCATCAGCAGCTCAACTGTTGCTGGACTCTCCTTTGTCCTGGGCAGGAAGGTGGACTAGATGGTCTCCAGGACCCCTGCTAGCCCTTGCCTTCTAGGGTTCTTCATAAGGACCGAGATGCATCGCCTCGGTTCATTTAAGGCTTTTTATTTTAATCCCACTTGGTTCAGGGAACCCCCCTCCACCACCAAAATATCCCGACTATTGTGCACCCACCCCGGATCAAAAGAGACGAAAAAGTGGCCATTGTGAGAACATTCGTGAGAAAACGACCTGGCTGTTTGAACGCCCTAGCCAGGACTGATGGGGTCTTCTGTTTTAAATTGGTTTTAGTCTGTTTTAATCTGTTTTAATTGGGATTGTTTCGTTTGATGTGAGCCACCCTGAGTCCTTTGGAGAGGACGGCATATAAATCCTATTATTATTATTATTATTATTATTATTATTATTATTATTATTATTATTATTATTATTATTATTATTATTATTATTATTATTATTTAATCTGTAGTGAGATTCACAGTCTTTGAGGCTGGTTAATAGCTCAGCAGCTCGAGTCCTAACCAAGGACCTAGGAACTGTTAAGGTATCATCGGAGGATGTAAGCTGTTCCGAGTAAGGTGGTTTTTTGCAGAGTCAAAATGTTCAAGTCCGGTAAATTTAAAATTTCAAAATAGCGGGGTAGCCCTTTGGGTATTGCTCCAAGGGCTCCAATTACAATTGGAACAACACATGATTTCTTTTTCCATAGTCGCTCAACTTCGATTTGCAAGTCCCGGTACTTTGTGATTTTTTCTTGCTGCTTATCTTCAATCCGTGCATCACCAGGTATTGCAATGTCAATGAACCATACTTTCTTCTTTTCAACTACCGTTGTGTCAGGTGTGTTGTGGACCAAGTGCCCGTCAGTCTGAATCCTAAAGTTCCACAAGATCTTGAGTTTTTCATTCTCTAGAACTTTCTCAACCTGATGTTCCCAGTGGTTTTTGCTGTACTCAAATCCAAACTTCTGGCACAATTTCCAGTGAATTATTATTATTATTATTATATATAATATATATATTATATATAATATATATTATATATTATTATTATTAACAACAATAACTAACTAACAACAATAATAATAACAACAACAACATTTGTGGAGAGTCTCCATCATGGGGGTCTCCTTAGGGGAGGGGTCTCCAACCTTGGCAGCTTTAAGACTTGTGGACTTCAACTCCCAGCTTTGCAGGCTGAGGAATTCTGGGAGTTGAAGTCCACAAGTCTTAAAGCTGCCAAGGTTGGAGGCCCCTCCCCTAAGGGGCTTTTTTCCCCAAAATGCAACTGGATTTTCTTGCTTTTTCCCCCTCCCTTTGAAAACCCTCTGTCTGAAATGCTACAGGGTTTCCTGCCTGAGGAGAGGGTTGGACTCGAAGACCTCCAAGTTCCCTTCCAACTCTGCTGTTCTGTTCTGTTCTGTTCTGTTCTGTTCTGTCGTTTCACCTCTCACCCAAGAAGCTTCTTCAGCTTTTGACCTGAAGAAGTTTCTCGGATAAGAAGCGAAATGTTTTCAAAGAAAGAAAAAAACCAGTTGCCTTTTGGGAAAAAAGCATCTCTGGGACATTAGAATAGAACAGAGTAACAGTTGGAAGGGACCCTGGAGGTCTTCTAGTCCAACCCTCTGCCCAGGCAGGAAACCCTACAGCACTTCAGACAAAGGGTTGTCCAATCTCTTCTTGGAAACACCCAGTGTTGGAGCATTCACAGCCTCTGGTGGCAAGCAGTTCCACTGGTTGATTTTTCTCCCTGTCAGGAAGTTTCTCCTTAGTTCCAGGTTGCTTCTCTCCTTGATTAGTTTCCATCCATTTGCTTCTTGTCCTACCCTCAGGGGCTTTGGAGAATAGGCCCTTCTTTGGGGCAGCCCTGAAGCCCCCACACTCGCAGGGATAATGAGAGGCGGCTGCTACAGCTACGGAGAACTGAAAAGGCCCTTTGAGCCAAGGGACTGAATTCAGTCGAGCAGTCACTCATGGCTAATGTAGGAATGACAGCCAGAATGGAGAGACAGTTCCAGGAGATGGTGAGTTCTAGTTCTACTTTGGGCACCAAGACAGCTGGCTGACCTTGGGCCAGTCAGTCTCTCTGACTGGCCCAAGGTCAGAGGCAATGGCAAAGCACTTCTGGGTGGGTGGGGGGGAAGTTTGCCAAAAGAAAACTGCAGGGGTTATAAAACGGGTTATGACATAATGCAAAGTGTCATAAAACATTTCCTGAGCTGACATTTGGCATCCAGTTCAACAAGGGCTCATTTGAAGGCAGGCCCATCGTCTCTGGACGTATCCAGGCGAGAGCTCTGAATATTTAGGAATTATGAAGAACTCTTCAAGTACATTAGAAGCTCTGCCATGGCTGAAGGTACCAAGGAATCCGGTAAGAAAGTTTCTCTAAAACGGGGACCCACATTGTCTCCTTTAGAATTTTTAAAAATCTGCCAAAATACCCAGAATTTCTCAGATTTGAAAGAAAAAAAATATTTGGAACCAAATCCTATTAAGAAAAAAATACTCTGAAAAATGTTCTTGAAATGCTCTGGATTGAAGGGAGGGGGGCAGGAGGAATGGGGTTGGAATTACTGTGTGCTAATTGTGTGTGTGTGGGGTAGGGGGAAATGCCTTTCCAGTATAGCAGGAACTGGGACCAGTGGTATTGTTATACTGGGAAAAAGGCCTGTCTGCATTTCCAAGGAAATCAGCTTCATGGTTAGAGAGATCAAGGCGAAAGGATGGGCAGGGCACATCCTAGTAGGAAATGATGTCATCAAAAGCATAATATGACAGATGGGGCGGGGTCATAATTCATAGGAAATGACATCATCAAACAAGTGATGTGACAGGATATAACTTCATAGGAAATGACATCATCAACGGGGTGATGTCACGTGATATAACTTCATAGGAAGCGTCATTATCAATGGGGTGATGTCACGTGACATAACTTCATAGGAAGTGACATCATCAAAAGGAGAGATGTCACGTGACATAACTTCATAGGAAGCGACATCATCAAAAGGAGTGATGTCACGCGACATAACTTCATAGGAAGTGACATCATCAAAAAGGGTGATGTCACAGGATATAAGAGAATGGAGAGACAGGTGCCCAAGCCATGCAAATGAGGGACCCAGGAGCAAGTGCAGGAGAAGCCACAGCAGGTCGAACCATAGAGAGGGATTCAGAGCATGGCAAAATAGGGGAAGGGGTAGGAGGTGCTGCTGCCACCCAGTGTTGGGTGGTGGGAAAGGCAGGAGGAAGCCCTGGGCCAACCCAGAGGGGACCCAAAAGCAGCTGGGCATCGGAAGTCCAAAGGAAATCCACAGCCATCCACCAGACAAGACCAGGACACGGACACGGACATGGACACACACGGGAAACACGGAAGTGCCCACAGCATCACACGGTTCAGCGAAAGAGCCACAAAAGAAGGGAAACTCCCCCCACCCCACATAGGCAGCGGGCAGCCCAGCCTGAATCATGGCGCCAGGCAATGGACGGACGGACGGACGGACAGGGAGACACAGAGACGGTGACACAGGACACAAGGGAGGCTCCCACTTACGACGGCATCGTAGGGGGCCTGGGCTGAGAGCAGGGGGCCCATCTCGCCAGGGTTGGGATCGCCGTCTCCATGGTCCAGACCCACGTCAGGCGCGAGACCCTCCTCCTCCTCCTCCTTGGCTGCCTCCTCCTGGCCCAGGCAGGACGGGAACCCAATGGGACGTTAGCTCAGGAAGGGGAGTTTGTCTGCACCCCGCAGCACCTGAGCCAGTGGTGCCACTGGTGGGGCAGCCGTGCCCAGCAGCAAGGGTTGCCCTGCGCCCCATACCTCCTGTCCCCTGGGCCAAGTCCCTCTGCACCAGCATGCTGGGGCCATGGGGAGGGGGGGGTCATTTACCTCCACCCATGGTGATGAGAGGGTAGGAGGTGAGGCCTCAGGAGCTGGGGGGCGGCTGGGGTGCTGGTGAGCCCCCCGGGGCTGCTCAGTGGGGAGAGGACCGGCATCCTTGGAGCGAGGGAGGGAGGGAGGGGCACCCACCAACGGAGGTAAAATCAGGTGAATTCAGAGAGGAAAGAAGCGAGAAAGGAGACAGAGGGAAGGGAGGATTAGTGGGTTAGTGCAAATGTCCCCATCGGGCTCCGGGGCCCAATTCTGCAACGGGGATCATTTAAGCCCAGAGGAATCAACGGATGGGGGAAGCGGAGGGTCTCACGCCCAGCTGGGGCAGGAAACCAGGGCTGATCCAGGCCCACCGGAGGGTTCAAGAGGAACCCAGAGCTGCAGCTGGAGGGGGTGGGGGGCGAGAGAAGCTGGGATCCTCTCCATGCACCCCAGACCAGCCCAAGGAGGAATCCTTCTCTTGTTCGGGGCTCCCCCTCCCTCCCATGCCAACCCCAGCCCCTCCCTCTGGCTCTACCTGCTGGTAGCTGTTTCTTGGCCCGCGGGCTGCCTGGGCCGGGCCCCCTGCCTTCTTCCCTGCCGAGGTCGCCTTGGCACTGGGGCTGGCCTTGGGGGTCTTTCCGGCAGCCGAGACCTTCCCGTTGCCGAGTGCTTTCCCATCACGGGGCTCCTTGGGGCCACCAGGGCGCTTCCCCTTCGGGGCGTCCGTCTTGAGGGCGGTGGGCGAAGGGCCGGGCAGCTGGCGCTTTTGGGGCTGCTTGGCCTCGGCATTGGTGGGGGTCTTCGTCTTGGCCGGCGTCTAGCGGGGGCCACAAAGGCAGCAATGGAGGAAGGTGGCCGGAGCAAGGGCCAGTCCAGCAGAAAGCAGAGCCAAGGGGGAATCTGAAGACATGGAGCCCTCCACCCTGAGACACCCCCTCCCCAGGATAGACCCACACTAGGCCCCAGCAGGCCTCCCTCTGAGGAGCTTCCTGTCCTGCCTTCAGTGCTATGGGGAGTCAATGGACCCCCTTCCTCCTCTCTCTGGCAGCCTTTCAAATACTGAACCTGCCCTGGTCCTTCTCTTCACGAGACTAGCCAGGCCCAGTTCCTGCAACCGTTCATCGTGCCTTTTGGCCTCGAGTCCCCTAATCCTCTTTGTCGCTCTTGTACAGGTAGTCCTCGATTTACGACAGTCCATTTAGTGACGGCTCAAAGTTACAAAGGCACTGAAAAAAGTGACTTATGACCAGTTTTCAGAGTTACGACCTTTCCAGCAGGCCCCCCCCCCCATGATCAGGTGATCAGAATTTGAATGCTTAGCAACTGATTCATATTTATGACAGTTGCAGCGCCCCGGGGTCACGTGATCCCCTTTTGCCTAACCACTGGGTTACTAACTTATCAACTGCAATGATTCACTTAACAACCGAGGCAAGAAAGGTCGTAAAATGAGGCAACATTTAAATGTCTCACTTAACAACCAAAATTTTGGGCTCAGTTGTGGTCTTCAGCCGAGGATTACCTCTACTCTCTCAACCTCTTTTTTTTAAATATCGTGGCGACCGGAGCCAGAGACAGAATCCCAAATCTTCCGACTTCATCTGAAGCGAGGGGCTTGGCAGGGCTTCAAAGGGCTCAGCTCTGCGGTCGGCCCCACACAGGAGAACCATTCACAATGGGCTCATGTTGGGAGGGGGAGAATGAGCCCCCCCCCCTTTGAACCCTGGGGAGAAGATCCATTACAGCCTCTGGTGAAACTTTCAGGGAGAAAAATGAGCAGCTTTTGCAAAGTTTGAAGCGAAGTTCCCTTCCTCTGTTCCAGCCACAATGGTGGGGTTTAATCCCAGTTAAATGCAGGAGCTTCCTTGCTAGATTTGGTGGGTGCACCCCTCCCTTTTTGGGGGGTGATATAAATACATATATAACCATTTACCTGAAATGGGATAGCAGCAAGAGGTTGGACTGGAAAACCTCCGAGGTCCCTTCCCAGTTATTATATTGAAAAGATTTTCTAAAAAATATGCCTCATTTCCCCCGCCCTATCAGCATTTATGAAATCTCCCCCCAAAAAACTTGGTTGTTTCAGCAGTTCTGGGGGTCCCAGAGATATGGGGAGAGGGCTGCGCTGTACTTGTTTAGCAATGGGAAACTTTGATCCCGGCTCTGGTCATAAGATGAGGACCATCTGTACGTAAAATGCCGGACCCCTCTCCCAGTTTTCTTTTTAAATTAATTGGCAACTACATCTGTTATTATTGTTTGAACTGCTCTAGCTGTTTACTCCAAGTAGACCTCGACTTATGACCACAATTGAGTGCAAAATTTCTGTTGCTATGTTGTTCCGTGGTTACGACATTCCTTGCCACAGTTGTTAAGTGAATCTGGGTTGCTCGTTAGCTCTGCTTGTTGAAAGGTCGCAAAAGGGATCACGTGACACACTCCCCCCCCCCCCCCGGGACACTGTGACTGTCATAAATATGAGTCAGTTGTGAAGCATCTGAATTTTGACCACATAACCATAGGGATGCTAATGGTCGTAAGTTTAAAAAATGGTCATAAGTCACTATTTTCAGTGCCACTGTAACGGTCACTAAGGAACTGTTGTAAGTTGAGGACTTACCTGTGTGAAGTTTGTGAGATGGACGGCTATATAAATCTGTTCATAATTAGGCGATTAACCGTTGGTGAAAGAGGCCCTCTGTCTTTCCCAACTGGCCAAGAAAGTTGCCAAAACAATCCCAGAAGTTTCTTCTCGGAGGCCAAAACTTCTCCCGGATTTATTTATCCCTTGAAGTCATTTATTTACTGCTCGGAGATCCTGCACTAAGAAATGCACCGGCCAGGGTGCAGATTTTGTGCCAGCTTTGATCGGGTTCAGGGATGAAATGCTCCTGGTTCGGACCGGATCGCCCGATCCGGTAGCGATGGAGGCGGCTGGTTCAGAGAACCGGTAGCAAAAATCAATGCCCCCCCCCCATGCCCAGCTGAGCCGCACAACCTCTTCAGCCAAAAAAATGCTTTTAAAAGTTAAAAAAAAAAGCCTCTGATGATCGTGTCTCAGCTGGGATCATCAAAGGCTTTTAAAAGAAAAAAACCCTTTTTTTCTTTTAAATGCCTCTGAGGATCCCAGCTGAGTTGTCTGATTGGCAGAAACTTTTTTCTTTTAAATGCCTCTGCTGATCAGGCAACTCAGCTGGGATCGTCAGAGCCTTTTGAAAGCATTTTTTTAAAAAAATGGTTTTAAAAGTAAAAAAAAAATTGGCCACGCCCACCCAGTCACATTACCCACCCACCCCACCAAGCCACGCCCACAGAACTGGTAGTAACAAATTTTAGATTTCGCCACTGATCGGGTACTTATGAAAAAGGACAAACTCGGTTGCAAAAGAGACTTTGACCCAGCCGGGTGAGGTGGCTGCAGAAAAGGCGAAAGTGATCTGGGGCTGCACCCGGAGGAAAAAGCCGCTTCTAGATCCCTCCGTCTGATTCTGCCCCTTGGGCGGAGGATTGGGGCCGAGGGGGACCAAGAAGGGAGGCTGACGTGGGTGGGGAACAGCTTGACCCAGAAGCCAGACGAGACTTTCTTGTTCCCACGACGAGATCCAGTACGGGAGATCCAGGAAGGAGATTCGGACCTCTCCTTCCCACACCTCCACCTGCCTGGGAGTGTTGTGCTCGGGGGTCAGACTAGATGGCCTCAAAAAACCCGACTAAAATCCTATGAACCGAGGCCCTTCCCAGTTCGAAACTCTTTTGTACTCCATCTGGAAGCTTCATCGGGGTTCAAATGTATTTTGACAAAAATACATTTATTTATTCATCAAATTTTAAAGCCACTCAGCACCCTGACTCTGTGCCATGGTAGCTCCCGTTCGCATTCAAAGATGGCATGGAGTCCAGCTGCGTTTTCCTCATTCCTGTTCAGAAGAGCCCTTCCTGCTCCCCCTTTTTCCCCCTCCCTCTTATTAAAATTGGGGGGATCTTTTCTGGGGCTCTGAATCTTCGGCCAGGTCCTTTCCCTTCCTACAAAACCTCCTTTTAGCCTTGAGGGCCAAAGACCAGTGGATAAAGATGCCCCCCCGGTTGTCCCCCTCCTCACCTCAGGCCTGGGGGGCCTCGGCTGAGCTTCCTGGGCTTGAGGCTTCTGGGGGGGCCCCCCGCAGTCCGGGCAGTAGTTCTGGGCCGCCTGGGGGCTGGAGCTGATCAGCAGCTGCTGGATGTCTCCCTGGGGGGGGGGAAGAGGCACGGGGGGATGAGGGGGGCTCAGACCCACAACAGGGGAGGGTGGCAGGAGGGAGGGGTGGTGGGGGCTTTCTACCTCAAAGACCCCCTCGTCCAGGATCTGGGTCCCGAAGACGGTGATGCCCTTGGTGTCCAGCACGGGCTTGTTCCCCCGAGGGAGGGGCACGGTGGCCCTCTTCTTGCAGTCCAGGAATAGTGTCACCTGCTTTTTCTTCACGCTGAGTGCCACCCGATGCCACCTGCAGGGACAAGGCGGCCCCCCCACTCAGCCCCCGCAGGCCACACGGGCACCGGAAGGCTGAGCCGGGCCTCCAGAGAAGGACTGGCAGAACGGCGCCTGGCATCCAACTTGGCCTGTCGGGCCCGGAGCCTGCCAGGCGCCAACTGATCTGCCCGTCTCTGCAGTGCCAGACAAAGAGCTTCTGGCTTTCCGGCTGGGTGTTTGGGGCAGGAGCCTCCAGCAGCCTCTCGCTCCTTCCTCCTGGTGGGCCTCAGCCCCAGAAGTTAAACTCTCTGCTTTTGCTCCTGTCCCTCTTCCCCCTGCCCCTCCTCTGACACACAGACACACAGACACCCCCCATTTGAAATAGAAGGAAGAGTTAAAAGCCCCTCCAGCCTTTAGCTGCAGGAAGCCTGGCCCCCAGGGGAGAAAGGAGCAGAGAGCCTCCAATTTTCTTCCCTGTCTCCAGTTCTGGTTCTGCCAGAGGCCCTGTGGGAGGGAAACCCCAAGGCTGAACGCTCCCCGGCAGCATCAGGAAGGTCCCGGGGCCTCTCGCAGACCAGGAACATGAGCTGGGGAATCCCAAAGCCACAGGGCTCCGGGAGGTCATGCAGTCCACCTCCCGGTCCAAGCACAAAGCCGAAGTCAAGCCCCACCAATTGGAGGGTCTCCACCTTCCACTTGGAGCACCTAGCCAAAAAGAGTGAGCCATCCCCACTTCCACTACAGGCAAGACTCTCCCCGACCCGGGGGTTGCCTTGAGCCAGCCGGGGGATGGAGGAGGCTGATGGGCAAGGAAGGAGACCTGGAGACCCTTGGAACCAGAGGCCCTTCCTCCACCCCACCCCCCATCTCACCCTATTTCTCCTTCACAGGGACCCCCCAATGGAAGCTGCCTTCTGGGGTCCCACGGGCTGTTCTGCGCCCCAAGGAGAACCGTCCAGCCACTGAAAGCAATGCCCCCCTCTAGGGACCCCTCCCTCCCCAGCAGAGACAGGCTTTGCTGCCACGATTGGCTGTCTGGTGTGTCTCGCCTTCCGTGGCCGTCACTCGCAGGGTCCCCCAGGAAGACACACACCCCGGAGCTGGCATGGCGGGGCTGACCGGGCTCCCCCAAGGGCGGAGGGGACTCACCTGCCGTCGGTCAGGTTGGCCCCATGGAAGACCGGGTAGTCCTCGGGGGCGGGGCGGCCGTTCTGGTCGCGATAGAGGAATCGTGGGGAGCGGTCGAGCTCTACCCCCAGTTGTTGCACGCCGTGCCGGTCGTAGAGGGAGAGCAGGAAGACGGGGCGGCCCGGCTTGGCCTTCAGCAGCGCCATCACGGAGAAGTCCTCGGGGAACTCACCTGGGGAGGGAGGAAGGAGCTACAAGGGGGCTCAAATACAGCCAGGATCTGTGGCCGGGCGGGAGGGGGATCCGCTGGCCCTTCCCAGCCACTGGGTCCCCAAGGCTGGATGGGGAAAAGCGACGCCCACCCAGGACATCGCTGCAGGCCAGAGATCACCAGGTGAGGCTTTGCTTGCAGCGCTGATGATCCGGGGACCGAAGTGGCCACCAGTTGGGGTTCACCGCGTCCTGGTTTATCTGGTTAAGTGCCTTTTGGGACTTGGGTGAAAGACGAGCCCCAGGGAGACCTCGAGTCCCTCCGTCCCACCTGCAGCCTTGGGGGGGGGGATACCTGGGAAGAGCTGCCGCGTTGGGGCACTGATCTGGGCCCGCCTGGATATCCGGAAGGCTGTGTCTGGCCCGGACCCTGCGCGCCTCTGCGGGCAGAAGCCCGGCGTCTTGCGGACCCCCTCGGGCTCCTTCTGCAGCTGCAGCACCGTCAGGACATCGACCACGGGGTCAGCTGCGCAAGAGGGGGAGGAGGAGAGACAGGCTGGCTGAGGACGGAGCCCCCTCCCCAAATCTCCTCCCCTTGGTGCAGCCCCCTTCCTGTTCCCGCAGGGCGATTTCACCCACTGGGTCTCAGGAGGCCCTGCTTAGTGGGCCCCAGGCAGGTTGGAGGTTGCCTCCCTTTGGGGGGGTCTCCACGTGAGGCAGAGCCCCCCTTTCGGGCATCGGCAGAAACATCCGATGCCCACCTTCCCTCTTGCCAGGCCAAATGTTTTAATGGCCATGAAAAGGCTCTTTGTTCATGCCTGCACACTACGCACGCACACACATGTGGTGCACAAACACACACCAACACGGACACACACCCAGCAGGAAGGAAGGAAGGGGGCACCTCTGGGATGCAGCTGGAAGCGAAGGGGGCTGCCCCCCATCTGCTCCAGGAGTCCCCCTGGCTGCAGGGTGGCCCTTGCAAAATGGGTTCTCCCACACCCAGACCAGGCAGGGAAGGGGAGGCCACAAAGTGATACCGACAAGTTTCTGTGTCAACTCCCCCCCCCCCAGAAACCGGGGGCACCACAAGGCTCCAAAGCTGCTGGAGACCAACCAGGAGGGGTCCCCACTTGCACCCCACTCAGGTTGGGCCTCGACAGGCCCTCAGGGAGCACAGCTCCAGGCCACCCCCAGGGGAAGTGGGGCCAGGGCTGGAGGCATATTGAAGGGTGATAGATAATAGATGATAGAGATGATAGATGATAATGATACATACACATGATAAAGATAGATAATTAGAGAGAGAGAGATGATAGATAATGATAGACATAATAAGATAGATAAAGAGAGGGGATAAGACATAGATGATAGATAGATAGACAGATAGATAGATAGCCAATAAATTATAGATAATGATATATACACATAATAAATAGATAAATAGAGAGATGATAGATAATGATAGACATAATAAGATAGATAAAGAGAGGGGATTAGATAGATAGATAGATAGATAGATAGATAGATAGATAGATAGATAGATAGATAGATAGATAGATAGATAGATAGATAGATAGATATAGATATAGATAGAAAGTAAGATAGATAGATACGATAGATAGACTATAGATGATATATATACATGATAAGATAGATAAATAGAGAGATGATAGAGAATAATAAACATGATAAGATAGAGGGAGAGAGAGAGAGAGTTTTAAACATTTGAAAAATAAATCAGGGACAAATGATTTTTGGGTGGATTTTCTAATCAAAGGAATCCCAAATTCTAGGCAAGAAAAAACTTTGGCCCTTGGGAAGAAAAGGAATATTTTTCTCCCTGTTGATGTTTAATTGTCATTACTGTACAACTTTGAAATTTTTAACCGTAATTTAATTTTTAAACTTAATTTTAATTTTCTCTCTCTATATATATATATATTTATTTATGGGTTAACCATCCAGAGCTCCCTCTTTGAGGGAGGGGAGAGGTTTGGAAATACCAATCAATCAATACGAATGAATACATTTCGTAGATCTGAGAAGGTAGACTAAATAAGGAGCAACTCTTGATAGCTAATGCACCCAGAAGAGCCCTGGCCTTAGGAGCAGCTGCTGCCTATGTGGGAACATTTTCCCTCTGGAGTTTTAGATAAAAAGGTGAGCGATGATGATGGTTTAGCTGGTCTCCTACACACCCGGCCTCTGTTGATGCAGCCCCCCGCCCCCCCCCCCAAGAGAGAGAGAAACCCCCAAGATTGCGCTGCAACCCTCCGCGGCCACAGGGTCTGACTGAGGCACATTTTTTTTCTTTGGGGAAAAGGGCACCACCTGGAATACCTCCTGACTTTCAAGGAAGCCGAGAGTTGTGAGTCCATCTGACCGTGTCCCCAGGCAGCCTCTCCTGCCCCACCAGCTGCCCCAAAGAACTGCCTGATCCGGACCAGCCTGCCAGGCCAGCATTCACAAGTGGGGGACAAAATTCTTTTCCTCCCCAATTGCTTCTCTGTCCTTATCTCACCTGTAGGGCTCCCCCACCCCCCACGGCAAACTTAGGCATTTGTGCCATAAGCACCACAAAAATAGCGCACCAGCCATATCCGGAAGGGGGGGGGAGGGGAATGATTTCACTAATTTTTCACTTTTTTGCAAGGAGGCTGTCCTGCTTGGCCACAGCTCCGGCTAGATGACCTCACAGGCCCCTCTCTGAGCCAGCGCCTGCCCAGGAGTTGAGAGGGAACCGTGGTGGAGAGCTTGGGCCGTCCTGGCTGCGAAGGGGTCCTTAAAAGAGCTTTGATGCAAAGTGCTGCCAGGTTTGGGGGCGACATCTGAGGGTCTCCCTGCGACCCCACCCCCCCACCTCAGGCAGAGAGCTCTGGGCTCAGAGGGCTGCCTTTCCCCTTAGAAGTGGGGGGGGTGGGGGTGGACATTCCTCCTGCCCGGCCCTGCCTGCCGCCGACAAAGAGCTCTGTGTTAACTCCAAAGTCTCCTCCGTCGTTCCTGACGGAGCTTTTGCATCGTTTATCCTGCTATTTTTACACTCTTTGGTGCCGCCCCAGGACTCCAGGTGGAGGAGACAGCAGGGAAGGTCCCCAGTAAAACTGGGTGTGTGTGTGTGTGTGAGCCCTTCCCCCCCATCACAGTTCTCCTCGTTCTTGCTGAGGGTGGCCAAGCCCTTCAGACCCACCGCCAGCCTTCCAAGGAGTCAGAATGCAGGGGGCTCCTGGCATCCTCCTGTCCAGAGGGGTCTCTAGGGGCTGGCAAGGAGGGGCTGAGCCCCCTCCTCTTCCTGCTAAATGGGGGCTGATCCTGGTCTCTTGAACCACATGCAGGACCTGACTGAGCCTGACGAGTCTCTTCCACAAGTTCTAGGGCAAAAATGTAGGGAAGGGAGGGAGGGAGGGAAGGAAGGAAGGAAGGAAGGAAGGAGGGAGGGAGGGAGGGAGGGAAGGAAGAGAGGAAGGAGGGAAGGAAGGAGGGAGGGAGGAAGGAAGGAAGGAAGGAAGGAGGGAGGGAGGGAGGGAGGAAGGAGGGAAGGAAGGAAGGAGGGAGGGAAGGAAGAAAGGAGGGAGGAAGGAAGGAGGGAGGGAAGGGAGGGAGGGAGGGAGGGAGGGAGGGAGGGAAGGAGGGAAGGAGGGAAGGAAGAAAGGAGGGAGGAAGGAAGGAGGGAGGGAGGGAGGGAAGGAAGGGAGGGAGGAGGGAGGGAGGGAGGGAGGGAAGAAAGGAAGGAGGGAAGGAAGGGAGGAAGGAGGGAAGGAGGAAGGGAGGGAGGGAAGGAAGAAAGGAGGGAGGAAGGAAGGAGGGAGGGAGGGAAGGGAGGAGGGGGAAGGAAGAAAGGAGGGAGGAAGGAAGGAGGGAGGGAGGGAAGGGAGGGAGGGAGGAAGGAAGGAGGGAGGGAGGGAGGGAAGGAGGGAAGGAAGAAAGGAGGGAGGAAGGAAGGAGGGAGGGAGGGAGGAAGGAAGGAAGGAGGGAGGGAAGGAAGGGAGGGAGGAAGGAAGGCGTCATCTACACTTCAGCTGGAATCTATTCAGAGTGTAAAACAGGCAGAAGTCCAACAGGTAAGATCCCCTAAACCTCAGCAAGACAGAAACTTTCCTCACTTACTTTTTGCCTGAATTTTGGCATATGGACCGGGTCTTATGGGGAAAGCTGAGCTGGCAGAAAGTGGCTGGGCCCAAAGTCATCCAGTAAAGGCCCAGCAGTGGGATCACAGTGCATACAGACAGAAGTCCAACAGATACGGTTGTGCCAACCTTCATTTTACCGTTGAAGAGAGTCTGGGAGGGTTACAAAGCCCCCATCGTTCTCCAGGTGGGAGGCTGGGCCAATGGCAAGGATTACCGCAATGAGCCAAGGTGGGGCAGTGGTCACAGTGCGGTCCTGCCGGCTGCTTCTGCTGACTGCCGGCTGCCTGCAATTTGCCAGTTCAAATCTCACCAGGTTCAAGGTCGACTCAGCCTTCCGTTCTTCGGAGGTGGGTCAAATGAAGAGCCAGATTGTTGGGGGCAAGAGGCTCAGAGAGGGCAGTTAGACTTATATAGTCTAACGGCTATTGCTATCACAATCATAGAATTCTATGGCTAGAAGGGACCTCGAAGATCTTCTAGTCCAACCCCCAGCTCAAGGAGGAGTCCAGCCTCCTCTTCAAAGCCTCCAGGGATAGAGCACCCACAGCTGCTGGTGGCAGGCTGTTCCACAGATTAATTTTTCTCCTTCATTCCAGGTGGCTTCTCTCCAAGGCTGGTATCCATCCATTGCTTCTTCTCCTGCCTTCAGGGGCTCTGGGGAATAGGTGGAGCCCCTCCTCTTGGCTTACGGGCAGCCCCTCAGATATTAAAATGCTGCTACCAAGTCTCCCCTAATCCTTCTTTTCAGTAGACTGGCCATACCAATCCCTGCAACCGTTCTTTGTGTGTTTTAGGCTCCAGGCCCCTCATCACCTTCTCTGCTCTTCTCTGCACTCTTTCCAGAGTCTCCACATATTTTGTATCATGGTGACCAAAACTGCATAAAATACTCCAAGTGTGTAAGGCCATAGAATCCCCTTCCGTGACCTTGTGGCTATTATCCCTCTGTTGTCAATTCTTAGTACCCACACAGATCACGATGTGACTCCAACCTGGTCCTTCCCAGGTCACCTGTAGGCCTGCAGGCCCCCATGAGAAAATGGACTAGATGACCTCTCCAGACCCCTCCCCCCCCCCCCGTGGCGCCTGATTCCCCTCCCGCCTTTCCACCGGTTTTTGAGGCTCCCCAGTGCCACCGGGTTTCCATCCTGGGAGGGTGACTTCAGGGGAGCGGCCCCTGCCGGGCTGACCCACCCCATCATCCCAGGCAAGAATGGGACAAGGGAACATCAAGTGGCAATGAGTGCCAGAGTACCCGGGCAGCGCAGTAGGAAAGAAGCTTTCTTCCCTTATTATTTAATTGATTGAATTTATATGTCGCCTATTTTACGATCCGAAGCTATTCTAGGCGGCCCCCCCTCGAGGGCCGGGGATGCTTGAGGATGGGATGCGGATTCGTTTCTCGAGAGGGGGTGGGAGGTGGGCGGGTGCCGGGCGGGGGATCCCCGAAAGGCCCAGGAGCCAAGGGGGGCGCCGGCGGGCAAAGCAGAGTCCCGGAGAAAGGGCCGGTTCCGTGGGGAGAGGGAGGGGGGGCACTGCTTGCCTGGCGTGGGGCGGGGGGGGGGGGGACGCGGCCGCCACGGAGGTTTTTCGGGCCGCCGCCCAAAGGCAAACAAGCCCCGCCCGGGAGGCAGCGCACCGCACACTCGGCCTCTGTTCCCGCCGCACAAAGGCCGCCCTGTCTGGGCAGCGCCGCGCCGCAGCGGGGAGGGAAGGGCAGGCGAGGCGGCCGCTGCGAGCCCAGCTCTCCGTCTGCCTCGACGCGCCGCGGCCGCGGCCCTTCCTGCCCCTTCGCTTCCCTTCCTGCCCCTTCCCGTCCCCTCCAGCCCGCACAAGCGCTGCCTGTTGGCGCTGGGAGCGGGGGAGGCGCTCGACCGGACGGGCTTCGGCTCGCCCCTCGCTTCCCCCGCGCTGCCCCTCCCGGCCCGGGCCCCGTCGGGCGGGCAAGCGACCCACGGGAGGCACCTCACCACGTGGCGGCGCCCGTCGGACACGCGCCCGCCACCTGCCGGGCTTCAGGCGCGCCGCTGAAAGAGCCGCCCCAGCACTTGGGGGACGGGGGGGGGGAGTGTTAAGAAGCGCCTGGACGGCCACTTGTCTGAAACGGCCGAGGCTCTCCCGCTTGACCGGGGCTGGACTAGAAGACCTCCAAGGCCCCTCCCAGCTCTCCTCGCCTCTCCTCTCCTCTGCACTTGGAGGTGGCAAGGACCGCGCCCGGCACCTCGACGGGTAGCGGCGGCCAAATAAGCGCTTGCTCGCTCGCTCTCACACAGGCCCAGCGACACCGAGCTTCTCCCCGCAAATGAAGCCTTTCGGGTCCTCCCCACGGCCTGGCGACCCCCCCCCCCCCAAAGCAGGGACCTCTTCCCGGCCCGAGGAGCCTGCGGGGGCGGGCAGGGCAGGGCTGGGCTCTCGGTCGAAGAGCCAACTCTCCCCCCGGGCGCTGCCTGCAGGCGGGGGACCCGAGGGCGCGTCCGCGGCGCTTACCTGCTTGAGCGGCCAGGCAGGCGGACAGCGCCAGCAGCGCCAGCACGGGCAGCCGCCGGGCGAGCTCCATGGCCCTCGGAGGCGAAGCGACCGGGCCGGCTTCCTGTCGGGACGAGGGGCCGCGGCGATGTCCGCGGAGGAGCTCGGGAGCGGCGGTCTCGCTGTGGCTCCGGTGCAGCCCCAGGCAGCCTGGCTCGCCGTCCGGTCCTTCTGCCTCTCGGCCGGCCTGGACAGCCCCCGCCCCGCCCAACCCCCAGGGCCGCCCTGGCCTGACCGCCCCCGCCCCGCCAGCCACCTTCCCGCGTGGGCGCCTCCCTCCGCCCTGCCCGTCTCCTTTCCCTTGGATGCCCGCCCTGGAGCCCGCTAGATCTCCTCTGGGGGTCCTCCACGCAACGCAGGCATCCCCCGCTTCTCTCCGCCCCTGCCGTTCCTCTAGCTCCGTCCTCCCCGCCCCCCCCAAAAAGATGGGGAAAGCTTCTTCTTTGCAGTTCTTTGAACCCCCCACCCATCCCACGGCTTGGCACCCACGAACGCCCCCCCAACACAGACCCCCAAATTAGCCACCAGACCCAGGTTGTCCCCTTCCTCTGCAGTGTGTACAGGCAGACCCGACCCTTGGGACCCCAAGTGGATACTGAGGGCAGCTTCTTGCCCTCCATTCCCCATTTCAGGGGGAGGGGGGTGTAATTTCCTTGACAGACGCCCCATCTTTCCTGCCCCAGGGGGTGCTGAAGGACAGCCAAGGAAGTGGTAAGAATACAGCTTCAAATCCACATGAAAAGTCCATCAAAGGAGAGGCCTCTTTACAGATGTTGGGAGCAGAGTCCCCCCCTCCCCAAGCTGTGCCCAGCTCAAGGAAGTGAGCCCAGCCACAGGCACCTGCAAGTTCCTCAGAGATCTCCTGCTGTGTCAGCAATACCCAGAACTGCCCCCCCCAACCCCTGAGGTCCAATCTCCCAGGGTTTCTTCAGGTGCCCCCAGCAGCTGCTCCTCTTGTACTTTGGGGTCAAGCCAAAATACCCTCCCCCTTGCAATCCCCCCCCCCCCTTGGCCCAAAGGATGGGAGCAGGTGCTCTGGAAAGAGCAAGGAAGATGATTAGGGGGCTGGAAGCTAAAACTTATGAAGAGTGACGGTTGCAGGAATTGGCTCTGGCCAGCCTAAGTGAAATGAAGGGCTAAGGGGGAACATGAGAGCAGCCATCCAGGATCTGAGGGGCTGCCCCAAAGAAGGGGAGGGGTCCACCTATTCTCCAAAGCACCTGAAGGCAGGACAACAAACAACGGACGGATACCAATCAAGGAGAGAAGCAGCCTGGAATTAAGGAGAAAGTTCCCAACGAGAAGAATTAACCAGTGGAATGGCTTGCCACCAGACGTTGTAGGTGCTTCATCAGTGGAGGTCTTTACGGAGAGATTGGGCAGCCATTTGTCCTGAATCATATAAGATCTCCCGCCTGAGCAAGGGGTTGGACTAGAAGACCTCCAGGGTCCCTTCCCATTCTGTTATCCTGTTGCTGTTATTGTTTCTGTTACCGAAAGGGGGGAGGGCTGAGATTTTCCAGGTGGGCAGGGTCAAGAGGCAGCCTCGTGGGCTTGGGGAGGGAGGGGGGCATCCCACCTTGTTGAGAGAGGCTCCTGTTGGGGAGCCTCAAACCCAGAGTTAGCCTGGAGCCCTCGCCTAGATGGATGCCAGGGGTCCAGAGCTCATCTCTTCCCAGGCCAAGGCTGGCCGTCCGAGGAGATTCCTGTACAACAGGCAGGATGCAATCAAGTCGTAAGCTTGAACTCTACACATTGGGGTCTGGAGGCTTCTGCCCCCAGGGCCAGCATTGGGGTCTGGGCATTTCACAGGAAACCCCCACAGGCCGTGAAGGGCTTCTGAATGGCAAACACAATTCGAGACCCTGAAGTGGGGGCCTGCCCCATTGGGAGTCCATGACGTAAGAGAGTGGCCAGGGGGGGGGGCTCAGCTGAAAGGAGAATGGCCTGCAGCCTGGCCCACCTTGACAGGGGGTTCCTCCCATTGGCCCAGTGGTGAAATCTAAAATTTGTTACTACCGGTTCTGTGGGCGTGGCTTGGGGGGTAATGTGACTGGGTGGGCGTGGCCACTTTTTTTCTTTTAAAACCATTTTTTCTACAACCTCTTCCACGAAGAGGTTGTAAAAAAATACTTTCAAAAGGCTCTGACGATCCCAGCTGAGCCGCACGATCATCAGAGGCTTTTTTTTTTACTTTTAAAAGCATTTTTTGGCTGAAAGGGTTGTAGAAAAAATGCTTTTAAAAGTAAAAAAAAAGCCTCTGATGATTGTGTAGCTCAGCTGGGCATGGGAGGGGGGGCAGGGATTTTTGCTACCGGTTCTCCGAACCACCCGCCTCCATCGCTACCAGATCGGGCGATCTAGTCCAAACCAGGAGCATTTCACCTCTGCATTGGCCCCCTCCCCTGGAAACTGGAGGGCCATCCTCCCTTCTTCCTCCAAATCCTGAGTCACAGCCCCGCTGCCCCCAGGAGTTTTCAGTCCCTTTTAGACCCACCTGAGCCCTTGGCCCTCTTTGTAGCCATGAGTTCCACAGGCCACCATTGTGCCAACTTACTCAGAGCGGCTGTGCTTGTGTGTGAGTGCAGAGGTGCAAATGCTGTTATCCCACAAGAGGGTCACCCCATCCCCACAAAGGCCTCATTTTCAAACAGCAGCCAGGAACCTCCCTCCCTCCCTGTCCCAGCATGATAGCTGCCCGTTCTGCGCATCAGCCGCTTCTCTCGCAGCTGTGCCCAGCCAGTCCTGCCCTGACCGCAGCTCTTCTGCCTCGAAAGCCCTCTCTGGCCACAGCTGGACATCCCTCCGGCAGATGTGGACCCACTTCACAGCGCTCTCCTCGGCCGGCAGGGGCCTCCCTCTCTTCCCCCACCCTCTCCGGCTGAGCCAGGAGTCCAGAAGAGAGACTGTAATTAGGAGGCCGAAATTAGCCGGCCGCCTTCCTGTCCTTCTCTGTGGGGCTGGTGTAGGAGGGGGTGCTGGGCCAAGAGATCCTCCCAGGCTCCGTTGGGGAAGGAGTGAAATCAGCATCAGGCTTCTCACTACACAATATGTACAAACATAATATTTGGAAAATTCAGATTTTCCTGCTTCGGGAGGGGAAAGTCCTGCTTGCCCAGGGGAGGCTACAGGTGTGACACCCTCAACTTTCTCAAAAGATGCCAGCAGGTGCTGTGAGGGGGAATCCCAGCTGTGCCCTCCTCTCCCCCTCTCCACTCCCCGGGGCAGGCAAGGGGGCAGGCGGAATCCTTGCGCACACACACACACACGCACACAGGATCTTGCGTTTCCTGGCCAGATCCTGACCCATCAGGAGACAAAGGCTGGCGTCGCACAACGCGGTTGCTTAAAACATGGTTTCCTGCAGAAACCGTCATTTTCTGGATCCAGAGAAGTCATTAAGCCATAAAATTGGGCTGAGCCAAATGAACATCTCCCTGGCTCAGTGTGATGTGGGGCCAGGCCAATGTGGAGCTGGTGGGGAAGGCAGCCCCTCCCTCCCAACCCTCCCTGCAGAGTAGCATCAGGGGCTCCCACCCTCTCGGTCCCCAATTCTCCCTCCAGTTTGCAATGAGCCCCCCCCCCCCATGCAGATTCCCCACCTGGTAGTGGGGTCTCTGGACCCTTCCAGACTCTTCCAGAAGAGAAGCAATTGTGCCCCTCCTGTCTCAGCCAGGGGCAACACCATCTCCATTGCTGCCATTGAGCTGAGCCATAGATTTGTGGACTCCAACTCCCAGAATTCCTCAGCCAGCCATGCGAGAATTCTGGGAGTGGAAGTCCTAAGACCTTAAAGTGGCCACGTTTAGAGGCCCCTGAGCCCTCAGAGCAGCCTTTCACAAGAGGCCTAGGAATTTTCTGAGCTGCTCGTACACTGGGAGACGTTTGCTGCATTCAGACAAGACCTCTGGGCCTCACAGAAGAGAATGCAAAGGCAGACAAAGGCGGGGGGGGGGAGGGCAGGGGGGAGGGGGCACACAGCACCTGCAGAAAGGATCATGAACTCTTGTTATTTGTAAAAAGTAAGCAAGGCTGTTCCAGGCAGACAAACGTGAGCCCCAGCTGTGATGCAGCGGCAGAAAAGGCCCAGGCGATCCTTCCGATGATAGGCCTCCATATCCATCCGTCGTATCAAGCTTCTTCGGCCATCCACAGCCAACAAGGCCCAGCTCAGGCGGCCCTCCCGTTGCCCACCCACCCCTTCCCAGCCTCAGCCACAGGAGCCTGGGTCTCAACGCGCCCCTTGTGCAACCTGGCCCAGAACCAGCCCTGGCAGCTCCTGAGGCGGCCATCCTCCCTCGCGGGGACCAGGAAAGCCTGTGGGGCGTGAGAAAGTCTCAGCTGTTCACACAACCCAGGCCAGTCCTGAGAAGGTGGAGGTGGCCAACAAAAGGCAGGGGGAGGGGAGGGGAGGGGAGGGGGCGTCCTGAGGGGTTCTGGCCTCTCTGGTGGCCCAGCTGCAGGCAGGGGAGGGAGGGCAGCCCTCGCTCCGGGGACCAGCCTTGGGGTGGGTGGGGTGCTGCGGCCGTCCCACTCCACCCTGGCTAATTGCAGCCTTCTTCCAAGGATCCGGCCAGCCATTCCCCTCTGGGGCCTGCCCTCTGCCCAGACCGGCTGATGCAGAGGAAGGACTCTGCTGTCTTAAGAGGGGGGGGGCTTCTTGGCTCACCAGGTGGGGGACAGATGGGAGGACCCCCCCGGAAGGCCTTCTTCCTTTGCCCCTTCTCCGGAGCAGGGCCTGTCTGCTGGCCAAGGCACAGTGGCCCCCCCGCAATGCCCAGCTCCCCCCTTTCCCCCACCCCCAAAAGCGCACCCGCTTCCCCGGCTCCGGGGGGGGGCTGTGCGGTCCCAAGGCGAGGGGGCCAAAGACCCCGGGGGAGCCCAGAGCCGACCCTTCCTCTGCTCCTCACGAAGCCTCCCCCCATTCCCACCCCCCCCCCGGCGCCCTGGGTGGAGTCCGGCAGGACGGCGAGGAATGCGCGGCCGGCTATTCTGGGCTGCGGGTGTGACGGCTCCGGCCGCAGAAGCGCCACCCGCCCTGCCAGCCACGGAGCGCTGCTCCGGGGACCCCAAGTGCATCGGCCCCTCCCGCTGCGCCCCGCAGGCGCCCGCCCTTTGCACGTGCTCAGGAGGCCCACAGCTCAGCCTAGCCCAGCGCAGGTGGCCCCCTTCCTCCGCGTCCGGCCGGCGGAAGATGGACAAGGCCCTTCTGTGCGCCTCCGGGCCGAGAAGAGCCTGCGGGAAACCTCGGGGGAGACGAGCGCAGACCGGCCGGCAACGGGGGTCAGCCCAGGCCACGGGGGGGGGGGAGCGCGGAGCCTTTTCCAGCCGACGGTATGCGGGGAATTTCCTGAAAGGGGGGGGCTCTTTTGCGAAAGAAACCCAACCGGTGTCCTGCCGGGGATGGGTTGAAGGGAAGCTCATCCTCCCAGACTGGGCTTCTGCGGTACAGGAGACCCCCGTCCCAAATCCAGCATCTCGAGGCCGGGGAATTGCCCCGAAGGAGGCGCAGCGGGGAATCGACCCTTCCACAGGTGAGAGGGTGCGGCTTCCCCCCAGCGGCCGAGGAAAGAACTGCAGGGAGTAAAACTCGGGAACTTTTCCCGACCCAGGCGAAGAGCGAGCCGGTCTTTAGGGGGGTGGGGGGGAAGTTTTGCACCCAGTGAGAAATCAGACTACTACCTTAAAACCACAATACATGGTTTATTTGCGTGGTACGTAATGCAAACACAACAGCTGTGTTTTATTAACCAGGTTTGAGCAGAAGCCACAGAGAAACCTAACTAGGATTCCAAACGATTGAAACATAGTCCGTTGCACAGAGGTGGCCGCCGTCCAGGGGATGCTCAGGGAGCCCCCCAAAGTTTCAACATCCGTGCCCCCCCTCGAAGGGCGGAGGTCCATCTCTTCCATAATAGCCGGGCAGCCTCTGGCGACATCGCAGCCTGGCACTCTGCACATGCTCAGAAGTTCTGCATTCCTGATTGAGGGTAAGGCGGAGGGGGAGCAAAGAGAATGTCCCGGGCGCCCAAACAATTAAAACGGGGGAAGGAAGAGAAACGAAGCGGGAGGGGGGGCAGCTGAGAGGGGGCGCAAACGATTTGCCCTTTGGAAAAAGCAGGCTGATTAAACCAACAGGTTCCCCAAAGTGGTTCTTTGGGGGGGGTCACATAAATGGGGGAGGGGGGAAGGAAGCAGCAAGACGCAGATGGGCCTGCAGTGGGGGAGACTGAGAGGGAGACCCCCCCCTCTCCACCCCCTCAGGCCCTACAAAGCCAGTGGTCAGAGCGCGAGGGAAGGGCATCAGCAGAGGGAGGGAGGGGGGCAGGGAGGGGCTTCCAATTCGGCCATAGGCAGGGCAGCCCCCTACCCTCTTGGGGGTGAGAGGGGGAGCTCAGCCCCTGGGCACCCCAAGGACGTGGGGCAGTGGGCTCCTCTGGGCCAGGAGGGGGCGAGCAGGCTGCTCTGTTCCCCCCGCCCCCCCAGGCTGTGCCCCTTGCATAGATGAGGGCCGATACAGTCAAAGTGCTAAGCCAGAAGAGGGGGGGGAGCTCAATGAAGCCCCCTCCCAAGAAACGGGAACCACTTCAGGACCGTGACGGGGGCTGCCAGAAACCCACTGCCAAAAAGCGGCCCTAGGGGGGGAGGGCAGTAGGAAGGGGGCCACTTCCCAAGCTGCAATGGATGGGGAGAGAAGCCTCCTTGCCCCCTCCCCCCGGGCCCTGGCACATCCCTCCCCCAGCCCAGGGGGCTTCTCACAGAAACCGATTGGGAGGAGCAGCATTACAGGGAGCCCCTTTCCCGGGCGAGGACCCCCCAGCACTCAGAGCCTGGCTGAGCGGGACCCCCACGATTTAGGCAAAGGCGGGGAGGGGGCTGTGGCTGGGAAGGGCAGCCCTCTGCCTCAACACAGAGCACCGTGGGTGGGTGGGTGGGTGAGTGGGTGAGAGCTCCCGGCCTTCTTGGCAGCCGTCCTCCGGTCCTTGGGGTGGGGGGTGGGGTCAGGACATCTGGTGGGGGGCTTCCAGCATCTCCATCAGGAAAGTGTCGATGGGGGTGTCCCCGATCAGCTTGAAGAAGAAGAGGTGCTCCAGGCACTTCAGGCCAATCGACCGCAGGGCAGGCAGACGCAGCAACAGCTTGGCAAACCTGGGAGGGGGTGGGGGGGAGGTCAGGCCCTCCGTGGGGAGGGGGGGGCTCTTGTCCCTCCTCAGGAGGGCTTTGAAGGGCCCGGGGGCTGGGAGGAGGGAGGGAATGCAATAGGAAGCCGCTCCTTCGTCTCCTCCCCCCATAGAGTGGGAGGCTCCCCTCCGCCAAGCACAGCCAAAGTCTCTCCCCCCACCCCCCACCCCCGGTCTCCCGCCCAGCTCCCCTCCCCGCCAGCCCTACCTCCCCTGCTGATCCGGGTACTTCTGCTTGCAGTAGGACTCCAGCGAGGCGTAGACTTTCTCACGCAGCAGCTCCACCTCCCCGGGGTTGGAGAGACCCTTGGCGTCTGGGGGGGAGGGGGAAGAGAGCAAGATGGGAGGGGGTCACACCCAGGAGGGGGGAGGCGATGCTCCTGGGGGGGGGGGTGGATGAACAAAGGCCCACCTGGGTTGAAGAGGATGATGGCACGCAGGCAGCCCAGTTCCGTCTTGTCCATCCGCATGTCGCGCATCTTGGACACCAGTTCGGTCAGCACCCTGGGGAGGCCAAAGAGCCGCCTTGGTGGGGAAACCTCAGCTGGGATCCCCACCGGCTGCCCCCTTTGCCCTTCTGCCACCGGGGTCTCTGGTCCCCCGAGCCTCCTCTGCCCGCCCCGCACCTGTCGAAGATGGCCCCCACGCCGGCACTGTGGGCGCTGTTGCGATGGACGTGCAACCCGGTGGCCAGCAGAATCCCGTCCTTCACCGAAATGGACCGGTGGGAGAAAGAGGCGATCAGCAGCTCGTTCCAGCCTGCCGGAGGGAGAGGCGGCCGTGAGACCAGAGTTGGTGAGTGTCCGGGGGTCCAGTCTCCCGAGTGGTGGAGGGCCAGGCCAGGCCCCAGGCTGACTCACCGGCCCGGAGCAGGATGACCTGATCGTCCAGGGGCAGCTCCGAGAAGTGGGGGATGCGCTTGGCCCATTCCACCAGGGTGAAGAGCTGCTTGTCCGCAGCCTGGCAGATGTTGGTCACGGGGTCATTGGGCTGCAGGAGAAAAGGAGGGGGGGCAACAGGCAGGTGGAGGGTGGGACGGGGGACGCTTGAGCCAGCACTGGGACCCCCCACGCCAGGCGGAGCCACTCGCCGACAGCTCTCCCTCCCCCACCCGGCCCCCTCCTCCACCCCACCCGGCCCCCTTACCTCGTCTGTGTCGGTGGGGTGGTGGAGGGACCGCTCTGATCCCGCTGCTCCCCTTCCCCAACTCACCGAGCTGCCCCCCGTGCCGGCTCCGTCAACGCCTTGGTCCGACTTCTGCTCCACGGCCAGCTCGGCCTCCAGGATCTTCTCCACCGGCATGTCCTCGTTGGCGCCGGTGCCGGCCAGCTCCCCCTCCCCGTCCTTCTCCTTGCCCCGCTGGCGCTCCTCCTGCACGGCTGCATTGGGAATGCAAAAGGGGTGGGGGCATTGGTGGGGGCCGGGAGGCAGCCCCCTCCCGCCCTGGGCCCTCCGCCTGCCGCCCCCTTGCGCTACCTTCGCGCTTCATGCCGGTGGCCAGGCACTTCTGGTAGCGGCAGTACTGGCACCGGTTGCGCTGGCGCTTGTCAACGATGCAGTCCTTGTTGTCGCGACAGGTGTAGGTGAGGTCCTTCCGGATGGTGCGCTTGAAGAAGCCCTTGCAGCCCTCGCAGCTGTAGACCCCGTAGTGCTTCCCTGTAGGGCACAGGAGGACTCACCCCATGCCCGGCATGCCCTCCTCCCTCCCGCCCGCCCGCAAAAGATCCTCCCTCGTTCAGGTACCCCTTTCCCCAAACAAGTGGGTGGCTCTGCCCCGCCTACCTGAAGACCGGTCCCCACAGATGGCGCAGAGCCGCTTCCCGGGCACCAGGCCGCTGTGGGGGTGTCCTGGCAGGACCCTCATGCCCACCGGAGGCTTCACGTCTTCCGAGCTGCTGACCGAGTGGAGGCCGGACAGGTTGACTGTGGAGTTGATCTGGAAGGGGTGGAGGGGCCTTCAGAGCCGGGGCCCAGGACCCTGCCGCCCCATCCGCCCCCCATCATCTGCCGTCCCTGCTTACTTGGGGGCTGCTGACGGGCCCATAGCCGATGGAGGGGGTGGATGGGAGCCCCGGGGAGCCCATGGAGGAGCTGATGACCGGGAAGGGGGAGCCCAGCCCGCCGATGGAGCTGGTCATGGCCGAGCCGATCATGGAGGGGTGCAGAGGTGGGGGAGGCTCAGGCGGCGGGGAGGATCCCAGGCCCCGCAAGGGGGGAGAGCTGCTGAGCGAAGAGCTGTCCGGACTCCTGCAGTCTTCAGAGGGTGGGGAAGGAGGAGGAGGAGGAGGAAAAAGAAAGGAGGGGGGACATTAATGTAACAGTTGGAGCCCCCACCCTCACCCACCCCAGATGTCGGGTTGCAGAGTCCCTCCCTGAAGACTTCCTCCTTAGCCCCCACCCAGACTCCCACAGCTTCCTCCCTCTCCGGATATTTTGCAAGGCGTTCGGCAGTCACATGACCAGCTGGCACCTAGCCGCTGCTGTTTCCTGGGACCCAGGGAGGAGAAGTGGGGAGGGGTCCTCGGGACTTCCCTGTTCCCTCTCCCCACCCCTTCAGAGCCCACCTTCCCCTGCACAGGCAGCCTGCCAGCCCCCTTTCAGCCCCATGGAAAGACCGCTTTGAGTGGGGGTGGGGGTGCATTTAAAGCCAAGCTCGAAACAGATACCCCTCCCATCTGGGCTCCCTCCCTGTGTGGGCCAGGGCTAAGCAAGGAAGGGGCAGCCGGGCAGCATCCAGTTCTGCCCACAGCAACTACTGTCTGCAAGGGGGGCTCAGAACTACAGAGCTGCCCCCCCGAACATGTCCTTGGAGAAGCCAAGCCAGGCCCAGCCCCTCCTGAGGACCCTCCACTCCCCCAGGAGGGCTGGACTGGTTCTTTCTCCCCCCACCTCCCCTCTTGTGCCTGGACAGGAAGGACAGAGCCTCTGAGCCTCTCCTGCCCCCCCCCGTTCAGCCACCTGGTGGGCACAGGTGGCGAATTCGGCCTCTGGCCAGCTCCCTTCCCAAATCTGGAAAGATTGGACGAGGCCTGCCTGAAATCCCAGCAAGCGATCGCTGCCAGTCAGCGCGGGCAAGAGGGACCGGCCTGGGCAAAGCCAACTCGCCAGGTCTGAACCAGTGGCAGTCTCTCGGAGGAGGTACGGAGGGTCAGGAAAAAGAGGCAGCCGAAACGGTTGGGAGGCCAGAAGGGCTCAGCTCCCAAGAAGGAGTAAATAGTCCCTTGGGAGTCGGGCGGCATAGAAATGTGACTAAATAAATAATAATAAATCAATAAAACGAAGTTGAGGAAACTTCTCCCTGACAGAGATCAGCACCAGAGCATGCTAAGAGCGGCATCGCTGCCTATTTTACGTTTACGTTTTACGTTTGATGGGAGGGAGAGGAGGAAGGGGGTGCTGAGAGAAAGGCGGCCAAGGGGGCCCTGGGGTGGGGAGGGGGCTGCCCGTCCTTCTTCCTGCCCTGTGGACAGCAGCCCAGATCCCGTGAGCCTCCGTCCTCCCAAGGATGCTCCCCACCCCCACCCCGGAAGGTCTTGAGCCCCCCACCCGGAAAACGTGGTCCCCCTGGAACCAGGGAAGCCCCGTGGATGAGGAGCAAAAGGCTCTCGGAGGAAGAAAAGGAGAAAAGGGGAAGGGAAAAGGAAGGATTGAAGGGGTCCCTCCTCTCCCCCCCCCACAGGAGAATCTGGGGGGGCTACAAGCGGAGGGCGTCAAACAAAGACAATTCCCCCCCCCCGAGGACGGGAAGGGGGGGCAGGAGAGGCTTCCCTGCTTCAGCGCGGCCCCTTCGGAGGAAAAGGGCTCCGAGAGGCCCCTCCGCTCCCGGGATCAGGGCGGGCGGGGGGCCTTTCAAGGCCGATCCTGGCTGCGGGGGAGGCGGGGCGGCGTTGGGCCGGAGGGCGGCTGCCAAACACGGTCCGGTCTCCGGGAGGGGGGAGGGGGGCGAAGGGGCGGGGCTCCGCCTAGGCTCCTCCTCTGAAGGACGGGACGGAGCCCCCCCCTCCACGATCAGCCTGGGAGCCCCCCCGCCCCCTCCCCGAGAGGGGCTCCTGCCCGGAGGAGGAAGCCCGCGGCCGCCTCTCCCTTCCCGCGGGGGGCTGCGGCGCTCCTGGCCCGGGAGCCCCGGGGGAAGCTCCGGCGGAGGCCGAGGACGGGACGGGAGAAGCGCCGATCGGGGCCTCTGGGCGTTGGGCTCCCGGAAAAGAGCCTCGGTCGGGGCGTCCCGGGACTTTCCGCTCGGCACACGGAGCCTCCGCCGAGGGCAGAAGGGGATCCTCCCCTCCCCTCCGCTCCCCTCCCTCCCCCGGGCGGCCCGTACCTGCGCCTCCTCCGCCTCCGCCTCCTCCCCGTCCCGCGTCCCCCATGGCCGCGCTGGGTCCCGCCGGGCGCCCCGGACTCCGCTCCCTCCCGCCGCCCCCGCCGGGCGCCGCCGCCGCCGCTTACCCACCATGCACCGCGGGGCCCTCGGCGCGGCTCTCCGGCCTTGGCCAGACTCCCGGCATGCCCCGCGACCGCCGCCGCCGATTGGCCCCGGCGGGGACTCCCGGCGTGCTCCGCGGCGGGCCTGAGCGGCGACCCGGACTTAGCCCCTTTCCTCCCGGGGGCCTCTCTGACCGCGGGGAGATAGAGAGTTTCCGTGCGCGAACGGCCTTCCGGTGCCGCGAAGAGCGGAGATGCCGGAACCGGGAAGGCTCACGAGGAAAACTTTCCTCGCCCGCGTAGGCCGGGCGGCGGCCATCTTTGTTGAGGGCCGACCTCTCGTTCCTCTACGGAGCGGCCGCGGTCGCCGCCATGATGGTGGCGGGCGGGGCGCTCCGCGGCGCCATGTCGGAAGCGGGCGAGAGCGAGGACGCGCGGGTGTTCTCGCGAGGGCTTGGCGCGGTGGGCGGGGCCTGGGTGCCACGTCTGGTCTGAGCCCGGCGCGTCTCTGGAAGCCGGGTGAGCCTGGGGGTCCCGCGGGGGCCATAGAGTGCGGGCGCAGAGGGGCCCCTCGGGGGGAGCCCGGCCATAGAGTCCGGGCCGAGCGGAGGCGGGGGGGTGGGGGCTGGGAGCGGGTGCAACGGGGCTCCCGACTAAGGCGCGTCTCCCCCCACTTGCCCCTGCAGGGCGATGGCGATGGGCGGCGGAGGAGGACTCCGGGGGGTGACGGCGGCCCTGGCGGTCTGCGCGGCCTTGCTGTGTGCCGCCTCCGGCCAGCACGGGGACGCGCAGCACGGCCACTCCCACGCGGGGCACCACGGACACGGCTGCCACGGCCACAGCCACGAGCACATCTGGCACGGCCCCGGCCCCGGAGACCCTGCCCACGAGGAGCTCCACGGCCACGCCCACTCCCACGAGGGGCTCCACGGCCACGCCCACTCCCACGAGAAGTTCCAAGGCCACGCCCACTCCCACGAGGGGCTCCACGGCCACTCCCACGAGGAGCTCCAAGGCCACGCCCACTCCCACGAGGGGCTCCACGCCCACGAGAAGTTCCAAGGCCGCGGCCACTCCCACGAGGGGCTCCACGGCCACGCCCACGAGGACCACGCCCACCAGCCCCTGCACAGCCACGGGGGTCCCAAGCCCTCCGCCGGGCACAGCGGGGCCCCGCCCAGGAGGGAGAAGCTGGAGCCCTTCCGGCTGTGGAGCTACGTGAGTGGGGCAACACCCCCCCATCCTCCCTCTCCGGTGTGGGGTGCAGGTCGGACCCCGCAGGGGTTGAGTGCAGAGGGGCTTCCTCTGCCCTCCTGGCTGCCTCCAGACAAGTGGAGGTTGGGGGGGGTCTCTCCCAGCATGCATCCTGGAGGGTGGGAGGTGCTTTCTCCGCTGGAGATGGGGCTGCTGCCCACCCTGCCCTTTCCCTCCCCACAGGCCCTCGGGGCGACCCTCCTGATCAGCGCCGCCCCCTACTTCATCCTCTTCCTGATCCCCGTGGAGTCCAACAGCCCCCAGCACCAGGCCCTTCTTAAGCTGCTGCTCAGCTTCGCCTCGGGGGGCCTCCTGGGGGACGCCTTCCTGCACCTCATCCCCCACGCCCTGGGTGAGTGTCCCCCCCCCTCCCGCCCCACAGGGCTCCCCCTCGGCCCCGCACGGGGACTGCCGAAGCCAGCAGCAAGGTCTGGGCCCAGGGGGATGGGACGGGGTCCGTGGGTGTGTGGCCCCCTCTCCCAAGCCGAGAGGTCCCACGCCCGGTGCTTCTCTCCCCCTGCAGAGTCCCACGCTCCTCAGGGAGAAGGAGATGGTGGCGGCCACGGCCATTCCCACACCAAGCCTTCCGGCCACGGCCACTCCCACCAAGGTAGGTGGCTGAAGGGGGGAAACTCTGAAGTAGGTGCCTGGACGCCTTTCTCCCCGGTGGCCAAACTGTGGGACCAATGGAGGAGAAGCTTTTCTTTTCCTCAGCTTTTATGGAGTGGGGGGGGGGAATCCTTAAAAAGAGAACCTTCCCTCCCTTCAAGTGTTGCCCCTCGCCTCCTTCCAGGCCCCGAGCACCAGCACACCATGGCCGTCGGCCTCTGGGTCCTGAGTGGCCTCGTGGCCTTCTTGGTGGTGGAGAAGTTCGTCAGACACGTCAAAGGGGGACACGGCCACAGTCACGCCCACGGTGGGTACGGCTGCCACGGCCGGCTTCTTGGCTGCTTCCTCTGGCAAGCTCCAGGGTGGATGGGGAGGTGGAGCCCTCTGGAATCTCTGCCCCATAGCAGCTCTTAAAGGCCTCCGGCGGGGCAGGGGTTAGACTGTAGCATTGCAGGCAGACTCCGCATTCCCACAGCCAGCAGTTTGATCCTGACTGGCTGAAGGTTGACTCAGACATCCGTCCTTCCAAGGTCGGTAAAATGAGGACCCAGATTGTTGGGGGCGAGAGGCTGACTCTGGAAACCGCTTAGAGAGGGCTGTGAAGCGGACTAAGGGCCGTTGAACCTGCAGCTCTGGGTCCAGTCCGCTGACTCTCCGGGTGGATGAAACCCTCCGGTCTCTTTCTCCCCCGGGAGATTTGGGGCAGGGAGGCCCAGCGGATGTGGGGACCCATCAGGGCAGCTCCATCCTTAAGCACCTCTGCTTCACACGCTTCCTCCGTCTCTCCTGCAGCTGCCAAGGCCAAGAGCAGCGATGACGAAGGGGAGAAGGAAGAGGTCCGAGGGCCGTCAGGGAAAGCAGCCACCCCCCCTGCCAGGAAGACAGAGGCAGCTCCAGAGTCTGGTGAGGGGGTCTCGGGGCACCCGGAGGGACGGGCGTGCTGGGCTCATCTGGCCAGAGCATCCCGACTGAACTCTTGCTCCCTCTCCCCCCCACCTCCCTCCAGCCATGCGTGTGGCCGGCTACCTCAACCTGGCTGCTGACTTCGCCCACAACTTCACGGACGGGCTGGCCTTGGGCGCCTCCTTTGTGGCGGGCAGCACCGTGGGCGCCATCACCACCCTCACCGTGCTGCTCCACGAGGTGCCCCATGAAGTGGGCGACTTCGCCATCCTCGTCCAGTCTGGCTGCACGAAGCGGAAGGTGGGTGGGGAGGCTTCCCTGGCGGACCCCGGCCCAAAGGCCTGCGGGCTCTTCCGTAGGAAGCTTTCGGGAGGACGGGCATGTGTGTGTGGAGGGCTGAGGAGGGGGCACTACGGGTCCTTAATGCAAAGAGAGGCAGGGGGGTCTCCCTGGTCTCAGCTGACGGGCCTCCTCTCCTGCTAGGCCATGAAGCTGCAGCTGGTGACGGCCCTGGGGGCGCTGGCGGGCACAGTCTGCTCCCTGCTGGCGGAGGGCGTGGGCGAGGTGGCCACTGCCTGGATCCTGCCCTTCACGGCCGGCGGCTTCATCTACGTGGCCACCGTCTCCGTGATCCCAGAGCTCCTGCAGGAAGCGGGACCGGTCCAGTCCTTGCTGGAGGTGCTGAGCCTGCTGAGCGGCGTAGTCATGATGGTCTTCATCGCCCAATACGAGTAGTTGGAGATTGGGCATCGGGTGGGGGGGGTCAGAAAGGCCACTGGAAGGAGCCGCCCCTGCCCGCGTGGTCACCCCAATTCCCCTCCCCCCACGCTGCTCCAGAGGACTCCACGGAAGGCCCGGCTGTTCCTGTCATCCAGGGCAAGGACGGGAGCAGGAAACGGGTCTGGCTGTCCAGGGGACCAACTTGTCTGTCCCACGGGGCACCCTGGGAACTGGTGCACCTGTACTGTTTGACACTCTGTGTGTGTGTGTGTGTGTTTGTGAGTGAGAGAAGGGGGTGACAGCAAATTGGGCACTTCCTTGCAATTCCCACCCCCCCCCTCCCCGCCCAATCTTTCTGGCTGGACGGTGCAGCCCCAGATCGCATTTCCTGCCCTCATGTCTCTTCCTCCCCACGCCTGGCCTGCTGAGGGAAGAGGGGCAAACAGAAATCATGCTTTTGGAGGAGCCAGCTGGCGTCCATGTGTTGTGTGTGAGTGTGAGTGAGAGAAGGTTCCGGTATACATTTCTTTCGTATCTCCTTTTTTATATGACGGTGGGGTAGAAGCGGGGTGAACGGTGGGATGGGCGAAGGGCTGCCCCCTGGAAAGCTGCCAAGGGCTCCCGGCCTCTTATCTAAGGAGACGTGGCCGTCCACCCAGCTTCTGTTTCCGGGAGGGAGGAGGAGGAGGAGGAGGAGCCACCAGGAAAGGGCGGAGGAACTCCTTCAATAAACACCTCCAGACTCCAGAGGTTCTCCTGTGGTCTTTGTGCTCCGGATGCTGGAAACGCCCCCCCCCCCTTGGCTCCAGGTGGGGGTGCTGAGCGCCCTCCCTCTCCCGCCACACCTGAGCAGGGGGCTGGACTAGAAGACCTCCAGGGTCCCATCCAGCTCCGGCTCTTTTCACAGGACTCGATGTGTGCGTTGTGATGCGTTGCGCTGTCCCACTAAAGTGCCCCACGAGGGCCCTCGCCCCCTTCTTGACCGATCCGGTTGGGAAGGAGCAATGGGGCCTTGGAAGGAGTGATTCCCGTGGGAAAAGGGATTCCTTCTGCAATACAGGAAGTCCTCGACTTACAGCAGTGAGTCTCTTGAACCTGCCAAGGCACTGAAAAAGTTTCACACTGTTGCAATATCCACACGGTCAGAATTCGGATGCTTGGCAAGGGGCTCCTGTTTATGACAGCTGCAGTCTCCTAGGGTCGCGTGATCCCCTTTTTCCGACCTCCTGACAAGCCAGATTCACTTAACAACCAGGTTGCTAACTTATCAATTGCTGTGATTGGCTTAACGGTTGTGGGAAGGAAGGTCGTAAACTGGGGCCATTAACAGAAATTTAGGGCTCAAGCATAGTCATAAGTCGAGGACTACCTCTAAACGCCCTCAGGCTGGGAGGTGGTCCTGTGCAGCTTCCCCCATCTCCCTCCGGGCTCATTCCCACCACGCTGGCCCGGTCAGGCTCTCAGCCCTCGCCCATCCAGCAGGCCTAGCCGGGAGGGGGCAAGTGGGGACCCCCGCAGCCATGGGGGGCTTTTGCAGTGTTTGCGGGGGGGGTGGGGAGGCGAATAAGCCCCACTCTGCCTGCCCCAGGTGCCCCTGCAGCAGCCGGGCCAGTCCTCCTTCCCTCCCTCCCTCCGCGCGAGAACCTTTGCCCGCATCGCTTGACCAGGGATTTGCAACGCGGGGAGCGGGGGGTGGATCTCGGTGGGAAAAGCCTCCATCTGCGCCTGCGCGCCCTTCGCTCCGCTCCCTCGGGAGGACCGAGTCCACCGAGAGCGTTGCCTAGAGCGCCGCCCTCTTCCGGGAAGGGGCTTCCGGCCATGGCGGCGCACCTGAGGCTCCGCGGGGTGCTGGCGCTGGTCACCGGTGCGGGGGGGGTGAGGGCGGGGGAGCGTGTCGGTTGTGGGGGGGGGCGGGGCTGGGGTCCCGGGCTGGGCCTGACGGGGTCTCCTCCCTCCTCGCAGGGGCCGGCAGCGGCATCGGGCGGGCGGTGAGCCTCCGCCTGGCCCGCGAAGGCGCCACGGTGGCGGCGGCGGACGTGGACGAGGCCGGGGCGGCCGAGACGCTGCGGGCGCTGCCGCCGGGGGAGCACCAGGCCGCGCGGGTGGACGTGGGCTGCGCCGAGAGCGTGGAGGAGCTGCTGAGGGGGCTGCAGGTGGGAGGGGGCGGGGCTCTCGGGAGGGGGAGGGGCCTGAACAACTGGGCCCCGCCTCCTCCTCACCTTCCTTTCTGCGCAGGCGCGCTTCTCCCGGCCCCCCACGGTCTGCGTGAACTGCGCGGGGATCACGCGCGACGAGTTCCTGCTGCGGCAGAGCGAAGCCGCCTTCGAGGCCGTCCTGAGGGTCAACCTGAAGGTGCCTCCGCCCCCTCCTCCCCCCCCCCAGCGATGAAAGGCTGGCATCTTCCCTTCCAGACGTCTCATCCCCCAGCTACGGAACGCCATCAACCCTCCTTGGAGGGGTGGGTGACCTCCGTGGATGATCCTGAAGTTGCCCCCTTTGGATCACTTCGCCTGAAACGGCCTGGGGTCTCCTGCTCGAGCCAAGGCCCCTTCCAGAATCTATTCTATTCTCTTTTTCAGTCTATTCCCTATCCCTCCTATTGCAAAGCCTTCAAGAAAGCCAGGAAGCTCAGAGGCCACCAAGGACTGACCTCCCTCCCTCTCTCTTTCTCTCTCTCCCTCCCTCCCTCCTCGCAGGGGGCCTTCCTGGTGACGCAGGCCGTGGCGAAGGCGCTGGTGGAGAGCGGGGCCGGCGGGGGCTCCATCGTCCACCTGGGCAGCGTGGTAGGGAAGGTGCGAGGGCCGTCGCTCCCTGTGGGGGAGGGGAAGGAGAAGCTGGGCCCCTCCCTTTGCTGGGAGGGGCCCCTCCTCACCTCCTCTCTATCTCGCCCCAGCCAGGTGGGGAATCTGGGCCAGGTGAACTACGCAGCTTCCAAGGCAGGGGTGGAGGCCCTGGCCAAGACGGCGGCCAAGGAGCTGGCCAGGTGAGGTCCTCTCGGGGGGGGGGGCTCCGCAAAAGACCCCCTCCTCTCCTGCCTGGCCAGGCTCCCTCCTTTTCCCTCCTCTCCTCTCTGGTGGTGCAGTTTTTACCCGGAAACTCCTGGACGATGATTGAGCCTCCATCCTTATGACAGGTAGTCCTCGACTTAGGACCATAATGGAATCCAAAATTTCTGTTGCTAAGGGGGGAATTTGTTAAGTGAGTCTTGCCCTGTTTTACGACATTTCTTGATACACTTGTTAAGTGAATTGCTGCAGTTGCTAAATTAGTAACCTGGTTGTTAAGCGAATCCGGCTTCCCCATTGACTTCGCTTGTCAGAAGGTCTCCAGAGGACATCACACCACACCCCCGGGACACCACAGCCGTCATAAATACAAATCAGCGGCCCAGCGTCTAAATTTTGATCACGTGACCACAAGGGTCATAAGTGTGAAAAATGGTCCCAAGTTGCTTTTTTTAGTGCTGCCGTAACTTTCGTCGCTAAATGAGCTGTCCTAAGTCAAGGACTGCCTGTACTCCGTGGGGTCTGCTTTAAGAGGGAGCCATTAGTGGGAGAGGCGAGGACAGGAGCTTCAGTTAACGTTAGTGCTGTTGTGCGAAGCAGGCGAATGGTGGGGGTCTCCTCTGTCAGAGAGAGAGAGAAGTGCCAAAGCCGCGCCTCCTCCGTTTCCTTTGCCCAGGTACGGCATCCGCTGCAACACCGTTCTGCCAGGGTTCATCCGCACCCCCATGACGGACAAGGTCCCCACCAAAGTCCTGGATAAGGTCAGCACCTCCTGCAGGGCGTGTGCGTGTGTGTGTGTGTGTGTGTGTGTGTGTGTGTATATATATAGAGAGAGAGAGAGAGAGAGAGAGACTCAAGCTGGGGTCCCAGGGACTCGTGGCTGATTTCCTTCCATTTCTTCCCCAGTTTGCTGCAATGGTGCCGATGGGACGCCTGGGGGAGCCCGAAGGTGAGGCCTTTATCCAGCTGCTGCATTGGGGGGGACCCGGAGGGAAAGGGAGTGCCTCATTCGGCAAAGATCCTCTCTGCCTCCCACGCGACCATCCTCCACCTGTCCCTCCCCAGAAAAGAGGGCTGCAGTCTGCTATGGGGCCAGGAAGAGATCGGCCCAGTGGGGAGAAAAGGCGTCCCTGCTGGAGGGGCTGAGCCTGGGCTGCATGAGGAGAGGACCAAAGGCCTAGCTCCCACCTGGGCCCACACAGGATGCTCAACTCAGAACAGAACAAAATCACAGAGCTGTTCAGTTTCCATCCGTTCTTCCTTGTCCGGCCTTCAGTGGCCTTGGAAAATAGCTTGGCCCCTTCCTCCTCTCTGGGGCAGCCCCTCAAATATTGGAAGATGCTCCCCTGGTCCTTCTCTTCACTAGACCAGCCAAGCCCAGTTCCTGCAGCCGTTCATCCTGTGTTTTAGCCTCCAGTCCCCTCATCCTCCTGGTTGTTCTCCTCTGCACTCCTCCTAGAGTCTCAACCTCTTTTTTATAGTCTGGTGACCAAATCTGGGTGCAACCCCCCAATGGAGCTCACAAGGCCTTGTGGGAGTCAGACCTTGGAGGGCAGAGGCCCCTTTTCCAGGAGCTTCTTCCTTAGAATAAAACTTCAGCTGGAGAAAAGGGGCTTCCGGGCTCCTTCCGAGATCTGGCAGCTGGGTTTGGTGGCTAGGAGAGCAGCCTGGTTGACTCCCCCTGGGCTCTGCTCTTTGCTCTCTTCCGGGGGTCACTCGGATCTCCCCCTCCCACCTCCTCCTTCCCCCAGATGTGGCCGACGTCTGTGCCTTCCTCGCTTCGGACGAGAGCCGGTATATCACTGGGGCCAGCCTGGAAGTGACAGGTAGGGCTGGCTGGGGGGGAGGGGTGGTGGTGGGGCTGGTCCAGCATTGATCTTCCCAGCTCTGAGCACCTCTTCCTCCGCCAGGGGGCCTCTTCATCTGAGCCTCTGCCGCCCCCTGCTGGGGGAGACCATCACGCACACACTTCCAGGAGGATCCTGGGCCTCTTCCAGCAGATGCTGCATCCATGGATGGACCTGGCGCCCGTCGCTGCCAGGGGGCCGTAGAGGATGGGCCCTGGACCTGAACGGAAGGAAGGGAGCCTCTTCCTGCCCAGGCTCGCCCTCCCCTTCCTCCGCCAGCAGAGGGGGGCAATTGCTGTTTCAGGCCGGTGGTGGCTAGGAGGAGTTTTATATTCACCTGTGGATTAATGGCGCAATCGGCTGAATTAAAATAAAGGTGCTTTTTCTCGCTCAATAAGACTTAGGCTGAAAAAGGGGCCACGTTTGTGTTGGAGCGAAGGCTTCAGAGGAGAAGCAGGTTCCTTCATCAGTCCAGGGGGAGCCGGGGAGCTGCCAGTCACGAATGAGTTCCCTGTGGAGGGATTTGCACGGGGGTAGGGTGGGGGGGAGTGCTGGGCAGTAGAAGGGAGCCTGGAAGTGGAAGCAGAGCCAGAAAGCAGCTTTTCCCAAGGGGTCTCGGGAGTGGGGGAAGCAGAGTGGGTTAAGGCTGACCCAGGTCTAGTGCCAGTGCAAATGCCCCCCCCCCTCTGGGAGGCTCCTTGCAGGACGGACCCCCACCTGCACCCCCCTCTGGGCCCTCTTGAATATTGCTCACCATCTCTGCCCTTGATAAACAGCCCGGCTCAAAACCTTGCTGGAGGATGAAAACGTCCCAATGATCAAGACCCTTAAAAAGCCCCCCTCCCCCCCCCCCCCCCGATCATATTTCCAGAATCAGCCAGGGCCCCCATGGCTGGCTGCACAGTTGGAGGGCTGGCATAGGGAGCAAGAAGGCCTCTCTCTGGCAGCTTTCTTGGGCCGGGCTCTGCCCTGCGATTCGGCTTCTGGGAGGCCCCACTGGACCCTGGGGAAAATGGGGAGGCCTCTCCTGGGTCCCCACCTTTAATCCCCCAGGGGTCCCCCATGTGGTCTACACTGGGTGGATTGGTCCTTCTGGGAGCAGAGCTTGGGCGATGTCTCACACCCACCCAGCAGGGGCTTTGCTGCCCCACCTCCTCTCCCCTTCTGGCTTGGATGAGGCTTTGCCACAGCTCTGGCCAGCCCATCATCATGGGGGCACCCTTGCCATAGTGGGGATATGCGCCCCAAACCAGCCAGTGGCCTTCACCCTCCGTGGAGACACCGAGGAGAGGGGCCTCTTGGGGGCCGTGCTCATCTGTGACCTCTGTGGTTCTCCCCGAAGGCTTGTGGGTTGGGGGGGGCAGGTACCAGCTGCAAGTTGGGGGTCAGCGAGCCCCCCTCCTCCCAGGGATTACAGAGAGCTAGCTCGGGATGCAGGCACACTAACCAATGTTTGCCGAAAGGATTACTGGGGTGTGCGTGGAAGGACGGTGTGGGGTGAGGGATTAGCGAGAGGCTCACAGGCCCCTTCAGACCATTTGGGACTCTTCCAAAGATTAAGAGGGGAGCGGCCTCTCTGGTCCCCTCAACAAGGTGCCCCCCCTTCCAGCATGACAGATTAAGCAGAAGGCATCGGCCCACGAGGGCCAGAAATGCTCCCCAGCCTTCATGCAGATTGACACACCTAGTGGCTGCATTCATATAATACCGGACTGAAACCCACCCCCCCCTCCACAAGGAGCAAGGATGCAACACACAACTTCCCACAATGTGCTGACCCATTTCCACCGGGGACTTTTGTGAATTGTGCTTAACCTACGTTTAGTCGGGGGGGGGGGATCTCAGGGTGTGCAAGGTAGCTGTGTCCCTCAGCCCTGCCTGAAGGGGAGAGGGAGGGGGTCTCTTCCCCGGGAGCACTCAGGCTCTGGCTTGGCAGTGTGGAAGGGTCTTCCAGGGGCTGAAGGACGGCCCCGGACCCCCAGCTGCCCTCAGGCACAGGATGTGCCACGAGAATTTCTTCAGCCTCCCTTTGAGCTTAGCCTCCCGTGGCAATATATCATAGGACGGCTCTCCTGGGAAACGGCTTGATAAACCATCAGGCTAGATAGTTTGGGGGTGGTAACGTTCCTGGGGGTCTTTAGTGCCCCCCCCCAAGCAGCAATTCTGGGAGAGAGAGTGGAGCGCAGGGAGCCGCTTCCTGCCGAAAGAGACTGGAGTTTCTGGGTCAGGCAAAGTTGGGGAGTCAGGGAAAGCGGCCATTTTTCTCTACCAGGTGGATCCCAGAGCCAGACCCGGAGCCTCCTTTCGCCAAATCTGTTGGGGACACAGACGCAGCCAGTGCTCCAGGGAGGCCCACCGGATGGCAGGCTGAGCCTGGACCTTCCCCACTTGAGTCAAGCACAGTTTGCAAGACCTGCTTGCAGAGGGAAGACCCTTCATTCTAACCCCTCCAGGGGCAAAAGGACCCTTTTCCTTGAAATCTTCCCTGTCCTTCCCCTGCCTGGCACTCTCTAGGGGAAGTGGAAAGCAGTCACCATCCTCCCCAGCAGTCACAGATCGGTGGATAATGGGCATTCTAGTCCAATCCTTTCACAGAGTGAACATTTCCTAAAAACGGTTGCCCTGGGGGGGGGGGGGTTCGGTAGCTTCCTAACTGCTGAGGAAAGCTTCACCAGTTGTACTTCCGTCTGGCACAGAGCTGGAAAAGGTAGAGGAGACCAGCGCGAAAGGGGGGGAGATGGGGTTGAGTTCAGAAGAGCCTGTCCTGGTTCTGTCGTCCCACTGGAACTGGATGTTTGGAGGGGAGGCTGTTCTTCCCTCCCCAGAAGATCAGTTGGGTCTCCTTGCTTGTTGGGAGCTCCCAAAATTGGGATACTCCCCCCCCCCACACACACACACATACTCAGGAAGGCCAGGCAGCCTTTCTTTCTGGCCGGGATGAATGGAGGGGGCGGGCAGAGCACGGGGGTGAGGAGGTGGGGAAGGCGGGAGGGATTAGCCCGCGGTCTCTATTCTCTGGGCCCCGTTTGAAGCCGCCGGCTCCCCATACCTCCCATTCACGGCCTCGTCACCCGGGGCAACCGAAGAGGGCATAAAAGGGGATGCGAGCGGGAGCTGGTCCGCCTCCCCCCCAAACACACCGGGGCCCGGGGTGGGTGCTCCCCAACCCCAGGGGGGTCCTCGGGCGCCCTCGCCCCCGGGGCCTTCCTTGGCACCCCTTCCCATCTCCAGGGCAACGGGCAACCCCCGTCTCCCTGGGTGGCTCCGGCCCCCCCTCCTCCTGAGCGGGGACGGAAGGCGGCCTCTCCCCTATTCAGCCGCTCGCCTTCCCTCCCTCCCCCTCCCCTCCCCTCCCCTCCGTCCTATTGTGGGCACAGCTGCCCAGGCCCCCCGAGAAGGCAGCCGGGCCAGGGGGAGGCGGGGACTTCTCCCCCAAGGCGGGCGGAGAGAAGGGGCAACTTTCCTGACAGCAAGACCCCCAGGAAGCAACGCTGGGTGGAAATTGGGGAGGGGGGTCCCAATTTTTTTATGCGCATCTATAGAGGAGGTGGGGAAGCCCGCCCGCCCCCTCCCCTTTGGGACCAGGGGGAATAACTTTCTCCGGCTCCTTCCCAACCTCCCAGCGGCGTTGGGGGGCGAGGGGCGGGGCTGAGCTTTCTCTGGGGTCGTCCGAGGGATTAACGGTCCCGGCCGGGAACTTGGAGAGAAGCGCCCGGGCGCCCGTGGCGGAAAGCGGGGGGCCCAACTCCGCGGGAGGCGATGAAGGCTGAGAGGCTTCAAGGCGTCGCCGGAGAAGCGCGGGAAGGAGGCTCCGGGCCGCCGGGCGCCCCGGAGTCCCACGACCTGCAAGGATGGCCTTGGAGCGCCGAGGCCGCCGCGCCCTCCCCGCCTCCCTCCGCCCCGGCACCGGCACCAGCACCAGCACCAGGGCGGCGGCACCTGAGCGAGGCTGCCGGGGTGGCGGAGGCTGAGCGAGCGAGCGCAGGGAAGGAGCCCTCGCCGCCCAGGGCCCCGCGGCTGCCTTCGCACCACCCGCCCGCCCGGCAACCAGGTCAGTCAACGCCTCCGCGGCCGCCCTCGCCAGCCGAGCGGGACCGCCGTCAATTCTGCGCCTTCCTCCTGTGGCGAGCCCAGCCGGGCCTTCCGTCCCAGGAGGGCGCCGGGGGTGGGTGTTTACAGTCGATCCCGGGGCTGAAGTCGACGGGCTTCCCCCCCGCGGGCCATATTTTGGGCTCCGTCCCTTCATGGAGCTGCGGGTGATTTGGGTCCAGTGAAATGGAGATGGCTGCCAAGATCTGGTATTCCGGGATATACTGCCTTTGAATGCGGAGGCTCTGTACAGCCGAGGCCGGCCTTTTTGCCCGCTGGCCGCTGGGCCCGCGCCTATTCTTCTTTTGTGGAATCCGCTCTCCCGCGTCCGGGGCTCTGGGACAAGAGCGGGCCGCGTCCGGTGGGGGCGTCCTTCTTCCAAGCCTGGGGAACGGACCGTCCCGGCGACCCCTGCTGCGGCCTCGGTCGCCCCTTCCCTGCTCTTCTGGAGCGTCTGGAATGCCCGCCATTCCTCTGGGGCTGAGCCGCCGCCGAAGCCCCCGCTCTCTCTGCTTCCAGCCCGGGGGAGAGAAGGGCCCCGACCGGCCCCTGAAGTGCCCCCGCCACGGGCAGCGAAGACGTCCTGCGAGAGCTGTTTCAGGGGGCCCGGATGCCGGCTCTGGTCCCGCGGGGCTGCTGGAGGGGGGCAGGGGGCAGAGCTGAGGAAGCGGTTGGGGCTGAAGTCATGGACGGAGCGACTGGGGCGTTTGGAAAACGGAGCGCCCCAGCTCTTCCCCCCTTGAGACGGGACCCGTCGGGCTTTCAGACCCAGGGGAATGGAGGGGGCATCAAAGCTCTCTGACCCCCACAAGGGTAGCTGCCCCCCAAGAGAGGAGGAAGCCCCCACCAGGTACCTTCACCCAGCACGCCTGTCCTTCGCGCTGCCAATAAGCAGATGGGCTCAGGCCAGGCAGGCTGGGGCGGATGGTGCCCAGAATCCCTCTGCTCTGCTGCTATCCAAGTTAAGGGAGTAGCTGGGTTGAGGAACACGTGACCGAGAGGGGGGGCTGGTCCCCATGTTCGCAGCAGAGACGCCTGTTATTTGCTTCCCTGGACCAAGCAGGGGCTGGACTAGATGGCCTCAAGGTAGTCTTCCCATTCTTAGCTACGAGAATACTCTGCATTGCACTACAGCTCCCATATGCTAGATGATGGGAGCTGTAGTCCATCCCAGCCCAGCGGGATTCCACGGGCAGAGGAGAGGGGCAGCCGGTGCCCCCTTGCCCATCCCTGACTCCCCCTCCTTGGTCCCCCCCAGCCACCCTGTGAGGGAAGTAAGAGCGAGAGAAAACGATCCGAGGTGCCGATCTTGCTAAGCTTCCTTTAAACCTGGTTTAACCAGACACCGCCGCTAACTAAGGGCCCCACGGCTGCTGCCTCGGAGCCTGGCGCGGGCTGCCAGTCTCGGGCCAGAGGGGGTCGGTCACCTCTGGCCGGCGCGCGGGGGGAGGCCGTCCGCGCTCGCTCTTCTTCCAGACTTTCTTAGCGCGGAGCTGACCCGAGTTGCGGAAAGGCGCGTCGTCTGAACGCAGCTTCTGCTATCTTGCGGGGTTCTGCCTGCAGCTTTTTCGGCGGCCCTTCCGAGTCGCCTTTGTCGCCCGGGGCAGGAGCGGAGCCGGTCGGAAGCGCCGCGGCAGCACCGGGGGCCCGCCCGCCTCTCGCCCGCCTTTCCCGGGACGGCCTTAGCCGGGAGGATGACGTCACTCGCCCCCCCCCCGCCCGGGTTTCTTTTCAGGTGTTGTTCCGCGCGCTTCTGGAGCCCCGACGGGAAAGCGGCGAGAGAAGCTGCGACGGAGCCCCCGAAGGGCTGCATCTTGTGCCAGGTCCAGTCGCGCCGGCTTTCGCCTGCTGTGTCTCCGGGAGGGCCTGGATTCAGCAGCATGTAGGGCGATGTAGGGCCCGAGAGTCCCACCCCTCCACCCCACCCCACCCCAAAGGTGGAGGAGGCGGTCAAAGGCAGCCGCTCCCAGCCCCCTTGCAGTGCCCCACTCACCAAGGCCATTTTTGCACCCCAATCCTTCTGCCCCCTTCGCCCTTAAACCGGCAGGGCCTCGGGGCTCGCAGGTGCCAGGGCTGAGGGAGGGAGGGAAGGCGCCAGGGGGAGGGGGTCACTGGGCTCTTTGGGAAGCAGGAAAGGGAGCCGCTTTGGCCACCCAGGCTGCCCTTTTGGGTGGTGAGTTTTCCTCCTGGCAGCAGGGTCTGCCGAGCAGCTGCCCTGCCCTTTGGCATCCCAAGGAGCTCTGAGAGCCAGGATGCCCCCTGCTTCGCTGACCTCTGAGGAGGACGGAGGCCATCCAGAAAAGGCACCCAGGGCACAGGCCTCCGTCCGTGCAGGAGTGGTCAAAAGAGGAGGGTCAGTTGAGCGGTCCTTGTTTCAGGGATATAGAGCCTCCCTTTTGGACACATCAGCCACCCAGGGAGGTTGGCAAGAAAATCAGAACCCTCATTCGTCCTTGGTTTGAAGGGAGGGAGGGAGGGAGGGAGAGAGGGAGAGGGAGAGGGAGAGAGAGAGAGAGAGAGGGGGCAGATTTATGTGATTTTTTTCCCCTGCTAACATTATTATCCTGAAGGCTGCACTCTGTATGTGTTGGAGGCAAGAGCCCAGGCCTCCCGTTTGCAGCTTCTCTTTTCTTTCGGGGTCATGGCAACAACACGAAAGGAAAAAAGCTGGAGGAGGGAAGAGGAAAGGAAGCTGTGGGACAGCAGCTGTTCTCAGTGGGGTTAAGGGCTGCTCCTTCCGCCTGGGTGTCCCAGCAGCCCTCATCCCCCAGGCAGGGGAGGGGGAGGCTGAAGGCAGCTTGAGAGAGGGGGGGGAGGAGGGATGGAGGGAGTGAAAAGAAAGAAAGAAAGAAAGAAAGAAAGAAAGAAAGAAAGAAAGAAAGAAAGAAAGAAAGAAAGAAAGAAAGAAAGAAAGAAAGAAAGATTTTAGTTGACTCTGGAAACTTCCCTCCAAAGTTGTCCTCCTTTTCTGAAAGGGTGGTGGGTTTTGGCCCCGAGCACCAGAGGAAGGGGGGGGGGTTAGGGGCCCAAGGTAAGAGAACCTGCCCCTCTGCTTCACGTGCTTTGGAAAAAACGCACACGACACACATCCAACACAACACATTTAATCTGTTGCTTATTTAGCTTACTTTCTGGTCTGGGAAAATGTCTGAAACTGGAGACACCTTTCCGGTACATCCCAAAAATGTGGCAAAGCTTCTCTCATCGCAGCTTCACCCACAACGAGGGAGAGGCAGGCACCCTGGGAGACAAGAGAGGGGCTCCGCCTCTTCTCCAAAGACCTGAAGGCCGGAGAAGCAGCAACGGATGGAAACCAACCAAGGAGAGAAGCCATTTGGGATTAAGGAGAAATTTCCTGACAGTGAGGACAATCAATCAGTGGAACTCCTTGCCTCCAGAAGCTGTGGCTGCTCCATCACTGGACGTTTCCAAGAAGGGACTGGACAGCCATTTGTCCTAGACTGGCATAGGGGTTCCTGCCTGAGGAGGGGGTTGGACTAGAAGACCTCCAAGGTCCCTTCCGACACTGTTATTCTATCTCTTCCATCCCCGGAAAGACTCACCCGTACAGAATGAGGAAAACCGGGCAGGGGCAAGAACGGAAGAGGGCCTGCCTTGGGAGGGGCAGCTGGCTGGCACACCACGCTGTTCCCCTCCCGGGGATGTTCGGGGCCAGCCGGGGCCAGGAGCTCTGCTGACTCCGATGGCCGCCTCTCGGGTCTCCCTCCCCCCAACCTGGAGCCCCGGCTTGTGATTGTCCAAACGCAATTCTTGTCTCTCCACCGAGAGTTGAGTCTGGACATCAAGAGCCGGGGTTGGTAGTCAGCGCCCAAGAGGCCCCCAGGGGCCCGGCCCTCCGGCTCTCCGAAGGATCTGCGGCACAGGATTCAAGGGATATTTATTTCTTGGCTGGGGGGGGGGGGCTGTGGGTCTAGTTTTGGAAAGGAAGAAGTAAAGAAATTGTCCAAAGTGCCCTCAGTGCTGGGTCTGAGAGGGCACAAGCAGCTCTTCTTCTGTGACCCACCAGCTTCTGCCCCCGAGACCGACTCAAAAGCCATCTTGGCTGCAACCCCCAAGCGCTTCCCCTCCTGCTTTGCCCCCCCCCTCCAAGGAAAAGGGGGTCCCGTCAGAGCCGCCCTGCAGCTGCACTGCGTGTGAATGGGGAATGGCAGCCCCATAAGTTTCCGGGCGCCAGAACAGCATCTAATGCCAGATCCCGTTTCCATCATGGCAAAGTGGGGCAGTCCCACTTGAAGGGTGTGGCCCAGAGCAATGCAGAGCCTCTGGCTATTGTTTCACCTTCTGTGGAATGCTGGAAACTGACCGGAAGCTGTTCTCTGGACAGTCTGAGCAAGGAAATGGAGTCCCTGCAGGATGGAGCCCTTCCCCCACATTCCACTTCTCCAATCTGGTGTCCCCCTCCTCCGCAAGCAGGGAAAGGGGCAGGGGGAGGCTTCTCCCTCTCCAGATCTCTCTTGGCCTCACCTTCCCGGTGTGTAAAATGGGCTGAAGCCTCACTTCTCTTCCAGAATGGCTGGGATGCCCTCAAAAAGTCTCCCCACCCCCACTTTCCCATGTAAGAAAGGGGGGCTTCCCATCTCTTTGGGTTGGAGGGGGCACAGCAGAGAGCGGTCCCCATCCCTGAGCCTCATTCAGCCTGCCCCCCTCTCCTGTCCCCCACCTCAGGCCCCTTTCTTGTGCCAGAGTGGGCGGGCTCCGCCTGGGTGGTCCAGGCCCTTTCAGGATCCTGCCAGCTTCTCGCTCCGTCCAGGCCTAGCGGCCGGCCCTTCCCAGCAGCCGGGCCTCTCTCCGGCTGACCCTCCGCAGAGGAGAACAAAACTTGTAGTCCCCCCCCCTGGCTTTGGGGCTGGGCTCTTTGCTATTCCCCTATTCCCTATGCGGGTGAAGCCTTTAATTTCTCCGAGGGCCCTTCCTAATCTCCCCTCAAAGCCTGGAAGGGAACCCCCCCCCCTTGGGAGGGAGGTGGGCATTTCTGCAGGCCCAGGCCAGTCCCACCTTCCCGGTCTCCCGTCCAGCCCCCACTCGCCCCTCTCCACCCAGAGGTTGGCTCAGGAGCCAGAGTCAGCTTTAGCCCTGGGCTCGATCCCTCCTGGCCCTGCTCTGTTCCTTGGGAAATGGGGAGCTGTGGGAGCCCAACAGGGGCCCCCTTTGCCCCAGGCTCAAAGGGAGTCGCTGGCCAGCGGGGTTGCAGCCCCCAGAGGGCACTAACTGGCAGAGGCGCCCATCCACTCCTTTGGGAGAGAGGGAGAGGGCCTCCCCAGGGGCAATTGGGGAGGGGGGTCGCCCTTCCACCTAAGAAACAGTCAGGCAGGGGCTTCTGGCCAGAGACGGTTTCCGGTGCTACCCAAAGGAAGCCAAGTCCCCATGGACCACCTGCCAGGCACTGAATCAGCCGCGCTTGGCAGGAGCCCCAAAGAACCTCGCCCTTGATGCATCTGGGATCGCCTGGTGGTCCCCCATCCTGGGTTCAAAATCAGATAGGCACTCAGCTGCTTTCCTCTACTCAGATTAAATTATTGGAAGAACACACACACACACACACACACACCCCACACACTTTTTTCCTTCTTTGGGGCAAATATATCAGGTTTGTTGAAAAACGGGGGACTAAAGTCAGGGCAGCCACACCGCAAGCCTGAGACTCCCCCCCGCGGCCCTTTTTTCTTTGGGGAGATGCTCCTGATTCCTCGGAGGGAAAACCCCACCCCCTCAAAACGAGTGGGGAGAAGGCACCCCTTAATCCAAACTTTCAGGTGGGCGGAACCGAGGAGTCCCCAGAGACGCCCCCAGGCCCCCCCACACGCCCTCCTCCGTCCACCGTCGGTCCGGGGGATCGCGAAGGGCAGGAGCCGCCTGCCTCCCACCCGGGACAGGCACTCCCCGCCCCCCCCCCGGAGTGGAGGGAGGGGACTCTGCACCTGCGGGTCGCGCGGGGGGGGGTCTGCCCGCGGAGCAGCTGTCAGGGGGGCGGGGCGACTTTGGTGGGGGAACACCCCTTTGGTGACGTCACGGGGCGGGGAGGGGAAGTGACGCGCTCGGAGGTTCCCACCCTCGCCCGCCTCCCCGGCAGGGAAAGACGGAGCGGGAGGCGGAGGACGGAAGAGCGGGGAAAAGGCTCCGGTGCCCCCCCCCCCGCCGCGGGAGAGAAGGTGGGGGGCGCGGCGGGGCGGGGCGGCTGCGTGGGGGGAGCGGCGCCTCCCCTTCCCCAGAAGGAAGCCAGCCTCTTTTGTTAGCGCTCGGGCGCAGCGGCGGGGACGGCGAGCATGTGCAGAGGGCGCCGGCTCAGAGCTGAGCTGCGGGCGAGGCTCCTCCTGAGCGTGTGCAGAGGGCGGCTCGACCGCCGGGAGAGAGGCTGGCCGGGGCTGCAGGGGAGCGGCGCCCACGGTGGGGGTGGGGGTGGGGGGAAGGGGTCCTCTGGGCGTGCACAGAGCGCCGCCCGGCCTTTCCCAGCCAGGGGATGCGGCTCTTTCATTGGGCAAAAGAGGAGGACGGCCCGGCCCGAAGGAAACCGGACTTGGGGGAACTGGAAGCAAATCGGAGAGAAAAATGTGGGGAGGGGGCGACCCTTTCATGGCTGCCCCCCCTCCCAAAAGATTTGGCCTTTCCTAGACTCGGTTGTGCGGCCGCGAAGCCTTCGGGCTTTCCAAGGGGGCGCAGTGGGGACCCTGGTCCGCTCGCTCGGCTCTGCTCCTGGGGGGAGGCCTGGGGGGTGGGGCGGGGCGGGGGTCGCAGGCTCCTTCCATCGGGGGCCTCGGGGCGGGGAGAAGCCAAGAGCGCCGGCTGCTTTCCCGGTTCCCCCAGGCCCCTCCGTCGGCTGGGGCAGATGGGGTCGCAGCCTCTAGGCCACCCCTGGGGTTCAAAAGCCCGAGGCACGGACCCCATCCTCCCTGGCCATGGTGCTGGGGCTGATGGGTGACGGCATCTGGCCTTGGCAGCAGAGAATCCTGCCGGGCTGCAGAGCCAATCAGCCAAAATTCCTCTCCCGCTCCCCCCCCCAGCTTAAGACCTGCACCAGCCACTGTCCGGGCTGGACTAGATGACCTCCAAGGTCCCTTCCAGGTCCTGCGTTCTGGAATTTTGGGGCTCCTTGGGGCCGTTGCTTGGCAGCCGAGCTACTTTGAGGCTTTTCTCTAAATTCGTTTGCAGGGTTATTCTCAGAAGCCGCAGACCTGTGCACCCAGGGGGCTTCCCTCTCTGCTCGGCCCACCCCCACCCCTCCCTCCTGACCCCCAGCGCTGCCATGGCCGCCCCAGCCAACGCACAGACCACCAGCAAGACCTGGGAGCTCAGCCTGTACGAACTTCACCGCACCCCCCAGGTGAGGGACTGTGGGTGGAGGGGGGGGCGAGTATTTATTTATTTATTTACTTTATTTTATTTGGCTTATATGCCACCCTATCTCCAATGGACTATGGGCGCCTCACAATAATAAAATTCACAAAGCCATCATACAAAATTAAAATCTAATTAGACCCACCCGCTAAAATTTAAAACCCATAAAACCCCATCAGTCCAGGCTGGAGAACTTGAATAATCAAGCTTTTAATTTGCGGCGGAAGGTGCGAAGGTCCGGAGCCAACCGGAGCTCCAAGGGGAGTCGATTCCAGAGAGTGGGCGCACCCACAGAGAAGGCTCTGCCCCTGGGGGCCGCCAGCCAACACTGTCTAGCTGACGGCACCCTGAGCAGGCCCTCTCTCTGGGCACGAACCAGGCGATGGGATGTTGTTGCTGGCTGCAGGAGGTCTACCAATTTTCCTGGGCCTAAGCCATGTAGGGTTTATAGGTCATCACCAGCACCTTGAATCTCACCCGGAGGGCAACCAGAAACCGATGCAAATCTCGCAGGAGGGGTGTAACATGGGAGTATCGGGATTCTCCCATCACAACCTGCACAGCTGCATTTTGCACCAGCTGAAGCCTCCGAGTGGCGCTCAAGGGCAGCCCCATGTAGAGAGGGTTACAGTAGTCAATACATGAGGTGACTAGCACATGAGTAACTGCGTAGGGCATCTCGGTCCAAGTAGGGATGCAACTGGCGCACCAGACGAATCTGGGCGTATGCCCCCCTGATCACGGTCGTTATATGATCTTCTAGACTCAACCGTGAGTCCAGGAGGACACCCAAGTTGCATTCCCTGTCTACAGGGGGTAAAACTTCACCCCCTATAGCCAACGATGGAACCTCTCCTATGAACCGAGATGCTGGTACCCACAGTCACTTGGTCTTGGCGGGCTTGAGTCGACGTCTGTTTCTACCCATCCAGACCCGTACCGCTTCCAGGCACCGGGCCATCACATCGAGGGCATCACTGGGTTGGTTCGGGGTAGATATAAAGAGCTGAGTATCATCAGTGTACTGATGATACCTCACCCCAAAACCACGGATGAGCTCCCCCAGCGGTTTCATATAGATGTTGAACAGAAGGGGCGAGAGAACCGACCCCTGGGGCACCCCACAAGTGAGGGGCCTCAGGGTCGACCTCTGCCCCCCTGCCAACACCGCTTGCGTTCGACCCAAGAGGTAGGAGGAGAACCATTGTAAAACGGTGCCTCCCACTCCCAACCCCTCGAGGCGACGCAACAAGATACCATGATCGACAGTATCGAAAGCCGCCGAAAGATCCAATAGGACCAGAACAGAGGAATAACCTCTGTCCCAAGCCCTCCAGAGATCATCCGCCAGTGTGACCAATGCCGTCCCTGTGCTGTACCCGGGCCTGAAACCCTATTGGTACAGTTGAGGTAATCCGCTTCATCCAGGGCCAGCAGGAGCTGACACACCACTACACTCTCAACAACCTTTGCTAAAAAGCAGAGGTTGGAGACTGGACGAAAATGACTTCAAACAGCTGGATCCAAGGCCGGCTTCCTGAGGAGGGGCCTCACCACCGCCTCCTTCAAGGCGGTCGGGATGTTTCCCTCCCTCAAAGAAGCCGTTATCACCGCCTGGATCCAGCCGCGTGTCACCTCCCGAGCTGAATAAACCAGCCAGGAGGACTCAACGGGTCCAGCACACAAGTGGCCGCACTCAGCTTCCCCATGATCCTGCCCACTTCCTCTGGGGTAACAGAGTCGAACTCTTCCCAAAGCACAAGAGCCGCTGCCTCCTCAACGTCTGACTCTGTCCAGTCAGAGTCCAAGCCGTCCCGAATCTGAGCCATCTTGTCCAACAGGTGCTGACCAAACTCCTCGGCTCGTCCCTGCAAAGGATCTTCCCTCAACCTCTGATTCAAGAAGGAAGGGGACACCCTGAACAGGGCAGCCGGGCGATTCTCTGCGGATGCGATGACATCGGTGAACTAGTGGCGCTTTGCCGCCACCAACTCCACCAGGTAGGCCCGTGTGGCCGACCTTAATTGGGACCAGTCAGATTCAGAGCGGCTGGCTCTCCAACGGCTCTCTAGGCCTTGCCTACGCCGCTTCATCCCTCACCGAAGTCCACTCGCCAGTGCTCCGAGACAAAAAGAAGATCGGGCCTGTGGCCGCCCTCATGTGTCAGGCCCTGAGTAATCTGAGTCAGGTCCATAGCTGTCATGGAAGCCATGAACTCCCGAGCCACCCCCGACAGATTGAAGTCCCCCAGAACAATAAGTCTGGGAAATTCCACCACCAGCCCCGAAAGGGCGTCGAGTAGCTCGGGCAGGGCTGTTGATACGCGGCTGGGAGACAGGTACGCAGTCAACACCCCAGCTGCCCATACAGGCCCCACCTCAGGAGGAAGGCCTCACACCCATCTATCTTGGGAGCAGTGACCTCCCGCGGACTAAGGACCTCGCTAATAACCACCGCCATCCCCCCTCCCCTCCCCTGGGCCCTTGGCTGGTGCAGCATTTGGGAGCCTAGTGGGCAAAGTTCAGTCAGAGGGACACCCCCCTCTGAGCCCATCCAGGTTTCCGTAATGCAAGCCAGATCTGCGTTTTCCTCCTCAATCAAATCACGAATGATGGGAGTATTAGTATTAGTATTTATTCGATTTGAATACCGCCCTTCTTCAACAGGACTCAGGGCGGTGAACAGCCGAAGTAAAATAATATACAAAATTTAAAACAATTAAAAAAAATATTAAATAATTTCGGCCCACAATTTAAAACAACCCAATTAAAATCAATTAGAATTAAAACAGAGGATGGGATCAAGTCAGCCCGGCTAGATGGAATAAATGGGTTTTAAGGGCCCGAAGAAAAGTCCGGAGGTCCAATATCTTGCGTATCTCTGGGGGTAGGTCATTCCAGAGGGCAGGTGCTGCCACAGAGAAGGCTCTCCCCCTGGGGGTCGACATTGTCTGGCCGATGGCACCCTGTGGAGGCCCTCTCTTTGCGAGCGTACTGGCCGGTGGGAGGCTATTGGCGGCGGAAGGTGGTCTCGCAAATACCCAGGCCCTCAGCTATGGAGCGCTTTAAAGGTGGTCACCAACACCTTGAAGTGCACCCGGAAGACCACCGGGAGCCAGTGCAGCTCGCGCAGGAGAGGTGTCACATGGGAGCGCCCCGTCACTCCCATAATCCTCCGCGTGGCCACATTCTGGACCAGTTTGGGATTAAAGCTGGCATTTAAGTAAACCCCCCCAGGGGGTCGGATAGACCCAGGAGGGCCGGAGCACGCCACCGCTCGAAGATAGCAGGGACGAGCTCCCGAAATGCGATACGGCCCTCCATTCCCCCACCTGCAGCCATTCCCAATCGCAACCAGAATCGGATCCCGCCCTCACCTCTGGTGCACCCGGATGTCCCGGCACCGCACCAAAACCCCTGCCCCCTCCCTGTAACCTGGACTGCCATCGGCCCGGCAGGGCCCCCTCAACCACTTGCTGGATATCAAAACCCCTCCCTAATCTCTTTAAAAATCTAGCTAAAAAACAATATAGCATCCTCTTACTAACACCCTTAAAGCCCTCATGCCACCTCTCGGGATCCCAGCACCAGTCATTAAGGTAGTGGCACAAGGTTGGCAGGAGAACGGCAGGGGGGGGTTCAAGGCTCCTTCCGGCCATGGGGGCACTTTCGCCAAGGCCCCAAAGAGCAGGAGTGTCAAACTCAAGGCCCAGGGCTGAAGGTGGCCCATGGGACGCCCTGGAAACAGCGAAGGACCAGCCTGCGGTGCCTCTGCCAGCAAAAGTGGGTTCTCACTCTCTGTTTTCGGCTGGGTCAGCCTCCTGAGCACCATTTTCCCTGGCAGAGGGTTGCAGGAGGCCAACCCAGCTGAAAACAGAGCTCGTGAGCCTGTTTTCTCTGGCAGAGCTCTCAGGCCACCACAGGCGCCCCAACCCTTGCTGACACGGCCCCCTCCCCGTCTCTCCGCACAGGAGGCCGTCATGGACGGGACGGAGATCGCGGTGTCTCCCCGCAGCCTCCACAGCGAGCTGATGTGCCCCATCTGCCTGGACATGCTGAAGCACACCATGACCACCAAGGAGTGCCTGCACCGCTTCTGCTCCGACTGCATCGTCACCGCCCTGCGCAGCGGGTAGGAGGGCCGAGGGGCGGGGGGCGCCTCCGAGGGGGTCCGGCGGGGCCACCCCAGCGCCTCCACCTCCTCCTCCTCCTCCTCCCGCCCCCCCTGCAGGAACAAGGAGTGCCCCACCTGCCGGAAGAAGCTGGTGTCCAAGCGCTCCCTGCGCCCCGACCCCAACTTCGATGCCCTCATCTCCAAGATCTACCCCAGCCGCGATGAGTACGAAGCCCACCAGGACCGGGTGCTGGCCAAGCTCAACCGGCTGCACAACCAGCAGGCTCTGCGCAGCAGCATGGAGGAAGGGCTCAAGATGCAGGCCATGAACCGGTAGGGGCAGCGGGGGCGCTCCCCTTCCTCTCTGGGCTGCCCTCAGATTTGGGGAAGCCCCTCCCCATCAGAGGGAAAGAAAGCGGAAACACTGGGGTGGGGGTGGGGGGCTCAATTCCTCGTGCAATTTTTTGCCGCTGTGCCCAGAAATCACCTCTGTCATTGCCACACAAATATCCTTTTTTTTGTTAGGGTGGGGTTGTCACCTGGAATTTAGGATTTGTTTTCTTGAGTGCCAGACCAGCCCTGCTGGAGGCCCAACCCCCAAGCATCTGCAATGGCAGCACTCCTTGCATTTCCCCTCCAGGTTCCTCTAGGAAGGGGCCTCAGAGGTCCTCTAGTCCAGCCCCTGCTCTAACCGGAGGCTTTATTCCCTCCCAGGCTGCTTCTGGGGGGATCCAGTGGTGAAATCCTACTGGTTCACACCGGTTCGGGCGAACTGGTAGTGATAAAATCTACCGGTTTGGCGAACCAGTAGTAAAAAAAGTGCCGCCCCCCCACTGTTCTACTTACCTCCAAACGGCTCCGTTTTCCACGTGAAGTGCATGCAGCATGCGACTGGCTGCATGTGGGCACTCAGTTTGCATCTGGCATGTTCCACAAATGCACGGGCAGTAGCCCAGTAGCTACCTGCGGAGGATTTCACCCCTGGGGGGATCCTTTGGGTGGAACAGGGGGTGAAAGGGGAGACTTGGCATTCCTCACAGTGCCCACTCCCCCCCCCCTTGCTTTTTCGGCCTTTGTCCTGTGCCAGGGGGCAGCGGGTTCGGAAGCACCCGCAGGAGTCAGACAACACCACCTTCAGTGGGGCGGAGGACAACTGCGACAGCCGGTCCCACCTCAGCAATGCCTCGGCTCCCAGCCAGCCGGAGGCCGGGCCCAGCTGCAAGCGCTCGCGGGCCTCGGACGAGTCGTGCGCCGAGCCCGAGACCTCCCACGAAGGAGGGCGCGGCAGCCCTGAACCCGGGGCCGAGTCCAGCAGCAGCGAGATCGAGCTGGTTTTCCGGCCTCACCCAATCCTGGTGGAGAAGGGGGGCTACTCCCAGACGAGGTGAGCGGACCAGGGGCTCTTCCGTGGGGGCCCAGTGCAGTTGTGGGGCAGCCTTTCACGTTGGGGGTAGTTTAAAGGGGTCTGAGGGGGAAAGTCTTTGGGGAGGTGGGGGCTTCTTCTGGACCTGGCATGTGTGAGCCCCACCTGGGGTGCAGCTCCTCTCCACCCTCCCCCACCCCGGTACTGCGGTAGCCCCCCCTCCATCCTTTCCTCTTACCTTCACTTCCCCTCCCCCGGGCTGGCAGGTACGTCAAGACCACGGCCAACGCCACGGTGGACCACCTGTCCAAATACCTGGCCTTGCGCATCGCCCTGGAGGAGACCCCTGGCCTGGGCCCCGAGCCCCCCGCCCTGGACGATGTCAGCGAGAAGCAGTACACCATCTACATCACCACAGCCGGAGGGGCCTTCACGGTGAGGTGGGGGCCATGGGGCTGGTGGGAAGAGGTAGCCAGAAAGTCGGGGTCCCCTTATGAGGGTGGGGGAGGCTTAAGATTCCCCTCCAGCAGATGCTGCCGGTTGGGTCCGTGTAGCTGGACTCGCTTGCCCAAGTCACCTGTTTTCCCTCCTAGTGAAAGGAATTCCTTCCTCCGGGGAAGGCCTTGCCCGGAAAGGCTGAGGGTCTGTGAGGGGAGGGTTTGGGCCGAGGGGCAGAAGACCCTCTAACTGACAGCCCCCCCCCGCCCCCCCGTCCTTCCTTGGCTCAGACGCTGAACGGCTCTGCGACTCTGGAGCTGGTGAACGAGAAATACTGGAAGCTGAGCAAACCCCTGGAGCTCTACTACGCCCCCACCAAGGAACAGAAATAACCAAGAAGGGGGGCAAACTGATGGACAGCAACTGGGGGCAGGTGGGGGGGCACCCCTCTTGCCTTCAAGAAGATGCTTCGCTGCGGGGGATGCTCCACTGCCCCCCCCCCGAACCTTCCAAGGCCAATGGGGAGGGGCAGAGAGGCCCTGGCTTTTCCGTTCCCCCTCCCAGGGAGGCCTGGGGGGAGGGGTCCCCTGCCCTCCCTGTCCCTCTCCTCCAGTGGGGGGGGGAGGAGGAGGAGCGATGGGGGTGCAAAGATCGTTTCCTGCCTTTTTACAGCTGTTTTTGTGGAACTGATGACAATATTGCTCCTTTGACATCCATCTTTGGTGTTCCTCTTTTTTGGAGGGGGGAGGGGTGTTCCTGGGGGGACGGCAAAACAGGCCAGACTCCAGGGGGTCCAGAAGGGGGGCCTGGCAGGGTCCTCGTCACCTGGGGTCAGAGAGGGGGGGGGTCTGAGGTTTGAGTTTTGGCCCTGGGCCTTCCGTCTTGTCATGGGGTTCACTTAGCATCCTTACCCGTTGGCTGTCCAGCTGTGGATGATGGATGCTGCCCTGCCCTGGAGGTCAGGAGGGAGGTTCCTTTGCCTTAGTCTCAAACGGCCCTCTCTCAGCTCCACCGGGGCCCATCATCCTTGGCCCAGAAGTACCTGGCCAAGGCTTGGGGGAGTCCATGCTTCCACTTAGGTTGGGTGCATCCCCATTGGGTAAGGAGGGAGGGGTCCTGTGAGGGGCCTGGGGCTCTTGCTGTCCTACTTGAGGGGGGTGGCAGCCCTGTTTGGGGTGCAAATCCTTGGCTTCCAGGCCCTGCTCAGATGCCCCCCAAGGAGGAACTGGCAAAAAGTCTCTAGGCCCCACATGTGTCCCTTTGGGAGGAGCCCTCCAGAACTGCCGTGCGCCTCTCATTGTTACCGCCACAGTCCATGTGATGAAAGAGCAGCCTCGGTCCCTGGATGGGAGGCCAACAGGAGATCCAGAGCTATTGGCTAGAGTGGAGGAATGTTCAGAGAGTCTGAGAAGCAGGAACCGGATTTCCCCCCTCGAGGGAAGCTCTGTCCTTGGTAGTATCCCTGACCTATGCTGTGGGGGGGGGGGTGTCTCAGGCCATCTAGCCCCTCCCCACCTCCATTCTAAATGCTGCAAAGTTTTTATTCAGATTTAACTTTGGATTCCCATTTTAAACCAGGCTCCTTATGTCGTCTTTCTCACTCGGGACCCTGGGGCTCACTTCTCTCAGAAGCAGCCCACTCCCAGCCCCTCTTTTGGGGGGGGTCTTGCAGCTGAGGGATTACCAAGGCCCACCCCCTCCTCCCACCCCGGCCTTGCCAAACTCCTCCAATTTTGAAAAGATTTCATGTGGTTAGAACTTAAGAACTGAGCTGCGGAAGGGGGTTTCCTTGCTTCCCTCCCTCTCTTTTTGGGGGGTGGGGATTTCTCACCCTTGAGCGAAGGGGGAGGAGCTGAGCTTCACGCTTCTTCTTTTTCAGGGCTGATGGGGCAGCTTTCGGTAGGCCGGGAGGGGGGGGTCCTGCTCGCCTATATACACTCACCCGACATTGGCTCTCCTGCCAGGGGGGGGGGGGGGAGCCTTGTAATGGGAGGAGAGAAGCGGGCCATGGGGGGCTGGCTTGGCTGCTCAGGGCAGAATCAGACACATGGGGGGAGGGAGACCCCCACAGGGGAGGAAAGTTGGAGATGCCTCTGCCCCTCGGGAGTCCCTGGGCATCACCGGCCTTGCCAGCTCTGTCTGCCACTGGAGGCCTCGCCAGGATGGCAGAGCCCCCCCCCCCCCTGAAGAGCGAGCAAGAGAGCAGAGACTGGCACCGCCTTTGCCGCTTCCTGCCCGGAAGTTCAAAGTCCCTTTTGTGAAACAGCCAATCCTCTCCTGGAAATCCCCCCCCCCCACAGGCAAAGTAAAGCTGTCCACTTGCACCCGTCTCTCTCCCCCCTCCCCCAAAGGGTTCCCAACACCATCAGGCAAGGCAACTGGGTGGGTGGAAGCCATGTTTTTATTTCTTGAGCTCCGCCCTGGGGGAGAAGCCAGTGCGCAGGAAGGGGGGGGCTGCAAGAGCCAGCACCCCGACATCTACAAGCGTGGGGGAGGGGGGGTTGCCAGGGGTCCCAGCTCCTCATTCTGTGGTTGGTGCAACTGCACTTGGGGGCACAAAGGCCTCTACGGGGAGGGAGGGGCCTCTTGGAGACCCCCCCCCAGGATAAAGCTGCCCTCGGAAGGGAGGGGAGGGAGGGAGGGAGAGGGCTGCTGGGGTGCAGCTGAGCTCGGGGAGGAGGAGTCCGAAAGCTACCGACCTGTGGAGGGGGAAGAGGTGGGGGGGTAAGAATACGTTCCAGCAAATACAGACATTGGGGTGGGGGACCCCTCCACGCACCCACCCAAGACCCAACCCCTGAGGAGGCCCATAAAGAAAAATCTGGTCCGGAGGGAGGGTCTTCTGGCAGGGGGGGTGCACCCCCAGCCCACCCCTCCTGACCGAGCAGCTGCTGGGCCTCTCTGTTGTCGCATGGGTGGCTGGGGGGCCGTCAGTCTGCCCCCCCCCCACTGCTGCCAGACTCACCTTCATGGGGGTAGTTGTCGCCTTCCAGGAGAGAGTATCCTGCAAGGGAGGGGAGGCAATGGGTTAGTCAGGTGTTTGGGTGTCCCAGGTGGGCCCAAGCACTGGGGGGTCCCTGGGAAGGGACAGCAGCCCTAGGACATGGCCAGCCCTCCCCCCCCTCTGCCGCTGCTGCCCTACAATTTCCCTCATCCCCATCCAGAGGCAGAGACCTCCCGGATGCCCTCTTTCTGAGCACCCCCCCATGCCTTCCATGGCTGAAGCCCCTTCCCTTTGGATTGGGGGGAGCCTCAGTTCCCCAGAGAGCCAGGGACCACCCCTCCCCCCAAGACCCCTTTGGAGCATCTGCAGCCCCTCCTCCCTTCATGAAGCAGCCCCTCCCAGAGGCCTTTTTCGCCCACCCTTGACCCCCTGCGTGGGGGGGAGGGGCTCACCTTGAAGCCTTGACCGCTTCCAGAAGGCCAGGCCGGCCACCAGGAACACCGTCCCCACCACCATCACGGCAACCGAGACCCCAATTTTGATCCAGAGCTCTGAGGGGAGGCCTGGGGCTGAGCAGCGAGACAGAAAAGGGGGGGCTGTTAATGTCACCCCCTTAATGGAGAGAGGGTTCCCCCTTGGGCTCCTTTGCCCAACACAAGGCTTCCCCTCCCCCACCCCCGGGTGTTTCTGCTGCTGAAGACGCTTCTGGTTCCCACATTCGAGGGGTTAGGGTCCTCGACTTACGACAAAGGAAGGGAGACCTCTGCCCTTGAACACGGTTAAGACTTTAAGATGCAAGGACTTCAACTCCCAGAATTCCCCAGCCACCACACAGACTCAACAACTGAGGGATTCTGGGAATAAGTCCAGGCATCTTAAAGCTGACACTGTCCAAGAGAAACCATCAGTCCTCCAGTGCAGGGGAGTCCCACAGGCTGTTCCAATTTCACCAAGATGGACATTTATGCAGTTTCTAAGTGGTGATTGTAGTTGGGGGGGGTCTTAATTCTTGGACAGGTCCCTGCCCTGCCTGCTCCCTTGTCCAGAGGCTTTCCTGCAAACCCCTGAGAGATGAGAACACTGCACATGCACAGAGGTCCCCTTGAGGCCCAGCCCTGCTGCTTCGAGGGCAGCTGACAGGAAAACATACCCCCCTCCCTCCCTCCCTCCCACTCACCCCATTCTGCGGTGAGGGGCGCATCCAGGCTGGAGTGCTGGACGGAGCAGGTGTAGCTGCCCCCTTTCTGGGGATCGACTGGCAGCGTCAGCCGTGCCTGGTAGCTCCAGTCCCCATTACTGGTGACCCACAGGGGGTTCAGCCGATCCTTCACAGGCTCCCCATTCCAAAGCCAGGTGATGTTGACGTCGCCTGGGTAGAAGCCCCACGCCATGCAGGCCAGCATGATGGGATACGGAGTGTTCTGAGGGGCAACTGGGGAAATGAGGACCTTCGGCGCAGCTGAGGAAGGAAGACGGACAGGGAAGGCTGGATTGCGCCCTCCCCCCCTCTCTCTCTGCACCCCACTCCCCACCGATCTCCCGCCCCACCCCTCCCTTGGAAGCACCTCTTCAATTTCAAATGCTCTGATCTAAAATCAAAGCTTCCGAAGGGCGCCCGGACTAACTCCTGCTCAACGCCCTGCTTGCTAGGTGGGACCAGACTGTGGCATTCTTCACAGTTGCCCCGCTTCCAGTTGGAGGTCAGGGCTCCCCTGCCCAGCAATTTGGAAGGTTTTTCTAATCAACTTCTCTGCCCACATCTACGTGGGTCAGATTAGATGACCTCTAAGAACCCCTTCCAGCCAGTATCCTACGAGAAGCCCCCTCCTTTAGTTGGCCCAGCCCCAGTCGGGCGCTCCTCTCCCACCCAGCGCCCGCCCACCCCCCCACTCACTCTGCCTGGCCCCGGTCTGCCCCCAGAGCGACTGGCCCTGGAGCTGGCACTGCTGGGCGGCTTCCTCCGGCAGCTGCTGGGAGGTCTTCGTGAGCCACTCAGCCACGGGTTCCCCGGTGAAGTTCCAGGGGAAGGAGGCGCCCAGGCCGCAGGGCACAAATTCCTTCTGCTCGAAGTCGAAGCAGCTGAAGGGCATCTTGTTGAAGAAAAGGACCCAACTGGGCTGGAGGAGGCGACCGTCGGCCGAGAGACCGCAGTCCGTTTCCAGGTGCAGGACGAAGCCACCTGCGGGCGGGCAGGAAGCGGGGATCAGGGCGCGGCTGCCAGGAAGCCCCCTGCCCGCCCACTGAACGGCTGCGGGGCCCCGAGGGAGTGGCTTTCCAGAGGCAGGGAGTTCCGCGGTCTTGCGGCGTCGCCCGGGACGGACGCCTCAGCCCAGAGACCCCCCGCCCTTCTTCCGGGGAATATCTAGCCGTCCTAGACGGGGGTCGCCCGGCGAGAAATCCCAGCGCCCGGAGAAGAAAGCGAAGTCGCCAGCGGACCCGCCTCCGGGAGTAGCCCAACCCTTGCGGCCCTCGCGCCGTGGAGGATGGGAATCGGAGTCCAAGACGTCCGCCCGGAGGGAAGCTGGAAGGCCGAGAGACGCGAACTCCCGCCTCCTCGGCGCTCCGTCTCAGTCCCGGCGGTTAAAAAGGAAAGCGAAACCGGGGCGGGGAGAGGCTCGTTCGAGCAACTCGATGGCCAGGAAAAGCGCTCTTTACATGGGCAGGAGACCCCCAAACCCGCCCCCTTTGGGCCTCCCGCCCCCCAGGTTGATGGCGCCCCCGCCTCCGCGCGGAGTAAGCAGATTCCCCGGGATCCCCCAGTTCTATCTCGGAACACCTCCGGATGACTGAAATTCACAGACAGACTGCCGCCGGGCATGGAAGTTCTACCTGGCCCCGCGGCGAGCCCACCTGCTGCCCCTCATCGCCCCTTAAGGTGCGGTTGGGCGGCGGGCCCCCTTTGCCAGCGAGCCGTCCGCCCTCCGCTCAGCCCCCTCCGCGGGGCTCTTGCTGCGGGGACGGACCAGTGGAAAGGCGCCCCGGGGGTCGCGGGGAGGGGCGCAGCCTTACCTGCCGGCGGGGCGCTCAACGCCAGGATCATCAGCAGCCACGGAGGCGGCATCTCGGCGAGCCGCGGAGGCGGAAGGTCCGGCAGACTCTCGGGAAGGGCTGCCCGGACGAGACCCCGAGCCAGATTGGCGCGCCCTTCTCCGCGCCCGCCCCTCCCCCGGCCAAGCGTCCTACCGACGCGGCCACCCAATGGCGAAGGCGGACGCCGGCGCGTCATCAGTCGCTGGGGAAGCCCAGCCGTCCGAGCGCCGGAGAGGGAGATAGTCCCGAGGCGCTTGAAAAGAGTCCCGAAGAATAACCGGGTTGGAAGTGACCTCGGAGGGCTTCCACTCCATCCTCCCGCCCCCCAAACAGGAAGCCCTATATAAATCCGGACAAATGGCAGTCCAACCTCTCCTTAAAAATCTCCAGTGATGGAGCAGCCACAGCTTCTCAAGGCAAATCCTTCCACTAATTCATTGTTTTCACAGTTAGAAAGTTTCTCCTCCCTTCCAGGTTGTTTCTCTCCTTGATTAGTTCCCATCCGGTGCTTCTTGTCCTGCCCTCAGGGGCTCTGGAGGGTGGCTTGACTCCTTCTTCTCTGGGGCAGCCCTTGAGATATTGGGAGGCCGCCACCCTGTCACCCCGGGGCCTTCTTTTCCTTGAACCAGGCACCCCCAATTCCTGCAACCGGGGTTTGTGTGTTTTAGCCTCCGGCTTCCACTCCAGTCACGGGGGTGGGGGGGTGGGGGCGGGGGGTGGGCTGGCCTCGCTTGGCCTGAGTCTTCCCGTGAACAAGCGTCAAGGTTCCTGGCGTTGTTCCCTCCTCCACTTGGGGGTTCCAGGCCTAGTAGTCGCAGGAGGAGGGAGGTGGGGAGCAGTATTCCCTTTCTCGCTTCCACAGCTGTCAGCTGACCGGGCCGAGCGAAAGTAGAGGACGGGGAGGGAGTTGGAGGGAAGAAGAACCAAGCAAGCAGGCAGGAGAGCAGCCTGCATCGGACCTGGCAGCTGAGCCTCGCAGCGCCCAGGTTGGCCAGGTGGAGTTTCGGGATCTAGAAGGGTCCCTTGGCGCCCTGACCCCAACTCAGCCATAGCTTCCTTCACAAAGCCCCATGCAAGACACAGCACGGCCTCAGAGGGCTTCCAGCCCAACCCTCTGGGGTCTGGCGATTTGTAAAATGGAAATCACTCCTCCATTCCGGAGCCTCGCAGCACTCGAATTCCCTCCAGCCAGAAGCGCTGGAGGAGCAGGTCGGGGCGTGGGGATAGCGGCCCTTTTAGGGGCCCCTCCCTGTGAGAAAACGCACAGGGTAGGGAGGGGAAAAGCTTCTGTAAGGCCCAGAGCATCGCTGACACCGGAGACCAAGCGAAGCCGTCCACGCCTCGGTGGTTTCAGTCTCATCCAAAAAGGGGGAGGGGGTGTGATTACAGGCCAGACCCTCCAATCTAAGGCTCTGGAAGGGTTTGGGCCAGGACAACACCCCCCTCCCCATCCAAAGTCCTAAAAGGCCTCTTTCTCTCTCCCACGTGCCCCTCCCCCACCCCTCTGGCTGAGGCCTTCCTCTTTTTGAAACCCACAGCCTCCCCCTCCCCCAAACCCTGGCCTGTGGGTCCTCCCCCTCCCCCTCCAGAAGTTTCACTGCCTTTTTCCAGGCTCAGAAGGACTGCTGCCCATCTCCCCTCCATTCAGGCCTTCCGAAAGGGAGGTTTGCAAGCCCCACTGGGGAACACCGAGGACCACGGACTCCATGGTGCTGTTCAGCTTCTCTTCAAACTTTCCTCCTCCTCCTCCTCCTCCTTCTTCTTGTGCCATATCCGTCATGGGACATTGCCGATCATGTCGGGCGATCCTATTTTTATCAACAGCTGCACGAAAAAGAGCTGCTGAGTTTTGTCCAAATCGCTCCCTCAGATTTTGAAGCCAGGATCTTGTTCTTCTGCCAGGGGCTCCTTTGCCTTCCATCTTTCCTTGGAGGATTAAGTGAAGGATGCCGTATTTTTCCGGGTGTCACATCACATGTCCCAAATACTCAAACGTTTGCTTTTTAACGGTTTTGATGATCTCCCTTGGCTTTCCCAGGTGGCTTATCGCCTCATTTCTGATTTTGTCAACCCAATTTATAGATAACAGCTGCCTGTAAATCCACCAACTAGAAATCTCTTCAAACTAGCAGATTTAATCATTGTTGTTTTAACTACTAATCTTCCCCCCCCCCACAGCATCCAAGGGTTGGGTCTCCCCCCTCCCCAAATACAATGGGGAGAGAAGGTTCCTCCTTTGGCCACTTCAGAACCCCCAGCAAATGAATCCACACAGGGGTCGTGCATGCAGTTTAAAACTTTTATTAGTTGAACAAAGCTTCAAAGGTCTCTCTCTGTATTTAAGCCATTTTACAGTGTTTTAGTAGCCTAGTAATTTTCTCTCAGCTTCCTCCTTCTACTCTGTTACCATAGTATGCAGATTTATGTTTTACACAAGAATTTCGATTTTGGCCATTCTTGGCCAGGAAGATTTCTCCCCTTCCCCCACCCACCCGCCCACCCATGGTTTCACTTCTTCATGGCAGCCCTGGGAGGATGGAGGCAGGGAGGGCAATTCCGAGGCACGTTGACTTCGATGGGATTTCCTCCCAATAGAAGCAGGAGGGGATTGGGACCAATTTCTGCCCCCCCAAGCACATCTGGACCCATTTCAGTTCCTCCAGCTTTGATCAGGGTTTTTTTTTGCTGCAAGTTAAAACAAGCCAACAAAAATCTTCTGCTTTGCAGTGTCCTGGGGAGGGAGGGGAACCAATTTAACACAAGAGGGGGGGGCAGCTCCTACCCTGTAGCAATGAGGCTCACAGGCAGGGAAGGGGCGCAGTGTAGTTGCAGAAATGGGGTTCAATCTGCAATCTGCCTCCATCCATTGGGGTGACCCAGGTGGGACCCCACTTCCAGCCCCCCAGCCCCCCTTGCCAGGGAAAGATTGTTCCGCTGGTTGGGATTGAGGGCCAGAGAAGGAAACAGCTCCCTAAAAAATGGCTTTCCCTGCTCAGTTTGGGGAGGGGGGAACTCTGATGTCCAGGGGGTCTTCCCAGCGAGGCTTCCGGGTCATGCCGATCCATGGATGGGGGGTGGGAAAGCTTGCTGAGGGCACCTTCAGTCTAAGAACAAGAGAAGAAGGGTGATTTCAACCCTAAAAAGTGGGGTCCTGCCCAGTGGTGAAATCTTAATTTTTTTTACTACAGGTTCTGTGGGCGTGGCTTGGTGGGCATAGCAAGGATACCGCAAAATCTCCATTCCCACCCTTACTCCAGGGGAAGGATACTATAAAATCTCCATTCCCACCCCACTCTGGGGCCAACCAGAGGTGGCATTTGCCGGTTCTCCAAAGTACTCAAAATTTCCGCTACTGGTTCTCCAGAACCTGCCAGAACCTGCTGGATTTCTCCCCTGGTCCTGCCTGCTCTACCCCCCAACCAGAAGGACCCTGCTTCCCCGCTGTCTTCCCTGGCCTTCCCTCACACACACCTTAAAATCTGTCCTGCAGCTTTGCTCCTCATTTGGAGAAGCTCTGCCAGTGAGCCAAGCCGCAGGAGAGGCAGCGGAGGGGTTCCCGGGGAAGACAGGCCCTTGATTCCCACCTGACATTGAATGCCCCCTACTGCCCCCTACCTGAGCTCCGGACCCTGAAGGAGAGGGCCAGCAGGACAATGCCCACGATCATGAAGACTCCTCCCACCGCCACTGCAAGGCCGCAGAGGACGTTCTCCAGGAGCTTGGAGGCGATGGGGTCTTTGGGGACTGCAAGAGAAGCAGGAGGAAGGGGTCAGGTGGGGAGGGGTCTCTCATGGCAGCTGGGGAGGGGAGGTGGGAGGCTGTGGCTCACCCCAGTAGGCCATGCTGTCGAACTTGTCCCCCAGGCTTTTCACGGTGCAGCTGTAGACGTCCCCCGCCTGGGGCGTCACCTCCAAGTAGGAGAAAATCTGGAAGTCCAGCTCTTGGACAGGGAAGACGGGGGTGGAGGAGATGCCCTGGGTCAGTGGCTGGTTCTGGAAGGCCCAGTGGATTCTGGCCACGGGAGGGAAGATGTTTCTTGCCGAGCAGACCAGGACGTTGGGTTGGCCCAGCACCAGGGGCCGGAGGGTGAAGACTTCCACTTGGGGGATTCCTGCAGGAGATGGCCGAGTGAGTTCCCGGGATGGCCTCAGGGTTTCCGGAGGGACGAAAACCAGGCTCAGCAACCAGAAGACCCGGAGAGACCCCATCCAGGCTTTAAAAGGCCTTCTGGCACAACAAAGGGTTGGACTAGAAGACCTCTTAAGGTCCCTTCCAACTCTGTTATTCTATTCACACTTCCTCCCACATGTACCTAGGCCTGAAGGAGGTCCAGCCTTTCCTCTCCCCCAGGTCCCTCCCCAGCCAAGGGGGTCAGTGGCTCTTGACCAGGGTGGCGCCCCCTCCAGTCAGTGCACTTCCCTCCCCAGAGAGAGTTGACTGCCATCCACATTCAGGCATCCATTTCCTTTTAATGGGTGTTAATTGCATTTTAATTGGCAGGGATGCTGAATGACCCCTTGCGGCTGCCCAGTTTACTGTAAAATGACCTTTGGCGGTGCAGAGATGCAGATGAACAAAATAAATAAAATAAAGGAAGCAGCCATAAATCAGGAGCATCCAACCTTGGCCCCCTGAGGACCCGTGGACTTCAACTCCCAGAGTTCCCCAGCCAGCACAGCTTGGAAGGTTGGATACTCCTGCATTAAATAATGGGAGAGAGTTCAGGCCTGGAAGAGTTTTGGACAGCTGGCTGGGAGGGGGAGATCTGGTAAGTGAGCCTCCAATGAAGGGTTTCCGTTTATTCCCCCCCCCTTCCCCAGCCCCCCGCCCGCCCCCTCCCACCGCGGGTCTCACCTCTGGCCTCGGGGAACCCTATCTGCTTATACTTGTCTGAAAACCGGGTGAGGAAGGGCAGCACATTGTCGCAAACGTCCTGCCTGGCCTTGATCTGCGTTTCGGAGAGCTGCGTCTCCGGCTGGAATTCGGGCAGGCGGGGGCGCCAGCTGGAGCCCGGGAAGTCGTACCAGAAGAGCAGGTCATCGTCCAGCGTCTGAGCCAGGCCGTAAAGCGGGGAATCCCTTTGGCAAAAAAACACCTCGGAGGAGAAGTGCGCGGGCTGCTCTGCAGGGGACGAGAGGGAAGAGGGGAGCGCCTGGAGGGCCGCGTGGTTGGCACCAAGGGCCTTACGGGGAGCAGCCCCGTGGCTAGGTCACGCGAGACCCCACGCCTGGCTCCTTTCGTTCAAAGGGTGGTTAAAGCCCCCCGAATTCTAAGCCGCGCTTAGAAGGGTCCCGATTTTTGGTCTTGACTTTTCTGACCGCTGCTGTGGTTAAGAGAGCCGTGGCTCTGTGCCCGGCGAGCGGCTGCCCCGGATAAGGCCTCAGCAGACGGAACCGCCTGAAGTGCCGGCCGGGAGGAACAGAGCACCCCCCCCCACTTCCTAAAAGAAACTATACTAAAGGGAAGAAAACAGTGGCGGGGGGGGGGGGGTGGGGGGAGGGGCGAGATTGACATAATGAAACTCTAATGTAAAAGTGACTTTTGACGGAACCAGTCCCGTAGTACTTTATTAAGAGTTCCTTCGGCCTCGGACTACAGAACCCGCAGCCCCCCTTCCTCTGCCCCATGGGATGCCAGGCACCTGGGACGGACAGAGGGATACAATGCCAGGATGTTGGGGCCTTTGGGACTCCTAGAACGGTGCCTTCCTTGGCAGACCCCCCCCCACCCCCATGGATCGTGGGAAGTTCCAAAGACCCGGGAGGGGGAGGGGGAGGGGGAGAGCCTGTCTGGGACTGTGCAAATAGTCTTAGACCTCCGACCCCAATTACTCTCGCTTCCCTCCACCTTCCTTCACCCCCTTCGTCCTTTCTCAGCTGCTGGGGAGGGGAAGAGTTCCTTCTTGGGGGTGCATCGACTGGCTGCGTTCACACGGCCTCTCTGAATTAACCCGCATTCTGGCTGTGCCTGAAACCGCTAAAGGGCGCCTGCTCGCCTTTCGCCCCTCCGCTTTGGTAGGCGTGAGTCCCCCCACTCCCCCGGCGGGGTCCTCGCCATCCCCAGTAGCTTGGCGGTGGGGTGGTGGTGGTGCGAAGGCGGCTGAAGCGCCTGCCAGAGGTTGCCTGGGCTCCACCGTCGTGAAGCGCCTGCAAGGAAGCAGCCAGAGAGGCTCAGAGCCCTCGAGGACCCCTCAAATAGAGCCACCAATATTCCCCTTTATTGAACTCTCCTTTCCTTAAAGCGAAAATGAAACCTGGAGCGAGGGCCCTTCGCCATTCAGCAGAAGCGCAAGCGGGGGGGGGGGGGGGGGAACGGGACGGAGGCGTCCTCTGAACTCGGAGACCAGCCGCTTGTCCTGTCCGGTAAGCGGGGTTTTAGCCCCCCCTCCCTACACTTAAGGAGGGACTGGGAGGGAAGGCAGTAGCGGGACGGGGTGCAGCTGCCCCACAGGGCCCAGTGGCTCCAAGCCCCCCCTCCCCGGACAGATCTCCCGAGGCAAACGTCGAGGGGGGGGAGGGCAGGAGCGCAGGCGAGGCCGTCCGGGCGCCGCTCGCGGAAGTGAAGGTGAGGCTCCGGGGAGAGCGGAGAGCGGGAAGAGCTGCCGGGGTTGGCGGGAATAGCTCCGCACGAAGGGCGAAGGGGGGCCCAGCCGCCGTCCCGGCTGCCTCCCGGAACTCCGGGGAGACGGTTCGCACAGCCAGCAAAGCGTGACCGGGCGGGGAGCTTTCTGCCTGCTGAACGAACGCGGCTTCTTTCGTCACGTGACGGGTCAAGGGAGGAAACCAGGAAACGGCGGCCCCATTCGGGTACCCCGGGTCAAGCGCACGTGGGAACGCGGGTGGACAGCGGGTCTCCTGCTGCGGCAGACGCTGGTCGGCGGCCCCCCTCCCCAGCCCGCGTCTTTACCTCCAGCGGTGGCCAGGGCCGCCCAGATCAAAGCCAAGGCCGGCAGCGCCCACCGGCGGAGTCCGGGACCCATCATCTTTCCTGCCTGCTCGCCCAGCGTCCTTCTGGGGCCCGGGGAGAAGCCCGACGCTCCGCGCCCACCGGAGCCGCCTCTGGGGCCCGGCGGCCAATCCGCTTCCTTTGCGCGCCCTCGTCACCTGTTGCCAAGGGGAAGCCCTCGAGTTTCGGCTCCCAAGTGGAGATGGCGCAGCTGGGCGAGCGGGCGCTGCCGGCCCCGGACCCCGCAAGCCGAGCAGCGGGTGGGTGAGGAGGGGGCGCCGAGGGAAGCGAGAGCAAAGCGGCCCCCGCTTTTGGCAGAGGGGCCAATTGGGTGGGCCTAGGGAATGTATGGGACCTGGCTTGGCCCAGTCTGGGAGGGAGGCCCCGGGGGAGAAACAGGGCAAGCTGCCCAGGCATTTGCACCGGGAGCGCCGGCCCGCAGCCCCCACTCAGCCTGCCAGGGACGGTCGCCTGAGCCGCAGCCCAAAGGGAGCAAAGACCTTAGAGAGCAGGGGGCCACAAAGCAGCCTTGTAAATGTCCACGGGTGCAAATCCGAACCTGGATAGGAATTAATGGGGAGGGGGGCACCTGGATGAAATCGCCATCCAGAAACTGTGTCCATCCGTCCCCAGCACTGGGGTGCTCTGCCTCCCCCTAGGGCCCGTGGGTCCCTCTCTGCCAGGGGAATGATTAGAGAACTTAGAGCGCAGAGAAGCCCAGGGACCGAATAAAACAGGAGCTTCTTCACCCTCTCCCCAGCAATGGCTATGGCCACAGAGAGCATGGAGACTGCTGGGTGAATTTGCCTGTGGATTTTCGCATTTCACAAAAGGCAGGAAGCCGGTGCCGAGGTTCGAGGGGGAACCGGGCCCATTTTTGGGGGAGAGCTTTCATTCTTTGCTGCCTCTTTGCAGGAATACAGGTGAAACTCGAAAAATTAGAATATCGTGCAAAAGTTCATTTATTTCAGTAATGCAACTTAAAAGGTGAAACTAATATATGACATAGACTCATTACATGCAAAGCGAGACAGTTCAAGCCTTGATTTGTCATAATTTTGATGATTATGGCTTGCAGCTCATGAAAACCCCAAATTCACAATCTCAGAAAATTAGAATATTACACGAAATCAATAAAACAAGGATTGTACATAGAACAATATCAGACCTCTGAAAAGTATAAGCATGCATATGTACTCAGTATTTGGTTTGGGCCCCTTTTGCATCAATTACTGCCTCAATGCGGCATGGCATGGATGCTATCAGCCTGTGGCACTGCTGAGGTGTTATGGAAGACCAGGATGCTTCAATAGCGGCCTTCAGCTCTTCTGCACTGTTTGGTTTCATGTCTCTCATCTTTCTCTTGGCAATGCCCCATAGATTCTCTATGGGGTTCAGGTCAGGCGAGTTTGCTGGCCGATCAAGCACAGTAATCCCATGGTCATTGAACCAGGTTTTGGTACTTTTGGCAGTGTGGGCAGGTGCCAAGTCCTGCTGGAAAATGAAGTCAGCATCCCCATAAAGCTCGTCTGCGGAAGGAAGCATGAAGTGCTCCAAAATCTCCTGGTAGATGGCTGTGTTGACCCTGGACTTAACGAAGCACAGTGGACCAACACCAGCAGATGACATGGCTCCCCAAATCAATACAGACTGTGGAAACTTCACACTGGACTTCAAGCATCTTGTAGTGTGTGCCTCTCCATTCTTCCTCCAGACTCTGGGTCCTTGATTTGTTTCCAAATGAGATGCAAAAGTTGCTCTCATCAAAAGAGGACTTTGGGCCACTGAGCAACAGTGTCCAAGTTCTTTTTGTCTTTAGCCCAGGTAAGACGCTTCTGACGTTGTTTGTTGTTCAGGAGCGGCTTGACAATAGGAATATGACATTTGAAGCCCACGTCCAGGATCTGTCTGTGTGTGGTGGCTCTTGATGCACTGACTCCAGCCTCCGTCCACTCCTTGTGAAAGTCCCCAACACTTTTGAATGGCCTTTTCCTGACAATCCTCTCCAGGCTGTGGTCATCCCTGCTGCTTGTGCACCTTTTTCTTCCACTCTTTTCCTTTTCACATAACTTTCTATTAATGTGCTTTGATACAGCACTTTGGGAACATCCAACTTCTTTTGCAATTACCTTTTGAGGCTTTCCCTCCTTATGGAGGATGTCAATGATAGTTTTCTGCACAACTGTCAGGTCAGCAGTCTTTCCCATGATTGTGATTCCTACTGAACCAGACTGAGAGACCATTTAAAGGCTCAGGATCCCTTTGCAGTGTTATGGCTTAATTAGCTGATTAAAGTGGGACACTTTGAGCCTAGAATATTGAACCTTTTCACAATATTCTAATTTTTTGAGATTGTGAATTTAGGGTTCTCATGAGCTGTAAGACATAATCCTCAAAATTATGACAAATCAAGGCTTGAACTATCTCACTTTGCATGTAATGAGTCTATCTCATATCTTAGTTTCACCTTTTTAAGTTGCATTACTGAAATAAATGAACTTTTGCATGATATTCTAATTTTTCAAGTTTCACCTGTAGGTGAGAGAGAAAACAGTGCTGGCTATGGGGCTGGACCTTAACTTCCTGGCCTGTGTGAATGTTTCTTCTTAGCTTTGGGTCCATGCGGGTGCAAAAGCAGCAATCAGCCGTAAAGAGAATGAGGCTGGGGGGGGGGGGGAGAAAGTGGGAGCCCACCTCTTGTTCCTGAGTAGCCCCCAACCTCTCCTGGGATGAGGCAGGGGCCCTCATTTCAGGACCCCAGAATGGCCCCCCTGCATATAGGGGAGGAGGGCCACTTCCCTCTGGAGCCAAGGTTGGCTAGGAAAACACCCCAGAAACTTCCTAGAAATGGGAAAAGGGAACCTGGAGGGGAAGGACGGGCTCTAGTCTGAGCTGGGCCTAGGTTTCCCAAGGGGCCACCCTTCAGCACGGGGGTCCCCTCTGATTCCCAGAGGGGGGTGACTCCAGCAAGAGCCTCTGCCATGGTCCGGGATGGGTGTGGGATCCGTAACAGGAGGAGAAGGGGATGCCCCATTGGTGGAATTTCTTCAGAATTCTTTAGAAAACTCCAAATGGTTCCCTCCAGGGACTCTTAAAGGGGTTTTTGGCCAGCGTCCCCATCGCCCTCCAAGGGCAGCCAAGCTAAGCCAAACAAAGCAGGACCCAGACAAGGTTTTATTTCCACCAGACCAGCTTCGTTCAGGTGCCTTCAAGGACCACCCCGTTTCCACCCTCCCCATCGGTCCCCCCCCCCTCAGACCCCAAACCCAGCAACGCTTTGTATTCTGGGGCTCTGGGGAGAAACGGCAGCGGGGGGGGGGTGGCGGGAACCCCTAATTTGGGGGTGGGGGCTCTGCTGCGATCGGCTTGCGGAGGGGATTCTCTCCAAGCGGATGAGGAGCTTCGGGGCAAGCGGGGACTTCCAGGCCCCCTTGAGCGGCCGAGGCGGCTCTTCCTGGCCTCCCCGCCCTTTCCACCCTGGGGGCTCGCCTTCATTCCTCCCTCTCCCCACCCGCCCTTGGCCCCTGATGAGGAATCCCCGGAGCTACGGGGGACACCAGAGGTCATCTGGCCGGACCGGGCAGGATCCCCGGCCGAGGCCGCTGCAGCATGGACAGCCTCCGAGCAGACGCTCCCGGGGACTTTCCTTCCCACCCGCCAGCGACGCGCGGCGCTTCTCCGGAGGGCGCCCTTTGCAGCCGGCGGGGTGAAGCCGGGACACGGCTCGGCAAAGCGTAAACCTTCTGCGCGTGCGCAGAGAGCCCCGGAAGGCTCCCCGGACCCTGGCCCCATAGTCCCGCCCCCCATTACAGGTCCAGAAAGGAAACCCCCGCACCCATCAGCCGCGACGGGACTCAGACTGGGAGCCCGGCGGCGGGCTGCAACAAACCGCGACTGCGCACGCGTCCCACCGCTCCCGCACCGCGCCGGTGCGCACGCGCGACAGGAGACAGAGGGGGGAGTGAGGCGGGGCATGCGCAGTCGGCATCTCCGGGCGTCGCGGGAGCCATGCTGATTTTACGCCCAAAGCGGGACTCGGACGGGGGCGGGGGCCGCCTGAAAGGGGCCGCACCGGCGAGCCGTTTTTTCGGGACTTGTTTCATTCGGCGGCTGGCTGCGCGGCGGGGACGGCGGAATGAACGGTTCTCCAGCGGCATCCGGGCTTTTCGGGACGACGGCCGCGAGGAGGTCACGTGACGGCGGGGTCCAATCGGAGCGCGGTGACGTGAAGTTTACCCGCCCGCCCATGGTGGCCGCGGCAGCGCTTGGTAGGAATTTCGCTTCACTAACTACATACAGGACCTGGGTTCCCCTCCCCCCCCCCGTCTCACTCTTTCCCGGTCCGGCGGCGCCGTCCGGCGAGCGGGGAAAGCGAATTCGGGGCCTTTCGCTTCGCGGCCCCTCCCGCTCGTGTCGGCCAATGGGGTCGGCGCTTGGCGGTCACGTGACGGCCAGGCGGCCGCCGGCGCCGCCTAGAAGGCGAGGGGGGGGCCGGCGACTCCGGCGGCGCATCAATGAGCAGGGGCCAACCTGAGGGACGGGAGGGGGGGTTGATGGAATCAGCGGGCATCCCCCCTCCCTCCGCTCGAGATGGAAGCGCCCGTGGAATCGCTGAGTCATGGCGTCCTGACGGGGGGGGGGAACTCGCTCCCACGCACCCTTCAGGCCCGGGGACCTTCCCCGACCGGAAATGACTCAGCCGCGCCATTCGGCTGCTTCGCTCCGCGGAGCGCGCCGGCCTACGTTGGAAGGCCGAGGGGGGCCCCGTGGGCGTTCTAGGTGAGGGATTCCGTCGAGGCGCCTCGGCCGAGCCCCCTGCGGCTCAGCATCTTTTGTGCGGCGGCTGAGGGGAGCCTCGGGTTTCGGCAGGAAGCGCCGGCTGAGGCGGGCAATGCCCGCTTTCCCGCCTGACGCTTCATTTCCCGGAGTAGGGACGCTTTCGAAGGGAGGAAGGGGACGGGGCCGCCGTTCGCATTCCGCCGCCCTGTTTCTCCGCTGTCCAAAATGGCGCCTCTCCCGTCTCCCCTCCCTTCCCCCCGCGGTGAGCAGAGGACGACAACAGCCAACGGGCGCGCTCCTATTGCCGGCCCGCCCCCGCTCGGCGCGCGGGCCAATCGGGAGGGAACGAATGGCAGCGAGGCCCAATGCGCGAGCCGGCCGCCAGAGTCGGGGGCACTGGAGGGGGCGGAGAGCGGAAGAGTGATTGACTCGAGTGTCGCCCAATCGCGGGGCGCCGTCGTCCGGCGTCCCGCCCCATGCGATCTGTCGAGGCTTCGAATGGGCGTGGCTGGGCGGGAGGGTGATGTCAGCCCCTCTCTCGGCCAATCGGGGCGCGGCGAGCGTCTATATAAGGGCGGTCGGGGGCAGGCCGATAGGCGCCATTTCGTTGTAGCGAAGGAAGGATTCTGCTCTGCGCGCGAGGGATCCAGCGCGAGTGCGGCGAAGAGGGGGCGGACTCTATCCAGAGACATCGTCGCCGACGGGCCCCAATCGCTGTAGCCACCACTCGGATCCTCCTCCCGGCTTCCGTAGCGGTGGCCGCCCCCGCCCGTCCCACCCTTCAGGGAGAGCCCGCCGGCCGAGGCGGAGCGCGGCTACCCTAGTCCCCCTACAATCCACTGCCATCCGCGGCGCCGCCCGCGAAGACCGGCCCGGCACCCGGCGCTTCCGGACGCGGCGGCTCCCGGGACTTGGCGGCGCCCCTTATTTCGTGCCCCGCGGCAGGCGGCGTCCCCCGAGGCCTCGCGAGCGGGAAGTCGCCTGCAGCGCCGCGCAGCTGCGGAGGCCGCCATTTTCTGAGCTTTTGCGCCGCTCGGCCGACCGAGGAGCGGGAGGAGGAGGAGGAGGAGAAGGAACGTTCGGCGCTCCCGCGCGCCCCGCCATGCAGCGGCCCCTCCCCGCGATGCGCCTGTGAGCCGCGCGCCCAGCAAAGTGGGGGGCTCCCCCGAGGCCACGGAGGCGCCGTCGGCGGCTGCTGCAGCGGGGCCCTCCCGGGAGAGAGGAGGCTGCGGGGCATCGGCGGCGGGCATGCTGCAGAACGTGAACCCCAACGGCAAGTAGGTACCGGCGGCGAGCGAGCGAGGGAGGGAGGAGGTGGAGGAGGAGCGGCGGCGGACGTCTCCCTGCCGGCGCGGCTGGGCTGGGCCCGGCGGCGGGATTGCCTAGCAACCGGGCCGCCTCTTGCAAGCCTGGCTGGATCCTGGCGCGCCTGTCGCGATCAGGAGGCTCCCACTTCGATCTGGGGAAAGAGGGGAGCGCGAGCCGCGACTGGGCTTCCCGGCTTGATCGACCTGCCTCGCTTGCTCGCGCTGCGCTGTGTTGCAGTGCCAGGCGGCATTCTTGGGGCTCCTGCCCGACACCACCTCACCCGCTGAGCGGCCGTTGTTCCTGTCTCCTTGCAGGCTGCTGGGCGAGGGCAATGCCGGCCTTGTGGGCCTGGCGGTGGAGTCAACGCCGGGGAAGCGGATCCGCAAGCCCTCGCTGCTCTATGAGGGCTTCGAGAGCCCCACCATGGCCTCCGTCCCAGCCCTCCAGCTGGCCCAGGCCAACCCGGCCCCTCCCGAGGTCTCCAACCCCAAGAAGCCTGGCCGGGTTACCAACCAGCTCCAGTACCTGCACAAAGTGGTGATGAAAGCGCTCTGGAAGCACCAGTTCGCCTGGCCCTTCCGCCAGCCAGTGGACGCGGTCAAGCTGGGGCTCCCGGTAACCAGCCTTCCTTCCCTCGTGGGGGGCAGGGCCGTGCCCATCCCGCTTGTGTGGTTTCTGGCTTTTCCCTCCCTCTGGCTGACCGCTGGGGCAGAGCTTGGGGTGGTCAGGAGTGGCGCTGGTGTCGGGTCCAACATCTGTCTCTTCTGGCTGCTGCCGTGTTGGCTTTTTGATCTCGGCCTCCGTCTCCCCGACAAGATGCCATTTCCCTTAGCGGAGCAACAGTCAGTCAGGGTCCTTGCGAGTTGTTAGGGTCTCTCCCACCGAAAGGCTCTGGGGGGCCATGTGGAGGTTGCAGCCGGTCCTCCTCCTCCCTCATGTCCCTACAAAGGCATGGATGAGAGGATGCAGCTGCTTCTGCGCCATTCCCCGTCTAATCTCTTCTGACCTGAATGCGTTTTGCAGATTCCCATCCATGACTTTGTAGAAGACATCAAGCGGCCCCCCAAAATTAACGATCGGCACCTAAGGAGTTAAAGCCCAGAGGTAAAATCTGTCTAGGTTTATGCTTGTTAGCTTGTTTTTGCGCACCAAACACGGGAGCACTGTCCTTTCAAGCAGGGTGGTCCTGGGGCAGGGGGGAGGTAGGAGCTTTTTCAGAAATAGGCTGTAGATGTGTCCCTAAGGCCAGAGCGGGGGGCTTCCTTGTTTTTTGGATGCGTTCTTATCAACTTTGAATGAGCCAGGCAGGGCATCCATCCTTGCGTGTGTTGCATAGGGCTTGCAAAGTTGCCTAGACAGTGAGGGGGACCCCGGGTGTCCGTCTGCGTGAGGAGCGGCTGCAGTGTCGCTGACGGTCGGGCCCTGCATGCCCCTCTCTCTGCAGGACTACCACAAAATCATCAAGCAGCCGATGGACATGGGCACCATCAAGCGACGCTTGGAGAACAACTACTACTGGAGTTCGGCCGAATGCATGCAGGACTTCAACACCATGTTCACCAACTGCTACATCTACAACAAGGTGAGCCTGGAGATGGAGGCGCCTGTACCCGGGTCTCTGGGTGCTCCTGGTCCTTCAAGGGATGACACAGTGGACTTGGTTTGACTTTAAATCCAGTGCGCCAGGCACCTAAACAACTACCCTGCATCATACAGTGAGTTTGTCCAGCTGGTCAGATCTGCAGGAAGTTGCTTTCTTCTAGCACAGGTCAGCTATGGAAGGCTGCTTTCCTGTTGTACGAAGGTCTGGCTCAGACTTAATTGGGGAATCCATTGACATTAAGAACAGTAACCTCAGATGTGCTGACTGCTGAATCCCCATCAGCTGTTTTTGGAAAATCTCTGTGGGCACCACTGTTTCTGGAGACTCTCTGCAGTTTTAGTGTTTTTAGTACTAACCTTTTTTTAGTTCTGTCTGAAGGTTTCAGTAGGAAAGTGGTCGCAGCATCTATCTGCGAAGCTTCACACAATCTTTGTCCTTTGCCTTTTTGTTGATTGTTGCTTGTTGCAGCCCACAGACGATATTGTGTTGATGGCCCAGACGCTGGAGAAGATCTTTCTGCAGAAAGTGGCCCAGATGCCTCAGGAGGAGCAGGAGATTGTCATCACCGTGGCCAAGAACAGCCACAAGAAGGGAGCATCTCGGGCAGCAGGTAACAGAGGCGCAGAGATCCAGGCACTCGTTGTGGGGTTGGCAGGGAGAAAGGCCCAGGGGAGGTTTTAAAACCTGCGTGCCTTGCCAGTGGGGTAGCGGGAGGTGCTCCTGGCTTGGGAATGGGACAGTCGGGATGAACTTGTTGCTTCTGCTAATCTGGTGATTTTGTTCCCCAGCCCTCCTGGCAGCCGCCAATGCCGCTGCCCAACAAGTTCCGGCCATCTCTTCGGTGTCCCACACCGGGTTGTTCCCCAGCAGCACAGACATCCCCACCACGATCATCAGCATCCCCCATCCCTCCGTCATCTCCACCCCTCTCCTCAAGCCACTGCACTCCACCGCTGCCTCCCAGCCGCTGCTGGCCGTTCCTGCGCCCACGCACCCCGTGACCAAGGTGAGCTCGCAGCACGATGGCAGGCACCGGGGTCGGCTAAGTTAGGAAGCCCGGTAGGAGGCTGCTATTTGGGCCAGGGGCTTTGGCTGCTGTCCTCGGGTCCCATCAGCACCCCCCAGTTACAACACTCACTAGGAACTCAGCTAAGCTGTTCGTTGCCATCCACAGAAAAAAGGCGTCAAGCGGAAAGCAGATACCACGACTCCCACGCCCACGGCCATCATTGCCACCAGCGGGGGAGAGTCTTCTCCCTCCGCTGCCATCTTGGAGGCCAAGGCGGCCAAGATTCCCGCCCGGAGGGAGAGTGGGCGTCCCATCAAGCCTCCCCGGAAAGACCTGCCGGATTCACAGCAGCACCAGACGTCCAAGAGAGGCAAGCTCTCTGAACAGCTCAAGTACTGTAATGGCATCCTCAAGGAGCTCGTCTCCAAGAAGCACGCGGCCTATGCTTGGCCCTTCTACAAGCCTGTCGACGCCTCCGCGCTGGGTCTCCACGACTACCACGAGATCATCAAGCACCCGATGGACCTCAGTAGCATTAAGGTGAGCTGGAGGGCAGGGCAGGGCAGCGCCTCGGATCTCTCTGGTGGTTCCCTTGAACTTGCTCTTGGGAGAGGGGAGCGGCGGGCAGGTGTGGGGGCCGTGGATGGCAGTAGTGAATCTCCTTGGGGTAGAGTGCAGGGACAGAGCCAGGCGTTCACCAGTTCTCCTGGTGGCTTCCTTTTCCTTGCTTTTGCTTTGCTTCTCCAGGTGAGCTTGCACCTTCTACCTGGTTATTTATTTTCTTCATAGCTCATCTTCATTACTTTTATAAATTACCAAGGGAGGGAACACACAACGGGAACTGACACAATTCTCTCATTTTCCCCATAAGAGTGTTGTGAGGTGGGTTGAGCTGAGAGAGCGGGATTCAAACTTGCAGGTCTTCTGCTTTCTAGCCTGGTGTCTTGGCCGGTCGACCAAACCGGCTTTCTATGTGGAGCGATAGCGTTAAAAGGGGGGCCGCCTTTTTCCCACCACCCGGCTCTGCTTCCCTTGCAATAGGGTGTAAAACCTGGCCCTGAGAGAGAAGATGGGAAAAGGGGCAAATCTGTCAGAAACATTTTCCAGCCGCCTTAGGAAATGAGACGGTGGTTTTACTTGGTGTAGAGCATTTTCTCGGCAATAAAAATGCTGCCATTTTGCTTGGTGCTCTTGCTTTTGGTGTGGGGAAGGATGACAAATGTATGCAGTACCGCATATATTTGCAGGCCTGAGATGAAGCTGCTTGGTTGGGCTGGTAGCCCCTGTGTCAAGTAGCAGTTGTGCACTAGTGCACGGAAGTGATGGGTTCTGTAGTTTATGGTTGATGAATGATGGGGTGCGGGAAATGGCTTGGCTCCCTGGGCTCCATGACGTGTGCCTGGGTCACTTTGAAGAAGGGTAGGGACAACCTACAGCGCTCTCAGTTGTGAATTAAATGACTCCCGTGGGGAGATTTCATTGCCAGAGGTTGTATTACCCCCTGCGTGTGTGTTGAATGCTCCGGATTTTGTGGCCTCATTGTGTTCATTGCTTTCCCTCCCCTTTGTCCCGTGGCCCCCCCCAGCGCAAGATGGAGAACCGGGAGTACCACGATGCACAGGAGTTTGCTTCCGATGTGCGGCTGATGTTCTCCAATTGCTACAAGTACAATCCTCCTGACCATGATGTGGTGGCCATGGCCCGCAAGCTGCAGGTGAGCCGTGGGAATCGGATGGTGTGGGGCCTCCTTGCGCCCCTCCCTGTTTTGGTGGCCAGAGCAGTAATGGGGGGGGGTTGTCTCCATGGTCCTGCAGGACGTCTTTGAATTCAGCTACGCCAAGATGCCCGATGAACCCCTCCATGTCAGCCCCCCCTCGACATCGCTCCCACAGCCGGGGCTTCTGATGAAGTCCTCCACGGATGACTCTTCGAGCGATGAGGAGGAAGAGGACGACGATGACGAAGAGGGGGACGACGACGAAGAGGGGGACGAAGATGAGAGCAGCAGTGAGAGCTCCTCGGACTCCGAGGAGGAGAGTTCAGACTCTGAAGAGGAGCGGGCCAATCGGCTGGCTGAGCTGCAGGAACAGGTGAGGGAGACGAGGCAGGGCCGCCATTGGCCTTGGTGGGAGAGAGGGGAGAGAAGGGGGCCCTCTGCAATTTCTCCATCTGCCTTTCCTCCTCCAGCTGCGGGCAGTGCATGAGCAGCTGGCAGCCCTGTCCCAGGGACCGGTTTCCAAGCCCAAGAAGAAGCGCGACAAAAAGGAAAAGAAGAAAAAGAAGAAGTCGGACAAGCGCAAAGCCAAAGCAGGAGACGAGGAAGCCCGCACTCACCCGGCCCAACTGAAGAAGTCGAAGAAGGCCAGTGGTGGTGGGAGCGGCGGGAGCAAGTGAGTAGTAGGGATGGCGTGGGGGGGGGGGGAACACCAGCTGGGTGATGAGACTCTTTCCCCGGCGGATCGACCGTGGCGAGCTCTGTATGTAAACAAGCCAAGACAGTCTGACAGCTGTTGTCCCCCCCTCCCTTTTGGCGGCCGAGGGCTGGTGGGCTGCCCGTCAACCTAACACCCCTCTCCCCCCTTTGCCTTCCCTGCCAGGAACGCCAAGAAGTCGGGCTCCAAGGTGGTGGTGGCTCCCCCGGTCCCTTTGCTCTTTGACTCGGAGGAGGAGGAAGAGAGTAAGCCAATGAGCTACGACGAGAAGCGCCAGCTCAGCCTGGACATCAACAAGCTGCCTGGGGAGAAGCTTGGCCGGGTGGTGCACATCATCCAGTCGCGGGAGCCCTCCCTGAGGGACTCCAACCCGGAGGAGATCGAGATCGACTTCGAAACCCTCAAGGCCTCCACGCTGCGGGAGCTGGAGCACTACGTCCTGTCCTGCCTGCGGAAGAAGCCTCGGAAGCCCTACAGTGAGAGTGAGTCGGGGGGGGGGGGCGGGGAGAGAACAGGGCTGGTTTCCCCATTTCTGTGAGGAAATCTGTTCTGACTTTGTCCGCTAGGGGTGGGGGCTGGAGGCCTCTGGACTACACTGGTGATCTGCCTTGCCCGGTTTTATTTCACGCAGGCAGGTACCTGGGGGAGGGGGGGGAAGAGAGCAAGATGTCTGTCTGAATGTCTCATCATGCCCGGTTTTTTGGTACAGTGTACAGTTCAACGTGTACAGCCTCTGGTGGCTTAGACATTGGCGCTCGGGGGCTCCGGGAGGGTTTTAGTGCTGGATCCAGGCAGCCTCTCTCTCTCCCCATCCCCCCTTCCAGTAGAAACGGCGTCTCCCTTCATGGTGCAGGCAGCCCTGATCCCATGGAGGGTTTCATTCTGGCCTTGTTTACAAACAAACCTGGATAGGAAAATCACATGTTGAGGTTTTTATCTGTGTTGGGGAATATATGCTCAGCCAGATACGGCTGTGACCTTCCCCATCTTATCTACTTGGGGGGAGTTGCAGCCTTTCAGTGATTCCTCCGGATCCTTTAGAAAGCAGCTGCTTTACAACCTTGAATTTTGCTTGGCTCCTGGAAAGCGTTCTTGGCCTCCTCCCTCCTCGTGTGGGTCTGTCCTTGAACCTCCCTCCTCTGGCCAGCTGGATTTATGTGGGAAGCCTCCCCACCACTTGAGCCGCCCAGCTGTGTTTTACGCGGGTCATTTAGGAGGGTGGCCATGGGTGCCGGCCTTGCTGCCTGGGTCTTCATTGAAGCCGCCCAGCTGGGGAGGGGGGGCAGAAAACTCCCTAGAAAGACAGAAAGCCTTAATTTAAAAATAAGGACTTGGAGGGTCTGAACTTGGATTTCCTCAGAGGGTCCTAATAAATGGTGTTTTAGGCAGGGATTAGTTCCAGCTCACTTCCTCCACCGCACATCATCTTGCCCAAATGCCCCCGTGGCTCTTGCTGCGGTTTTATCGGAAGAAGGCGGCAGGGTGGCCTCCGTTTTGCCTGGAGACTCTGGTTGCTGGGCTCACATTTTACATTACCGGTTTCTTTAACCATGGTTTAATGTATAAGCCAGAGTTGGGTGGGTTCATCAGCCTGAAATAAGGATCACATGGTAGCCATAGGGATTTCAGGGGCTTAGTCGGGGCCCAGCTGGATGGCCTCTGTTGCCAGACAGCTTGTCCTTTGGGGAGCTGAAGCATCAGGGTGTGTGTGTGTGTGTGTGTGTGTGTGTGGCAAGCCCTGTGGGAGTCCCTTGACCAGGATTCTCCTCAGCAGCCCTGAAGAAGCCGGTGGGCAAGACGAAGGAAGAGCTGACCCTGGAGAAGAAGCGGGAGCTGGAGAGGCGCTTGCAGGACGTCAGTGGGCAGCTGAACTCGGCCAAGAAGCCGCCCAAGAAAGGTCAGGCAGTCACAGCAGCAGCCGGCGCCGTGGGGGGGGGGCTCTCCTGGTCCAGGGCTGACCTTCCTGTCTCTCTTGTTCCCCTCCTGCAGCCAATGAGAAGGCAGAGTCTGCCCAGCAGGTGCCCATCTCCCGCCTGAGCGCCAGCAGCTCCAGCTCTGACTCCAGCAGCTCCAGCTCCTCCTCCTCCTCCTCGGACACAAGCGACTCGGACTCCAGCTAGGCAGCCGCGGGGCAAGCGAGGAGAGACGGCCAGGCGAGAGGGAGGCCGGAAGAGGAGGCCGGTTCCGCGGGATCGGAACCCAGAAGAGCGAGACGAGCGAGGGGCTCCCCCTCGGGGTCAGCGCGGGAAGGCTCGGCCGCTGGCTCCCCTCTCCTCCCCACTGGACCGCGGTGGGGCGAGAGCTGGTCCCCCACCCTGTTTGTGCTTCGGTTGGAGGGGGGGTGCTGGGACTGTGTACAGGTTGCTCTAGAAGGGAGGCTGCCTTGAACTCCAAAGCCTTTGTGTAGTTTTTATCCAGCATTTAGCGAGTTTTGAGTTTGTTGACGCTCCTTCTCCAGAGGGACAGAGACGGCCTGGGGTGGGATGTACCCCCCCATGCTCCAGCTTGGAGCCCCCTCCCCTCTCAGGTGGGGGAGGGGAGGAAAGTTGCCTCCTCCTCTCACTTGCTCCCCCCTCCCCCCCCCAAGCACTCGAGGTTCTTTATTTATTCCCCCTTCTTATTCTCCCCCGTCGTTGGCTTCCCTGGGACCCGGAGTGAGTGCAACCGTGTATGTCCTTGGCACAATCGCCACCGCATGTTCTTTGCCCCTCAGGGGCGGCTGCCCTTCGGAAGAGGAGAGGCGGCCCTCTTGAGTTTTTTACGTTGACTGTATATTTTTTCTACTGTTTCTTTTATTCCCACTTGTTCATCTTCTAGGGCTCTGTTTCATCTTACTGTATGTTAAATCTTCTGGTTCTTTAACATGTAAATAAAAAAAAAATGGTACAAGCCGGTGTCCCGAGGGCTGAGTGGGGTGCAGAGGTTGAAGGTTGAGCTTTCAGAGCAATTCCGGGAGTTGAAGTCATAAAGGGGACATAGTTCCCCACCTTTGTTCTAGAGAATCTGGAGGGGTGTCCCTTGGTCTACTCCCCCCCCCCCGTCTATTCTTGAGGGTCCCCAAGAAGGTGAACATCCCTCATTTCAGCAACTGGCCTGATGGGGTCACGGGGGGAGGGGGGGAGGAACAAAATGGCTGCAACAACGATGTTCCCTTCCAGTCCTGTTGCTTCCTTCGTGCAGGAGAATCTCACTGGGTGCTGCATAGAATGTTAGTATAATATATACATTTTCATGGCAAAACTTCCTTTTGTTTTAGATGGATTCTAAGGTTTTTCCTTGAAAAGATTTTGCTTCTCAGCGTTCCTCAGTTCAACTGAAGAATGAGAAGCGAAACTTCAAGGAAAAACAAAAGTCCAGTTAATGGGACACGCCTTTGCCAAAATCTGGAAGTAAACAGTCAGTCATGGCCATAAGATTGGCCTGGTCATAAGTGAAAGACTATCTGTACAAAAACCTGTTATGCCAGCCTGTCCCACATTTTTGTGAGATGGACAGCCATATATACAGGTCGTCCTCTCTGCTTACAGCCGTTGGTTTACTGACTGTTCAAAATCAGAATGGCACTGAAAAAAAATGACAACCGGTCCTCTCATCCTGAGGATTAAAATTTGGGCACTTGGCAACTAAGTGTGTATCTATTATGATGGGTTGCAGCCTCCCAGGGTCACGTGGCCACCATCTTTTGGAGTTACGACAAGCCAAGTCAGTGGGGGAGGGGACCCAGATTCCCTTAAAGGCAGGTTCACTTAGCTGCAGTGATTCATTTAGCAACTGCGGCAAAAAAAGGTGTGACTCACTTAACAACCCCTTTCCTTAAAATCTAATCTTGGCTCCAGGCCTGAGTTTCACACAATGAGATGCGGTTAAGCTTTCTTTGAATGGTGGCTTTTAAGGTGGGGGTTCTTTGCTTAAGTCTATTCGGGGGTCTCCAAACTTGGCAATTTTGTGGGCCAACTCCCAGAATTCCCCAGCCAGCCATGCTGGTTTGTATTTTTAACTTAATTCTGTTTCAGATTTTCTAAACTGCTTTGAGACCCTGGAATAGGTGACTAAACAAATTTTATGAAATAACTAATAAATGAGAGCCAGTTTGGTGCTTGGGGGTGAAGGCCAGAAACTGAATTAAGTTTCAGTTGAAATGAAGCCATCTAGGTGACCTTGTGCCAGTCACTCTGCCTCAGTCCCCTGGAAAGAGGCAATGGCAAATCACTTGTGGGAAACTGGCAAGAAAGCTGTGGGTGATCCAAAAATTGGACATAAATGAACCACCCAACAATTGGCGGGGAAAAGTGGGCCGGTGGCGTCTGCTGTTCCTGGTCCCCTTGCCAAATTTTTTTTGGGATGCCAAATAAGGCAAGTGGGAGAGTCCTTCTGGAAGCTTCTTTCCCAGGCAAGAGAACGGCTGCTGCTCAGGCACATTTTCCTGCCTTTTTGGTAGCTTCCCCTCAGGTTCAACTGGCCCATGTGGAGCAGGGATTTTCCCGCCTTTTAGATTCCCCGCATTCTTAAGAGGCAGCTGGGAGGTTTTCCCACCTTTTAGGCTCAACTGGTCTGTGGTGTGAGGATTTTCTCACCTTTTAGGCTCCTCCCCCTCAGGCTCACCTGGCCCATGTGGTGCGAGGATTTTTCCCGCCTTTTAGGCTCCTCAGAAGCAGCTGGGAGGTTTTCCCGCCTTTTTTGCTCCGGCCAAGGGAAGAAGAGGAGCTAGGGGGGGGCGGCGTTGGAGCCCCCCCACCCCCCAATTGCCCAGCAGGAACCATTTGACTAAAAAATCTCCATTTCCGCCATAAAAGCCATCTGGGCTTGAGTCTTGGAGGCCCAGTGTGGGTGGCTTAGTACTCCACACAGCTTGAATTAAAACAATTCCCACCTTCCTGCCTGAGGAGACGACATTTGAGGGCCCTCGGATGGGTCACCCTGTCAAAGGTGCACTAGACTGGGACGCCGCTCAATTATATTTTGTCAGACTTTGGATTCTGTAGGAAATCTAAAGTGCTTGTCCATTTGAACAAAAAAAGTGCTCCATGGCTTAGGACCTGAGTACTTACAAGACCACCTGCTGCAACCGATAACCTCCCACCAACCAACACGCTCCCACAGAGTAGGCCTACTCACAGTTCCATCATTAAAACAATGTCATCTAGTAGTTCCAAGGGAGAGGGCCTTCTCTGTGGGGGCACCTACGCTTTGGAACAAAATACCACCTGGAATACGAATAATCCCAGATCTTCGCACTTTCCGACGTGCCCTGAAGACCTTTCTGTTTCAACAAGCAGGGCTAGCATAAACATCTAAATTCTATGCCAAGGTCTTAGTAGATACACCAAGTTGACTCAATTTACTGTTTATAAAATATATTTATCTGTATATGAAATCTTAATCTGTTCACCGCCCTGAGTCCTTTGGGAGTCCTTTGGGAGAAGGGCAGTATAGAAATCAAATTAAAAAAAAAATCAATAAATAAATAAATAAAAGTCCGATTTCCCCCCCATCTGAGGAAGAGGCTGCCGCAGATTCGGGGAGGTTGGCATGGAAGGAAAGATATCCCAAAGTCTCATGTAATTTGTAGCAGGATGTCCTCTGGTGGGACCAGGAGGAGCAGAAACACCTGGTTCAAACGTGGCTTTACTTGGGTAAAAACCCATCCTCTTGCCAGTAGAGCTTTACACCCCAATCAGCCTCAACTGTTGATGAGAAGTCATCTTCTTCCTCAAGGAAAATCCGTTGCCTTTTTGAAAAAAACACTTGAGAATGTTTTCAGATTTGTCCTCACCAGCTTTCAAAAAGGTGGTAAGAACACAGAATCCTGGAAGGGACCTTGGAGGCTTCTAGTCCAAACCCTTGTCCAAGGCAATAGCCTTTATTCCATCCTGAAAAAATGGTGGTCCAATCTCTTTTTTGAAAACCTCCAGTGATAAGAGCACCCACGACTCTGGGGAGCAAGCTGTTCCTTTGATTAATCTCTCGCTGCTGGAAAGATAATACGAAACCAAAACAGACTCTCTCCCCAAATCTGCCAGACCTGGCTCTAGCTATCAAGGCTTGTCTGTGTGTGTCTCTTTACAAGCCTCCAGAAAGAATAAATAAATGGAGAGGAATGTGTAGGCCCATTGCCCTCCAAACTCATCAACAACTCCCCCGGCTCTTTGCCAGCTGGGTGACGAGTCTTCTGTTCTTATTTCTGTATCATAAACTACCACTTTCCAAGGATAAGATGTAGAGCAAAAGTCGGTTTCCTTCATTCTCCGGCAATGAAATTAATATGGGGGGTGAACTTGCCTTTCATTAATTTCACTTCAATTCAATCCAGCATTTCAATTCAACATAAATGCACAAATCTAATACATTATTATATTAGATATAGAAATTGAGCTCCAGTTGGAAAGGATATATCTGGAGAATCTTCATTTAAGGATGGCTCAGAGTTACAATTGGCCTCAGAAAAAGGGATTTGCAATCCACCCCTTGTCCTTAGGACTGTCACACACACAATCCCTTGTGATTGCAATTTGGGTACTTCGCAACTGGCTCACATCTACAGGTGAAACTCGAAAAAATAGAATATCGTGCAAAAGTTCATTTATTTCAGTAATGCAACTTAAAAAGTGAAACTAATATATGACATAGACTCATTACATGCAAAGCGAGATAGTTCAAGCCTTGATTTGTCATAATTGTGATGATTATGGTTTACAGCTCATGAAAACCCCAAATTCACAATCTCAAAAAATTAGAATATTGTAAGAAGGTTCAATATTCTAGGCTCAAAGCGTCCCACTTTAATCAGCTAATTAAGCCATAACACCTGCAAAGGGTTCCTGAGCCTTTAAATGGTCTCTCAGTCTGGTTCAGTAGGAATCACAATCATGGGAAAGATTGCTGACCTGACAGTTGTGCAGGAAACCATCATTGACATCCTCCATAAGGAGGGAAAACCTCAAAAGGTAATTGCAAAAGAAGTTGGATGTTTCCAGAGTGCTGTATCAAAGCACATTAATAGAAAGTTATGTGGAAGGGAAAGTTATGTGGAAGGGAAAAGTGTGGAAGAAAAAGGTGCACAAGCAGCAGGGATGACTGCAGCCTGGAGAGGATTGTCAGGAAAAGGCCATTCAAAAGTGTTGGGGACTTTCACTGAGGCTGGAGTCAGTGCTTCAAGAGCCACCACACACAGACATATCCTGGACATGGGCTTCAAATGTCGTATTCCTCTTGTCAAGCTGCTCCTGAACAACAAACGTCAGAAGTGTCTTACCTGGGCTAAAGACAAAAAGAACTGGTCTGTTGCTCAGTGGTCCAAAGTCCTCTTTTCTGATGAGAGCAACTTTTGCATCTCATTTGGAAACCAAGGACCCAGAGTCTGGAGGAAGAATGGAGAGGCACACACTGCAAGATGCTTGAAGTCCAGTGTGAAGTTTCCACAGTCTGTGTTGATTTGGGGAGCCATGTCATCTGCTGGTGTTGGTCCACTGTGCTTCATTAAGTCCAGGGTCAATGCAGCCGTCAACCAGGAGATTTTGGAGCACTTCATGGTTCCTTCTGCAGACGAGCTTTATGGGGATGCTGACTTCATTTTCCAGCAGGACTTGGCACCTGCCCACACTGCCAAAAGTACCAAAACCTGGTTCAATGACCATGGGATTACTGTGCTTGATCGGCCAGCAAACTCGCCTGACCTGAACCCCATAGAGAATCTATGGGGCATTGCCAAGAGAAAGATGAGAGACAGGAGACCGAACAGTGCAGAAGAGCTGAAGACCGCTATTGAAGCATCCTGGTCTCCCATAACACCTCAGCAGTGCCACAGGCTAATAGCATCCATGCCACGCCACATTGAGGCAGTAATTGATGCAAAAGGGGCCCAAACCAAGTACGGAGTACATATGCATGCTTATACTTTTCAGAGGTCCGATATTGTTCTATGTACAATCCTTGTTTTATTGATTTCATGTAATATTCTAATTTTCTGAGATTGTGAATTTGGGGTTTTCATGAGCTGTAAGCCATAATCATCAAAATTATGACAAATCAAGGCTTGAACTATCTCGCTTTGCATGTAATGAGTCTATCTCATATATTAGTTTCACTTTTTAAGTTGCATTACTGAAATAAATGAACTTTTGCACGATATTCTAATTTTTCGAGTTTCACCTGTATAAACAGACAATAAGCGCTTAGACTTATCTACTGCTTCATGGTGCTTTACAACTGTCTGAGCCAGGGGTCTCCAACCTTGGCAACTTTTAGCCTGGCGGACTTCAACTCCTAGAATTTCCAACCAGTCCGCCAGGCTTAAAGTTGCCAAGGTTGGAGACCCCTGCTCTAAGCGGTTTACAGAGTCAGCATCCTGACCCCCAATAATTGGTAATATCAGTAATCATTTTACCGACCTCGGAAGGAAAGAGACAATCTTGAGCAGGTCAGGATCGCACTCCAGGCTGTGGGCAGAGTCTACCTGTAGTACTGCACTCTAACCACTGCACCACCATGGCACCATCTATGATGGTTGTGGCATCGTAGCCACGTGATGGTGGTTTGCTACCTTTCCACCACATTCCAACGAGCAAAGTCAACTGGCAAAGCCGGATTTGCTTAACAACCACGTGGTTAACTTAATAACTGTAGTAAAATGGTTGTGAAATTGGGATCAGGTCATATAACTTACCCATCAAACTTTCAGTCCTGGTTCTAAACATAAATCGAGGATTATCTGCAATCATAGTAAATAGTATTTCTCACGTCAGGGAAAGACCTAGCAATGCATTCACACATATTAAGCCTAAGACAATTTTTGTGACTTCTCTTAATATGAAAACCAGGTTTGTTTACAGACGTCAAGAAGGAATTACTGTACTTTTCGGACTATACAATGCACTGGACTATAATTTATAACTTTAATTTTTTGAGAGGAAAACAAGAAAAAAAGAATTCTGCCTCTGCCTACCAGCATCAGAACAACTAGACACAAGGACAGTTTTTCCCGAACACCATCACTCTGCTAAACAAATAATTCCCTCAATACTGTCAAACTATTTACTAAGTCTGCACTACTATTAATCTTCTCATCGGTCCTATCACCCATCTTCTTCCACTTATGACTGTATGACTGTAATTTTGTTGCTTGTATCCTTACAATTTATATTGATATTGTTTCCCGATTGCTTATTTGTACCCTATGACTATCATTGTTGTACCTTATGATTCTTGATGAACGTATCTTTTATTTTATGTACACTGAGAGCGTATGTACCTTAGACAAATTCCTTGTGTGTCCAATCACACTTGACCAATACAAAATTCTATTCTAAAATTCTAGTCTATCAGGATCATCGGCATCCTCACTTCCACTCGGATTTTGATAACGAGTAGCACAGATCTTTTTATCCCTTTAAAACAATACCTAACACTATGCACACTTAACTGGAATGGGTGGGGTGGGGACTGATTTTCAGGAGGGCAGAAGAGGGACTTGGCACCAAAGTCTTCAAGGGACTTTGAGTTGGCCCCGCCTATTCAGTCACATGACCCGCCCCCAGCCACACCTACCCAGTCATTAGGGAGAACCTGTTGTTAAATTACCATATTTTTTGGAGTATAAGACGAACCTTTTTCCCCCCAAAAAGTGAAAATCTGGGTCCGTTTTATAATCTGAATGTTGCCCCGCCCAGCCTCGCAAACGGAGATTTCAGAGGCTGAAAGAAGCTTCTGAAAGAAGCTTCAGAAAAAAAAAGCCTCTGAAAGGCTTTTATCTAAAATAATATGGTTAGCAACAAAAGAAGAATCAGTAAAGATTCTAACCAAACAAATCTGGAGAATGACACAATAACCAACAGATCACAAGAGGTTAATCTATATACCTGTACCAAAGAAAGGAGATTGAACAGTACAGATAGTCCTTCAGAATAAAAGCCTCTGAAAGAAGCTTCAGAAAAAAAGCCTCCAAACAGAGCTTCAGAAAAAAAGCCCTTTTTTTCTGAAGCTGTTTCGGAGGCTTTCAGAGGCAGAAAAAAAAGGTTTTCTGAAACAGAGTTTCAGAAGTTTCAGAGGCAGAAAAAAAGCAAGACACAGAGCTTACAACCAAGGAACCTGTTGCTAAAATTCACCTGGGGAAACAGCTGATGAGGGTATTCCGGAGGCAGATCCACCCGCCAATCAGCTTTTTTTTTCCTCCCCAAAAACTAAGGTGCAACTCACTGTAACTCACTTGGCCCGGCCCTGCGGGGGCCCCATCCGACACCTCGAGTTCTTACTCTAAGCTGCCGCTGCAGCAGCTATCCCATCCTCTAAGCCCTTCCCCCCACTTGGTGGAGCCTCCACTTTTAGGAGCAGTCCCGCACCAAGGGGGCTCTGCTCCTGAGGCTTCAGCCAGAGGGGGGATCTGGCGGTCCTGCACCCACGAGGAACTCGCGTGGACTCCCCAAGCAAAGGCAGGCGAGAGAAGACTTGGGAAGGGTCTCTCCCTGCACCTTCCGCCTGCCAGTCTTGGAGGGGGGGCACCCTCCCGGCAGAGCGGAGTCGGCGGCCCCGGCCCCGGGTGCCTTTCCAAGGTGGGGGGGGGGGGGGCGAGCAGGAAGTGCTTCCCGAGGCAGCCTCTCAAGAACGGCGGGGGGGGGGGCGTCCTCTCTGCCTCCCACCCGTGTCCAGCGGAGGCGAGATCGGCGGCGGTCGCTGTCCGGTGCTGAAATCCCGGCCGCCTCCTGTGCGGGAGCCGCTGATCCCCTCAATGTCGGGCCTCCCTACACGGGATCCCCGTGGGCCCCGATCTGGCCGCGCTTGAGACCTTGCCCTGCCCAACGCCAGGGGATCCCGGTCGATCCCTTCTTTCCCACCACTGGGGGGATCGCATGCAGCCCCCGGGGAAGAAGGGGGCCCGGGCGGCCCTCGGGAGGGCGGGTTCAAGGCCCCTGGGAGCCGCGCCCCTTTTCCACGCCGGTCCTGCGAGGGAGGCTCTCCTCCCCTCCTCGCCCTGAACTGAGCCTCGGGAGGAGCGCCCCGGGAAGCGTCGGGGGCCAGGAAGCGAATCCCGGGGGTCCAAGGCCGCCAGAGCCCCCGGGAACCCCGCGGAGGGGAGCGGCCGGGCAGGAGGGGCGGCTCAGCGCTCCACGCGGGGCATCTTCCCGCGGGGCCTCCTCCTTGCCTCCTCGCCGAGAAACGAAACTGAGCTGCTCGGGCGCCTCCTCGCTGCTTCTGCGCAGGCGCCGAGCCGACACTGGGTGAGCTGGGTGAAGCGCCGAAGGAGCTTTGCAGGTGAGGTCGACTCCCCCCCCAAGAAGTGGCCCCCCGACTCCCACTGAAGGGCCCGGGTGGTAAGGGGGCCCCTCCAAGCGGGGGGGGGGCGGGGTTCGGACCGGATTTTTCTCTTGCTGTTCTCGGTGCTGGAGCCTGGCAGGGGCGGGAGGGGCTCAGGAGCGCAAAGGGGAGCACCGAGGGGTTCAAGAGTGGATGGATGCCCAAGAGGCCGCCCCAGCTATTGGGCTACCTCCCCCGTTTGCAAGGAGCCCCCTTGCTTGGCCAGTTCTGGCTGCTTCTCTGCCCCACTTCCCCCAGGGCAGGAAAGTCTGGGGGGTGGAGGGGGGGTTGGCCTCTGGGCTTTAGTGGGAGGAGGGCTTCAGAGCAGCTTCCCTGCAGGAGGGAAAAGGGCTGAGAAATGCTGCCTCCCCCCAAGAGCCCCCAGGCTGCCTGGGGAGAAGGAGCCAACGAGCAGCTTTCCCTTCCAGGCTCAGCAAAGGGGGAAAGGGAACCAAGGAGCCCCATGGCGACCCCAGGGGAGGAGACGGCCTTGGGGCAGCTGGGCCAGGAGGCCACCTGTCCACTCTGCCTGGACTTCTTCGAGCAGCCGATGGTCCTGTCCTGCGGGCACAACTTCTGCCGCGACTGCCTGGCCCAGCTGGGCGCTAGGTTTTCCTGCCCCCAGTGCAGAGCCAAGGTGGGGCGTGACAGCGCCTGCCCCAACCGGCCCCTGGCCAACATGGTCTGCCATCTGAAGAGGCTGCGGCTGTCTGGGGGGGCCCAGGAGGAGAGCAGCCGCCGCCAGCTGTGCCAGGAACACGGGCAGCCCCTGCAGACCTTCTGCTCCAAAGAGAAGAGCCTCCTCTGCCCCGGCTGCCTGGAGGGGCACCAGGACCACCCCCTCCTCTCTCTGCCCGAGGCTGCCCAGGAGTACAAGGTAGGGGGCAGGCACCCTGGGGCCAGGCTTTTCAAAAGGGGGGAGCTGGGCAGCCCCAACTGCATGGGGCACTCCAGCAGCTCTTGGGGGGGCACAGGCAGAGGGGTCACCCAAAGTCCCCAGAAGGATGGGAAGAGGATCCTGGCAGCAGTGAGAGGCCCACAAAGGCTACCAGTTAAAAAATGGCGGAGGAGGGCCAGGCTCTTTCGGCAGCGAGAGAGGAGATGGGGGGGCAGACAGTCTCGTAGGCCCCTGCCTGCCCCTGGGGCCCCCCAGCAGAGCCTCTCCTTGAGTGGGACACAGGGGTCCCTGGTTGGGAGCACTGCCATTGTGGATGCAGGAACGGCTCCCTCTCTTCCGCACGCAGGACCTGCTGGATGGCCTCCTAGAATCCCTGAGGAAGGAGGAGCCAAAGCTGCTGGAGGAGAGGCAGGCAGAAGAGCAGAGCCGGCAGGAGTGCCAGGTGAGTCTTTTGGGGAGGGGGCAGGAGGCAGCTGGGAAATCTCCCCCCTCCCACTGAGTCCCCCCTTCTCTGCCCCCCCTCCCCCCAGGAGCAGTTTGCCTCTGAGAAGGAGAAGGTGGTCCTGGCGCTGGAGTCCCTGCAGGAGCTGCTCCAGGAGAGGCAGCCGGTGTGGCTGGCCTGGCTGGCCGAGCAGGAGGAGAAGATGGAGGCCGAGTGGGGGGTCGCCCTGTCCCAGCTCTCCGGGGAGGCCTCCCGCCTGCAGCAGCTGATGGCCCAGACGGAGAGGAAGTGCCAGCAGCCGGACGGGGAATTCCTGCAGGTGGGAGGGGCTCTGGCTGGCCCCAAGGGGGGAGGGGGGGAGCAGAGGTTTCCCTTGCGAGGGCTGGGACCCACTTCGCTCTTCTCCTCTTTCAGGACATCCAGGACACCGTAGACAGGTAGGCGCCTTCCCCCCCTCCCTCCCTCCCCCCCCCGTCTTGGTGGGTCTCTTGGTTCCCTCAGACGGTTCAATAGCTGCCCAGGTAGCATCCCCAGTGCTGGGGGGGGAGGGGGGTTTGCTCTCTCTTGAGAGTCACGGCGGTCGCTCTCAATGGGGAGCCCTGGATGGCCTGGTTGTCGGTCAGGCCTCGCGAACAACACAGCTGAGGATCCACCAGCGCAGGCAGACGACCCAACAGCAAAGAGCAGCCTAAGCAGGGAGACACCCAGAAGGCAACAAGAGCAGGCACTCCTCGACTTACGACCACAGCTGAATCCAGAATTTCTGTTACTAAGCGAGACAGTTGTTAACTGAGTTTTTTTCAGCTTTTCTTGCCATGCTGGTTAAGTGAATCCCTGGAGTTGATAAGTTAGTGAGACCTTAGTCCTTGGTATAGTAGGATCAGAATTGCATTTTATTATTATTATTATGACTCCTATTTCTATGCCGCTCACTCTCCGAGGACTCTGGGCGGCTTACACCAAAGACAGGATCCTAAACAGCATATTTTGCTAAGTGAATCTGGCTTCCCCATTGTCTTTGGTTGCCAGAAGGTCACATGACCTTGGGACACAGCAGTGGTCATAAGCGTGAACTAGCTGACAAGTATGTTCATTTTGATGACGTGACGGTGGGGAGGCTACAAAGTTTGACCCTGTGAAAAATAGCCGTAAATCGCTTTTTTCACCGCCGTAGCTTTGAAAGTTCACAAAACGAAGAGTTGAGGATTACCGGGAGAGAGACGGTAAGAAGGGCAGCCAATGAAGGCTGTTTAGGAACAGAAACTGAAGGGAGGAGTCTGGGCGTGGCTTAGGCAACTGAGTCTCTGCAGAAACTAAACCGGAAGCAAGCTCACTACCAGGTGGGAAGAATCTGCTATTGGTGTACATTTGCACATCTGTTGTTATGTACATAAGCAAATGAGTCCAGCTGAATCACTTATCTATGTGTGCTTTCTGGATTTGAGTTTGCAAGAAACTCTGACATCACCTGTGGATTGAGTGGGAGCAATCCGCTCTCCCTTGTAGCGCTGATGATGTTACTCAGTTGGGTCATGAAATGTCTGCAGGAAAAGAGCCGAGCCGAAGGACCCTCAGTGCAACTCTTCTCCTCTGCTGGAGCTTAACGTTCTCCGCAGCCATTCAGAGCAGCCCATAGGCAGACTGTCCGGTTGAAGTGGGAGGAAGGGGTGGAAACTCAGTTATGTCAGGAATCCTGGTTTCATTGCTTAGGACCTCTTAGTCCTTGGTATAGTAGGATCGGAATCACTTTTTAAAAAAAATTTGATTTATAGGCCGCCCTTCTCCGGAGACTCAGGGCGGCTTACAGTGCGTTAAGCAATAGCCTTCAGACTTTGACGTTTGTGTTCAGTTTGTGTCTTTCCTCACTTCTTTACTGACCTCTACACTGGTTCAGTGCGCAGAGTCTGTTGCGACCAACGCAACGAACAACGGTTGCATAACAAACAAGCCAGGATTCATAGCAGGTTTGCAAAACCCACGGCCCCCTCTGCGATCGCTTCTTTCTCCTCCATTTTCACGGAGTCTTTGCACCCCCCGAGGTTTAGGTAGATGCTTGTAACACTGGGGCTCAGCAACACTGACAGCGGCCGTTCAGGATGCCATTATGCTTTAAGGGAGATTCGGGTTAATATCCATGTTCCAGAAAAAACCTCAACTCCAAGTAAAGGCTCTGAAGTTCTGTTTCCTAGAATAGTTAAACTGGCACATCTGGGGAAACCCAAATCTGAGAGTTCCGGGTTTTCCCTCTGGAAATCAAAACCATCCCCTCCCTCCTCAGTCGATCACAGGCTCCAATCACCATCCGTCTCATCTCGAGACCTCACTCCCACCACTCCTCCTCCAGATGCAGAATCGCCCTGATCTTGACCGACCGGAAGAATGCGATTATGTCTACCGACAGCCCCTCTCCTAAATCCCCCCCGCTACTTTCCCACACAGGAGAAGGCGGCAGCATGGAAGCTTCCGGCCTAATATGGCTTCCAAAACTGGCACCCGAGTCCTGTATTCACCTTGCAAGATGCTGGAAAGGGCCAGCTTGTTTCACACATCCCCATGGCCAACCCAACCCTCACCCAGCCTCCCCCCATCTTGTGGGGAGAGAGCCGGGTAGCTGTGTGAGGCCTCCCTCCTTGTGTCGCAGGTGCCGGAGTTACCTGGTAGGACGCGCGGAGAGGGTCTCTCCCAGGCTGCAAGGCAGACATAGGACCTTCTTGGAGAAAAACGCTTCTGTAAGGCAGGTTGTGGACAATTCCAAAGGTGAGGGGCCCTTTCAGGAGAGGGTGGGCGGTCCAGGGCCCCCTCAGGAGGAGCCTCAGGAGTTCTGGGGGGGATTCTGGGCCCCTCTTCTGCCCCCCTTTCTACTGGGGATCTTGGGGGAGCCAGACCCAATCCAGCTCCATCCAACCTCTGGCTGGGTAAAGGGGGGCTGCCTTCTCCACCCCCATGAGTCACCCCCAAACCATGGCCCTTGGGGACGGGTCAGTGGGCATCTGGCTTGCACCGAGACACCGCTGCCAACAGGGTGGCTTCTCATGGGCATCGCCCACGGGCGGCTGTTTCTCATCCCGGCCTCGTTTTTTCCTTTTCTCCTCCGAATCTCAGCCTCTCTGCAGACGACTCTCACCAGGGAGAACCTGGATCAACTTCTGGCCACAGGTAACACCCTGGGTTGGGGGGAGAAGGGGGGAAAGAGGCAGTGTTGGCGGGGCTTGCAGAGACCACCTGCCCTCGCCAGGCCTCACAGTAACGTTTTCCCCAAATCGCCAGGAGTGACACCTGCCAGGAGTGGCTTCCTCCGTGGGGTGGAAGCTTTGAGGGATGCCAAGAGTCTGGGGGGCCCAAAGGCAGCCTCTGGGGGAGGCGGGAGTCCCTCATCAGCCACAGAGAGCCGGCCCTTCCGTGCCGTGCCTTGGCAGGGAAAAAAGCCACGGTTGAGGCCACTGGGCTGGGCAGGCCTTCCCGGGCATAGAAGAGCCTGGCGAGGGGCTCAGCTTTGAGCTGTGCCTTGGGAGAAGTGGGGGAGGAGGCTCCTTCAGCCTGATCTTAACCTCGTCCCCCTTCCTCCCCAGCATCTGCTCCAGAGAAGCCAAGATCTCGAGGTAAGAGCAGCCTGAGGAAATGGGGCCTTTCTGTAGAGAGGGTGGGGCCCACAGAAGCGCCCTGTCCACCCTTGGCAATGGGCATCCCGTGCCTGGCAAGGGCCCTGCCTGAGCCAGCCCTCCAGGTGGCGGAAGGGCCAGCGGGCGCTGCCTGTAAACAGGGGGACCCCAAAGCAGCCACCCAAACGTGGCGGGTGGGCCTTGGCCAACTGCAGAGGGCTCTCTGGGGGGAGGTTTGCCCAGCTGACAAGCTCCCTGGTGCAGAGCGGCCCCAACTGAGCCCAGCGTTTCCATTGCTAAGGGAGGCTCTTGTTCAGTTAAGGTTGCCCCATTTTCCCACCTTTCTTGAGTCACTGCAGTTGTTAGCAACACAGTTCTCAAGTGAACCTGGCTTCCATGTTGACTTTGCAAAAGGGGGGACAGAGGCTGCCCAAGGGGCTCACGTCGCCCCCGGACTCTGCAGCCCTTCATAAATCCATGCCAGTGGCCACATGTCCAAGTTTTGACCAGGTGACCATGGGAATGCTTCAATGGTCGGATCTGTCCCCCTCTACACACACCCACAAAAACACAGCCAGTCGAGGGTTAAAGAAGCACTTGGCACACACCACAGTTCTTATCTCCAACTTGGCAGCGATATTCACACCGTCTGCCAAGTGCTTTAATTGTTCACAGAAAGAAAGTCACATATGTAGCTTTGCCAAAATCCGTTCTTTTAGCAGCTTCAGGCTCCAATGACTATCAGATTGAGTTTTGTTCGTCACAGGGATCATTGACCACCACCCTCTCTTATATAGTCTCTGGGTGTGATCCAGTGACTCATTGGTCCTGTGACTCAAGTCCAGTGACTCAGGTCTGTTCCCTCGCACGCCTCCTCGGCTGCTGCAAGCGCTTATCTCGCCTTCGTTGACGTGCGTCCAGGAATGACGTCTCTCCCTCACTCTCATCTGAGACACCTGTTTCCCCACTACTTTGCTCTCTTTCAGCTGGCACCTGAGACGGTGCCAGAGGGGGGTGGGCTGGGAGATCTGGCTGGCTCCTCTTTCTAATGCTCAGAGCTTCCTTCCTCCAATGGGATAGGCTCAGAGGACGGGGCCACAACATGGTCGAAAATATGAAAAACGGTCATAAGTCACTTTTTCAGTGCCATTGTAATGTCAAACCGTCACTAAATGAACGGTTGTAAGCCGAGGACTACCTGTCCTACCTCCAGGTGCCCTGGGCAATTAAAGTAAAAGCTGTGCCCAGCCTTGGTCAGACCTTCGGCCCGTCTTGTCCTGCCAGTGACCCACCAACTGCCCACGACCCCCCACCCTTCAGAGGCAGCCCCACTGACCTCAGGCTGTAGAGACGCTCTGTATTTAGGAATTGGTCCAACCTTTTTTGGGGCAGGGCTCCAGAGATGACGGAATGGCCCAGTTTCCTCCCTTCACCCGCTAAGCAGGTGCAGCAGCCACGCTGCCCTTCCCTGAGGGGGTGAAGCATCCTCGGGGAACTTGGACCAGCCCCGCCCTGCTTTCCCTCCCCTTTTCCCAGCCTTGCCTTCGGACTGCCCCAAAGAAGGCAGCAGACACAAAGTCCGTACGAGCTTCGTTTACTAATTAAGGACGACTAATGAGCTTTCTTCATAGTTGTTCGAACATCGAGATGAACAATTCAACCGCCCACCCCCGGCTCCGGTGCCAATGGTCGAGTGTGACTTGGGACAAGAGTTACAACGATTTCCCGGAGACGCCAGAGAGATTCGACCGGGAATTGTGCGTCCTGGGTTGTGAAGGATTCACCACAGGATGGAAGTGGTGGGAAGTGACTGTGAAGGAGGAAGACGAGGCCCCTATGTGGGACAGAACATGCTGGGCCATCGGGGTGGCCAAGGAGTCCGTCCGCAGGAAGGGGAGCTTCCCGCTGAGCCCCCAGGAGGGAATCTGGGCCCTGGGGAAGAGTGCTGGGGGGGAGATTGTCGCTTTCTCCAGTGTTCCGCGGAAGCTGAGGTTGCGATGGCCGCTGCGGAGGCTGCGGGTGAGGCTGGGCTACGAGGCAGAAACGGTGGAGTTCCTGGATGCGGAGACGGAGACTTTCCTCTACCGCTTCCAGACGGGGCCCTTCCTTGGCGAGACGCTCCGGCCTTTTTTCTACGTGGGCCAGCAGGGGCTCTGCCTTTCAATGTGAGGGATATCCTGTGAAAAGTATTTGGGACGGATAGTCCTCAACTTACAACAGTTCGTGTGGTGACCAAAGTTACCACAGCACTGGAAAAAGCGACTTATGACCATTTTGCAGGCTTAACGAACAGTTGGCAGCATCCCCAGGGTCACTTGGTCAAAATTCGAGGACGCTTGGCAACTGACTCGCATTTACGACAGTTGCAGCGTCCTGTAATCACGCGATCCCCTTTTGTGACCCCCTCTGGCCGGCAAAGTTCATGGAGAAGCCAGATTCACTCAACGGCCATGTGACTCATTTAACAACTACAGTGATTTGCTTAGCATATGTGGCAAGAAAAGTCGTAAAATGGGGCAAAACAAATTTCTCACTTGGCAACATCGATTTTGGGCTCAACTGTGGTTGTAAGTTGAGGACCACCTGTAGGTGACCCGAGGGCAGCCCTCCAGTGTGGGGTCCACCTTAGCCACCTCCCCGATTCCTGTTCATTCGGGGGGGCTGGATGTGACTTGAAGCAGAAGAGGTGGGGCTGTAGAGGCTGCTGGGCCTCCCCACCTCTGGCAAGAGGGCCAGGTGTTGTCTATTCTCCTCTGGGGCCTCCTTCCAACCCTCCCCTCGAGGCTGCTGGGGTCTCTTGGTGGTCTCCCCTCCACCCACCATGCCTGGCCTTCTTATAATTTTGCCATGCTCAGTCCAGGCCGGCTGGGGAAGGCAAGAGCTTCTGGGCTGCCCATGGCTGGGGGGGGGGTCGGCTGACCGAAAGGTGGTGGGGCTGAGATGCAGCAATGCACCTGGCCCCTCTGAGCCCCCTTTTGAAGGGTCCCCTTGTTCGGGCGAATCCCTGGATGCCGCCTCCTGCTAGGCGCTGCAGCCTTGCTCAGCCTTGGCACCCGGGAGATGCGAGGACTTCAACTCCCAGAATTCCTCAGCCAGCATAGCTACCTGGGGACCGTTGGTGCTGGAGGTCCCTTCATCCCACAGGTGCTGCCAAGGTGGGGAATCCTGGCCTTCCTCTGTGGCTGGCAGTTGAGATGAGAGAGAGAGGCGGTGAAAGGACCTTCATAATCAATAACTTCGTTGCTTGTATCCTTTACATACACTGAGAGCATATGCACCAAATTCCTTGTGTCTCCAATCACACTTGGCCAATAAAGAATTCTGTTCTAATTCTAATTCTAATCCATTCTATTCTATAAAAGTGATAATATCTTCGTGTTATTCTACAGAACATTTAAAACACCAGAAAGAAACCCATAACCCCGTCCTAAGCACACAGGGCAGCAACAACACAATCAAGTCGGACACTTGACTGGCTCCATCTCCGTTTGTGGAGCCGGATCGAAGGGAGACTCAGCAGGTGTTAATTTTGTCATTTTGAAGGTCTTTCAAAGCTTTAGAAGTAGCTGATGAGCAGTTTCTAAATGTGACTAGAAAGTGAGGTGTTTGTAACTTGGTGTCCTTTAAAAGTCTCTGAGGTGAGTGGCTGGTGGGATCGTCTCCTGGGGCTCCAACCAGCGTCCCACAGTCTCCTTGCAGGAACAGCCGCCCGGAGCAGATGTGGGACTCTCCCATCCTCTCCTAATCCAGGGAGTTTCCCCACCACCATCTCCGCTCTTGGCCATAACCGTCCCCGGAAGTCCAGAGAGGCTGAGTTCGTGCTAGCCACAAATGCTTCAGCCCTGCCTGACTTTATATGGCAAGGTGCTACCAAGGCAGATACAATGGTGAACTCGGCAATGGAGCCGAGCAACTCGGGGGCAGGTGTCGCTGTGCCCTCGGGGAGGCTGGCATCAGGCAAACAAGCTCACCTGCTCCCACGTGCCCAACTCCAGCGTTTCAGCCCTGGCTATTTGCCAGCAGAGCCTCCGAGAGGCCTTTCGGCTTTCCGGAGAGCAAGAGCTACCAGGACTTTCCTCCTCTGGCATTGCAAGGATGGGCATAGCTCTCAGAGCGGACGTGTTAATGAACTCCCCCCCCCCGCCCCCCACACACAAAGCCCACCCGGGCTTCCCTCCCATGTGCCCATTTGGACCTCGCCAGGAAGATCACCAAGCAGGCAGTGACTTATGGGGTGGGGGGTGATGCTGAGGGCCAGAAGGCAGGACCCACCTCCACCGCCCCTTCCCCAGACAAGCTCCCACCCCCATCCCCCTTCCCAGACTCTGCCTTTTACCACTGTGAGACCCGGACAAAAGAATCACAACCTTGAAAATGAGTTCATCTGTTCAAAATCCACCTTCAGAGGGAGCTGTTTGGGGGATGCTGGGGTGGGGGAATTACAAAGGAAACCCCCCCTTAGAGATAAGGAGGATGCAGGAGGAGCACCTGGGCAGAGCCTGGAGGAGAGGCCCACCATGTGGGGAGAGGAGATGCAGCCCTGTAGCCAGTGGGGGATTTTGGAAAATGCACCAGCCTGGTGCGGGGGGGGGGGGGGGGCGGACAGACAGGCAGTCCTGGGTCTCAGCCTCCACACACACCCCCCACACACACAATGCCAGAGGGGGTCCTGGCTGGATAAGCTGGTTCTGGAAGCTCTCCCTGCAAAATGGGGCTGATGTCCCACATCCTGGGAAGCAAAAGGGCTTCGGATCTGGGCTTCCATTCGGTCTTCCCTGGAAGGCCGGCAAAAAGGGGTGGGCCATGGGGGGGTGGGAGGTCAGGACCAACCTTGCCCTTGGCTGAAGGAGGTTGGGCCAGGGGTGGGGAGCTGTCTTGGAGGGGGGGGGGAGCTCTTCCCTTCGGTCCAAGGTCGGCTCCTTGTCTGGAGCATCCAGGGTTGTGCAGTGATCAAGCCTTGGCTTGGGTCCGCCTGATTACAGCCTCTGCTGTCAACTCCCCAGAGAGACTCCCACAGCTGCCTTCGGGAGAAGGGAGGGAGGGAGGGGGGGCTGGAATTGGAGGCTCCAAAGTTGCGTTTTCCACAGGGGAAGTTGGCTCAGCCTCTTTTTTCATGTTTCCCTCTTCTTAGCCAAGGCTGTTTTGTCGGTATTTTATTTATCAAATGTATTTGCCACCCACAGCCATACTGGACCTAATTCTTACAAACAGAGGAGAAGTAATAGAGGGAATTGAAACTGCAGAAACCTTGGGTGACAGTGGCCATGTCATACTAGAATTTAACATAATGCAAACACAAGCAATACAACATGATTTTAATAAACTCAGGGAGAACTTGAGAAAGATTCCTTGAATTAAAATCCTAAAGGGGAAATCAACTCAGGAATCTTGGGAAATTTTAAAAAATATGATCATAAAAGCCCAGACCAGCACAATACCGCTGAGAAAGAAAAACAAGAAATCCAAGAAGAAACCAGCATGGCTGCACAAAGACCTCTCTGACAATTGGAAAGACAAAAAGGACAAGTACAAAAAATGGAAAGAGGGACACACAACTAAGGCAGAATATCAGCAGACAGCCGGAATTTCCAAAGACAAAGGCTCAGAATGAACGAAGACTTGCAACTAAAGTCAAAGATGATAAGAAAAGTTTCTTCCAACATATAAATAACAAGAAAAAAATCAAGGAAACAGTCGGTCCACTAAAGAGAGAAGATGGCCAGGAAGTCACCGGCAACAGAGAGAAAGCAGAGCTGCTCAACTCATTCTTTGCATCGGCCTTCATGCAAAAAGAAACTATAACCCAACCTACCAGAAACATAACTGTAAAAAACTGACTGGAAATAAAAGTTAAAATGAGGAAAAACAAAAAAAACCAATAAAAGGACACCTGTCTGATCTTGATGAATACAAATCACCCGGACCGGATGGATTCCATCCCAGAGTTCGAAAGGAGCTGTTAGATGTCATCTCAGAACCATTGCGCCACATCTTTCAAAAATCTTGGAGCACCGGGGAACTTCCAGAGGACTGGAAAAGAGCTGATGTGCTTCCCATCTTTAAAAAAGGGGGAAGGAAAAAACAGACCCAGGAAACTACAGACCAGTCAGCGTAACATCAATACCTGGGAAGATACTGGAAAAGATAATAAAAAAACAGATCTGCCAACATCTAGAAACGAGTAAAGTAATAATAAGCAGCCAGCACAAGTTTGTTAAAAGCAGATCATGCCAAACCAATTTTATTTCATTCTTCTACATAGTGACTAAATTAGTAGACTAGCAAAATGCAGTAGACATAATATACTTAGACTTGAGCAAGGCATTCGACAAAGTAGAGCACAACCTACATCTTGGTAAGTTCGAAAAAAGTGGGATAAATAGCATCACCACCAGCTGACAAACCATACTCAACGAGTAGTCCTTAATGGGTCTAAGTCTGCATGGAGGAAAGTAAGGAGTTGGGGTACCACAAGGTTCCGTCTTAGGGCCAGGACTCTTCAATATCTTCATAAACCATTTAGATGAGAGTATAGAGTATAGAATTACAAAATTTGCAGGTGATACTAAGCCGGCAGGAATAGCTAACGCCCTAAAGACAGGCTTAAGATTCAGATGGATCTTGTCAGACCTGAACACTGGGCCCTGTCTAACAAATGGAATCCAAGGGAGAGAAAAGGAAAGTCTTACACTTAGGCAAGAAAAGCCAAAAATACACATATGACAGAGATCTTGGAATTCTAGTGGACAACCGTTTAGAGATGAGCCAGCTGTGTTCAGCGGCAGCCAAAAAAGCCAATGCAATCCTAATTTGCATGAACAGAGGGATACAATTAAGATCACGTGAGGTACTAAGACCGCTCCATAAAGCCTTAGTAAGGCGACGCCTAGAGTACTGCATCCAGTTTTGGTCCCCACACTATATAAAAGACATTGAGACTCTAGAAAGAGAAGAGAAGAGAAGAGCAACCAAGATGATGAGGGGACTGGAGGCTAAAACATAGGATGAACGGGTGCAGGAACTGGGCCTGGCTGGTCTAGTGAAGAGAAGGACCAGGGGAGACAGGAGAGCATCTTCCAAGATTTGAGGGGCTGCCCCAGAGAGGAGGAAGGGGGTCCAGCTATTCTCCAAAGCACCCGAAGGCCGGACAAGGAAGAACGGATGGAAACTGAACGAGGAGGGATTCAACCTGCAAGTAAGGAGAAGTTTTCTGACCGTGAGAACCATCAACCGATGGGAGAGAAGTTGCCTTCGGAGCTTCATCCCTGGAAGCTTTCAAGAAGAGACTGGACTGACATCAGTCAGAAATGGTGTAGGGTTTCCTACTTGGGTAGGACTAGATGACCTCCAAGGCCCCTTCCAACTCTGTAATCTGTAAAAAAACACTTTTGAACGGGAAAGGCCTTGTAAGGGTGGGCTCCACGGTCCAGAGGGTGGCTGGTTTTTCCTTCTATGAATGTATTTGAGTGGAGGCCGGACGGCCTTCTGTCTCCCATGCATTGAGTAGGCGGGTTGGGATAGGTGGCCTCAAGGGGCCCCTCCAGACCCAGCAACCTGTGAAAAGCAACTGGGAACTATTTAGCTATCCCTCTAATTGTTTATACAGGTGGTCCTCGACTTACGACTAACGGTTTGTTTAGTGACCGTTCAAAGTTACAACAGCACTGAGAAAAGTGACTTATGACCATTTTTCACAGTTACAACCATTGCAGCCTGGTTGGGTGATCAGAATTCAGACGCCTGATCCACATTTATGACGGTTGCAGTGTCCTGGGGTCACACGATGATCCCCTTTTCCGAACTTCTGACAAGCAAAGTCAATGGGGAAGAAGCAGGACTCACTTAACCCACCGGGTTACTAATTTAACAATTGCAGCGATTCACTTAACAACGGTGGCATGAAAGGTCGTAAGGTGGAGCAAGCCCCACTTAACAGAGGCCTCTCTGGGCAGAAAGGGTGGAAGAGCGACGGCTCCCTTGAGGGGAGGATCAGCCCGGCTGGGGTGGGGGTGGGGTGGGGGGAGGTTAGCAGGGGATGGAAAAAGAGGGTTTGGCTGGATGGCAGGAAGGCCCAAGCGGGGGTCAGTCCATGGGAGACCCTTGGGGGACAGGGGTAGGGAGGGGGGTGGGCACATCCCTCAGAGTCCCAGGTGTGTGTGTGTGTGTGTGTGAAGCCTGAGTTTATCCCCCCCACCCCCCCCAATCTCCTCCCAGAAGAGTAAGGACATGTTTTCATTTCCACTCAGATTCCAACTTGTTATAAAACCCTGGAGAGCAACAGGGTCCTCAACAACGATTAATATATGATTCATGAATAATAACTATTATTATGTTCGTCACATAGCCAGCCAGATGTTCCCACTGGATTTGGCACTTTTGTCCTCCTATTGGCTCCTATCCCAAGGGCCCAAAGGTAGGCAGATTATTATTATTATTTTATTATTTATTAGATTTATATACCGCCCTTCTCCTTGCGGACTCAGGGCGGTGAACAGCCGAATAAAAACAGTACACAAAAGTTAAAAAATTATAAAACCCATATAAACTTTGGCTGAAAATTAAAACAATTAAATACTTAAAATACAACAACCCTACAACACTAAAAATTTTAAAATTCAACAGGGATCAGGCTAGACGGGCAAGCTGGAAGAGATAAGTTTTTAAGGCCCGACGAAAAGTCCGGAGGTCGGAAATTATTCTCAGTTCTGGAGGAAGATCATTCCAGAGGGTGGGGGCTGCCACAGAGAAGGCTCTCCCCCTGGGGGTCACCAGCCGACATTGTCTGGCTGACGGCACCCTGAGGAGGCCCTCTCTGTGGGAGCGAACCGGCCGGTGGGAGGCAATTGGCGGCAGAAGGCGGTCCCATAAGTACCCTGGTCCTAAGCCATGGAGCGCTTTAAAGGTGATCACCAACACCTTGAAATGCACCCAGAAGTCCACCGGCAACCAATGCAGCTCGCGCAGGAGAGGTGTAACGTGGGAGCGCCCCGTTGCTCCCATAATCCCCCGCGCGGCCGCATTCTGCACCAGTTGGAGCCTCCGGGTGCACCCCAAGGGGCGCCCCATGTAGAGAGCATTGCAGTAGTCCAGGCGAGAAGTGATGAGCGCCTGAGTGACTGTGCGTAGGGAGTCCCGATCTAGAAAGGGCCGCAGCTGGCGTATCAGGCGAACCTGATAGAAAGCCCCCCTGGCCACAGCTGTCGTGTGATCCTCTAAGGACAGCCGTGGGTCCAGGAGGACGCCCAAGTTGCGCACCCTTTCCGTGGGGGCCAATGATTCACCCACAATAACCAGCGATGGTGTCAGCTGGCTATATCAGGACGCCGGCAGCCACAGCCACTCGGTCTTGGAGGGGTTGAGTCGAAGCCTGTTTCTCCCCATCCAGACCCGCAGGGCTTCGAGGCACTGGGACATCACTTCCACGGCATCGTTGGGGTGGTCTGGGGTGGAGATGTACAGCTGAGTATCATCAGCGTACTGATGGAACTCCACCCCAAAACACGGATGATCTCACCCAGCGGCTTTACATAAATGTTGAACAGGAGGGGCGAGAGGACCGACCCTTGTGGCACCCCACATATCAGGCGCCTCGGGGTCGACCGCTGCCCCCCTGTCAACACAGATTGCGATCGGTCGGAGAGGTAGGAGGAGAACCACCGTAAAACGGTGCCCCCCACCCGCAGTCCCTCCAACTGACGCAACATGATACCATGGTCGATGGTATCAAAAGCCGCTGAGAGGTCTAACAACACCAGGATAGAGGAGTACCCCCAACCCCGGGCCCTCCAGAGATCATCCACCAACGCGACCAATGCCGTTTCGGTGCTGTCTCAGACCTGAAGCCGGACTGGAGCGGGTCTAAATAGACAGCTTCATCCAGGTACCGAACGAGCTGCCACGCAACCACACTCTCAACAACCTTCGCTAAAAAGGGAAGGTTGGAGACTGGACGATAATTAGCCAAAATAGCCGGGTCCACGGAGGGCTTCTTGAGGAGGGGCCTCACCACCGCCTCCTTCAAGGCGGCCGGTAGGGCACCCTCACTCAAAGAAGCGTTTATAAACTCCTGGAGCCAGCCTCGTGTAACCTCCCGGGAGGCCAGCACCAACCAGGAGGGACACGAGTCCAATAAACATGTGGTTGCGTTCAGTCTTCCCAAAGTCCTGTCCACGTCCTCGGGAACCACAGGATCGAACTCAGCCCAGATAACACTCTCAAGACCTGCCTCAGTCACCCCGCCCAAACTAACCCAGTCAGGGGCCAAGTCATCCCGAATCTGAGTTATTTTATCATCCAGATATTGAACAAAGTCCTCAGCACGACCCTGCAAGGGATCCTCCCGCGCTCCCAGATGGAGGAGGGAGCGGGTCACCCTAAACAGGGCGGCTGGGCGATTATCTGATGACGCGATAAGAGCGGTAAAATAGTTAGATTTCACCGCTTTTATCGCCACTAAGTAAGTCTTAATATGAGCTCTTACTAGTGTCAAGTCAGATTCAGAGTGACTGGCCCTCCAACCGCTCTCTAGGTGTCTTCTCCGGCGTTTCATCTCCTTCAGCTCCTTGGTAAACCAAGGAGATAAGTGAGTTCGGCGCCGGGTCAGAGGCCGCAAAGGCACGACGCGGTCCCAGGTCCCACTGGCCGCCCTATCCCAGGCCGCCACCAGGTCCTCAGCCGAGTCGCGTGTCAGTGTCTCAGGAAATGGCCCAAGCTCCGTCTGGAACCTATCAGGATTCATCAGGCGCCCAAAATATTTACTCCAAATTATCATCATTTCTTTGACTTGTTCCTCAATCATGTCTTGTTCCAATAAATAGCAATATAATTTACTTATGGTCTTACCTTCCCTGCTTAATAAAATCTTATCTAATTGTATTTTTGAGATTCATCCACTCACTTATCCATACCAAAGCTGCTGCCTGATAATATTTTCCCCAATTGGCAAACTGAATCACCCCCTTTCTCTAGCATCTTGTAATAACTTTAATCTAATTCTTGGTTTTTTTCCCTTGCCAGGTGAATTTTGAAATATGTCTACCCAAATTAGTAAAAAAATCTTTTTTGAGCTGAATTGGTATGCACTGGAAAAGAAACAACATTTTCGGTAGGACATTCATCTTAATGGTGGCTATCCTGCCCATTAAAGATAGCTGTAATTTTCCCAATTTTTCCAAATAGGACCTAATTTCTGCCATTAATTTATCATAATAATCTTCTTTGAGTGTGATGCATCTTGCAGTCAATTGAATTCCTAAAAGATATTGATAGTCAAAAATATGACTGAAGAGCAAAAAAAAAAGAATTGGAGGGAAAGATAAATATTCAGATTACGATAAAACTTAAAAGTTTAAATTTCCCTCCAATTCTTTTTTATTTCTTTGCTCTTCAGTCATATTTTTGACTATCATTTTCGTTTCTTTCCTATTTATTTTTAGGCCCCCTACTTCCTCATATTCCTCTAATACTTTCATCAGCCTAACTGGATTGTATAGGCTCTTCGATAATAAAGACAAGATCGTCCGCAAATGCCTGTACTTTAAAAATTTCTTATTTTTAAACCTTTGATCTGTACATCTTTTTGAATTGTTCTAATTAATGTCTCTAATGATAACATAAACAATAATAGTGATAGTGGACAACCTTGTCTTCTCCCTTTTTGGATTGGAAAATTCTTTGTCATTTCCCCATTGATTACCACTTTGGCCTCCTGTCTAAAATAAATTGCTTTATACATCCTTTCCCCCCAAATCCGTGTAATTTAATTGTTCTAATATAAAGTCCCATTTGATGTTATCGAAGGCTTTTTGCGCATCAATAAATATCAATGCCATCTGTTTTTCATGATGGACTTCATAATATTCTATGTTACCTAAAATAGTCCTAATGTTGTTCCTTATATGACTTCTGGGCAAGAAGCCATTTTGGTCAGAATGAATAAAATTCTCTAGAAATTTCTTTAAATTTCCATGATTGTCATAAAAATTCTGTAATCTGAATGCAGTAAGAATATCGGCCTATAATTTTTAATATAAATCAAATCGGAATTTTCCTTAGGGATCAATGTAATTATTGCGTCTTTCCACGATGCTGGTATCCTGGCTTCATTCAATACATCATTATATACTTTTAGTAACAATGGACTTAGTATCCCCTGGTGATTTTTATAGATTTCCTATGGCTTTATTACTTTTTTGTTTTTTAATTGCCTCGGATATCTCAAATGCTGTTATCTCATTATTTAATAAATCTTTACATTCCACCGAGATTTTTGGCAGTCCTATTTTTTGCAGATATTGCAATATCTTACCTTCCTCTATCTGTTCTTTATCCTCACACATATTTTTAAAGAACTCATAGGCCACCTTTCCCTTCCTCTCATTTTGACATATTAATTCTCCCTTATCATTATATAACTTACTAATCCGACGTTTTTCCTTTTGTTTTTTTAATCTATAAGCCAACCAGCGTCCTGGCTTATTCGCATTCTCAAAAAAAATTTGTTTTATACTTTTTATTTGTTGCACCCTACTTTCCTTTTCAATAATTCAATTTATGTTTAATTGTATCTATTTGTCGTTTCAAAACTCCCATCTTTTTTATTTTTCCTGCAATTTTTTTCTCCATTTTACTGAGATCCTCCTCCAAATTTTTCTGCCGTTGCCTTTTTCATTATCTTTGGCCATATATGTTATTGCTATTCCTCTTATAAAAGCTTTTGCTGTATCCCACAAATTTTGATTATTACTTTTTTACTTTTTTTATTACTCATTTGGCTCATTACTCATTTGGCTCAGGCTCATTTGGTCATCCATCTAATTTAAACTCATTTTGATTCAAAATTGCTTTTTTTAGGGTCCACCTCATCTTTTTTTGCCCTTTCCACTTAATTTTAATAGGATTGTGATCTGCCCACGAGTTTATGTCAATATTAATTTCCTCAATTTCTAAATTTAACTCTGTTGATGCCCAGGCCATATCAATTCGAGACCAAGACTGATGTCTGCCAGAATAATATGTATATTGTTTCTTGTTCCCATTTCTTTCCCTCCAACTATCCTTTATATTCAATTCTTCCACCATTTTAAAAAATGCATTAGGTAATATCTGTCTGACACCTTTTGTTAATCTATCATTTCTGCAATCTAGTTCTCTATCTACAATCACATTAAAATCACCAATTATGCACGTTATCATATTCTAAATCTCCAATCATGTTATGTAATTTCTTGTAAAATCTTTGGGTAGATTATTCCTAAGCGCATAATTAATATGGTTGCTATAGATTTCATCTATTTCATTAATTCCCGATTCCTAGAGCTCCCAATAGGTCCGCCATCATCGGACCTATTGATGGCAGGAATAGTTAACACTCCAGAAGATAAGCTCAAGATCCAGATGGATCTTGACAGACGAACTCTGGGCCTATCTAACAAAATGAAATTCAAGGTAGAGAAAAGTAAAGTCTTACACTTAGGCAAGAAAAACCAAAAGTACACCTATAGACTGGGTGAAATCAGGCTTAATAATTTTTAATAATAATTATTAAAAATTTTAATTTTAAGTTGAATTTTTAATAATTCAACTTGCCGGACTTGCCTGATCCCTTCTATTTTTAAAATTTTTTTAGAATTTTTACCTGTCTTTAAACTTTCAGCCTAATTTATATCTGTTTTAGTATGATTTTAACTTTTTTGTATTGGTTTTTAGTTGGCTGTTCACCACCCTGAGTCTGTCAGGAGAAGGGCGGTATATAAATTTAATAAATAAATAAATAAATAAATAAATAGCAGTGACTGTGAGCGGGATCTTGGGGTCTTAGTGAACCATCAGCTAAATAGGAGCCAGCCCTGTGCAGCAGCAGCAGCTAAAAAAGCCAATGCAATCCTAAACTGCATTAACAGCGGGATACAATCCAGATCAAGGGAGGTCCTAATACCACTCTATAGAGCCTTAGTAAGGCCGTACCTAGAATACTGCATCACCTTTTGGTCCCCACAGTATAAACAGCGACGTTGAGCCTCTAGAGAGGGAGCCGAGGGGAGCAACAGGAGGACGAGGGGGCTGGAGGCTGAAACATCCGAAGGGCCTGGCTGGTAGAGGGAAGAGAAGGGCCAGGGGAGACTGGATATCTCCCCTGGCCCTTCTCAGAGCCTGAGTAGCGTAGGGGGCTAATGCCTCCTACTAAAGGCAGCAATTAAGATCCAGCTGCCTGCAATTTCTGCGAGTTCAATCCCAGCCAGGCTCAAGGTCGACTCAGCCTTCCATCCTTTCTAAGGTGGGTCAATTGAGGACCCAGTTTCTGGGGGCCATAAGCTGACTTTGCATAAATATATACAAAAGTAGGAAGGCGATTGCTTCACGCATTGTAAGCCGCCCTGAGTCTCCGGAGAAGGGCGGCATATAAATCAAATTTAAAAAAAAAAATCACTCTTGCACTAGTGGAGGGGCTGCCCCAGAGAGGAGGAGGAGGCGGAGGAGGAGGAGGACGGGGGTCCGGCTGTCCTCCAAGGCACCCAGAGGCCGACAAGGAAGAGCGGATGGAAACCGACCCAGGAGAGGCTCCGCCTGGGAAGAAGGAGAAGCTTTCCCAGAGGGAGAACCGTCGTGGAAGAGAAGCTGCCTTCCTCCCTGGAGGCTTTCGGGAAGAGGCGGGGCCGCCATCAGGGTACCGCCTGCTCGGGGGTTGGACTAGATGACCTTCGGGGCCCCTTTCGACTCTGTTCCGTCTCTTCAATCCCAGCCGAGGCCACTTCAGGGCCGCGCCCGACCTCTGGATGGGGCTGGGCGGGCGGAGAAGATCCCCGGGAAAGGGCGCTTTACCTGGTGGCCTCCCGTCCTTTCCTCCCTCCTTTCCTCCTCCTGCAGGAGTTGAAGCCGCTTCCCCCAAACTTTTCAGCGGGCGGAACTCCAACTGGGCCAGCGTATGAAAGACAGGCGTTAAAAGGCAGGCGGAGCCAACCGGGATCGGCCTCCTGCTGGAAGACCCGCCCACCAGCGCCATCTTAAGGCCGGGCGGCAGGGGAACGGAGGATCCTGCAGCCATCTTAAGTTGGGGCAAAGGATTCTTTTCTTCTACCGCTCGGCTCCTCCTTATTGTATCCTCGCCACAGTACGGCAAGGCGGCGTAGGCTAAGAAGTCACGGCCGGGAACCGCACGACGAGATTCCAGAGTGGCGCTTCGTATCCGTCCCCGGCCTGTCCCCCTCGAGAACCCATTTCACGCGCCGAAATTTACTCCGGCGGAGGAGCGCCAGGCCGTGCCCTTCTCCAAAATGGCCGCGGGTGCTTTGCTCCGCTGGGCAAATGACGGCCGCCTCCCGCTCCGCCTCCCGTGGCGTCACTTCCGGGAGGCAGCTGTTGGGGCGGGCCGAGCCGGAAGTGGCGGCAGAAGCGGCGCCTCCACGTGGGGCGGCGGGCGAAGCGACCCAGCGGGCGAGGATGGTGGGGGGCGAGGCGGCCGGGGCCGGGGCCATGGCGGGGGCCCGAGGGGAGGCCGCCCCCGCCTCCAGGAAGAAGGTGAGGCGCCGCTTCCTTCTCCCCGCGGCCCTGCGCTGGCGGACGGGAGGCTGCAGGGACAGAGGGACCCTCGGAGGTCATCTAGTCCGACCCCTCGCCACAAGCCCCCCCAATCCCCCATCCCCCATCCCGGTCTCCTCTCGGAAGCCTCCGGGCATGGAGCGACCCCTCCCCACCCGCAATTCCCTCCCCTCCGCAGGCCGGGCGGCCGCAGCGCTCCTGGGATCTCGTATCGGCGCCTCCACTCCCTGCTGCTGCCCTCTGGGGCTGGGCTGCTGGATTTCAGCCAGCGGGGGCTCTTGGGTGCCGCCTGCCAGGAGGTGGTGCAGGTGAGTGATGTTGCCAGCTGAGCCAGGCCCCCACCCCCCACCCTGACTGGTGCCCTCGTGAGCTGCTCCCTCTCCCCCAGGTATACAAGGATGTCTCCGTCTGCCTGGCCCGGAAGCCCTACCTGTGCCACAGGCTGCCCGGCCCCTCGCACGGCCTTCGCTTCTGCCCCTTTGAGGATGTGCTGGGCGTGGGGCACGAGCAGGGCTTTGCCAGCCTCCTGGTCCCAGGTAAGGGGTGGCAGGGGCCATCTGGGGTGTGCGTGAGTGGAGACGGGCCACCCTGCTTTGGGAGAAGACTTCCCTCAGCCCGGTTGCCTTGCAGGTGCCGGGGAGCCAAACTTTGACGCCCTGGAGAACAACCCCTTCCGCAGCCGGAGGCAGAGGCAGGAGTGGGAGGTTAAAGCTTTCCTGGAGAAGGTGAGCCCTCGGCCCCCACTTCCCCCATCATCCAGCCCCCTCCTGCAGAGCTGGGCTCCTCTTCCCGGACATCGAGCTGCCTCCATGGATCAAAGAGGGGGCTCTGAGGGAGAGCCCCTGTTTTTCCTCACAGCACATTCTTCTCCCCAGATCCCATCGGAACTGATCACCCTGGACCCCACAGAGCTGGGCCGGGTGGACCCCATTTCCTTGGAGCAGCAGCGCCAGGAGCGGGCAGAGAGGCTGGTACGTATGGGCACCGATGGGAGGAGGAGGAGGAGGCTGCGAGGGATCCGAGGACGCTGACTCCATGCCCCCTGCTCCTCCTCACAGGGCTATGACCCGGAGGCCAAGGAACCCTTCTCCCCTCGGAGGAAGCTGAAGGGCCGGGACTCGGCAGGCAGCAGGCTGAAGCAGAGGAAGAAAGTGGCCGCCGAGGAACAGCGGGTGAGTCTCCGGAGGTTCCCTCCTCCTGGATCCCAGCCTCCCCCCACCCACTGAGTCACAATAGGGTTTATTTATTATTTATTTATTTATTTTAATTTTTCTACCGCCCTTCTCCCAGAGGACTCAGGGCGGTGTACAGCCAACAATAAAACACACCCATATACAAAATTTAAAAAAAATGCTTACTTTTAGTACACCATCAGAGCATTTGATTCAGGAACAGCCATCGGCACATTAATCTGGTTGGGTCCTGGCTCTTGTGGGGGAGTCTGCCAGTTCCTGTTTAGGCCCACCTACCCCTCTTCCTCCCGGCAGGCTCTGGTCCGGAAGAGCTTGGCTGCCAAGGCAGAGACTCGGCCAGCGACCTCCAAGGCCAAGCTCTCTGCAGCCCAGGGGTCAGCGCTGGATCGCTTCCAGAAATAGCAGACAAAGAAGGCTGACATCCCCGCCGTGTGCAGGAAAATGGCTCTGGATAGCTCCCTTTACGGGGCACCGGCCCTGCGCTGGACTGCTGGTCCCATGGACCTTCCCTGAAACTCCTCTGGGGTTTATTTCAACCTTTGAATCTCTGCATAAATACACACTTGTGATTTGTAGATTGTGGCATCTTTCTGGCCTGCCGTAGGTGGGGGCTGCCCCCCGCTTCCCACTCAACAGTTGGCAAAGAAGGGGGACTCTCAAGGGGGCACAAAGCATCCTTGGGATGAGGGGGCCAAAGAAGCACCCCAAAAATAAACATTCCCAGGCACTGGACACTCAGGGGCTTTCCTGCCACAGAGAACCTCCCTTCCGCAAGGGCTGCAGCCGCCCTGCCCCCATCCCAGGCGCACCTGGCCAGGCTGCTCCTGGGCCCCGCAGAGCCCTGAACTCCCCACTAAGAGACCAAAGTTCCTGCCTTCACAATCGCCCGGTATTGCAGATTCTCCCATCCACCAGTGACCAGCCCCACATCCTGTCCAAGCCCCTTCAAACTCCTCCGGCGCCGTTCTGTGGGGCGGCTTCTCCCTGCTTGCCTGAAAAGTCCACTCTGAGTCAGTTGCCAGAGAGGGGATGGCCACCCGCTCAGCCTTGAGTGTGCAGCCCAAAAGACTGACCGGGAGGGTGCAGTGGCCACGCGATGCCCTTTTGGCCTTCCTCTGCTGGAAGGCCGCGGGGCTCCGAAGTCCGGAGAGGGGAGTCGGTCTACTGGGTGAACTTCCCAGCCGCTCTCCTGCTAGTCCAAGGCTGGCTGGCCACGGCTTAAGGGCCCTCCTGCTCCTCATCCTCCACGGCTGCCAGCCAGGTCAGGGCCTTGCAGCGGGCCAGGCCCAGTAGGCGCTGCCAGGCGGAGCACGGCCGCTCGGCCTTGGCCCACATGGCCAGCATCTGCCCAGGCGCCACGCCGTGTACACTGAAGAGCACCTCCCGGTAGCAGCAGGCGTCGCGCGCGTGGTGGGTGCTGTCAATCATGCGGGCCAGGTGGCGCGGGGTGATGCCGGCAAGGCGGGCGCAAAGCCCCACGAAGACGTCCTCCACGGGCACCAGCGGCAGGTGGCGGGCGGCGGCCAGCACGGCGGTGGCGGCCTGGCTGGAGAGCACGTAGGCGGGGCCGGTGCAGTAAGGTGGGAAGGTGGGCGGTGAGTAGAGCGACACAGGCACGTAATGGCGGCTGCGGGGGTTGCGGCTGGGCGGCACGTGCCAGTGGACGTGGCCCAGGTAGACGGCGCCTGGCCCGTCCAGCGCCTGCAGGTGGCCGGCCAGGGCCGGCAGGTTGAGGAAGACGTCGTCGTCGGCCTTGAGGAGGAAGCGGGCGGCGGGGCAGCGGGCGGCGGCCCAGTCCAGCAGCGCCAGAGTCTTCAGCGTCAGGTTGGCGTAGGTGTCGGCGAAGCGTCCCTGCAGCAGGTCCCCGTGCTCGGCCGCTTCGCGCTCCAGCGCCGTCTGCAGCGCCGCCTCCCCGGGCAGCCCCAGCACGAAGATGGTGCGCACCGCCAGGCCGCCCGCCGCCCGCGCCGCGCCCCAGCTCTGCCGCACCGCCGCCCGCTGCGCCACATGCCCGGGAGCGCTGGCTACCAGCACCAGCAGCCCCGGGGCGTCGGCGGGCGGGGCGCAGGCCGGTGGGGACAGCGGGAAGAAGGCGGGCGGCGGCGGGAGAGCAGCTGCCCCGTGGGGCTTCCCCGCGTCCCCGGCCCGCAGCAGGAGCTCCTCGTGGCCGCCGCCCGCCAGGAAGATGAGTGCCGACAGGGCGGCCAGGCAGCCCAGCAGCCCCCACAGCAGGCGGGCCGAGTGGCGCGGCCAGCGCTTCGGGAAGGGCGCCGCGACATTCATGGTGGGCCTGCAGGAGAGAGAAAGAGCGTCAGCCCCGCCGGAAGACAAAGGACGGAGCGGCCTCCCCGGCATCCTCCCAGCCTTTCCCGGCGAGACCGGCCGGGGTAGCGGGGTAGCGGCGCCGCCTCCCTCCCTCCGTCCCTCTGTCCCTCCGCCAAAAGCGGGGAGGCGGCGGGGGCACCGGCCCAACCGACCTTTGCAGGAGATGAGGTGGCGCTCGCTAATTCATGTCCGGCGCTGCGGAGCTGCTGGTGAGGTCGCCGGCCTCGCTCTCGCCTCTGCACGCCCGTGGCAGGTGCCGGCGCTGGCCCCTCCCCCGGCCGAGAGAGCTGGCCGGACCCGCCGACCCCTCCCGCGGAGGAATTAAAGGCCCCGGCCTTGTTTTGGTCCCAGCAGCCACTTCCTTCCCCTGGGCGGACGGTCCCCAGGCTCCTCAGCTGAGGGGCGGAGGGCGGTTTGGGGGGGCCCAAGGTCTTGCAAGAGGGGAGAGGGGAATTTCTCTGCTGGGAGCCTCTGAGGCTCTTGAGAAAGACTCCTGGGGCTGATCCAGGGTAAAGGAAGTCTGGAGATCAGGTCAGGCCCAGGAGCCAGAACCAGGGACCTCTGTCCCCCTTCCCTCCTCCCTTCCACCCAGACCAGACTTTGCCTAGACTTTGGCTAGCCCAAGTGTGGCCTTCCCACCCAGCTCAGCCCCCTCAGGTGAAATTCAGCCCCCTGTTATGCCAGCTGCTCAGAGCCAATTCCCCCAGCAGCACCATTAAGCTCTCTCCCGCCGTTTGCTCTTACCCTTCAGCTTGGAGATTGTGCCAGCCTGCCCTGGAGCCTGGCTCTCGGGCTTCCTCTTGGCACCAGCGGACTTTGTGGCTGGCAGTCGGGCACATCCCAGGGACCTCTTGGAGAGCAGACCTGGGTTGGTGCACTCCGTTGTTCCCAAGCATCTGGTAACCTGGGGCACTTGCTGGACCCGTTCTGGCTGGGAACGGGTCCAGCAAGATGCCAGCAGTAGCTCTGCAGGCCAGCCTGACGGCTGCTCAGGTCCTCTGGAGATCATGGCTGGTCAACCATTCGCCTTCCTGGCTCCTGTCGGGGCCCTGGGCATACCGGAAGCAGGGGCATCTTTGATTCCTTCTGGGTAACCACCCTCCTCAAGTTGCAGCAGGGGCTTGTGGGTAGTTCTCCTTGAGGGGGGCTGCCTGTTCCAGCAGAGAGGCCTTTAAAACGGCCTCCTATGGCTGCCTCTGCCTCTCCTTCTAAAGTGCCCCCCTTCCTGTGCCAAGCCCTGTTGCTGGCTGCAGCAGAGGCCGCCTGCTCTCTCCCCCCCGCCCCCAGGGCTGGGGGCATTTAGGAGAGATCCAGCTTGGCCTGGTCCCTCCCCAAAAGGAAGCAAGGTCATGTTTCATCAGTAACTGAGTTGAAACATGCTTGCGATAAAGACTCATGGACCCAAAGGACATCTACATGCTGTGGGAAAGGACGCCAAAGACCTCAGCACCTCCCACCACCAGCAGTCGGCACCCAGGTGAGCGGAACTGTAACTCCCAAGATGAACATCAGGCCAACAGTCAAGAAGGAAAGAGCAGCCCAATCAAGGAACTGACAAACAAGCTCACCGAACAGCCCAACCCAAGAACCTCATGAAACTCTGGAAGAAAGAAACCCAAAAGCCACCCAGCTGAGAAAGCCCCCCTCCTTTCAACCCTGAGCTACAAGTGTTTCCCTTTAGCCCTCCCAGAGAGTGGCCTCTCTCCACTGAAAGATTGGTTCCCAGGAAAGGGAGTCCCTCGGGATAAAATATGCTGGGGGGAGTTTCAGCCTCCGGTCTGCTTGGAACAGGAAGCCCTGCCTTGTGGCCAACGGAGCTGCTGAGATGTTAGGGAAGTGGAGGCTGGCAGGGAAGTTTCTCCCTGGCCACCAGATGCCCAGAGCGTGCCCAGTCGCCATTGGAAGTGTGGGTAGGAAGAGGAGGAGGGGGCAGGTATTCCTGACATGGGCTGGAGGGAAGCCAGGAGTCCCCCTTTCCCCCCTCCCACCCAGCTGGGGGTCTCTCAGGGCACAGAAATACCTTTGGGGTTTCCGCAGGAGAGGACGGGATCCGTGTTTCCTGGCACCTTTGCTACCCAAAATCTACCCACACAGGTAACACCCAGGGAGGCAGGGAGGGCGGAGCCTGGCTCTGTCGAGGGAGGGGCAGAGAGGAAAAGGGCCCCTTGTCCACATTTGGCAACCATCAGCCCTTTTGCTTCTCTCTCAGTGGACCCAGGCTGACCGGCTGGACTTTGGTCAGGGAAGGTTCTGACAGCTTAAGGATAGAAAATAGGGGAATCCTTCAAATGGGGAAAGCCCCCTTTAAGTCCCCCAGAGAGCAGCAGCAGCAGGAGCAAAGGCTGCTAATTTCCTAATTTCTCTAGGAAAGGAATCCCCCTTCATAAGAAAAGGGCTCAACACAGCAAGGCAGCCAGGAAGTGATCAACGGATACAGAAGGAAGGAAGGCGCCAAATGTGAGAACGCATCAAATTTCTCACCGGACTCTCTGTGCTTTTTGCGGCTGTCTTTTAAAAGTGACAAACTGCAGATGTGCAACAGGATGTCAGGATTAAGAAAGTTTCACAAAGTAATGCCAAATGGAACCTTGTACAGAGAAGGACAAATGCAAATAACCAGGTGGAAACACGGATTCGCATGAATGGATGGTAAATAGCAAAGGAAACTTTTTGTGTAAATACCTGAGGCATCTTCTATTCTGGGCCCTTCATTTGGGCCTCAGTCCCAAGTGTGAACTTTCCCTTTCTGCAGAAATAAACAGCGGAAAGCTTCACTTCCTGCTTCTCGCCAGACTTCTTGGCTGCCCTTTCTGGGAAACCCCAGCCCAGCTCAGGCGTCCCTCCCCTCCCTCCCTCCCTCCCACGCCTTTTGCAGAAGTTCCGGTGTGTCAGCCATTTCTCTCCCCCCACCCCCCAAGGAAACACTCTGACACCTCACTGGTGCCTGGGTTGTGGGGGAGGGGGTGAAGGCCAGCCTTGGGCAGGCAGGGGGGCCTTCCAGATGCCAGCACAGGGCAGTCCTGCCTGGAGGAGGCCCTCGGAGCCCCCCACCTTCCGGACCCTGCTGAGGCCTCTTTGGGGGAGGGATCTCTGGATCCAGACTCCGCAAACAGCCCTCAGTGGCTGCAGGACTTGTGGCCGGCCAGCCTCTCTTGTCCAGCAGAAAAAGCACCGGAGGTGGCAATGGATGCTTGGCGGTTTGAGGCACTAAAATGATACAGCAGTTAAAACGACCCCAGCATAAAATGCATCTAATGCACACAGAAACCCCGGAGACCCCAAAGGCTGATGATGGGGCTAGTATGGGGGAGGCCCCTCTGGATGTCCAGAGCCGCCCTGGGGAAAGAGCCCCTCCCCCAGCCTTAGCTCCTCCCACTCACCTGGAAGTGAGTGCTCCCCACAGCTGCTCCCCCCCAGGGGCTTTGGGGGTGGGGGGTGGGGGGAAGTGGAAAGGCAGCCCTGAAGGACTGACCAGTTAAAACCAGTGCTTGGCTGGCATCTGGGCAGCTGAGGGCACACCCGGGTCTTGTCCATCCATAGGTCCTGTTTTGGGTTCAAAATGGAACCAATCTGAATTGATTTACTTATTTTTATCCTGCATTTTTTAAATGAATAACTGAAGGCAGTGAACATACCCACAGTAATATTCCTTTCTCTTCTTATTTTCCCACAACAACCCTGTGAGGTTGCTTGGGCTGAGAGAGAGTCTGTCCCAAAGTCCTCGAGTCAGTTTTCATGCCGAAGGCAGACTTTGGGACATAACCTGGCAAAGACAATTATTGCAAAAGGGGGAAAAGTTTATTCTTCCGGATGCTAACAAATGGAGTCAAGATGTCAACATGTCTGAAATCTCTTTATTGCCTAAAATGAAAAAAAAATGTTTTTTTAGTATGTTTTACATGGTTTAATGATTGTAAGAATGGAAATTTCACATTGATACTAATCAATATACACGGTCAAAAACCATGACGGGGTTGGCATTTTGTTCCCACTAATAAATATTAAAAGTCACAGAGAGTCTTCAGCTGCAAAAAGGTGAGATTTCTCCCCCATTTTGGCTATTGCTGCTACAAAGTGAGGGGTTATAGGCCTGGGGGAGGGGGGGGGCTTTGCAACCTCTCCTGTGGGAGCCTTGGGCATCTCCCAGCTGGATACTTTGCTTGCAGATGCTTTATTACCAAATTAGGTGAGATCCTCCGTGCTCCAGGAGCCCCCCAGTTCAACCCTCGGCTGCAAATAACAGCATTATGGGCCCCAGGCAAAGCGTTGTACAGGGGCCCCTAGGACAGGCGCGCACAGGAATAAAAAGGTCAACAGCCAATAAAATTAAAGACAGTTGCGTAATAGATGCATCATTTATATGATACGAAGTGCGTTGAAGGGTTCACATCCCCAGGCTGGAAGGGGGCCCCCATGCTCGTGGGGCCCACCGGCAAGGGCCCATCCCTGTTCATGGGAACCTCGGCGGCCTCCTTCCTTACCAGGCGGCCCAAATTCAAAGGGGGAAACTAGAGCCGCGGCGTCGATGTGTTGGGGAGGGAGGGGAGGGTCCGCCCAGCTGATCCGGGAGGGGGAGGCCAGGAATCAGCTGGGACCTTCCGGGGCAGCGGATGAGGCGGGCGAGGTTGCCGGCTCTCCCCGCCAGCAGCCGGAGGCCCCTTGGCAGCGAAGGGGTCGCCGGGGACCCGCCCCATCGGAAGGCGGTCGCTGGGGAGGGGCTGCGGTAGAAGGCGCCCCCTGCTGGCCCTGGACAACGCGTCCCATCAGCCTCGGCCTCAGCCGGCGGGATACCCACCAGCCGGAAGGCCGCTGGCTGCTCACGCCCTCGCTTAGCCCCTTCGGGGGGGAGGGAAGCCCCCTCCACGAGCGCTTCCCCAGGGGTCCCTTGGACGGAGCCTGGAGAGGAGCCGGCCCCACAGGCAGAGCGGCTCCCCCTCCGGGCCAGGGCAGCCTGGCGAAGAGCGTGGGGCCATCCCTCGGAGGCTCTCCATCCCTTTGGGGCAAGTGCGGCTCCCTCAAAGACTCCTAGGGTCCCCGGAGGCCATCCAGTCCAACCCTCGCCCCCCCCCCCCCCCAGATCAAGGGCTGCCCAAGCCCCGGGCCTCAGACGGGATCTTTCTGGCAAGACGGGGACCAACGTGGCAGAAGAGAAACCGGGACCCTCGACCCCCCCCCTCCCCCACGGTTGATCTTTCTCTGGTCCTCGGTGGAGCCAGCAGGCCAGGAAAGAGGGAGGGGGCCAGGGAGGCCCGCTGAGTCGCCTATGGTGGAAGGAATGGTGCCCCGCGGTTGTGGAGGAGAGCCCCTCCCGCTCCCGAAATAGGGAGGCCCCATGATCCCTTCAATCCTCCGCCCGCGCTCGGCCCCTCTTTCCCATCAAGGCAGCAACGCAGCAGTCCTGCAGGCGAGGGGCGGGAGTCCTGGGCAGAGGAGCTGTGGGGGCCCAGATATTGGGGGCGGGGGGCGCTAGTTCGGGTCTTTTGCACCATCCGAATGAGGTGCAGGGGTTCCCTTGCTCATTTGGGGCGCCCTCCAGAGTGAAGGTGGGACCGGACTTGCCACTTTTTTACACCAGGGTGGGAGCCGTTCTCCGCAGAGCAGCGCTGGGGCTGAGCCCTCTTGGGTGCGGGTGCAGGTGCAGAGGGGCAACCCTCCCCATTTCGCTCCAGTTGGGGGGGGGTAGATATGGCTCCCGTGTCCCCTGTAGATAAAGAGGCGGGGGTCCCCTGCCGCTCACTCGGCCCGGCCCTGCGGGAGCCCATCCGACCCCCCGAGTTCTTACTCCCAGCTGCCACAGGAACAGCCGCTAAGCCCCCCCCCTTGCAGGAGCAGCCCACCCCCCAGGGGGCTCCCGAGGCCTCGGCCTTTTCAAGGGGGGGGGGGGAGAAGCAGGAAGAGCGTCCCGAGGCAGCCTCTCCGCCTCTCACCCGTGTCCAGCGAAGGCGAGGCCGGCGGCGGCCGCTGTCGAGTGCTGGAATCCCGGCCAGTAAAAGCAAGCAAAAAACATTGCATAAAATACCCTAGAACTACAGCAAGGAGTGCTAAGGTAGTAATTATGCCAAGGAGTAAATATTTCTTTGACAAATTCCCTCTCCCTGGTTAAGGAAGGAACTATGCCAGTTAACACAGGTTATTGTGTAATAAAGCCTCCATGAAACATGGAAAGTACATACATACACATACATACACATTTTTGCAATACTGTCTTTCAGACATTAAACAGCTTATGGCTCTTGTGGTGTCATTAAGACTTGAAAAGTTACTAATGCAACCAAATGATGAATGCCTTTATTTTTCATAGTTTTCTCTGTGTGGCAGGAGCCCTGCGTCTTCTGAAGTTATGTTAGCAGTGCGTTGGGTGGGAAATAAATGTAATAAATAATAATGCAATAATTGGGAAGGACGATAGGTGGATAAAAATGCCAAATCCAGCCTGAACATCTGATTGGGTGTGTGACGAACCATCATGTCTAAATGACCATTTCATTTCTTGCTGTGAGAACAGGTGAATTCCTCCTGACCAGAGTCAAGGAATAGTACAAACCCCTTGCAAGGACTTTGGTAGGTTTTTGAATGCCGAAAGTCCACTATAATCCATCAGGAAATCTTAACAGATAGTTAAGAGAATAAGAGAGTTGGAAGCAGGAGACCCTCCACCATTCCAGACAAGGCTGCCCAGCCTCTTCTTAAAAGCCTCCAGTGACGGAGACCCCACAACTTCTCCTTATTTCTAGCCTGGATAGCTCCTGGATTAGTTTCCACCCATTGCTTCTCGTCCTGCCTTCAGGTGCTTTGTAAATTGGCCTCCTGTTCTTTGTGGCAGCCCCTGAGATATCAGAACGCTGCTCTGATCTCACCCCTCGTCCTTCTTTTCATCCAACCGGACCTACCCAGTTCCAGCAACCATTGCTTATAGGTTTTAGCCTCCAGTCCCCCAATCATCTTCACGGCTCTTCTCTGCACTCTTTCTAGAGTCTCCACATCTTTTTTACATCGTGGCCACCAAAACTGGATGCAGGATTCCAAGGGTGGCCTTCCCAAGGGCTGCTAATGCTTAGGATAACTTTATCGTCACTTTGAATGTAAATTAATTGGCATACATTAAAATGAAATTTTGTTGCAAACAGCTCTCAAAGGGTCACCACCTACATAAACATGACAAAATAAATAAATATAAAATTATGCATATACCCACATATATTATTTATACTTCAGTGATCTTGATTGTATCCCTCTGATAACGCAACCGAGGATTGCACGGGCTTTTGGGCTGCTGCAGCACCACACTGCTGGCTCATGTTTAAGGGATTGTGCCCTGGGACCCCCCAAGACCCCCTCTCCCCTCATGGTTCAGGCAGCAGAAGTGCTCTTCTCCTAGGCTAGTTACCTTGGGCAGCTTCACATTTTAACGCCCTGCTTCCTCATTGGCTGGATTAGTAGAAGCAGGGCAGTATCTGGGCCGTTGATGCCCTTTGCAAACTCTAGTCTAGACTGAGCTCCTGGAGCGCGAAATCAAAGGCCGTCCTGTCATCCCCCCCTCAGCTGGTGCTTAGGGCAAAGAGGAGAGCGTTTCCCTCCATGGAGCCCAGCCCTAGCCCAACCATTTTATTTTACAGCCCAGCATTTTCAAAGAAAGAATTCAGTTTGGGTTGATGAAGAATCTCCCGGCCTGCCCCGCCCCCATTGGCAGCAAAAAAAGATTGCAAAAGGAAGGAACCACAGGTGCAACAGAGCCCAATACAGAATAAAGACGAAGAGAGGTGGAAGGGACCCTGGAGGTCCTCCAGTCCAACCTCTGCCTCAAGCAGGAAACCCTAAACCATTTCAGACAAGCTCGGAATCTTAATCTCTTCTTAAAAACTTCCAGTGTTGGAGCATTCACAACTTCTGGAGAATTTATGGTTACTAGAAAGTAATAAGACTGCAAAAAAAATTTCCAAAACTTTCAGTTGACAACAATTAAAGGTTGTATGATAAAAAGGTAGATAGAACATTTAAGAGCCATATGTTGAGGAATGTTTTATTGCGTGTTTGGAAGAAATATCAATATAAGCTAAATGACAAGATACCTATATTGACAGCACTTAGACACGCGATAGAGAATATAAGTATAGAAAGTAGGCAGGATGTCATCACCTATAAAGAAATTCTTAATATAGAACAAGGTATATTAAAATTAAAACCTTTGAATATGTTGAAAGAGGAAAAGATAACTCAAACTTGGTTTCAATATGTGCAATTACAAGCCAGATGGAGAAAAGATCAGAAAATTGATATTATACAAAGTGATGAAAATCGCATAAAACAAATTAGGGACCAAAGTCAAATGCATATTAAAAGGTTGTATAATTTATTGGTAGAAATGGACTCAGAAACAGAACTAGTTAAAGATTGCATGATAAAATGGGCCCAAAATTTTGAACAACCAATAATGATGGAAACATGGGAGAATATATGGGTAAGGAATGTAAAATTTACACAAGCGCAAAATTTAAGAGAAAATTTTTATAAAATGTTTTATAGATGGCACTTAGATCCAAAAAAATTATCTTGTATGTACTCAAATGTACAACCTAAATGTTGGAGATGTGATTGTGAGGACGCCACTTATTTTCATATATGGTGGACGTGCAAAAAGGTTAAAGCATTTTGGATTAAAATTTGGTGGGTTTTACAAAATATTTTTTAAAAGAGGATAAAATTTACACCACAGTTATTTTTGTTGGGTATAGTTACGGACTGTACGGTTATAGAGACTAACTTGATTTAATTTAATATTTAATTTAATAACCGCAGCAAGATTATTGGTGGAAGAAACAAGATTTACCTACTATTCAAGAATGGACATTAAAAATAATAGACTAAGCTGAGATGGTGAAAATTTCGGCGTATCTGAAGGATTATTCAAATGAAAAATATGTGACAGAATGGAGAAGATGGATAGACTCTACTCAAAGGAAATATCGGACAACAATTAAAGGTTCCCCAATGTGGTCAATTTTGTTTACCATAATTATCCAAAAATTAGGGGAAAAATTAGCTTGTTTCTTAGTTTTTCCTAGTGGAAAGCTTCCCGGCATCCCAAGCCTGCAAGAACTTTTCTTTGAATAAGAAAACGTGGATGTGATACAATTCGGACCGGGGACACCCTGCCTGCTTCTGTGGTGGTGTTGACTGCTGCCTGTTGTGCTATCCTCTTCATATTGTTTTTGTGGTTCCATTGTCTGCAGTTGAGTGGATTTTCTCACAAAGTGGGGACCCCACTAAGCTCCTACACTCCCCTTCAAAAGCCCAATCTGCCCCAGAGAGGAGGAAGGGGGCCCAGGAAGAACGGATGGAAACTGAACAAGGAGAGATTCAGCCTGGAAATAAGGAGGAACTTTCTGACAGGGAGATCCATCAACCGATGGAACAGAAGTGGTGGGAGCTTGGTCACTGGAGGCTTTCAAGACCGGACTGCCCTCTGTCAGAAATGGTGCAGGCAGGGTCTCCTCACCAGTTTCAGGTTCTTCTCTAGCGGGCAAAGGATCTGCAGGGGGAAGCACCTGCAAAGGATTGTGGGCCCCAAGTTCCCACTCTTCTCCCCCTGTAACTCCCCGCCCCCACGGAAGATGCAAGTCTGGCGCTAGGCCATCCTCATCCTTTCAGGAGTGGGGGGGAAGCAGTGTGGGAGATCAAGGGTGGGGGGTTTTCTCTGGGTGACTTGTCACTCACAGGACCCCAAGGTCCATTTGGTGTGGAGGCTTCTGCTCACTTTGCACTCCGACTGTCCCCAGCAAAAGGAGCCCCACTTTGCCCCCCCCTCCCTGTGTCCAGGACATTGTCCACTTTCCTGTGCTCAGGATGACCCCTCTCCTTTGGCCACTCCCTGCTGGGCGGGCAGGGCTACTTCGTCCCACAAGGACATCGATTGCATGCCAGACTTGAACACTTGAAAACCCTTCGTGCCAAATAACCCTCTACAAGTGGCAAATTTACGGGTTCCGTTAACTCTTTCCCGGCTGGGTTTGTATCTTGTCCTGAGCCCCTGCTGCCTCCGGCACACCCCTTCCCCACCTCATTCCCTCCCTCAGCTTCTCTCCCAAGGGCTGACCATCAGGGCCTGCGCCCTTCCTGCCTCCTTGGTCGCCTGACTCCTGCGAAGGTCCTGGGCCAACTCACCTACGGCCGAAGGTGGCTCATCCGAGCCCCAAAGGGCATCGCTCCGTTATCCTGGACAAGCCCTCAGATCGGTTGCCTCCAACTCAGGCACCCCGAGTCTGGCGTGGAGCTGATAAGAACCCGCGGAGGGGTCCCTGGGGGTCCCTGAGTTTAGTGGTTTTCTTGCAAAGGTTTCATGAGCTGAACTAGGCAACATTGTGGTGTTTGTTCTCAAGCGAGAGGAAACCCCCACTCCCTACTAGCAGTGATGATGGTACCTGTTTGGGTCGTGAAACGTTTGCAAGAAAAGAAGTAAGCTCAGGGACCAGCAAGGTCAACCCTGAGCTACAAAAGATTCTCCTTAATTGATCCCTGGATTTGAGAGAGAGATTTTGTCCTTGGCAGAGGGGCTCCTTTGCCCACCCGAAAATATGAACCTCCCCCCAAGTAATTCAGGCAAAGCAAACGACATTTATTAATGGGGGAGGGCAAGTCCTTTCGTGGGACACACAAACACAGGGCACACCCTCGATAGAGGAGGCGAGCGATCAAGCAAAGGCATGGATTAGATGTGAGATGTGAACCATAGAAATCGTTGACTAGATAATATTCCACAAGGAGCGTGATTTATGGGTTGCGTTGCTCCTTCCCAGCTGGGTTGGTGTCTAACTTTAAACTTCCAAGTGTATTCAAGGACTCCCAGGATATAGTCTCTGTTGTGTAGCAGCCAAAAAAGCAAACTGTGGCATGCACAGCCCTCGGGAAAGCCCTGGGAAGGGAGAAGCTCTTGGCTGGAGGAAGTTGGCGCCCTGACAGAGAAGACACCCCCACCTCTCCCCTTCAAACTGTCTGTTTTTGGTTGGTTTTAATGTTTGTAATTCTAATTCATTTTATATTTATAGTTGTGAAAGATTTGCATGTTTTATCTTGCTCAGAGTCTCCTTCAACGGTGGGGTGGATGGCAAATACATTTGATAAATCAAATACCGCCGAAACAGCCTTGGCTAAGAAGAGGGAAACATGAGAAAAGAGGCTGGGCCAACTTCCCCTGTGGAAAACGCAAACAACTTTGGAGCCTCCAATTCCAGCCCCCCCTCCCTCCCCCCCTTCCCCCGAAGGCAGCTGTGGGAGTCTCTCTGGGGAGTTGCCAGCAGAGGCTGTAATCAGGCTGACCCAAGCCAAGGCTTGATCACTGCACAACCTGGATGCTCCAGACAAGGAGCCGACCTTGGACCGAAGGGAAGAGCTCCCCCCCTCCAAGACAGCTGCCCACCCCCCTGGCCCAACCTCCTTCAGCCAAGGGCAAGGTTGGTCCTGACCTCCCCCCCCATGGCCCACCCCTTCTTGCCGGCCTTCCAGGGAAGACCGAATGGAAGCCCAGATCCGAAGCCCTTTTGCTTCCCAGGATGTGGGACATCAGCCCCATTTTGCAGGGAGAGCTTCCAGAACCAGCTTACCCAGCCAGGACCCCCTCTGGCATTGTGTGTGTGGGGGGGGGGGGGTGGAGGCTGAGACCCAGGACTGCCTGTCCGCCCGCCCCCCCCACCCCTGCACCAGGCGGGTGCATTTTCCAAAATCCCCCACTGGCTACAGGGCTGCATCTCCTCCTCTCCGCACATGGTGGGCCTCCCCTCCAGGCTCTGCCCAGGTGCTCCTCCTGGATCCTCCTTGTCTCTAAGGGGAGGGGGGTTTCCTTCTTACTTCCCCCACCCCAGCATCCCCCAAACAGCTCCCTCTGAAGGTGGATTTTGAACAGATGAACTCATTTTCAAGGTTGTGATTCTTTTGTCCTGGTCTCACAGTGGTAAAGGACAGAGTCTGGGGAAGAGGGGTGGGGGCTTGTCTGGGGAAGGGGGGTGGTGGAGGTGGATCATGCCTTCTGGCCCTCAACATCACCCCCACCCTATAAGTCACTGCCTGCTTGGTGGTCTTCCTGGCGAGGTCCAAATGGGCACATGGGAGGGAGGCCTGGGTGGGCTTTGGGGTGGGGGGAGTTCATTAACATGTCCGCTCTGAGAGCCCATCCTTGCAATGCCAGAGGAGGAAAGTCCTGGTAGCTCTTGCTCTCCGGAAAGCCGAAAGGCCTTTCAGAGGCTCTGCTGGCAAATAGCCAGGGCTGAAACGCTGGAGTTGGGCACGTGGGAGCAGGTGAGCTTGTTTGCCTGATGCCAGCCTCCCCGAGGGCACAGCGACACCTGCCCCCGAGTTGCTCGGCTCCATTGCCGAGTTCACCATTGTATCTGCCTTGGTAGCACCTTGCCATATAAAGTCAGGCAGGGCTGAAGCATTTGTGGCTAGCACGAACTCAGCCTCTCTGGACCTCCGGGGACGGTTATGGCCAAGAGCGGAGATGGTGGTGGGGAAACTCCCTGGATTAGGAGAGGATGGGAGAGCTCCCGCATCTGCTCCGGGCGGCTGTTCCTGCAAGGAGACTGTGGGACGCTGGTTGGAGCCCCAGGAGACGATCCCACCAGCCACTCACCTCAGAGACTTTTAAAGGACACCAAGTTACAAACACCTCACTTTCTAGTCACACTTAGAAACTGCTCATCAGCTACTTCTAAAGCTTTGAAAGACCTTCAAAATGACAAAATTAACACCTGCTGAATCTCCCTTCGATCCGGCTCCACAAACGGAGATGGAGCCAGTCAAGTGTCCGATTTGATTGTGTTGTTGCTGCCATGTGTGCTTAGGACGGGGTTATGGGTTTCTTTCTGGTGTTTTAAATGTTCTGTAGAATAACACGAAGATATTATCACTTTTATAGAATAGATTAGAATTAGAATTAGAATTCTTTATTGGCCAAGTGTGATTGGACACACAAGGAATTTGGTGCATATGCTCTCAGTGTATGTAAAGGATACAAGCAACGAAGTTATTGATTATGAAGGTCCTTTCACCGCCTCTCTCTCTCATCTCAACTGCCAGCCACAGAGGAAGGCCGGGATTCCCCACCTTGGCAGCACCTGGGGGATGCAGGGACCTCCAGCACCAACGGTCCCCAGGTAGCTATGCTGGCTGAGGAATTCTGGGAGTTGAAGTCCTCGCATCTCCCGGGTGCCAAGGCTGAGCAAGGCTGCAGCGCCTAGCAGGAGGCGGCATCCAGGGATTCGCCCGAACAAGGGGACCCTTCAAAAGGGGGCTCAGAGGGGCCAGGAGGCATTGCTGCATCTCAGCCCCACCACCTTTCGGTCAGCTGACCCCCCCCCCCCAGCCATGGGCAGCCCAGAAGCTCTTGCCTTCCCCAGCCGGCCTGGACTGAGCCTGCAAAATTATAAGAAGGCCAGGCATGGTGGGTGGAGGGGAGACCACCAAGAGACCCCAGCAGACTCGAGGGGAGGGTTGGAAGGAGGCCCCAGAGGAGAATAGACAACACCTGGCCCTCTTGCCAGAGGTGGGGAGGCCCAGCAGCCTCTACAGCTCTTCTTAAATGAGTCACACGGCCGTTGAGTGAATCTGGCTTCTCCATGGACTTTGCCGGCCAGAGGGGGTCACAAAAGGGGATCGCGTGATTACAGGACGCTGCAACTGTCGTAAATGCGAGTCAGTTGCCAAGCGTCCTCGAATTTTGACCAGGTGACCCTGGGGATGCTGCCAACGGTTCGTTAAGCCTGCAAAATGGTCATGTCGCTTTTTCCAGTGCTGTGGTAACTTTGGTCACCACACGAACTGTTGTAAGTTGAGGACTATCCGTCCCAAATACTTTTCACAGGATATCCCTCACGCTGAAAGGCAGAGCCCCTGCTGGCCCACGTAGAAAAAAGGCCGGAGCGTCTCGCCAAGGAAGGGCCCCGTCTTGAAGCGGTGGAGGAAAGTCTCCGTCTCCGCATCCAGGAACTCCACCGTTTCTGCCTCGTAGCCCAGCCTCACCCGCAGCCTCCGCAGCGGCGATCGCAAGATCAGCTTCCGCGGAACATTGGAGAAAGCGACAATCCCCACCCCAGCACTCTTCCCCAGGGCCCAGATTCCCTCCTGGGGGCTCAGCGGGAAGCTCCCCTTCCTGCGGACGGACTCCTTGGCCACCCCGATGGCCCAGCATGGTCTATGATACATAGGGGTCTCGTCTGCCTCCACCACAGTCACTTCCCAGCTGTTCCATCCTGTGGTGAATCCTTCGCAACCCAGGACGCACAACTCCCGGTCGAATCTCTCTGGTCCATCCCTGCATTGCTGATATTTGCTGGCCCAGGTCACCGTGGATCCCTGGCACTGGAGCCGGGGGTGGGCGGTTGAGCTGTTCAGCGTGACGTAGACTGCAGGACAGAGAAGAGAAACTCTGAAGGCAGGCTGGGAACAGGGGAGGGCAAAGCAGTTCTTAGAGCAGGGCTCTCCCACCCCTGGGCCACAGCCCTCTACCGGGTCATGGAGGTGGTGGGGGCTGCGCACGCACGTCCCCCCTCGCACAAGCAGAAAGGTATTGTGCTACCCACCACGCACACACGACCATCTCCTTTCTACACCCCCCACTGGTCCACAAAGCCGAAAAGGTTGGGGAACCTTTGTTTCTCTTAGAGGATGCTTCGCCCGCTCAGGGAAGGGCGGAGTGGCTGCTGCACCTGCTTAGCGGGGGGGGGGGGGGGGGGGCAGCAGGATGCCAAAGGGAGCAAAGTGGGCCGTTCGGTCATCTCCGGAACTCGCTGCTGTGAGACGCAGTGCCCGACAAGCTTCAAAGGAGGTCCCTCTCGATTCCTCAATGTCTCACCCTCTGCAGCTGTGGGGCTGCCCCTGAAGGGTGTCGGGTGGGGGTCGTGGGTGGGTAGAACAGAGGCCGGGGGTCTGACCCAGGGAGGCCACAGCTCAGGTATTTATTGCCCAGGGCACCCGGAGATTACATAGCTAGTCCTCAATTTACAACCATTTATTTAGTGGTGGTTTGAAATCACAATGGCACTGAAAAAGTGACTTATGACCGTTTTTTCACACTTAGGACCAGTGAAGCATCCCCAGGGTCGCCTGGTCAAAATTTGAACATGTGGCAAGTAGCAGGGATTTATGACGGCTGCAGAGTCCCCCGGTCATGGGATCCCCTTTGGGGACTTCTGCGCCCTCTTTTGCCAATTCACTTAACAATCCTGTTGCTAATAACCACAGGGACTCACTTAACAACTGTGCCAAGAGACATCATAAAATGGGGCAAAATTAACAACTGCCTCCCTTAGCAATGGAAACGCTGGGCTCAGTTGTGGTCCTAATCTGAGGATTCCCCTCGTTTCTGCTCCTGCTTGCCCCTATGGTTGTGGGTGGGTTCAGGGCTGCTCCCCCTCCCAGAGAGAGAGCACCAGAGCCAGGCGATGTAAGCGAGCCAAACCTTCCCCAGGAGAGCCCTCTGCAGTTGCCCAAGGCCCACCCACCACGTTTGGCTGGCTGCTTTGGGGTCCCCCCCCTCTACAGGCAGTGCCTGCTGACCCTTCAGCTGCCTGTAAGGCTGAGGACGGGCCCTTGCCAGGCACGGGGTGCCCAACATCTGCCAAGGGTGCTGCAGCTGGAGCCCTTTTCTATGGAAAGCCACGCCCAGCCCTGGCCTTTCCCACTGTGTTGTTACCTTTAGACGATCCTGGAGTTTTGGGGACTTGTGGGACAGGTACTGGGGAAGAAAGGGGGACATGTTTTAAAATCCGGCTGGTCTTTCTGAAGAAGCCCCCTCCCCTCCTCTACCAGGCACAACTAAAAACGGAGCAATCCCCCCCCCGCCCCCCACCAGGCTCTCCTATGCCCAGGAAGGCCCTCCCAGCGCCCACAACCCTGCCTCTTTTCTGGAGCGGCCAAGTGGAGGCAGGGAAGGGCCGGCTCCATGTGGCTCCTGAGGGGCCCCCACCTCCCCGAGAGGCTGCCTTTGGGGCCCCCCAGACTTGGGGCTTCAAGCCACTCCTGGCAGGCTTCACTCCTGGCGATTTGGGGGAAACGTTGCTGTGAGGCCTGACAAGGGCAGGGGGTCTTTGCAAGCCCCTCCCCCACTGCCTCCTTTCCCTACCACTCCAGCCCCAGGGGGTTACCAGTGGCCAGAAGTCGATCCAGGTTCTCCTTGGTGAGAGTCGTCTGCAGAGAAGCTGAGATTCGGAGGAAAGGAAAAAACGAGGCCGGGATGAGAAAGAGCCGCCCGTGGGCGATGCCCATGAGAAGCCACCCTGTTGGCAGCAGTGTCTCAGTGCCTGCCAGATGCCCACTGACCTGCCCCCAAGGGCCATGGTTTGGGGGTGACTGGTGGGGGTGGAGGAGGCAGCCCCCCTTTACCCAGCCAGAGGTTGGATGGAGCTGGATTGGGTCTGGCTCCCCCAAGATCCCCAGTAGAAGAGGGGCCCAGAATCCCCCCCAGAACTCCTGAGGCTCCTCCTGAGGGGGCCCTGGACCCCCCACCCCCTCCTGAAAGGGCCCCTCACCTTTGGAATTGTCCACAACCTGCCTTACAGAAGCGTTTTTCTCCAAGAAGGTCCTATGTCTGCCTTGCAGCCTGGGAGAGACCCTCTCCACGCGACCCACCACATAACTCCGGCACCTGCGACACAAGGAGGGCGGCCTCACACAGCTACCCGGCTCTCTCCCCACAAGACGGGGGGAGGCTGGGTGAGGGTTGGGTTGGCCATGGGGATGTGTGAAACAAGCCGGCCCTTTCCAGCATCTTGGCAGGTGAATACAGGACTCAGATTTTGCAAACTTGAGTTTAGGATGTGGTTCAGGATATGAATCCTGGCTTATTTGTTATTCAACTGTTGATCGTTGCTTTGATCGTGACAGACTCTGCGCACTGAACCAGTGTAGAGTTCAGTAAAGAAGTGAGGAAAGACACAAACTCGATACAAACGTCAATGCTGTGGTGGCGCAGTGGGTAGAGTGCCGTACTGCAGCTCCTTCAGCTGACTGCTAGTTCAGCAGATCAGCGGATCAAATCTCACCGGCTCAAGGTTGACTCAGCCTTCCATCCTTCCGAGTTGGGGGCAATATGCTATTTAGGATACTGTCTTTGGCCCAGAGTCCTCGGAGAGTGAGCGGCATAGAAATAGGAGTAATAATAATAATAATAAAATGCAATTCTGATCCTACTATACCGAGGACTAAGGTCTCACTAACTTATCAACTGCAGGGATTCACTTAACCAGCATGGCAAGAAAAGCTGAAAAAAACTCAGTTAACAACTGTCTCGCTTAGTAACAGAAATTCTGGATTCAGCTGTGGTCGTAAGTCGAGGAGTGCCTGCTCTTGTTGCCTTCTGGGTGTCTCCCTGCTTAGGCTGCTCTTTGCTGTTGGGTCGTCTGCCTGCGCTGGTGGATCCTCAGCTGTGTTGTTCGCGAGGCCTGACCGACAACCAGACCTCAAGGCTCCCAGTTGAGAGCGACCGCCGTGTCTCTCAAGAGAGAGCAAACCCCCCTCCCCCCCCAGCACTGGGGATGCTACCTGGCAGCTATTGAACCGTCTGAGGGAACCAAGAGACCCACCAAGACGGGGGGGGGGGGAAGGGAGGGAGGGGGGGTAAGGCGCCTACCTGTCTACAGTGTCCTGGATGTCCTGAAAGAGGAGAAGAGCGAAGTGGGTCCCGGCCCTCGCAAGGAAAACCTCTGCTCCCCCCCTCCCCCCTGGGGGCCAGCCAGAGCCCCTCCCACCTGCAGGAATTCCCCGTCCGGCTGCTGGCACTTCCTCTCCGTCTGGGCCATCAGCTGCTGCAGGCGGGAGGCCTCCCCGGAGAGCTGGGACAGGGCGACCCCCCACTCGGCCTCCATCTTCTCCTCCTGCTCGGCCAGCCAGGCCAGCCACACCGGCTGCCTCTCCCGGAGCAGCTCCTGCAGGGACTCCAGCGCCAGGACCACCTTCTCCTTCTCAGAGGCAAACTGCTCCTGGGGGGAGGGGGGGCGGAGAAGGGGGGACTCAGAGGGAGGGGGGAGATTTCCCAGCTGCCTCCTGCCCCCTCCCCAAAAGACCCACCTGGCACTCCTGCCGGCTCTGCTCTTCTGCCTGCCTCTGCTCCAGCAGCTTCGGCTCCTCCTTCCTCAGGGATTCCAGGAGGCCATCCAGCAGGTCCTGCGTGCGGAAGAGAGGGAGCCGTTCCTGCATCCACAATGGCAGCGCTCCCACCCAGGGACCCCTGTGTCCCACTCAAGGAGAGGCCCTACTGGGGGGCCCAGGGGCAGGCAGGGGCCTACGAGACTGTCTGCCCCCCCATCTCCTCTCTCGCTGCCAAAAGAGCCTGGCCCTCCTCCGCCATTTTTTAACTGGTAGCCTTTGTGGGCCTCTCACTGCTGCCAGGATCCTCTTCCCATCTTTCTGGGGACTTCGGGTGACCCCTCTGCCTGCGCCCCCTCAAGAGCTGCTGGAGTGCCCCATGCAGTTGGGGCTGCCCAGCTCCCCCCTTTTGCAAAGCCTGACCCCAGGGTGCCCGCCCCCTACCTTGTACTCCTGGGCAGCCTCGGGCAGAGAGAGGAGGGGGTGGTCCTGGTGCCCCTCCAGGCAGCCGGGGCAGAGGAGGCTCTTCTCGTTGGAGCAGAAGGTCTGCAGGGGCTCCCCGTGTTCCTGGCACAGCTGGCGGCGGCTGCTCTCCTCCTGGGCCCCCCCAGACAGCCGCAGCCTCTTCAGATGGCAGACCATGTTGGCCAGGGGCCGGTTGGGGCAGGCGCTGTCACGCCCCACCTTGGCTCTGCACTGGGGGCAGGAAAACTCAGCGCCCAGCTGGGCCAGGCAGTCGCGGCAGAAGTTGTGCCCGCAGGACAGGCCCATCGGCTGCTCGAAGAAGTCCAGGCAGAGTGGACAGGTGGCCTCCTGGCCCAGCTGCCCCAAGGCTGTCTCCTCCCCTGGGGTCGCCATGGGGCTCCTTGGTTCCCTTTCCCCCTTTGCTGAGCCTGGAAGGGAAAGCTGCTCGTTGGCTCCTTCTCCCCAAGCAGCCTGGGGGCTCTTGGGGGGAGGCAGCATTTCTCAGCCCCTTTCCCTCCTGCAGGGAAGCTGCTCTGAAGCCCTCCTCCCATTAAAGCCCAGAGGCCAAACCCCCCTCCGCCCCCCAGACTTTCCTGCCCTGGGGGAAGTGGGGCAGAGAAGCAGCCAGAATTGGCCAAGCAAGGGGGCTCCTTGCAAACGGGGGAGGGGAGAGGTTGCTCAGCAGTTGGAAAATAACAAAGTTGGAAGGGACCCTGGAGGTCTTCTAGTCCAACCCCCTGCTTAGGCAGGAAACCCTACACCACTTCAGACAAAGGGTTATCCAACATCTTCTTAAAAACTTCCAGTGTTGGAGCATCCGCAACCTCTGGAGGAGAGTTGTTCCACTGATTACTGTTTTTTGGAATATAAGATGGTGGAAATAAGAGGAAAAAAATCTGCTTGAGGGGCTCCGTTTGCAAAAGAGCTTCTCTCTGGAAAGGGTGGGGGCAGGCGGGTGGGCGGGGCTACATTCGGTGTATAAGAGGCACCCTAATTTTCACTCTTTTAGGGTGGGAAAGTGCGTCTTATACTCCGAAAAATATGGTGATTGTTCTCACTGTCTCGTTTGGACCCATTGCTTCTTCTCCTGCCCTCAGGTGCCTTGGAGAATAGTGACTCCCTTTTCTTTGTGGCAACCCCTGAGATATTGTCCTTCTCTTCATTAAACTAGACATACCCAATTCCAGCCACCTTTCTTCCTATGTTTTAGCTTCCAGTCCCCCAATCATCTTCACGGCTCTTCTCTGCACTCTTTTCTAGAGTCTCCGCATCTTTTTTACATCGTGGAGACCAAAACTGGATGCAGCGTTGCAAGTGTGGCCTTCCCAAGGCCTTATAAAGCGGTATTAACACTTCAGGTGATCTTGATTCTCTCCCTCTGTTTAGGCAGCCCAGAACCGTGTTGGCTTTTTTGGCGGCAGCTGCTGCTGCTGCACACGGCTGGCTCATATTTGAATGGTTGCCCACGAGGACTCCGAGATCCCCCTCTCAGTTACTACTATTGAGCGAGGTTCCACCTATACTGCGCCACATATACTGTGCATTTTCTTTTCCTTCCCTGGCTTACTTGGGAGAGAGCAAGGTACGCCCCCCCCCCCGGGGTCTCTCTTTGGGCAGCCATCCCCTCTTGGGTTCCCTCAAGCTCAGTCCCGGACGGTCCTGACCTTGTGAGGAAGCCCCCATAGACCCCCCTTTGTGCTCCTGAGCCCCCCCTTCCCCCCTTCCCACCCGGGGGGCGACTTCAGGGGGGGTGAGAAATCGACTCACCTGCACAGCGCCCCCTCCCAAAAGGGCCGAAGGTCTCTCGGGCCAAGGGCGGGGAGCAGCCCCTCCCCACCGGAGCCTGGGCCGAGGGCGCGACTCTGCCCCGCGCTTGAAAGGCAGCTGAAGGGCCGCCTCTTTCGGGGAGCTCAGAGGAGAGGAGAGGAGAGGAGGCCGGAAAGCTCTCCCGCCGCGCTCAGCCCGCAGACCGGCCGCCTGCGAGGCTAAGAGGAAGCTTGGCGCCTGCGCAGGAGATGCCAAGAGGCGGCGGAGCTTTCGCTTTCGTTTCCCGGCTCGGAATGAGCCCCGCGGGGGAGCCGCCCTGGTTTCGCTTCGCGGCCCCCGACACTCACTCCCGGGGGGGGGGGGGGGGGAGGGGTCAAAAGGATCCAGGTGGCGCCAAAGTCCCCGGCCGCCCCTCCCGAGTGGGGGCCGGGGTCAGTTCAGGGCGAGGAGGGGAGGAGCCTCCCTGGCAGGAGTGGCGGCTCCCAGGGGCCTCGACCCCGCCCGCCCGGCCGAGGCTTCGCAAATACCCCGCCCAGCCCCCTCCTTCCCCGGGAGACGCCTGGGACCCCCCCGGCACAGGAGGCGGCCGGGATTCCAGCACTCGACAGCGGCCGCTGCCGGCCTCGCCTTCGCTGGACACGGGTGAGAGGCGGAGAGGCTGCCTCGGGACGCTCTTCCTGCTTCTCCCCCCCCCTTGAAAAGGCCGAGGCCTCGGGAGCCCCCTGGGTGGTGGGCTGCTCCTGCAAGGGGGGGGGAGGGGCTTAGCGGCTGTTCCTCTGGCAGCTGGGAGGAAGAACTGGGGGTGTCGGATGGGCCCCCGCAGGGCCGGGCCCAGTGAGCGGCAGGGGACCCCCGCCTCTTTATCTACAGGGGACGCGGGAGCCATATCTACCCCTCCCCCCAAGTGGAGCGAAATGGGGAGGGTTGCCCCTCTGCACCTGCACCCGCACCCAAGAGGGCTCAGCCCCAGCGCTGCTCTGCGGAGAACGGCTCCCACCCTGGTGTAAAAAAGTGGCAAGTCCGGTCCCACCTTCACTCTGGAGGGCGCCCCAAATGAGCAAGGGAACCCCTGCACCTCATTCGGATGGTGCAAAAGACCCGAACTAGCGCCCCCGCCCACAGCTCCTCTGCCCAGGACTCCCGCCCCTCGCCTGCAGGACGGCTGCGTTGATGCCTTGATGGGAAAGAGGGGCCGAGCGCGGGCGGAGGATTGAAGGGATCATGGGGCCTCCCTATTTGGGGAGGGGGAGGGGAGGGGCTCTCCTCCACAACCGCGGGGCACGATTCCTTCCACCATAGGCGACTCAGCGGGTCTCCCCCTTTCCTGGCCTGCTGGCTCCACCGAGGACCAGAGAAAGATCAACCGTGCTGCGACCAGACCCCGCACCTGGGGCAGGGGGGCTGTCAAAGGTCCCGGTTTCTCTTCTGCCACGTTGGTCCCCGTCTTGCCAGAAAGGTCCCGTCTGAGGCCCGGGGCTTGGGCAGCCCTTGATCTGGGAGGGGCCGAGGGTTGGACTGGATGGCCTCCGGGGTCCCTAGGAGTCTTTGAGGGAGCCGCACTTGCCCCAAAGGGATGGAGAGCCTCCGAGGGATGGCCCCACGCTCTTCGCCAGGCTGCCCTGGCTGGGACTGGCCCGGAGGGGGAGCCGCTCTGCCTGTGGGGCCGGCTCCTCTCCAGGCTCCGTTCAAGGGAGGGCCGGGGCAGCCTGGAAGACCCCCGGGAGCCCTGGGGAAGCGCTCGTGGAGGGGGCTTCCCTCCCCCCCGAAGGGGCTAAGCGAGGGCGTGAGCAGCCAGCGGCCTTCCGGCTGGTGGGTATCCCGCCGGCTGAGGCTGAGGCTGAGGGGACGCGTTGTCCAGGGCCAGCAGGGGGCGCCCTCCACCGCAGCCCCGACCCAGCGACCGCCTTCCGATGGGGCGGCTCCTCCGGCCGCGGCGGCTCCCCGGCGACCCCTTCGCTGCCAAGGGGCCTCCGGCTGCTGGCGAGGAGAGTCGGCAACCTCGCCCGCCTCATCCGCTGCCCCGGAAGGGCCCAGCTGATTCCTGGCCTCCCCCTCCCGGATCAGCTGGGCGGACCCTCCCCTCCCTCCCCAACACATCGACGCCGCGGCTCTAGTTTCCCCCTTTGAATTTGGGCCGCCTGGTAGGGAAGGAGGCCGCCGAGGTTCCCCTGAACAGGGATGGGCCCTTGCCGGTGGGCCCCACGAGCATGGGGGCCCCCTTCCAGCCTGGGGATGTGAACCCTTCAACGCACTTCGTATCATATAAATGATGCATCTATTACGCAACTGCCTTTAATTTTATTGGCTGTTGACCTTTTTATTCCTGTGCGCGCCTGTCCTAGGGGCCCCTGTACAACGCTTTGCCTGGGGCCCATAATGCTGTTATTTGCAGCCGAGGGTTGAACTGGGGGGCTCCTGGAGCACGGAGGATCTCAGCTAATTTGGTAATAAAACATCTGCAAGCAAAGTATCCAGCTGGGAGATGCCCAAGGCTCCCACAGGAGAGGTTGCAAAGCCCCCCCCCTCCCTCAGCCCTATAACCCCTCACTTTGTAGCAGCAATAGCCAAAATGGGGGAGAAATCTCACCTTTTTGCAGCTGAAGACTCTCTGTGACTTTTAATATTTATTAGTGGGAACAAAATGCCAACCCCGTCATGGTTTTTGACCGTGTATATTGATTAGTATCAATGTGAAATTTCCATTCTTACAATCATTAAACCATGAAAAACATACTAAAAAAACATTTTTTTTTTCATTTTAGGCAATAAAGAGATTTCAGACGTGTTGACATCTTGACTCCATTTTTTAGCATCCGGAAGAATAAACTTTTCCCCCTTTTGCAATAATTGTCTTTGCCAGGTTATGTCCCAAAGTCTGCCTTCAGCATGAAAACTGACTCGAGGACTTTGGGACAGTCTCTCTCTCAGCCCAAGCAACCTCACAGGGTTGTTGTGGGAAAATAAGAAGAGAAAGGAATATTACTGTGGGTATGTTCACTGCCCTGAGTTATTCATTAAAAAAATGCAGGATAAAAATAAGTAAATCAATAGAGATTGGTTCCATTTTGAACCCAAAAGAGGACCTATGGATGGACAAGACCCGGGTGTGCCCTCAGCTGCCCAGATGCCAGCCAAGCACTGGTTTTAACTGGTCAGTCCTTCAGGGCTGCCTTTCCACTTCCCCCCACCCCCCACCCCCAAAGCCCCTGGGGGAGAGCAGCTGTGGGGAGCACTCACTTCCAGGTGAGTGGGAGGAGCTAAGGCTGGGGGAGGGGCTCTTTCCCCAGGGCGGCTCTGGACATCCCCCATACTAGCCCCATCATCAGCCTTTGGGGTCTCCGGGGTTTCTGTGTGCATTAGATGCATTTTATGCTGGGGACGTTTTAACTGCTGTATCATTTTAGTGCCCCAAACCGCCAAGCATCCATTGCCACCTCCGATGCTTTTTCTGCTGGACAAGAGAGGCTGGCCGGCCACAAGTCCTGCAGCCACTGAGGGCTGTTTGCGGAGTCTGGATCCAGAGATCCCTCCCCCAAAGAGGCCTCAGCAGGGTCCGGAAGGTGGGGGGCTCCGAGGGCCTCCTCCAGGCAGGACTGCCCTGTGCTGGCATCTGGAAGGCCCCCCTGCCTGCCCAAGGCTGGCCTTCACCCCCTCCCCCACAACCCAGGCACCAGTGAGGTGTCAGAGTGTTTCCTTGGGGGGTGGGGGGAGAGAAATGGCTGACACACCGGAACTTCTGCAAAAGGCGTGGGAGGGAGGGAGGGAGGGGAGGGACGCCTGAGCTGGGCTGGGGTTTCCCAGAAAGGGCAGCCAAGAAGTCTGGCGAGAAGCAGGAAGTGAAGCTTTCCGCTGTTTATTTCTGCAGAAAGGGAAAGTTCACACTTGGGACTGAGGCCCAAATGAAGGGCCCAGAATAGAAGATGCCTCAGGTATTTACACAAAAAGTTTCCTTTGCTATTTACCATCCATTCATGCGAATCCGTGTTTCCACCTGGTTATTTGCATTTGTCCTTCTGTGTACAAGGTTCCATTTGGCATTACTTTGTGAAACTTTCTTAATCCTGACATCCTGTTGCACATCTGCAGTTTGTCACTTTTAAAAGACAGCCGCAAAAAGCACAGAGAGTCCGGTGAGAAATTTGATGCGTTCTCACTTTTGGCGCCTTCCTTCCTTCTGTATCCTTTGATCACTTCCTGGCTGCCTTGCTGTGTTGAGCCCTTTTCTTATGAAGGGGGATTCCTTTCCTAGAGAAATTAGGAAATTAGCAGCCTTTGCTCCTGCTGCTCTCTGGGGGACTTAAAGGGGGCTTTCCCCATTTGAAGGATTCCCTATTTTCTATCCTTAAGCTGTCAGAACCTTCTCTGACCAAAGTCCAGCCGGTCAGCCTGGGTCCACTGAGAGAGAAGCAAAGGGGCTGATGGTTGCCAACTGTGGACAAGGGGCCCTTTTCCTCTCTGCCCCTCCCTCGACAGAGCCAGGCTCCGCCCTCCCTGCCTCCCTGGGTGTTACCTGTGTGGGTAGATTTTGGGTAGCAACGGTGCCAGGAAACACGGATCCTGTCCTCTCCTCTCCTGCGGAAACCCCAAAGGTATTTCTGTGCCCTGAGAGACCCCCAGCTGGGTGGGAGGGGGGAACAGGGGGACTCCTGGCTTCCCTCCAGCCCATGTCAGGTATACCTGCCCCCTCCTCCTCTTCCTACCCACACTTCCAATGGCGACTGGGCACGCTCTGGGCATCTGGTGGCCAGGGAGAAACTTCCCTGCCAGCCTCCACTTCCCTAACATCTCAGCAGCTCCGTTGGCCGCAAGGCAGGGCTTCCTGTTCCAAGCAGACCGGAGGCTGAAACTCCCCCCAGCATATTTTATCCCGAGGGACTCCCTTTCCTGGGAACCAAGGATGGGCCCAACCTGGCTGGGCTCAATGGGAGTTGGCCAGATGCAGCAGCAGCAGCAGGAGGCGGAGGCCTCTGGACCTAAAGGCGGGACCATGGAGAGGAAGCGGCAGAACCTGTCTGGACCTCCGCCCAGGGGTGCTTCTGGAGTCGTCTTGCTGGGGGCCCTGGGAAGGGAGGGGAAGGCAGGGAAGCTTACCATGCAGGGCGGTGCCCGGCCTCTCCTCCGTGCCCAAACAGGCAAAATCTGGGCATGCCCAGCTGCAGGAGCAGGCCGTGAATGTGGCAGGCTTTGGGAGGCTGGGCAGGGATCTCCTGGCCAAACTAGCTGAACATAGAAACAGAGAAAACTGATGAGAGAAAAAGACCGGATGCCCTTTCAGTTATCTCTTTTTTCAATTTTTTTTTTGGTCAGATGACGGACCTTCACCCCAAGCATGTTTCAACTCTGTTACTGGTGAAAAATGCCCTTCCTTCCTTTTGGGGAGGGACCCCTCCTGCTCCAAGCCAAGCAGGGCTTTTCCTAAGTGCCCCCAGCCCTGGAGGGTGGGGGGGAGGGAGCAGATGGCACAGGAAGGGGGGGCAGAGGCTGTCTTAGAGGCTTCTCTGCTGGAACAAGCAGCCTCCCCAAGGAGAAATACCCAGAAGCCCCTGTGGCACCTGGGGGAGGGTGATTAAGGTGGGATCAAAGGTCCCCCTGCTTCAGGCATGCCCAGGCCCCCCGACAGGCAGGAAGGCGGATGGTTGGCCAGCCATGACCTCCAGACGACTTGAGCAGCCATCTGATTGGGCCTGCAGAGCTACCGCTGGCATCTTGCTGGACTGGTTGTCAGTATCCACACCCTACAACCCAGCAGCCAGATTTATTTCTATTTATTTATTTATTATTAGATTTATATACTGCCCTTCTTCTTGCGGACTCAGGGCGGTGAACAGCCAGAAGTAAAAAACAATTTTACAAAAGTTAAGACAATTTTAAAAGCAACTAATATAAAATTTGGCCCATAAATTTAATTCAATTCATATTTAATATCAAACTCTAAAAATTAACCATGGGATCAGGCCAGTCCGGCTAACTGGAAAAAGTAAGTTTTTAAGACCCGACGAAAAGTCCAGAGGTCTGAGATCGTTTGCAACTCTGAGGGAAGATCGTTCCAGAGGGTGGGAGCTACCACAGAGAAGGCTCTTCCCCTGGGGGTCGGCAGCCGGCATTGTCTGGCTGACGGCACCCTAAGGAGGCCCTCTCTGTGGGAGCGAACTGGCTGGTGGGAAGCAATTGGTGGCAGAAGGCGGTCCTGTAAGTACCCTGGTCCTAAGCCATGGAGTGCTTTAAAGGTGATCACCAACACCTTGAAGCGCACCCGGAAGTCCACCGGCAGCCAATGCAGCTCACGCAGGAGAGGTGTCACATGGGAGCGCCCTGTCGCTCCCATAATCCCCCGCGTGGCAGCATTCTGCACCAGTTGGAGCCTCTGGGTGCACCCCAAGGGGAGCCCCATGTAGAGAGCGTTACAATAGTCCAGGCGAGAAGTGACGAGTGCTTGAGTGACTGTGCGTAAGGAGTCCCAATCTAGAAAGGGTCGCAACTGGCGTATCAGGCGGACCTGATAAAAAGCCCCCCTGGCCACAGCTGTTGTATGCTCCTCTAAGGACAGCCGTGGGTCCAGGAGGACGCCCAAGTTGCGAACCCTTTCCGTGGGAGCTAGGGATTTGCCCCCAATAACCAGCAATGGCATGAGCTGTCTATATCGGGACGCCACCAGCCACAGCCACTCGGTCTTGGAGGGGTTGAGTCGAAGCCTGTTTCTCCCCATCCAGACCCGCACAGCCTCAAGGCACTGGGACATCACTTCCACGGCATCTGGGATGGTCTGGGGTGGAGATGTACAGCTGAGTATCATCAGTGTACTGATAAAACTCCACCCCAAAACCACGGATGATCTCACCCAGCAGCTTCACATAAATGTTTAACAGGAGCGGCGAGAGGACCGACCCTTGTGGCACCCCACCCACTAGGCACCTCGGGGTCGACCGCTGCCCCCCTGTCAACACAGATTGCGACCGACCGGAGAGATAGAAGAACCACAGCATAATGGTGCCCCCCACCCCCAATCCCTCCAACCGGCGCAACATGATACCATGGATGATGGTATCAAAAGCCGCTGAGAGATCTAACAGGACCAGGGTAGAGGAATAACCCCTACCCCAAGCCCTCCAGAGATCATCCACCAACGCGACCAATGCCATTTCGGTGCTGTACCCATACCTGAAACCGGACTGGAGCGGGTCTAAATAGACAGCTTCATTCAGGTACTGGGGAGCTGCCATGCCACCACACTCTCAGCAACCTTCGCAAGGAAGCGAAGGTTGGAGTCTGGACAGTAATTAGCCAAAATAGCTGGATCCAGAGAAGGCTTCTTGAGGAGGGGCCTCACCACCGCCTCCTTCAAGGCAGCCGGTAGGGCATCCTCACTCAAAGAAGCGTTAATAATCTCCTGGAGCCAGCCTCGTGTAACCTCCCGGGAAGCCAGCACCAACCAGGAGGGACACGGGTCCAATAAACATGGTCAGGTTCAGTTGTCCCAGAATCCTGTCCACGTCCTCGGGATCCACAGGATCGAACTCCTCCCAGATAACACTCTCAGGACCTGCCTCAATCATCTTGTCTGAACTAACCCAGTCAGTGGCCAGATCTTTCCAAATTTGAGTTACTTTATCATCCAGACATTGAACAAAATCCTCAGCTCGATCCTGTAAGGGGTCATCCCGCCCTCCCAAATGGAGGAGGGAGCGGGTCACCCTCAACAGGGCAGCTGGGCAATTATCTGATGACGCAATAAGAGCAGCAAAATAGTTAGATTTTGCCGCTTTTATCGCCACTAGGTAGGTCTTAATATGAGACCTTGCCAGTGTCAAATCAGGATGCTTGGCATCCTTAAATGCTCGGGAACAATGGGGTGCACCAACCCAGGTCTGCTCTCCAAGAAGTCCCTGGGATGTGCCTGACTGCCAGCCACAGAGTCTGCTGGGCTTGTGGATTTAGAGCAGGTGCCAGAGAAAACTCGAGCCAGGTTCCAGGGTAGGCTGGCACAATCTTGGAGCTGAAGCACCAGAGGAAATGGGTGGAGGAGCTCATCCTGAGCAACTGGCTTAACAGGGGGTCGAATTTCACCTGGGGGGCCAAGCTGGGTGGGAAGGCCCCATTTGGGTTAGCCCAAGTCCAGGCAAGGATGCCCAGCTGGTCTGGGTGGAACCGAGGAAGGAAGAGGGACAGAGGTCCCTAGTTGGGGTCCTGGGCCTGACCTGCTTTCCAGGCTTCCTGTCCTTGGGTTGGGATCCCCGATTCCTTTTCTGGGCCAGACCTAAAGGAGCTCTGCCCTGAAAGAAACACGGTCACAGATCCCCAGCTGTAGGATTCCAAGTATAGCTGATACTTCCCAAAATTTGGGAATGCATGCAAAGTTTCCCCCGGATCTGCACTCTGTCATGGCCTCAAGCCGGCCCTGGTGGATCTGATCGAGGGCGTCTTTCTCCAGAGGCCTCGGAGGCTCCCCACTTCCCGGGTGCCTCTTACAAGACCCCCCTCCCCTGTGGAATTGGATTTCTGCTTCTTAGCCAAGATCCTGGCCTTGTCTCCACTCAAGGCCATTGCGTCCCCTTTGCCCCTTTCCCTAACCAGCTCCCATCCCGTCATTGGCCAGGACCCCCATCCATCAGATGAGGTGGCGAGGGGAGTTCGAACACGCAGGGTGGTGGGGCCCCTTAATTCCTCCAAATGGGCAATGCTGGGGGACTGATGGCCCCTGGGGGGAAAAGCAGGGTCTGGGAGGGGAGGGGAGCAGCTCTCTTAGCTGGAGTAGTGAGGACGGTGCCTGCCTGGTGGCACACAGAGGTGAGAGCGAGGCGGGCACTCAGAGCAGGAGCTCCGTAATGTGCCCACAGCTGGGCACAACCGAGCGAGTGTTAGCCCTGTGCGGCACTACCGCATCCCTGCCTTTGGTGGAAGAAAGGAACAAAGGAGGGATGAAAGGAGGAGGCAGCTGCCACATTGTTGCCAAAGTGGCGACCACTCCCTCGGCCAGTCTTGCGAGGTGCTGCTCCCCGGGAAGGGTGCGGAGCAGGGGTGAAATGGTCCCGATTCGGACTGGCTCGGGCGAGTACGTAGTGATGGCAGCGGGCAGTTCGGAGAACTGGTAGGAAAAATCCCTTCCCCCGCCCCCCATGTCCCGCTGAGCCCCACGATCATCGGAGCCTTTTTTTCCCTTTTAAATGGCTCTGACGATCCCAGCTGAGTTGCCTGCCGATCAGGCAACTCAGCTGGGATCGTCCGAGCCTTTTGAAAGCATTTTTTTACATGCTTTTACTTGTAAAACCATTATTTGGCCACGCCCACCCAGTCACATTACACCCCCCCCCACCAAGCCACGCCCAGAAAACTGGTAGTAACAAATTTTAGATTTTGCCCCTGGTGCAGAGGCTCCTGGGGGTGCTGGTTCATCCCTCCCATCGGCCGCAGTGGGACGCGGGGCCTCCTCCGTCGAGTGCGGGAGGCGAAATGGGCTCTGCTGCTGTTTCTTCTCTGGCAGGGCTGACATCTCCTTCTCCCTTGCAGGCCCTCCCGGAGCCCCGGCTATTGTCCATGACTCTCAGGACACCCTGCCGGAAGCGCTGCCTCTGCCGCTCGGCCCAGCTCTTGATTGGGCTGCTGTGCACCCTGGCCACCCTCTTGGCTCTCGGCTTCCTGGCCGCCATTCGTCACGAGGAGCCGCTCTCGCGCTCACTGCCCTTCCTGATGGGCAACGGTGTGGGGAAGCGACATATAGACGGCCTGCTCCTGCCGCCACCCAACGCCTTCCCGCTTTCCCCATTGCCCTGTGCCCTGGCTGACCCCTGGCTACTGGTGCTAGTGGCCAGTGCGACTGGGCATGCGGCCCGGCGGGCGGCAGTGCGGCATACCTGGGGGAGTGTGAGGGTGACAGGGGAGCGCACCATGCGCACCATCTTCACACTGGGACTGCCTGGGGACATGGCGCAGCAGGCAGCACTGGAGCGCGAGGCGGCCGAGCACGGCGACCTGTTGCAGGCACGCTTCACCGACACCTACGCAAACCTAACACTGAAGACACTGGCGATGCTGGGCTGGGCTACCACCCACTGCCCCACCGCCCGCTTCCTGCTGAAGGCCGACGATGATGTCATCCTCAACCTGCCTGCCCTGGTGCGATACCTGGAGCGGCTGGCGGGCCCACCCACTGTCTATCTGGGCCAGGTTTACTCACAAGTGGCACCCATCCGCGACCCACATAGCCGGCACTATGTGCCCACCTCACTCTACTCGGAACCCACCTTCCCACCCTACTGTAGTGGCACTGCCTATGTTCTCTCTGCCCCAGCCGCCGCTGCTGTCCTGCGTGCTGCACGCCAGCTGCCGTTGCTGCCCATAGAGGATGTGTTTGTGGCACTGTGTGCCCGCCATGCTGGCATTGCCCCGCACAACCTGAAGTATATGGCCGGGGCTACCCACTACCCGCCTGATGCCTGCTGCTACTGGGAGGTGCTCTTCAGCGTGCACGAAGTGCCACCTGACGAAATGCTGTCCATGTGGGAGGCAGCTAAGCACCCGTGTACGGCCTGGCAGCGCTTCTTTGGCCTGATCCGCTGCCAGTTACTGGCCTGGCTGGCCACGGAGGACACCCCATGACTGCTTTCCCACCCACCCACCCTCTCACAAGGACCTTGGGAGGAGCAGGCCTGGAACTCCCCACCCGGAAGTGGCTGTCTGGCCTTGGACAAGCGAAGGGATTGATTGACTCATGGAAGCACTGCCAGGAGCTCTGCGGAGGACCCAACAGCTGCCTGCCTGGATGCTGAGCTTCCCTCTTGGGACTGCAGGTCGAGGCTGTGCCAGCCATGGGAGTGCCAGGCTACCCTGGTTGATTCTCCGGCCGATGTGGGCCTTAGAGCTGAAAACCTGAAGGAAGGACAAAGGGTCCGCCCGGTCAGTGTTTGTTTAGGGGCCATTCATCCCCGATTGGGGTATCATCCTCTCTTTGGCAACGGGAGCTCCAAGTGGACTTTTCACAGCATCCGCAACAATGGAGAGATTGCCCCAGAGAGCTACGGGTGGGGCCTGAAGGGGCCTGAATGTCACGTGGGCACAGATAGCTGGGCGTGGCTGGATCGGCGCAGAATTTGCACTGGCTAACTGGACATGGGGGGGGGGACAATTCTGGGAGAGGAAAGTTTTGGAAGCCGTATTAGGCCGGAGGCTTCCATTCTGCCACCTTCTCACGTGTGGGAAAGTGGGGGGGGGCATGTAGGAGAGGGGCTGTCGGTAGACATACTAGCGTTCTTCCTGTCGGTCAAGGTCAGGGCCATCCTGCATCTGGAGAAGGAGTGGTGGGAGTGCTGAGTCAAGATGGGATGGCGGTTGATTGGAGCCTGTGGTCGTCTGAGGAGGGACGGGATGGCTTGGGGGTTTTTGATTTACTGAGGGAAAACCCGGACCTCTCAGATTCGGGTTTTCCCAGATGTGCCAGTTTACCTATTCTAGTTAAGAGAACTTTGGAAAACTCATTGCTCATTTTTCCCTTTAATGTTGCTTTTGCAGCACCTCCCTTTGCAAAATTCCTCCAGAACAAACTTTTAATGCCCTGTGATGGCCACTCCCTGCTGGCCCATGATCTGCATCTCACTGGCCGCTTGGGATGCCACAAGGAGGCAAGTCCCCAAGCTTGGAATGGTGTGTGTGTGTGTGTGTGTGTGTGTGTGTGAGAGAGAGAGAGAGAGAGAGAGAGAGGGTGGAGGTTCCTTCTCCGAGCTTGTGGGTTGGTTTCTGAAAGTTTCATTACCAGGCTGCGTAACATCTTCAGCAGAGCCTGGGGGACGTGCCGAGTGTTCCTCTGCTTAGAATGGCTTCGTGTGGTCAGTAGGTCTTGTGAGGTCACGTCAGAAGTGGGTCACATAGGATCAGGGTCTTGTGGTGGGGGAAGTATGGATCGCGTCAAGTGACTGTCTTCTGGTGGGGAGGTCACACCAGGCGAGGGTGTGTGTGTGTGGGGGGGTGCTTGGCTTTAGGCAGTTCAGGGATGGGAGGAGGGGGGGTGAGAATCTGTTACACCAAGCCAGAGTATGAGGCACTTGTGAAGGCAGCAGCTGTGGTTTCTTAGCCGGGAGTTGAGGCGTCTGTGGGACTCAGGAGGAGCCTTGCAGGTGCTGAGATCCCGCAGTGCGTGTGTGTGTGTGTGTGTGTGGCTTTAGCTCTTGGGCAAGGGAGACCTTCTGTAGCATGAAACCCTCTGCCGGTGCCCAATGCCCAGGAATACTTTTGGGGGTGCTACTTTGCCCCCCTCATCCCAAGGATGCTTTGTGCCTCCTGGAAGCCCCACTTCTTTGCCAAATGCTGAGGATTGGGAGGCAGGGACACCCCCCCTCCTCATTCAAAGGGCCAGAGAGATGACAAATATTTACAACCATGTGGAAGCGCACTTACTTTACTGCTCCCGACGCTCCAAAAGTGGGCTGGTGACAGCAGAGGCAGAGTGGGACGAGGGCGCCCTGCGCAGCTCAGCTGACTCACTGAGGCTACCCACGAAGGACACCCGATTTGGAGCACCGGGCAGCCTTGGTGAGTCTGAAGGAGCACAAGATCGTCCAGCCGGAGGCTTCTGTTCTCTGCGCCAAAATCTTTTGCAAAGGGACTTGGGGGGTACACAGTCATTCAGGCCTCCGTCCTTTTGCAAAATCTTTTGGCACAGGGGTGGGGGTGGGGAATCCTAAAAAGGAGCGTGAGCAGTGGTGGGATTCAAATAATTTAACAATCGGTTCTCTGCCCTAAAGATTTCTTCCAACAACCAGTTTGCCAAACTGCTCAGGAAGTGAACAACCGGTTCTCCCGAAGTGGTGCGAACCGGCTGGATCCCACCACTGAGCGTGAGGTCACAGCCGCAAAGGCTTCTGTCTGCCGCACCAAGAGCTTTGCACAGGGACAGAGGCCTGAAGCAGCAAGAGGTCGCCCCTCCGAAGGCTTCCGTCCCTTTGCAAAAGCTTTTGGCGTGGAGAACAGAAGCCTTCAGGGGTGCGATCCGGCACTCCTGGCGCTGCAAAAGCCGACTGGGGGTGCTGCACAGGCAGCCGCCGTGAGTCAGCCAAACTGAGCAAGGCGCTCAGTGCTCTGCTTTTGGAGCAGACAAAGAAACCGCAGAAGCTCGCTTGACCATGGAGACCTTTGAACGGTCAAGCCCAGGGCCTGTGGGGAAGTGGCAAGGTCAGGATGGGGGATGGGTGGCAAGCATGAGATACCTCAGTAGGTTGGGGGAGGCCTTGGGTCATGGGTGCCAAACTCGCCACGTCACGTTGCCGTCCCGTGACATTTTTCCTTTGCGGAGCTGGAGTGGGCGTGGACTGCATGCATCTGGCCTGCAGGCCACCAGTTTGACACCCCTGCCTTACGTGGCCGGAAGCAGGTGGCCCCCATGATCTTCCCCGCCCTGAGAGACCTCATGTGCACTTTCTGACCTGAGCACTCCATTAGCCAATGCATTGGATAAACCAGGGAGGGATTACCATATTTTTCAAAGTATAAGATGCTTCAGACTATGTCACACCTCCTTTTTGGGGGGAGGAAAACAAGAAAAAAAATCTGCCTCTGCCTCCCAGTAATTTGCCTCCTTGCAGCAAACAGCGGAGGCCCGCACGGCAATAGGCAATGGCAATCCCTGCAGCCTGAAACAGCTGAGGGTCGGGAGGCCCGACAATCAGCTGCTTGTGCTAATCAGGCTGTGCTGAAGCTGAAACGGGCTGTTTGCTGCTTGCTGCAAGGAGGTAAATTGCTGGGAGGCAGAGGCCAAAGGGTGAGGGCCATTGGGTGGGCGGGACTACATTCAGTGTATAAGAAGCAAATTTTCACCCTCTTTTAGGGGGGAAAAGGGCATTTTACATTCTGAAAAATACGGGTATGTTCATTTATGAGCCAAGGTGGCACAGCAGTTAGAGTGCAGTCATGCAGGCAGTTCAAATCTCACCAGGCTCAAGGTTGACTCAGTCTTCCATCCTTCCGAGGTGGGTAAAATGACCCAGATTGTTGGAGGTAAGGATGCTGACTCTGTAAACCGCTTAGAGAGGGTTGTAAAAGCACTGTAAAGCAGTCTAAGTGCTATGGCTATCCAATTAATGAATCCTCGGGTTATTACTGTAATTGGCAGGCTCTATTACATTCACAAAGTGAGGATTACCTGTAATCCAGTGATGGGTTGCTTCTGGTTCGCACCGGATTGCAAGAACTGGTAGTAAAAAAAATTAATAGTTCGGAGAACCGGTAATAAGATTGGCTGACCATGCCCTGAACTGGTTCCTGGCCGGTCGCCGGCTGCTTACCCCACCCACTCCCAATCTATTGCTGCCTCCTGAGTCCCAGCTGATGGCTAGAGGGAAAAAAACTGTTTAAACTCTTGCTGCGGGGCTTCACATGGCCGCCCTACAGCTGATTAGTGTTAAAAGACAACAAATCAGTAGACTGATGCCTGCAAAAATAGAAACAACAGCCCCTTTCAGCTTCAGCATAGGTTAGCACAAGTTGATTAGATCAGCCTCCCAACTCTCACCTGATTTGCTCTCAGCTGTTTTGCTCAGGGCTCTGTTGCTAGCTGCAAAGAGTGGAGCAGATTTTTCCCCCCTAGCTATGCTGAAAAAACGAAACTGAAAGTAAAGCATGGTCTTTGCTGCACCGTGACAAAATGAGGCAGAAAGAGATTGCTTTTTCTTTTTCCTACCAAAAAAGGTAAGTGCAAAACTGCAAACTATGGGAAATTCAGGGCAAAAGAGGAGAGTTCAAGATTTTAAAACACAAAAGAAAAAAAACTCTTTTTAACTAGGGAATTGTAATAATTGAGATACTATTAATTGTATATTGTGTTGAAAGCAGAAATGGTTAAATTGTGGTTTGGAGGAATATATGGGGGAAATTATTTGGTTTATTATTATTGGTAAATATAATTAATTGATTTGTAAGAAATTGGATTGCATGGAAATAATTGGAATATTCATGTTCATATTGATTAATATACAAAAAAGATAGTTATATAACTAATTGATTTATATTAAAATGTTGAATTTGTATTAAACAACTGTAATATTACATAATTAACCAATGTGAAGATGGATATAAAAATAGATGGCAATGGGAAGGGGTATGATATAGAAGGGAAAATTGAATTTGATTAAGATTAGAGATGAGGATGAAGGGTGATATTGTTTTTTTTAAAAAATAGATGAATAAATATGGCAAAAAGGAAATATAGAAATTGTAAATTTAATTGAAATGACTAAACAGTTTAAATTTGTGAACCAGCCAAATACTCTGTTCAAAGAAAATACATTGTATGTTTGTATGTGTGTTTCTAATTATTGGTATTTATTCATATTTGTTCTCTTTTATTCTTTAAAGTTTAACATTTATTCTTTATCTTAATATCTTTATATTTGTTTGGGATTGGCTTTCTTCCCTTTCATCTTTTTTATTGTACAGCAATCTTTCTCTTCAAACCTACCACCTCTCTCTTCTTTCCTTCTTACTTTCTCTCCCTCCCCCGCTTCTTCTCCTCCCTACTTCCTCTTCCTTTCTCCTCCTCTCTTCCTCCCTATCTATCTATCTATCTATCTATCTATCTATCTATCTATCTATCTATCTATCTATCATCTATTTATTTATTTATTTATTATTTATTTATTACATGTATTTTTATGCCGCCCTTCTCCCGAAGGACTCAGGGCGGCGAACACAAGTTAAGAAACATGTACAATAAAATCGCACTTTAAATCAAATAACTAATCTTACCCTCACTCCTACTCTAATTTCCCTTCCCTTCCTTCATTCCTCTCTATTGCTATATCCTTTTATGCATATGAACTACTCAGAGGGCTGAAAAAATTATTTTTGACTGGTCCTCGCACTGTTGACCAGCCCTCGAACTTACGACTGTCCTCACATTTTACATTTTTGCCCTATCTTGTCACCATGGTGAAGAGAAGTAGTTGTGAAATGAGTGACACGGTTGTTAAGAACGCTACAATGGGCATAAATGATGACCAGTCATAAGTGCAAAGACTGGTCAAAAGTGCGAGGACCTGTCAGAAATCACTTTTTTCAGCCCTCTGGGTAGTCCTTTTGTGCATATGGACTACTTAGAGGGCTGAAAAAGTTATTTTTGACTGGTCCTCACACTTTTGACCAGTCCTCAAACTTACAACTGTCCTCACATTTTACGTTTGTTGCCCTATCTTATCATCATGGTGAAGAGAAGCAGTTGTGAAATGAGTGACATGGTTGTTAAGAATGCTGCACGGGCATACATGTGAGGATGGTCATAAGTGTGAGGACCAGTCAAAAGTGTGAGGACCTGTCAGAAATGACTTTTTTCAGCCCTCTGAGTAGTTCCTATACACATAGCCATGGCCACCTGGTCACATGACCAGCTAGCCACACCCACCCAGTCACATGACCTCCAAGCCACACCCACAGAACCGGTAGTAAAAAAATTTAGAACCCACCCCTGCTGTAATTGGTGAGTGAAATGTGACCTCATCAGGGGTGAAATGCTCCTGGTTTGGGCCGGATCATCCAATCGGTAGCAATGGCGGCGGATGGTTTGGAGAACCAGTAGCAAAAATCCCTGCTCCCCCCCTCCGCCCCCCATGCCCAGCTGAGCCGCAGGATCATCAGGCTTTTTTTTCTTACTGCTGAAAAAATGCTTTTAAAAGTAAAAAAAAAAGCCTCTGATGATCCTGCGGCTCAGCTGGGATCGTCAGTCTTTTAAAAGCATTTTTTCTACAACCTCATTGGCCGAAGAGGTTGTAGAAAAAATGCTTTTAAAAGTTTTTTTTTTTTAAAAAAAAGTTGGCCGTGCCCACCCAGTCACATTAACGCCCCACCCACCCAGGCCCCGCCCACAGAACTGATAGTAACAGATTTTACATTTCTCCACTGGACCACACTCCTGCGCTCTGTTGTATTGAGAGCCTTGGCAGTCCTGCTAAGTAGAAACGATCCTTCAGACACCACTGGGTGGAGAAAAGTACAAGTTACTAGAAGTGACGCACAGTAACGCAAAGGCAGAACTGAAACCCCCGTGAAGCCTCTTTCCCTTCGGAAGGGGCCTCCCATCCTTGGTCCCCTGAAGCCCAAATCCAAAGCAGGCTCCTGAGGGATGATGCGCCCAAGGCCTCGACCTCCAGGCGGCGCTCAGAGTGAACTGGAAAACCTCTGAAGACCCCCCCCCGCCCCAATTAGGCCCCCAAGTTCATGGCGGACCGGCACCAAAAGCTTCTTGAGGGCGGAGTTGGCGCCTGACACATCTGAGCCCCCGCAGGGTGTGAGGGGGAGGGGAGATTCTTGGGAAGGAGTTTGGGGTGAGGATGCCTCATCCAGAGGCGCATTTCTCAGCCCCTCCCCTCCCCTCCCCTCCCCTCCTGCAGGGAACGGGCTCCGAACCCCTGGAGAGGCACAATCCCCCTCCCCCCTCGACACCTTCCTGTCCTGGGGGAAGCGGGGCAGAGAAGCAGCCCGAGCTGGCCAAGCAAGGGGGCTCCTTGCAAACGGGGGACCGGCGAGGAGAGCAAGGGAAGCCTCTTTGGGCCTCCATCCCGTCTCGCCTGTTCCCGGCCTTATAGAAAAGCACCTCTGGCAGCCCCTAGACCCCGCCCCTTTGTGCTCCTGAGCCCCGCCCTTCCCTGCCAGGCCTCTAGCAGCGAGAAGAGCAAGAGAAGGAGCCGGCCCGGCCCCTCCCGCTTCGGGGCTGCCCTCTTCCCCCCTGGGGCCCTTCAGGGGCAAGGGCAGCTTCGGCCGGAGCTTTTGGGGAGCCCAGCGAAGAGGAGCCGGGAAAGAGCCGCCCTGGCGCCCCCCCACCCGGCTCTTCCGCCGCGCTCAGCCCGCAGACCGACCGCTGGCTAAGGGCGAAGGGGCGCCGGGGCTTTGGCTTTCGTTTCCCGGCCCGGAGGCGAGGCGGGAGGAGATGCGCCGCGTGGAGCGCTGAGCCGCCCCTCCTGCCCGGCTGCTCCCCTCCGCGGGGTCCCCGGGGGAGGGGGGAGGAGGGTCTGGCGCCGTGGGGCTTCCCTCTCGCCCGCCGGACCCAGACCCCCGCGGGGCAGCTGCCCGGGATTCGCTTCCCGGCCCACGACGCTCCCAGGGCGGTCAAAAGAGAGGAGCGAAGGCCGCTTCCCCGGGCGCTCCTCCCGAGGGGCACCAGGCTCACTTCGGGGCCAGGAGGGGAGGATCCTCCCTCGCAGGACCGGCGTGGAAAGCGGGTGCGGCTCCCAAGGGCCTTGAACCCACCCTCCGAGGGCGGCTTCCTCCGGGTCCCTAAAACGGGGAGGCTTCCGCGGGGAAGGGGTCGGCCAGGAGCCCCTGGCGTTGGGCAGGGAAGCGCGGCCAGATCGGAGCCCACGGGGGCGGGGGAGTGCCGTGCAGCCGCGCCCGGAAAGGCGGAGGAGGTAGAGAGTTCAGCACTGGGCAGCGACCGCCGGCGGCCTCCGCTCGGCAAGGGTGGGAGGCAGAGGACCCCCCCCCTCCCCCGGTCCTAGAGAAGCCGCCCGCCCCGCTGAGCGTCCCTTGGGGCTGCCAGTGTGGGAGGAGGGGGAGCCCCCCAAGACTGGCCGGCGGAAGAGGGGGTGGCGGTGGAGACTGCTCACGTTTTCTCTCGCCTGCTTTTGCTTGCGAGGAGGGGGGGGGACCGCAATCGCCTTCTGGGGCTGCAGGACCGCAACTGTCCCACCCAGGCTTAGAGACTGGGGGCGGCTGTTGCTGCGGCAGCTCAAGGAGTGTCCGAGGCCCAAAAGAGCCGCTTACGGCCGCTTTCCGGTCAGCTCTGCGTTAGGATACCCACCCCCATGGTTCCCTGCCTCTTTAATGGCAGTTATGGCCTTGCCTGCAAACCCCTGGAAGGGGCTGTAGCGGTGATGACATTCAATTTTTTTTACTACTAGTTCAGTGGGCGTGGCTTGGTGGGCATGGCAGGGTAAGGATACTGCAAAATCCCCATTCCCTCCACACTCCTGGGGAGAGGATAAACTTCATTCCCACCCCACGGGGGCCAGCCAGAGGCGGTATTTGCCGGTTCTCCAAACTACTCCCCGGACCCTGTCAGAACCTGCTGGATTTCACCCCTGGACTAAAGGCTGTCATGTTTCAAGTTGCCTGACCTGGGTGTGTTCTCACTCTGTCAAAGTGGCCCCTCGGACGGCCCTTGATCTGGGAGAGGCCGAGGGTTGGACTGGATGGCCTCCAGGGTCCCTAGGAGTCTTCGGGCCAAGGGCGTCCTGGAGCTGAGGAAGCGGCACTTGCCCCAAAGGGAGAGCCTCCGAGGGATGGGCCCAGATTGTTGGGGGCAATATCCTAATGCAATATGCTATTATGCAATATGCTGACTTTGTAAATCGCTTAGAGGGGGCTGTAAAGCACTATGGAGCGGTATAGAAGTCTAAATAAAATAAATAAATAAAACGTCTTCAAAAAAGCCATCTAGCTGGGAGATCACCAAGGACCCCACAGAGGTTGCAAAGCCCCCTGCCCCTCCCCCAGACCTCTAACCCCACACTCTGCAGCAGCAATGAGCCAAAAATCTCACATCTTCGAGCTGAAGAATCTCTTGTGACTTTTAATAATATTTATTAGTTGGGGGAAAAAAATCACAACCCCTTCATGTCGCCTGGCATGCGTGGTGTCACCAGTTACTCTTCCAGGTTTCTGGCATGCATGTGTGCAGGATGATCAGCCGGCCTTTTTGCATGCAGCAGTGTCAGCAACTAGAAGCCTTTTCGGCACCGATGTGATTTTGCCTAGTTTCACCTGCTGCTTCCTATCTGTTGGGAAACTTACGATCCACTTGCAAGTATGTTCAGGTACCTGTAGCTGATTTAGTTTAGTAGATTGTCCGGAATGATGGAATTGAATGCTGAGCTGAGGTCTACAAAGAGGAGCCTTGCGTGGGTCTGTGGAGGTTCAAGAGGTTGTAGGATGTAGTGCAGAGCCATATTTACAGCATCGTGTCGATCCATTTGCTTGATCCAATTGGCAAATTGCAGGGGGTCTAACAGCGGATCTGTGATGGTTCTCAGGTGGCCGAGCACTAGTCTTTCCAAGGTTTTATGACTACAGATGTTAGAGCAACCGGTCTGAAGTCATTCAGTTCCTTGACGGAGGGCTTCTTCTGCCCTGGGATGATGGTAGAGCGTTTGAAGCAAGACATCACTAGTGATCTATTAAGGATGCAGGTGAAGATGGGGGTCAGTTGGTCAGCACAAGTTTTTAAGCAAGAAGGAGTTGTCTTGTCTGGACCTGGTGCTTTTCCTGGCTTTTGTCTGTGAAATAGGATTTGCACCTCATTCTCTGTAATCACCAGAGGTGGTGGTGATCTGTCCCCCTTCTACAGATACCCACAAAAACACAGCCAGTCGAGGGTTAAGAAGCACTTGGCACACTCCACAGTTCTTATCTCAAACTTGGCAGCGATATGCACACCGTCTGCCAAGGACTTTAATAGTATACAGAAAGAAAAGCACCACAAATATCCAGCAAAGTCTCTGATCGGCTTCAGCTTGTAAACTCCAATGCCTAACCAATATAGTATAATTTGTTCATCACAGAGATCATTACCACCCCTCTGTTTGTTATATAGTCTCTCTGGGTGTGGTCCAGTGACTCATTGATCCTGTGACTCCAATCCAGTGACTCAGGTCTGTTCCCTCATGCGTCTCCACAGCTGCAGTAATCGTTTCTCTCGCCTTCTTTGCCGTGCGTCCAGGAATGACGTCTCTCCCTCACTCTCATCTGAGACACCTGTTTCCCCACTACTTGGCTCTCTTTCAGCTGGCACCTGAGACGGTGCCAGAGGGGGGGGGGGCTGGGAGATCTGGCTGGCTCCTCTTCCTCCTGCTCAGAGCTTCCTTCCTCCAATGGGATAGGCTCAGAGGACAGGGCCACAACAGGTGGCCCCAATGGGATGGGGTGGGTTGTAGGAGGCTTAGCTATCATTGGTGTGTCTGAGATCGGGATTGTGGAGATGGGTGGCAGACAAAGCACCCTAATTAAACATCCAGCTGTCTGCAATTACTCATGTTCGAATCTTGCCAGGCTCAAGGTTGACTCAGCCTTCCTGTCAACCTCGCTAGCTTTGCCTTGCTGCTTCGGCTGTCATGGAAACGGAGGGAGGGGGGTTTAGGCTCACGCGGGCTTTGTAAAATCTGAGAAACGAAACCATTTCCTAAGCTGTTATCAGACCAACGGACACTGCATTCCTGGATGCTGACACGGCCAGACGTCTGCTCCCACCTGACCTCTGGGAGACCTGTGGATTGGATGATTTATGGTGCACAGGGGAGGGGTTGCTTTCTAATTGTAACTTTCGTGCGTTTTGCTTCAGAATCCTGCTTTCCAGGGTTGCGTTCATTTCATATCTAGTAAAAGTACCAGTCTTTAACCTATGATGAAGTCTGGGTCTTCCTTTCCTGGATACTGAAGGAAGGATACCTGACACTTTCATCCTTTCTAAGGTAGGTCAATTGAGGACCCAGTTTGTGGGGGCAATAAGCTGAATTTGTATAAAAATATACAAAAGTATGAAGGCTATTGCTTAACGCATTGTAAGCCACCCTAAGTCTCTGGAGAAGGGAGGCAAATAAATCTAATTTTTTAAAAAATGAAACAAATGATAAAACCGATCTGAAAATTGTCTTTTTTTTTATTTAAGTATTTGGAAAACTTTAAAAAAAATCAGAAGAATTAAGAACCCGAAAAGGCCCTTTTTTAATTTGGGAACTTTAAAAGGAGGAAGGATAAAGAAGGAAGAAAAAACTTGTCACAGAAAGGATCGGTTAATGACTTTAAATTGAAACTAAATTGGAATATAACTTTGAATTTAGACTATGCAAATCTGGACTGAATTTTAAACTGATTTGGAGCATATAAGGTGAAAAACAAGAAGAAAAATTAAATAAGTAAAAATTGTTTAAAGCTGACAGCAAACAAAATGGATACTTTTCCAGCTGGTTGATTGTAATAGTGGATTGCAGAGACCTTGAAAGGGTAACAGGATGTGAGAATTTTTAAGGAGGCTTTGTTTGTTCACAAGTGTCTTGGCTTCGGAAAAAAAAAAAAAGAGGATCACAACGTAACTTCAATTGGAATAATATTAATCTAGAAAGAACAAAATGGTGCAGGAATTTAAGGAAATGATGAAAACGATGTGCTTACCATTGAAAATGATAACTTTTTTCCACATGTGGTGGTCCTGTCAGATAACCAAAAAGTTTTGGCTTAAAATTCAGGCCTGTCTGAAGGAAATAATAGGAGAGGATTTGGAATTAGCCCCCGAGATCTTCTTACTAGGCATAACTAGGGAGAGATTGGCAAAAGAAAAGACTCAACTCTTGATCCATATAATCACGGCAGCCAGATTAGTTTTTGCAAAGACATGGAAGGATAATGCGTCTCCTTCTAAAGAAACTGTAATCAATAAGATTCTAGAATGTGCGGAAATGTCCAATCTAACAAATGAGCTGAATAATGGTGAAAAATCTAAATATTATGATGTATGGGGTAGATGGTACAATTGGATGCGTAACAGGAAAAATATTTGAGAGTCGGAAAAGTGATTTTATTTACTCTTAACTAGAATATTATTGTGATAAACTCTGTAAATTATGGTTAACACTGCACTTCCGATGTGGCATGAAACATCTTGTATTTTGTTTTATTTTCAAAAATCAATAAAGTATATTTTTAAAAAAAATGAAAAGGGAAATAAGGGAAATGACCACAATCTTATTTATTTATTTATAATTGGACTTATATGCCGCCCTTCTCCGCAAGGACTCGGGGCGGCTCACAACAATAAAACACCAGTCCAGATTAAAATTCAGACACTAAAAACTAAAATTCCCATTAAAACCCCATTCAGGCCAGCCTGGCGAAACAACCATGTTTTAAGATCACGGCGGAAGGAGTGAAGGTTGGGGGTTAGGGTTAGGGTTCCAAGGGGAGCTGATTCCAGAGGGTAGGGTGCGCGTACAGAGGTAGGGTGCGCGTACAGAGAAGGCTCGCTCCCTAGGGGTCGTCAGCCGACATTGCCTGGCCAACGGGACCCCAAGAAGGCCCTCTCTGTGTGAGTGCACTGGGCGATGGGGAGCTGTTGCTGGCTGCAGGTGTTCCACCAAATACCCCGGGGACCTAAGCCAGGTAGAGCTTTATAGGTGATCACCAACACCTTGAACTCACCCGGAAGGCAACTGGTAGCCAATGTTATGTTATGTTATGTTAATTTTATTTTTATACTGCCTTCTCCCAAAGGACTCGGGGCAGCGTACAGCCAATTTAAAACACAAATATACAGACATCATAATTAAAATTATTAGAATCATTAGACAATTTTGGCCAGAATTAAAACCCCAAGTTAAAACTCCAATTTAAAAATCATTTAGATAGACAGCCCCGCCTGTCAGAACAGTAGGGTCTTGAGGGCACAGCGAAAAACCCAGAGGTCAGAGATCTTGCGTATTTCTGGGGGCAGTTCGTTCCAAAGGGCAGAAGCTCCCACAGAGAAGGCTCTCCCCCTGGGTATCGCCAGCCGACATAGTTTGGCCGACGGTATTTAGTATTTATTTGATTTATATACCACCCTTCTACAACAGGACTCAGGGCAGTGAACAGCCAAAGTAAAACATAATATACAAAATTTAAAACAGTTTTTAAAAAATTATTAAATAGTTTCGGCCCATAATTTAAAACAACCCAATTAAAATCGATTAGAATTAAAACAAAGGATGGGATCAAGTCAGCCCAGCTAGATGAAATAGGTGAGTTTTAAGGGCCCAACGAAAAGTCCGGAGATCCAATATCTTGCGTATCTCTGGGGGCAGCTCATTCCAGAGGGCAGGTGCTGCCACAGAGAAGGCTCTCCCCCTGGGGGTCGCCAGCCGATATTGTCTGGCCGACAGCACCCTGAGAAGGCCCTCTCTGTGTGAGCGTACTGGCCGGTGGGAGGCTATTGGCGGTGGAAGGTGGTCTCGCAAATACCCAGGCCCTAAGCCATGGAGAGCTTTAAAGATGGTCACCAACACCTTGAAGCGCACCCGGAAGACCACCAGGAGCCAGTGTAGCTCGCGCAGGAGCGGTGTCAGAGTGGGAGCACTCTGTCGCTCCCATAATCCCCTGCGCGGCCGCATTCTGGACCAGTTGGAGCGTCCAGGTGTACCCCAAGGGGAGCCCCATGTACCCTGAGGAGTCCCTCTCTGTGGGAGTGAACTGGCTGCTGGGAGGCTATCGGTGGGAGAAGGCGGTCCCGTAAGTACCTTGGTCCTATGCCATGGAGCGTTTTAAAGGTGGTGACCAACATCTTGAATCGCACTTGGAAGACCACTGGGAGCCAGTGCAGCTAGTGCAGGAGAGGTGTTACATGGGCACAGCGGGTTGCGCCCATAACCACCCACGCGGCTGCATTCTGGACCAGTTGGAGCCTCCAAGTACTCTTCAAGGGGAGCCCTATGTAAAGAGCATTACAGTAGTCCAGCCGGGAGGTGACAAGGGCATGAGTGACCGTGCCAGGTTGTCCCAGTCCAGAAAGGGACGCAACTGGTGGATCAGGCGAACCTGATAAAAAGCCCCCCCTGGCCACAGCCGTCATATGATCTTCTAAAGACAGCCGTGCATCCAGGACACCCAAATTGCAGGCCCTCTCTGTGGGGGGCAAGGATTCACCCCAATAATCAGCGATGGCACCAGCTGACGCCGGAAGCCACAGCCACTTGGTCTTGGAAGGGTCACGCAGGAGGGGTGTGACATGGGAGCATTGGGACACTCCCATCACTACCCACGCGGCCTCATTCTGCACCAGCTGAAGCCTCTGAGTGGTTTTCAAGGGTAGCCCCATGTAGAGAGCGTTGCAATAGTAAAGCACTTTGGTCCGGGTAGAGGCACAACTGGCACACCAGACGAATCTGGGTAAATGCCCCCCTGGTCACGGTCGTAACATGGTCTTCTAAAGTCAACCATGCATTTAGGAGGATGCCTAAGTTGCGCGCCCTATCCACAGGGGGCAACACCTTTCCCCCTATGACCAAAGATGGAATATTCCCTTGGAACCGAGATGCCAGTACCCACAGCCACTCCGTTTTGGCAGGGTTGAGTTGGAGCCTGTTCCTCCCCATCCAGAGCCGCACCACCTCCAGGCATCGGGACATCACGTCAAGGGCATCACTGGGCTGATTTGGGGTGTATATAAAAAGTTGGGTATCATCAGCGTATTGATGATACCCCACCCCAAAACCACAGATGATCTCCCCCAGTGGCTTCATATAGATGTTAAACAGCAGGGGAGAGAGAACCGACCCCTAGGGGACCCTACATGTGAGGGGCCTCGGGTTGACCTCTGTCCCCCCACCAACACCGCTTGCGAGCGCCCAGAGAGGTAGGAGGAGAACCACCGTAAAAAAGTGCCTCCCACTCCCAAGCCCTTGAGGCGTCGCAGCAAAAGCCACCAAGAGATCTAACAGGACCAGGGCAGAGGAGTATCCCCTGTCCCTAGCCCTCCAGAGATCATGCACCAGTGCGACCAATGCCGTCTCCGTGCTGTACCAGGGCCTGAAGCCCGACTGGGTACGGGTATAGGTATGATGCTTCACCCAGGACCAGCGGAAGCTGACGTGCCACCACACTCTCAACAACCTTCGCGATAAAGCAAAGGTTGGAGACAGGACGGAAGTTGTTTAAAATAACTGGATCCAAGTGGATCTTGCATGGAAAATTGAAAGCTGATGACCAAAAAACGGACTTAGGACACAATTCAAGCTGACAAAAACAACTAATGAGAAGCAAGAAAAAGAGACTGACGATAAAGAAGAAGACAAAGACAAGGAGATTGATTGTGGAAAATTAAATGATTATGTGAATATGTTGCATATAAATGCCTAGCTCTGTTTCCCATGGCATGGTAAGGGTTACTCCCACCTACCTAGCCAGACCCTCCCCTGGTCCCTCCTTACCTTGACCCCACCTTCCAAGTATAAAAGGTGTGACCCAGGGATCCAGAAGCATTTCCAGATAGTTACCTGTAATAGAAACATTGATGAATAAAAGCAATCTGATTCAACTGCATTTTGTACTTGAGTTATTGGGTAAGATCCTAGAAATCAAGCAACAAATTGGTAGCCGAGGATGGTTTACCCACAACTCACAGAAATGGCAGAATCAGGGACCCAATCCGAAGCAGAGAACAGGATGTTCACCAAAGCATACGCGAAGCAGATGGAGGAACTAAAGGCCCTCGAAGGTGCCATGGTGAGAACCGCCACGATCGAGGATGAGCAAGGCCAGGACTGGCCAGGAGAAGAAAACTACAACCTAAGAAGGACAGAGCCACCAAGCAACGACGACTTCTGACCAAGCATTGTAGAGATGATGGAAGCCACCACCAGCAAAGAGGAGCTCATCGTGAACCTCCATAGACTCCTAGAGAGCCATAGGGCAGCGATGTGCATCCAGCGACAAGACAATGGAACCACCAGCCCGGCAAGGGAGAGGTACCCCCAAGCCGAAGCTCCAGACACAGAAAATTTCACTTCCGCGCCATGCTCTCGGTGGCCATCTTGGAATGGCCATCAACCAATGGGAGGCCGAGATTCAAATGCAATGGGGTGAAACAGTGAGGACCCCAACCTCTATGGGGAAGAACCTGAAGACCGCAACGAAACAAGATCGCAAGCCTGCGGGGGCTCACCGACTGAGCCCGAAGTAGAAAAAGTGATTGAGACCCTTGCGGCAGCACTCAACTCCGCACTCAAACCTCTTGCCACTAAAAGGAAACAACCCGACGCACAACGAGACCAAAGAAGCGACAGGGTGGCCACCAGAACCCATATAGCAACCCAGCCGACACTAAGAGAGGCAACGCGCCCAAAAAATAACCAGCAGAACCCAGCCGCCTTCAGAATCGAAAATCCTCAGGATTCGCACTCGCCATCCGCTGTCCCAACTACGCTAGGCCCAGGAATGAGAAGAAAAAATGACTACTCACCAGCCATGAGACCCCCACCAGGCTTCCCGACGCATCCGGAGGCCATCCAGCACTGCCCGAAGTCCACCGCCATCGCCGCCGCCGCACCTTCAGACCCCGACAATCCTCAACTTACGACCGCTGCCGCTGCTGCGCCGCCAAGCTACAGGAGTTCTCGACTTGCGACCGGATCACCTCCTTCGCTCCAGCCATTCTTTGCCGGGGATCCGAGGCTTCAACCACAACGCCCATCATCCAGAGAGGATTACGGACTGGCCAGGAGCGAGTCCAGCCTCCCACCAGCAGGCCGGGGCCAAGGCCTGAGAGCAGCAGCAGGGAGCTCCTCACACGATGGACTCCGGCGCGAAATGAGCTTCGCGCATGCCCAGACGCCACCTGCAGGAAGAGAAGGCAACATAGAGATAAATCAATACAGACTTGCCACCTGCATCCCCCCAGCATATTGTGAGTTCCCTCACATACAAAACCATGGACAGCACCAGACTGTAAATAACTTGCTTTACAGCCCAATGACTTTTACAACTGACATTCACAAGTTAAAGCTAGATGGGTCTAACTTCCTAGAGTGGAACCATCAGCTACAAATTGTCTTTCTAAGGGAAAACGTGTTATTTTTGCTTGATGATCCACCACAAAAACCCTGGACATTTGACATTGATTGCTTACACCATAAGGCCTATTACCTGTTAATGTCTAGCTTATCACCCAGTATCTACCCCAGTTTAGACTGCCACTTAACTGTGGCAGAAGTGTTACAGAAAATATTTAACATATTCTATAGCAAGAGCTCAGCTACAACCACCAAAATATCCAGGGAATTTTATTCAGCCAGACACAAGGCTGGCACTCCCATGGGGGAACATATCCTTAAACTAAATGCCACCAGGGCAGAACTCGTACAAAGGGGGGAAACCATATCAGAATCCAGCATGAAGAGCATTATCATAAACTCCTTGGATTCCAGTTGGGAGAACTTTATTATGCCTTAACATAGAACAGCTTTCTTTAAAGACATTGACCAACAGACTAATAGCGGAGGATAGTCTGAGAAGGGATCGCTCCTCAAGCGAGAGGAGAGCAGGCCCATAAAGAGGGTAGATTTCCAAACTAGGGGACACAACACACCCGAATGCTTTACCTGCGGCTCTAGGAATCACTATAAGAGAGATTGCCCTAGGAACCAAAGGGACAGGGACTACAGCCAACGCAGGGAAGGGCAAGGCCGGAAGTCAGGGTCCACAGACAGACGCTCACCTGAAGGCAGGTTCAGGTACAGGGACTCTCCCAACCCCAGGGACAGGAGAAGATATAGGGATAGCTCCAGGGACAGTCAGCCAGGATCACTGTGTGGCCTTGGGGACCACCAACCCACACGCACCCAACCAGAAAAGAAAAACACATGGCTCCTCAACTCCGGAGCCACCAATCACACCACTACTAACACTAACACTACTAACATCATTCACACCCAAGAGGTACCATATCAAGGTAGCCAATCAGAACAAGGTATTGGTGACAGGAGAAGGGAGCGCACACATAGATGGGATAGGGAAGATAGAGGGGGTGCTACTCATACCCGAGATACCCCACTGATCTGTCCCCCCCCTTCAGAGACCCACAAAAACACAGCCAGCCGAGGGTTAAGAATCACTTGGCACACTCCACAGTTCTTATCTCAACCTTGGCAGCGATATGCACACCATCTGCCAAGGACTTTATTAGTTTACACAAACAAGAAAATCACCTACGTAGCTTTGCCGTTCATCTAGCTTCCAAGACTACGAGGTTGCTATGTTTGTTTCGCTTTGTTCGTCACAAACTTCTTGACCCACTGTCCTGTCTTATATAGATAGGCTTCTGGGTGTGGTCCAGTGACTCACTGATCCTGTGACTCCAATCAGTGACTCAGGTCTATTTCCTCATACGCCGCAGCTGCAGTAATCTTTTCTCTCGCCTTCTTTGGCGTGCGTCCAGGAATGACGTCTCTCCCTCACTCTCATCTGAGACACCTGTTTCCCCACTACTTGGCTCTCTTTCAGCTGGCACCTGAGACGGTGCCAGAGGGGGGGGGGCTGGGAGATCTGGCTGGCTCCTCTTCCTCCTGCTCAGAGCTTCCTTCCTCCAATGGGATAGGCTCAGAGGACGGGGCCACAACACCCCACAATATATTGGCTACTCTTAAACTTAGTGAAGACTTAGGCATTGAGACGACCTTCAAGGAAGGGAAAGCGTACATGACAAAGGGAGGTAAGAGTATAGGGAAAATCATCATAGAAGGGGGGCTGACATACTTGCAACCCCAAAACTACCCAGACACGAACACAACACCAGAATTCAAGGAAGGGAAATCAGATACCCTCAAGGAGACAAAAGGGGACAAGGTAGAACACACCACTGAACGCCAACACACCTCAAGCACAGCACACAAAGGGAAACCATACATTGGCAAACCCATCCATGACGAGTGTGCTTATTTACTTCATAGGAAGTTAGGCCATGCCAGCTTCCCAATTGTACAAAAAATGACTGAATGTTCAAATGGCCTATCAGTAAAGAACTGTAACAATTATCTGGAGTGTTCTGTATGCAAATGCTCTAAACTCAAAACCAAACCTAGACCAAAAAAGGCTTCTCGCACCACCAATTCAATATTTCAGTTAGTTCACATGGATGTGGTAGGACCCATAAACCCTCTATTAAATACAAGAAGAGGTTTTTCCAAACCATAGTTGACGACTTCAGTCATTAAGGGTTCGTGTACACACTCAGTCACAAAAGTGAAATGTTTCAGAGGTTCAAGGAATTTTACAAGAGAGTAGAAACACAACACAATGTCAAAATAAAACAAATTATGACTGACAGGGGATCAGATTTCCTATCAAGGGACTTCTTCAATTGGATAAAGAAACACGGAATGCTACATTTTTCTTCTTCGCCATTTTCGCCATTCCAGAACGGAATTTCTGAATGCAGGAATGGCGTATTACAAACAATGGTAAGATGCGTACTAGAAGACGCAGGGCTGGGACAACATTTCTGGGCAGAGGCACTCTCGTATTCAAATTACACACTAAACAGGACATGGTCAAGCGTAATAAACAAAACTCCTTATGAGGTTATGTACAATAGGAAGCCCCAGATAGCTCACCTACACGTATTTGGGGTAATAGCAGATGTACATGTACCAAAGCAGCTGAGGCAAAATGGGGACAAAGTATCAAAAAGACTGAGGTTTATGGGGTACGAGTACAAGACAAAGGGATACAGATTTATCGATAAGGACTATAGGTTTATCATGTCCAGATCAGCAGTGTTTCACGAGAACACAAACTACTCAAAGATACATCTCAATGAAGTATTACCCCGACAGGAAGCCACAGACAATGTTAGGAACACAAGTAGGCCAGACACGACCGAAATAGGGACACACGAGAAACACAAGCCCAAACACCAAGAAGTAATCACCAAAGAATGGAAAGAGGACCATCCAGTTATCAAGATAGACACACTCACAGAAAAAGAAGCCAAACACATGAGTGACACAGAGACACTACCCAATAGGCCCATCAGACTCAACAGAAACAAAATGCCAAAAAATTCGATGACTACGTACTTTCTATACACACAAACACAACCACACCCAACACCTACGAAGACATTCTCAAGTTGCCACAAGAGGAACAGGCCAGGTGGGAGGAAGCCATAGACAAAGAGATAAACAGCCTGAGGTGGTTAAATGTGTATACCCCGTCCAAGGTACCAGAGAACAAGACACCCATTGGGACAAAGTGGGTTTTCAAAATCAAAGAACTTGAGAACAATAAAACACTATACAAAGCCAGGCTAGTAGCACAGGGCTCTGCACAAAAGTACCCAGAAGATTACACAGGCACATACTCACCCACAGTCAGGGCCGAGAGTGTAAAGAACGCCCTAGTGGTAGCAACAATCCTAGGGTTGGAGGTTTACCAATTTGATGTGCAAACTGCCTACCTCCACGCAAAGCTAGACAAAGAGAGCTTTGTCAGGGCAGCTCCGGGAAGAAACAACCAGAAGGGAGATACCTGGCTGTTGAGCAAGAGTTTATATGGGCTAAAGCAATCCGGTAAAAGGTGGTATGAGTGCTTGGCGAGGATACTCAAGGACACGGGGTTTACAGCCACGTCCACCGACCTATGCTTCTTTACCAAAGGGAAGGGCACATCCATCGAATATGTGCTCGTGTATGTGGATGATATCTCATACTGTGGCCAACATAAGCAAAGTTGTGATGTCTTCGCAGATCAATTGGGGAAGCATTTCGCACTGAAAATTTTGGGGAAGGTAAATAAATACTTGGGTGTACAGATCGATAGGACACAAAAGGGATTTAGGATCTCCCAAAAGGAGAAGATATTGGACCTATTAAACAAATGCAACATGGAGGAGGCCAAGCCTTGTGACACACCCATGCAAATTGACTTTTTGAAACGCATGAACGATGAGGGTGAGGCTTTCTAGGACAACACCCTATATAGATCTATCATTAGATTAGATTAGATTTAGATTTATTGGATTTATATACCGCCCTACTCCCGAAGGACTCAGGGCGGTGTACAACCAACAATAAAAATACATGTATACAAAATTTAAAACCCAACTAAAATCAAATTAAATAAATTTGGCCCGGACAGAATGAAAACACCCCACATAGTTTAAAACAGATTAAAATTTAATGCTAAAAAAGAAGAGAGGTTAGGCCAGGCCCGCCTGGTGAAATAAAAAGGTCTTAAGAGCGCGGCGGAAGGTGTGCAGATCCGCGATCCTTCGTATCTCCGGGGAGAGCTCGTTCCAGATAGTAGGTGCCCCCACAGAGAAAGCTCTCCCCCTGGGGGCCGCCAGTCGACACTGTTTTGCTGACAGCACCCGGAGGAGCCCCTCTCTATGAGAGCGTACCAGCCGGTGGGAGGCTGTTGGTGGTAGTAGGCGGTCCTGCAAGTACCCAGGTCCTAAGCCATGGAGTGCTTTGAAGGTGGTAACCAAAACCTTGAAGCGCACCCGGAAGACCACCGGGAGCCAGTGCAACTCGCGCAGGAGAGGTGTCACATGGGAATGCCATGTCGCTCCAATCACCACCCGTGCGGCCGCACTCTGCACCAGTTGGAGCCTCCGGGTGCTCCTCAAGGGGAGCCCCATGTAGAGAGCATTACAGTAGTCTAGATAGGAAGTGACAAGGGCGTGAGTGACCGTGAGTAAGGAGTCCCGATCCAGAAAGGGACGTAACTGGCGAATCAGGCGAACCTGATAGAAAATCCTCCCGGCCACGGCCGTCAGGTGCCCTTCTAAGGACAGCCGTGAGTCCAGGAGGACGCCCAAGTTCCGAACCCTCTCCGTGGGGGCCAGTGATTCGCCCCCAATAGTCAGTGATGGCGCCAACTGACTATATCGGGACGTCAGAAACCACAGCCACTCGGTCTTGGATGGGTTGAGCCTGAGCCTGTTCCTCCCCATCCAGATCCACACGGCCTCCAGGCACCAGGACATCACTTCAAGGGCATCGTTAGGGTGGTCTGGGGTGGAGATGTACAGCTGGGTGTCATCAGTGTACTGGTGGTACTTCACCCCGAAACCACGGATGATCTCACCTAGCGGCTTCACATAAATGTTGAACAGGAGGGGCGAGAGGACCGATCCTTGTGGCATCCCACATATAAGGGGCCTCAGGGTCGACCTCTGCCCTCCTGCCAACACAGACTATGACCGGTCGGAGAGATAGGAGAACCACCGCAACACCGTGCCTCCCACCCCCATTTCTACCAGTCGGTGCAGCATGATACCATGGTTGATGGTATCAAAAGCCGCTGAGAGGTCTAACAGGACCAGGACAGAGGAGCACCCCCTGTCCTGAGCCCTCCAGAGATCATCAACCAACGTGACCAATGCCGTTTCCGTGCTGTACCCGGGCTTGAAGCCCAACTGGAACGGATCTAGATACGTCGCTTCATCCAAGTGCCAGGGGAACTGTTTCGCAACCACACTCTCAACAACCTTCGCCACAAAGCGAAGGTTGGAGACCAGACGATAATTTACCAACATTGCCGGGTCCAGGGAAGGCTTCTTGAGGAGAGGCCTCACTACCGCCTCTTTCAAAGCGGCAGGGAAGACTCCCTCCCCCAATGAAGCCTTTATAATCCCCTGGAGCCAGCCTTGTGTCACTTCCTGGGAAGCCAGCACTAACCAGGAAGGACACGGGTCCAATAAACACGTGGTCACGTTCAGTCCACCCAGGATCCTGTCCACGTCCTCAGGGGTCACAGGATCAAACTCATCCGAGATAACATTCTCAAGACCTGCCCCGGTACCTTCCCCCAAGACCACCCAGATCTTCCCGAATCTGAGTGATTTTGTCATACAGATATTGAACAAAATCCTCGGCTCTACCCTCCAAGGGGTCCTCCCACGCTTCCTGATGGAGCAGGGAGTGGGTCACCCTAAACAGGGCAGCCGGGCGATTATCTGATGATGCAATAAGAGCAGCAAAATAGCTACATTTCGCTGCTTTTATCGCCACTAGGTAAGTCCTAATATGAGATCTTACCAGTGTCCGGTCAGATTCAGAAAGACTGGCCCTCCAACTACTCTCTAGGCATATTTTCCGGTGCTTCAACTCCCTCAGCTCCTCAGTAAACCAAGGAGCCAAGTGAGATCGACGCCGGGTTAGAGGGCGCAAAGGCACGACCCGATCCAGAGATCCGGCGGCCGCCCTATCCCAGGCGGCCAATAGGTCTCCGGTCGAGGCGTGTGCTAGAGCCTCAGGGAATGGCCCAAGCTCCATCTGGAACCTATCAGGTTCCATCAGGCGCCTGGGGTGGAACCATCTTACCGGCTCCGCCTCCCTGCGACGGGATATTGCGATTCGAAAGTCGAAACGAAGGAGAGAGTGATCTGACCATGACAAGGGTTCAATGACTATATCCCCTATATCAAGATCTCCAGAGACAAAAACTAGATCCAGCGTGTTTCCCCTCGTGTGGGTAGGGCCATGAATTAACTGGATCAGGTCCATAGCTGTCATGGAAGCCATGAACCCCCAAGCCATCTCAGACATCTCCCCCATGGACGACAGGTTGAAATGCCCCATGACTATAAGCCTGGGAGTATCAACCGCCACCGCGGCGATGACGCCAAGAAGTTCAGGCAGGGCTGCTGCCACGTGGCAGAGAGCCAGGTACGTGATCAGCAAACCCATCTGAACCCCATGACCCCATTTCACAAGGAGGGATTCACAGCTGGCTGTCTGAGGAACAGTGACCTCCCTCGGTTTCAGACCTTCTCTAACAATAAGCACAACCTGCCCCCCGCCCCTCCCCTGTGACCTTGGCTGATGGAATCTTGGAAGCCCGGCGGGCACATTTCAATGAGGGGCAACCCCCCCTCCTGGCCCAACCAGGTCTCCGTAACACCTGCCAGGTCCGGACCCCCCTCCTGAACAAGCTCACAGATGAGGGGGGCTTTATTTACTGCGGACCTGGCATTGCACAGCATCAGCTGAAGGCCTGGGCCCTGAGGGTCTGTGCAACCTAGGGAGCGGGAGGAGCCTTGGGGGCCAGAACACGCCACCGCTCGTAAACAGCGGGCGCGCACTCCCCTAAAACGTTATGGCCCCCTGCTCCCGCCATATCTACCCCTCCCACCTACAGTATTGATGTTCAGTACACTATCCGGATGGGCTCTAACCCCCTCCACGACCCTGGGTCCCACACTCCCCCCACCACGCTTTACTGCTCGACCCTCCCCTCCCCTTGGTGGGTTGTCCCCCATACCCACTATCCCCCCCTCCCCCCTCCCGGAACCCCTTAAAAGTTTAAATAAAAATTTACATAAAAAACCCCTCAACCCCCTCTTTGCGATATGCCACCTCTCTGGGTCCCAAAACCCGTCATCGAGGTAGGCCCTCGATAACGTGGAGGGCCAAACCTGCGAGAGGGGGGAGTCTCGCAGCACAGGTAGTTCAGCAGAGGCAGAATACATCTGTCTCTCCAAGGTGGCCAGTAGACATTCGTAGACGGAAGAGATGAAGATGGCTCCTGGCAAGGTTCATAGAGTCTAACTGTCCTGGGGACGAAAGGCAGCAACTTTAAAGATGTGGATAGCCTCCACTGTCCTCCCACGACAGTGTAGAGAGTTCAATTATGCCATTTCGGCGAATCCAGGGGGTGTTTCTTCCAGGCATCCTCTCACGATGCTTGGGCCACTGTATCATGTTATAAAAAGCAATGCACGAAGCCATCCCCACTGGTAGCCATGGCCATGATGACCCGGACTCCCTCAAGGCCCACATCAAGCTGTCCTTTAGTCCAATCCCATAGTCAGGGGCAATGATTGAAATAGAGCCAGTTCAGAAGGTAGATATATCAGCCCGGGGGCAAAAAGTTTGATGGCATTTTACATGATGGAAAAAAGAGTGGCTTACGAGGCTGAGGATAACTGGGGTAATGGCCACAAGGCCTACACAGGCCAGAAAAAGGGGGGGGGGGAGGCCCAAGACAGTCCACCCGTCTCTCGACCGTCTTCCCGCCTCTCCCATTCCCCAAGGTCTTTGGCCATTTGTATCCCCAGTTTAATCCCCCCCCACTCGCGGGGGCCTCTGGATTCACACAGGAACGGCCCACAAAGCCAGGTCCTGGCCCGTCCAGGCTGTCGGCCTCTCGCCATGTCGACTTAGGGTGGAAATAATCGACTGTCACCCCCTCGCCTCCACTCTCCGCCAGGAAAACAATCGGGGCCCCGCGGGCGCTCCCGCCGCCTCCGCCTCCACGAGAGCTCCCACTGCACACCAAAAACGCTGGGGTCTTTGGAAAAAGCCCCAGAGAGGCCAGGGAGCCAGAGAAGCCCCCGCATCTTCGCCGCCGCTGCCGTCACAGAGCTCTTGCCGCCGCTCCAACTGCCACCCGCCGAAGCCTATAGGCAAAGGGGACCGCCGCCGAACAGCTGTTTTTGCCGGCATCCCGCGGCTCCTTCTGACGGCCCTTTCTCGACCGTCAGGATGTTCTAGCGGGCGCAGATACCCTCGTCTTGATGGGAGAAAGCCCCTGAAGCTAGGACTGGGGACCAGAATAATCAATACTGGCCCCCGGAACCCCAAAACGCCAGGGCTTTCTTCATCCCCCCGAGAGGGTTCCCAAAGCCCGCCGCCATCTTGAGCATGCGCAGGAATCTTGACTTCAAGAGTTTTGTCTGACTCTTCATTGGGTCACTTCTGTATATAGCAAACTGGACAAGGCCAGACATCCTACTTGCAGTCAACCTCTTGTCCAGGCACGTCAGTGACCCAAAGGTATACTACTGGGAAGATGTAAAACGCGTGCTCAGATACCTAAAACATAGCATGAATGCCTACCTAAACCTAGAGCCAGAGATGCCCAAGGAACCAATCTTAACCTGTTATGCCGACGCTGACTGGGCAGGTGACACCAAGAGCCGGAAAAGCACATCCGGTTATATATTCCTCATCAACGGCTGCCCGGTACACTGGTACACTGGGAAACAAAACCTGGTGGCCACATCCACAGCAGAGGCAGAATACATCTGTCTCTCCAAGGCGGCCAATAACCTGATCTGGTTTGACGACCTGCTCAACATCTCGGCCGAGCCAGCCTACCCGATAATAATATATGAGGACAACAGGGCGGCCATAGACATATCCATGGCGGACGCAGTGGGTCAGAGGTCCAGCCATATCGACATCAAGCACAAGCATGTCAGGCAGCTAACGAATGTTGGGTTCATTAAGGCAATACACTGCAAAGCCTCTGAACAAATCGCTGACATCCTGACCAAACCCCTGCAAAGCAATACATACACAGGATACACACACTGGTCCAAGCGCCAGGCATTTAGAGGGGGATTTGTTGCATATAAATGCCTAGCTCTGTTCCCCATGGCATGGTAAGGGCTACTCCCACCTACCCAGCCAACCCTCCCCTGGTCCCTCCTTACCTTGACCCCGCCTTCCAAGTATAAAAGGTGTGACCCAGGGATCCAGATGCACTTCCAGATGGTTACCTGTAATAGAAACATTGATGAATAAAAGCAATCTGATTCAATCGCATTTTGTCCTTGAGTTATTGGGTAAGATCCTAGAAATCAAGCAACAAAGTAGCAATAATAAAAAGGAGAATTTCAAAAATTACATTGGGAATAACAATGGAAGAAATCAGAAAAAGGGGAAAGAAAGAAAGAAAGAAAAGAGGGAGGAATAGAAAGAATATAAAAAACAAATGATTACACTGGGATTATCAGTGAGAATGTAAGAAAAAGAAAAAACGGTGGAAAAGAATGGGAAAGATACAGCAAAATAGAAGAGTGTATGCTCTTAAAAAACAATGATTGTATTGGGATTAACAGTGGAAAGATAAGAAAAAAGGAAGAGAGAGTTCAGGACTTCCACCGTGCCCTCAAGACCCTGCTGTTCCAACAGGCGGGGCTGACCATCTAAATGAATTTTAATTTAGGTATTTTAATTCTGGGTTTTTAAATTTAATTGGGCCGAATTGTTTAATAATTTTAAATTTTAAATTTATGATGTTTATGTGTTTTGTGTTTTTACCCTGGCTGTGCACTGCCCTGAGTCCTTCGGGAGAAGGACAGAATAGATATATATATGTAGATAGATAGATAGATAGATAGATAGATAGATAGATAGATAGATAGATAGATAGATAGATAGATAGATAAAATAAAATACAAAAGAAAAGAAGGGAAAATAAAAATAAAATAAAATATAAAGATAGAAAGGGAGAGAGAAATGGAAGAGGAATATGGGGTAAATGAAATGAATCTTAGAGAAAAACTGAAATTGTATTTTTAAGGAAATGATTTTAAACTATATGGATGTATAATGAATGTAATAATTGGAATATTTTTAATGAAGGGGATTGTAATAACTGGAATATTTTCAATTGCATATTTGAAACTTAACTAAATAAGAAAAGAAAGTTGAAATGATATTGGATTATGAATGAATTAGATATAATTAACTGGTTTTTATAAAAATGTTGAAGTGTACTATTTGGAACAGTTGATAAAGAAAAAATTATTTGAGACTGGAATAAGAGATTCTAAGAAAATAATTAGGAATTGTATTATGTTGTATGAGATAAATTTAGGGGTACTGGAGTAAGATTGATATTTAATTGATTTTTTATTGAATATGTTTCATTAATTAGTGAAATTATGATAAATGGATTACTTTTAAAATAAGAGATAAGAATATAAATAATTGATGAAATAATATAATGGCAATAATGAATTATTTAAGTCAAAATGAAGACATGACAAAATGAAGGGATGTTTTAAGACTTGAAAATAAGACCCAGAAATAAGAAGTTTAAATACATGAAATTGCAGCAGTCGGAACATTTGGGTTGAGATATATACTTAATTGGTTTCTATTAATATGTTGAATTGTATTATTGGGAATAGTTGATAAAAGAATCATTGGCAATTAGAAGAGAATTTAAGGAAATAATTGGGGATTGTACTATGTTATGTGAATCTAAATTTAGGGGTTCAAATTTTAAGGAGAGAAAAGAAAAACTGACCTATAATAGGATGAGAAGTCAAGATGAAGGGTAATATTGGTTTTTTAAAATTAAAAATGAAGGGGGATTCCTTTCCTAGAGAAATTAGGAAATTAGCAGCCTTTGCTGCTGCTGCTGCTCTCTGGAGGACTTAAAGGGGGCTTTCCCCATTTGAAGGATTCCCTATTTTCTATCCTTAAGCTGTCAGAACCTTCCCTGACCAAAGTCCAGCCGGTCAGCCTGGGTCCACTGAGAGAGAAGAAAAGGGGCTGATGGTTGCCGACTGTGGACAAGGGGCCCTTTTCCTCTCTGCCCCTCCCCTGAAAGAGCCAGGCTCCACCCTCCCTGCCTCCCTGGGTGTTACCTGTGTGGGTAGATTTTGGGTAGCAACGGTGCCAGGAAACACGGATCCCGTCCTCTCCTCTCCTGCGGAAACGCCAAAGGTATTTCTGTGCCCTGAGAGACCCCCAGCTGGGTGGGAGGGGGGAAAGGGGGACTCCTGGCTTCCCTCCAGCCCATGTCAGGAATACCTGCCCCCTCCTCCTCTTCCTACCCACACTTCCAGTGGCGACTGGGCACGCTCTGGGCATCTGGTGGCCAGGGAGAAACTTCCCTGCCAGCCTCCAGTTCCCTAACATCTCAGCAGCTCCGTTGGCCGCAAGGCAGGGCTTCCTGTTCCAAGCAGACCGGAGGCTGAAACTCCCCCCAGCATATTTTATCCCGAGGGACTCCCTTTCCCGGGAACCAACCTTTCAGTGGAGAGAGGCCACTCTCTGGGAGGGCAGAGACATGTGTCCAACTTCTGCGTCCTGAGATGCCACTGAGACTCTGCTCGCCTTCTAGCTACTTTTCTCCTGTTTTGGTAGCTCTCCTCTGTACAAAACCATACAGCCCCACCCAGTGTGGAAAGCTAAGAGGCTTCTTGCCAGCTGCTGCTCAGGCACCAGATGCGGCAGCCATTAGGAGGCTGGGCAGGGCTGTCTCTCCTGGGAGAGTCCACCAAAACAGGGAGAAGTGAGCCAGCGCCCCATGGAGCCTGCTCTTTTTCACTTGGTCAGTCAATGGGCAGGAGCGGCCACTAAAGGAAACACTTGTAGCTCAGGGTTGAAAGGAGGGGGGCTTTCTGAGCTGGTGGCTTTTGGGTTTCTTTCTTCCAGAGTTTCATGAGGTTCTTGGGTTGGGCTGTTCACGGTGAGCTTGTTTGTCAGTTCCTTGATTGGGCTGCTCTTTCCTTCTTGACTGTTGGCCTGATGTTCATCTTGGGAGTTACAATTCTGCTCACCTGGGTGCCGACTGCTGGTGGTGGGAGGTGCTGAGGTCTTTGGCGTCCTTTCCCACAGCATGTAGATGTCCTTTGGGTCCATGAGTCTTTATCGCAAGCATGTTTCAACTCAGTTACTGATGAAACATGACCTTGCTTCCTTTTGGGGAGGGACCAGGCCAAGCTGGATCTCTCCTAAATGCCCCCAGCCCTGGGGGAGGGGAGGGGGAGGGGGAGAGAGCAGGCGGCCTCTGCTGCAGCCAGCAACAGGGCTTGGCACAGGAAGGGGGGCACTTTAGAAGGAGAGGCAGAGGCAGCCATAGGAGGCCGTTTTAAAGGCCTCTCTGCTGGAACAGGCAGCCCCCCTCAAGGAGAACTACCCACAAGCCCCTGCTGCAACTTGAGGAGGGTGGTTACCCAGAAGGAATCAAAGATGCCCCTGCTTCAGGTATGCCCAGGGCCCCGACAGGAGCCAGGAAGGCGAATGGTTGACCAGCCATGATCTCCAGAGGACCTGAGCAGCCGTCATGGTGGCCTGCAGAGCTACTGCTGGCATCTGGCTGGACCCGTTCCCAGCCAGAACGGGTCCAGCAAGTGCCGCAGGTACCAGATGCTTGGGACCAACGGAGTGCACCAATCCAGGTCTGCTCTCCAAGAGGTCCCTGGGATGTGCCCGACTGCCAGCCACAAAGTCCGCTGGTGCCAGAGGAAGCCCGAGAGCCAGGCTCCAGGGCAGGCTGGCACAATCTCCAAGCTGAAGGCTAAGAGCCAACGGCGGGAGAGAGCTTAATGGTGCTGCTCCGGGAATTGGCTCTGAATTGCAAGACCTTGGGCCCCCCCAAACCGCCCTCCGCCCCTCAGCTGAGGAGCCTGGGGACCGTCCGCCCAGGGGAAGGAAGTGGCTGCTGGGACCAAAACAAGGCCGGGCCTTTAATTCCTCCGCGGGAGGGGTCGGCGGGTCCGGCCAGCTCTCTCGGCCGGGGGAGGGGCCGGCGGCGGCGCCTGCCACGGGCGCGCAGAGGCGAGAGCGAGGCCGGCGACCTCACCAGCAGCTCCGCAGCGCCGGACATGAATTAGCGAGCGCCACCTCATCTCCCGCAAAGGTCAGTTGGGCCGGCGCCCCCGCCGCCTCCCCGCTTTTGGCGGAGGGAGGGAGGGAGGCGGCGCCGCCACCGCCCCGCTACCCCAGCCGGTCTCGCCGGGAAAGGCTGGGAGGATGCCGGGGAGGCCGCTCCGTCCTTTGTCTTCCGCCGGGGCTGATCCTCTTTCTCTCTCCTGCAGGCCCACCATGACCGCCGCGCCGCCCTTCCCGAAGCGCTGGCCGCGCCGCTCGGCCCGCCTGCTGGGGGGGCTGCTGGGCTGCCTGGCTGTCCTGTCGGCGCTCACCTTCCTGGCGGGCGGCGGCCACGAGGAGCTGCTCTCGCGCTCGCTGCCTCTCCTGCTGCGGGCCGGGGGCGCGGGGGAGCCCCGCGGGGCCGCTGCTCTCCCGCCGCCGCCCGCCTTCTTCCCGCTGTCCCCGCCGGCCTGCGCCCCGCCCGCCGACGCCCCGGGGCTGCTGGTGCTCGTAGCCAGCGCTCCCGGGCACGGGGCGCGGCGGGCAGCGGTGCGGCGCAGCTGGGGCGCGGCGCGGGCGGCGGCCGGCCTGGCGGTGCGCACCGTGTTCGCGCTGGGGCTGCCCGGGGAGGCGGCGCTGCAAGCGGCGCTGGAGCGCGAGGCGGCCGAGCACGGGGACCTGCTGCAGGGACACTTCGCCGACACCTACGCCAACCTGACGCTGAAGACTCTGGCGCTGCTGGACTGGGCCGCCGCCCGCTGCCCCGCCGCCCGCTTCCTCCTCAAGGCCGACGACGACGTCTTCCTCAACCTGCCGGCCCTGGCCGGCCACCTGCAGGCGCTGGACGGGCCGGGCGCCGTCTACCTGGGCCGCGTCCACTGGCATGTGGCGCCGAACCGCGACCCCCGCAGCCGCCACTACGTGCCTGCCTCGCTCTACTCACCGCCCGCCTTCCCACCCTACTGCAGCGGCCCCGCCTACGTGCTCTCCAGCCAGGCCGCCGCCGCCGTGCTGGCCTCCGCCCGCCACCTGCCACTGGTGCCCGTGGAGGACGTCTTCGTGGGGCTGTGCGCCCGCCACGCCGGCATCACCCCGCGCCACCTGTCCCGCATGATTGACAGCACCCACTACCCGCCCGACGCCTGCTGCTACCGGGAGGTGCTCTTCAGTGTACACGACGTGGCGCCTGGGCAGATGCTGGCCATGTGGGCCAAGGCCGAGCGGCCGTGCTCCGCCTGGCAGCGCCTACTGGGCCTGGCCCGCTGCAAGGCCCTGATCTGGCTGGCAGCCGTGGAGGATGAGGAGCAGGAGGGCCCCTAAGCCCTGGCCAGCCGGCCTTGGACTAGCAGGAGAGCGGCTGGGAAGTTCACCCGGTAGACCGACTCCCCTCTCCGGACTTCGGAGCCCTCCGGCCTTCCAGCAGAGGAAGGCCAAAAGGGCATCGCGTGGCCACTGCACCCTCCCGGTCAGTCTTTTGGGCTGCACACTCAAGGCTGAGCGGGCGGCCATCCCCTCTCTGGCAACTGACTCAGAGTGGACTTTTCAGGCAATCAGGGAGAAGCCGCCCCACAGAACGGCGCCGGAGGAGTTTGAAGGGGCTTGGACAGGATGTGGGGCTGGTCACTGGTGGATGGGAGAATCTGCAATACCGGGCGATTGTGAAGGCAGGAACTTTGGTCTCTTAGTGGGGGAGTTCAGGGCTCTGCGGGGCCCAGGAGCAGCCTGGCCAGGTACGCCTGGGATGGGGGCAGGGCGGCTGCAGCCTTTGAGGAAGGGAGGTTCTCTGTGGCAGGAAAGCCCCTGAGTGTCCAGTGCCTGGGAATGTTTATTTTTGGGGTGCTTCTTTGGCCCCCTCATCCCAAGGATGCTTTGTGCCCCCTTGAGAGTCCCCCTTCTTTGCCAACTGTTGAGTGGGAAGCGGGGGGCAGCCCCCACCTACGGCAGGCCAGAAAGAGGCCACAATCTACAAATCACAAGTGTGTATTTATGCAGAGATTCAAAGGTTGAAATAAACCCCAGAGGAGTTTCAGGGAAGGTCCATGGGACCAGCAGTCCAGCGCAGGGCCGGTGCCCCGTAAAGGGAGCTATCCAGAGCCATTCTCCTGCACACGGCGGGGATGTCAGCCTTCTTTGTCTGCTATTTCTGGAAGCGATCCAGCGCTGACCCCTGGGCTGCAGAGAGCTTCGCCTTGGAGGTCGCTGGCCGAGTCTCTGCCTTGGCAGCCAAGCTCTTCCGGACCAGAGCCTGCCGGGAGGAAGAGGGGTAGGTGGGCCTAAACAGGAACTGGCAGACTCCCCCACAAGAGCCAGGACCCAACCAGATTAATGTGCCGATGGCTGTTCCTGAATCAAATGCTCTGATGGTGTACTAAAAGTAAGCATTTTTTTAAAATTTTGTATATGGGTGTGTTTTATTGTTGGCTGTACACTGCCCTGAGTCCTCTGGGAGAAGGGCGGTATAAAAATTAAAATAAATAATAAATAAACCCTATTGTGGCTCAGGGGTGGGGAGGCTGGAATCCAGGAGGAGGCAATCTCCGGAGACTCACCCGCTGTTCCTCGGCGGCCACTTTCTTCCTCCGCTTCAGACTGCTGCCTGCCGAGTCCCGGCCCTTCAGCTTCCTCCGAGGGGAGAAGGGTTCCTTGGCCTCCGGGTCATAGCCCTGTGAGGAGGAGCAGGGGGCATGGAGTCAGCGTCCTCGGATCCCTCGCAGCCTCCTCCTCCTCCTCCCATCGGTGCCCAACGTACCAGCCTCTCTGCCCGCTCCTGGCGCTGCTGCTCCAAGGAAATGGGGTCCACCCGGCCCAGCTCTGTGGGGTCCAGGGTGATCAGTTCCGATGGGATCTGGGGAGAAGAATGTGCTGTGAGGAAAAACAGGGGCTCTCCCTCAGAGCCCCCTCTTTGATCCATGGAGGCAGCTCGATGTCCGGGAAGAGGAGCCCAGCTCTGCGGGAGGGGGCTGGATGATGGGGGAAGTGGGGGCCGAGGGCTCACCTTCTCCAGGAAAGCTTTAACCTCCCACTCCTGCCTCTGCCTCCGGCTGCGGAAGGGGTTGTTCTCCAGGGCGTCAAAGTTTGGCTCCCCGGCACCTGCAAGGCAACCGGGCTGAGGGAAGTCTTCTCCCAAAGCAGGGTGGCCCGTCTCCACTCACGCACCCCCCAGATGGCCCCTGCCACCCCTTACCTGGGACTAGGAGGCTGGCAAAGCCCTGCTCGTGCCCCACGCCCAGCACATCCTCAAAGGGGCAGAAGCGAAGGCCGTGCGAGGGGCCGGGCAGCCTGTGGCACAGGTAGGGCTTCCGGGCCAGGCAGACGGAGACGTCCTTGTATACCTGGGGGAGAGGGAGCAGCTCACGAGGGCACGAGTCAGGGTGGGGGGTGGGGGCCTGGCTCAGCCGGCAACATCACTCACCTGCACCACCTCCTGGCAGGCGGCACCCAAGAGCCCCCGCTGGCTGAAATCCAGCAGCCCAGCCCCAGAGGGCAGCAGCAGAGAGTGGAGGCGCCGATACGCCCGGAGGTCGTAGATGTGGAGCTTGTGGTCCAGCCCTGAGGTCGCCATGTAGCTGCGGGAGAAGGGAAGGAGGACCAGTTCTGCATTGGGCATGCCCCCCCCCATGCCTCCCCCACCCAGGCTGGCTGCCTGCCTGCTCACCTCCCGGAGGGGTCAACCGCCACGGCCCTCACGGCCCCCTGGTGACAGAGCATCCGGGCTAGTGGGGCCTTGGTGCTGGGGCTCCAGAGCGTGACCGTCCCTGCAGCAGAGAGAAGGGGAGATGGTGGGTGGAGGCCCCCTGGAGGAGGGCAGAGATGCCCACATGCCTTCCCCCCCACCCCACTCACCGTTGCTGTGCCCAAGGTGGACGATGGCATTGGCGGGGTTCTGGGCCATCACCGCCAGCCGGCCTGCCTTGGTGCAGATGGTGGCCACCTCCTTCCCCACTGAGATGTCCAGGTACTGCAGGAACCCTGAGTCGCTCTGGGAGGGGGGGGGGCGAAGAGAACAGTTCTGGGGGGGATGGAGAAAAGTGCCCCCACCCCTGCCAGGCTTTGAAACCTCGTGGCTCATTAGCCCGGCTGACCTTGGGTGATGGCTTTAGCAAGGGGTCAGTCTAGATGAGCATGGGGTTCCCTCCAGCCCTGAGAATTGCTGGTTGCATTTTTGGGGCTGGGGCTTTTCTGGTCAGCTCAATCCAAGCTATGAAATCAGAGAGACCGGAGGTGGGGTGGGGCCTTGTGCTGGGGACTCAGGAGACCCGCTTTGCAGAAGCTCTCCACCGCCCCATCAATGCCACTGGGCACCCCCTTCGGAGAGACGGCCAAGGCCTGCCGGGCCTGCTCACCGCTGTGGCCAGCAGGAAGTGGTAGGGCAGGAACTCCATCCGCTGGACGCCATTGAAACGCTTCAGGCAGTTCAGCTCCACGCCTTGCTGGTCGTAGACGTACAGCCACTTGCGCTGGGCCACGGCAAACAGGGTCTCCGTGTGCAGCCACCTGCAACACGCAGGGCGGAAAGTGTGCCCACCTGCCCGCAAAAGCACAGCGCTTCCTTCATAGCTGGGGTGGGGTGGGGTGGGGCGGGGTGGGGAGTGGCCAGCTAAACCAAGGTCTCCATTGTGGGTTGAAACACTCACAAAGATGTGACTTTTGGGAGCCGCTGCAGTGGAGCTACCGTGGCAGGGATTGCAGCCCCCTGCTGGGCCATGGGGGAATCTGTCCTCCCCCAGTCCCCCCGCCCCCCTGAGGGGTGGCGAGAGCTGGGCCATGTGGGGGGGAGACTCACGTGAGATCAGTGATGGTCTCCATGACGTTCATCTCGCACATCAGGGCCTTTGTCTGCCAATCCAGAGCAGCCACGTGGCCCCGGCGCCCCCCCAGGAGAAGATGCCTGAAGTGGGAGCAATGCAGGGATGAGCGAGGGAGGATGCAGGGCACCCCATTCTCGGTGGCCCGAGACCCTTCGCAAAGCCCCTCACCTGCCATTCCGTGTGTAACTCAGCCTGTAGGGGCCAAAACGGTCCAGGCGAAGCTCAAAGTGCTGGGGGAGGGGAGACAGCGTGGTGATGAAATCGCCCCTCCCAAACCAGTAAGCACCAGCCCTCCCCAGTCCAGAGCACCCCCCCTTCCACCTTGGCACTGGCAGCCAGGTCCACAGCAGCAGCGATATCGGCCTGGGTGACGGTGCAGGTGTCTTCCTCCTCGTCCCCCTCCAGAAACCTGGCCGGGAAGAGAAATTGGGGGGGGGGGGGGAGAGAAGGAAAGGGTCAGTGTTGCACCCCAGTCTCCTTTTTCATCCCATAAATAAGTTAGTCAAGGAAATAAAAACGCTTTTAACAAAAACAGAATTCCATTTTCAAGGCCTTTTTAAAAGGCTGGTCAGAAGGAATTGGTTGCCTCCCCCCCACCCGATGGGATCCAAAAACGCAGACAGACAAGACCCCCCCTCCCACCTGTTCCTTCCCCTTCGGGCTGGCGCTGCACCTGTGAAGAGGGCCCCCTCCCTGCCTGCCAACCCTGACAACCAGCGTCACAGAAGATAAGAAGGCCCGGAAACTGGGATGCCAGGAAGCAGGGAGGGGAGCTTGCCAGATGCTTGGCATGTCAAAGCACATCTGGAGGGAGAAAGGCTGCCGGCCGGACCTCCTCTCCTCCTTCCTCCCAAGCAGCCTCAGGCAGAAATGGGTCAGGGAGGAATGAGTTGAGGGGATGTGGGGACCCTCTGGGACAGGAGGCCTCCTGGGGTCCCACAGGGGGGAGAGAGGGAGGGGGGAGGGAGGGAGAGAGAGACGAGAGGAGAGGAGAGCAGAGATCTTCCTCTCTGCTCTGGCCAGGGGTCCGGCGGATGACCGAGGGCTGCAAAGGGATTGGAGCTGGGCAGGCAGCAGACAGACTGCGTCCGAATGGGCGCCCCTGAAAGGCTCAGCAGCAGCCCAGGGAGACCCTCCTCAAACAGGAGATGGTGCTAAAAGGGCAGCTGGAGCCTCCCTGCGGTCACTGCTTGAGGACGGGGCTGGACTAGAAGGCCTCCCCGGTCCCTTCCGGCTCTATTCTCTTTTCTCTCCTATTCCTCCCTGCCCAGATCCCTCCTTGAAGCGCCCTCTTCCGTTCCTCGCCGGACAGGAGGCGCTAAGGGCCGGCGGAACTGCCCGCCACAGTTCCCTGCTCCTCGCTGGGAAGGCAGGCGGGGCGGGAGGGAGGGGTCCGTGGGGCTCACCCGGGTTCCTCCAGCAGCAGCAGCTCCATCCGGGCCGCCTGGCGAGCGGCCGCTCGGGCTTTCTCCTCCTGCGAGGCCAGCCGGTGCTTCAGCCGATCGCTGGACACCGACTCCTGCGGGGACACGGCGGCGTCAGGGGCGGGTGGGAGGATGGATGGGTGGGTGGGGTGTCCCCGGGGGGGGGGATGGCAGCCCAGGGTCGGTCGGTCGGTCTCACCAGCTGCTGCGGGGCTCCTCGCTGGAACTTCCGCGCTCCCTCCGGGGGGCTCCCGGGGGCTCCGGGGAAAGGGTCCTCTTTCTGCAAAGGGGGGAGAGCAAGCAAAAGGCGCCACTGGGGTTAGGCTCTGCCCGCGACTCCCCCTCCCCTCCCTCCCCTCCCCCCTCCCTCCCCTCGCTCACCCCCGAGATCCGCCTCTTGACCGCCGCCTCCGTCTTCCGCGGCCGCCGGGCCCTCTTGGTCTTCGGCGGGGCCGCCCGAGGCTCTTCGGCCCCGCCAGGCTCACCGTCCCAGTAGCGCTGCGGCCGCCCGGCCTGCGGAGAGGGAGGGAATTGCGGGTGGGGAGGGGTCGCTCCATGCCCGGAGGCTTCCGAGAGGAGACCGGGCTGGGGGATGGGGGATGGGGGGGGGCTGTGGCGAGGGGTCGGACTAGATGACCTCCGGGGAACCCCTCTGTCCCTGCAACCTCCCGTCCGCCAGCGCAGGGCCGCGGGGAGAAGGAAGCGGCGCCTCACCTTCTTCCTGGAGGCAGGGGCGGCCTCCCCTCGGGCCCCCGCCATGGCCCCGGCCCCGCCCGCCTCGCCCCCCGCCATCCTCGCCCGCTGGGTCGCTTCGCCCGCCGCCCCACGTGGAGGCGTCGCTTCTGCCGCCGCTTCCGGCTCGCCCCCCCCCACAGCTGCCTCCCGGAAGTGACGCCATGGGAGGCGGAGCGGGAGGCGGCCGTCATTTGCCCAGCGGAGCGACGCACCCGCGGCCATTTTGGAGAAGGGCACGGCCTGCCGCTCCTCCGCCGGAGTAAATTTCGGCGCGTGAAATGGGTTCTCGAGGGGGACAGGACGGGGACGGATACGAAGCGCCACTCTGGAATCTCGTCGTGCGGTTCCCGGCCGTGACTTCTTAGCCTACGCCGCCTTGCCGTACTGTACTGATACAATAAGGTAGAAGAAAAGCGGTAGAAGAAAAGAATCCTTTGCCCCAACTTAAGATGGCTGCAGGATCCTCCGTTCCCCTCCCGCCCGGCCTTAAGATGGCGCTGGTGGGCGGGTCTTCCAGCAGGAGGCCGATCCCGGTTGGCTCCGCCTGCCTTCGAACGCCTGTCTTTCATACGCTGGGCCAGTTGGAGTTCCGCCCGCTTAAAAGTTTGGGGGAAGCGGCTTCAACTCCAGCAGGAGGAGGAAAGGAGGGAGGAAAGGACGGGAGGCCACCAGGTAAAGCGCCCTTTCCCGGGGATCTTCTCCGCCCGCCCAGCCCCATCCAGAGGTCGGGCGCGGCCCTGAAGTGGCCTCGGCTGGGATTGAAGAGACTGGACAGAGTCGGAAGGGGCCTCGAAGGTCATCTAGTCCAACCCCCGAGCAGGCGGTACCCTGATGGCGGCCCCGCCTCTTCCCGAAAGCCTCCAGGGAGGAAGGCAGCTTCTCTTCCACGACGGTTCTCCCTCTGGGAAAGCTTCTCCTTCTTCCCAGGCGGAGCCTCTCCTGGGTCGGTTTCCATCCGCTCTTCCTTGTCGGCCTCTGGGTGCCTTGGAGGACAGCCGGACCCCCGTCCTCCTCCTCCGCCTCCTCCTCTCTGGGGCAGCCCCTCCACTAGTGGAACAGGGATTTTTTTAAAAATTTGATTTATATCCTGCCCTTCTCCGGAGACTCAGGGCGGCTTACAATGCATTAAGCAAAAGCCTTCCTACTTCTGTATATTTTATCCAAAGTCAGCTTATGGCCCCCACAAACTGGGTCCTCAATTGACCCACCTTAGAAAGGATGGAAGGCTGAGTCGACCTTGAGCCTGGCTAGGATTGAACTCGCAGAAATTGCAGGCAGCTGGATGTTAATTGCTGCCTTTAGTAGGAGGCATTAGCCCCCTACGCTACTCAGGCTCTGAGAAGGGCCAGGGGAGATATCCAGTCTCCCCTGGCCCTTCTCTTCCCTCGACCAGCCAGGCCCTTCCGATGTTTCAGCCTCCAGCCCCGTCGTCCCCCTGTTGCTCCCCTCGGCTCCCTCTCTAGAGGCTTTTTTAGCTGCTGCTGCTGCACAGGGCTGGCTCCTATTTAGCTGATTCTTCACTAAGATCCCTCTCACAGTCATTGCTATTAAGCCTGATTTCACCCAGTCTATAGGTGTACTTTTGGTTTTTCTTGCCTAAGGGTAAGACTTTACTTTTCTCTACGTTGAATTTCATTTTGTTAGATAGGCCCAGAGTTCGTCTGTCAAGATCCATCTGGATCTTGAGCTTATCTTCTGGAGTGTTAACTATTCCTGCCATCAATAGGTCCGATGATGGCGGACCTATTGGGAGCGCTAGGAATCGGGAATTAATGAAATGGATGAAATCTATAGCAACCATACTAATTATGCGCGTAGGAATAATCTACCCAAAGATTTTACAAGAAATTACATAACATGATTGGAGATTTAGAATATGATAACGTGCATAATTGGTGATTTTAATGTGATTGTAGATAGAGAACTAGATTGCAGAAATGATAGATTAACAAAAGGTGTCAGACAGATATTACCTAATGCATTTTTTAAAATGGTGGAAGAATTGAATATAAAGGATAGTTGGAGGGAAAGAAATGGGAACAAGAAACAATATACATATTATTCTGGCAGACATCAGTCTTGGTCTCGAATTGATATGGCCTGGGCATCAACAGAGTTAAATTTAGAAATTGAGGAAATTAATATTGACATAAACTCATGGGCAGATCACAATCCTATTAAAATTAAGTGGAAAGGGCAAAAAAAGATGAGGTGGACCCTAAAAAAAGCAATTTTGAATCAAAATGAGTTTAAATTAGATGGATGACCAAATGAGCCTGAGCCAAATGAGTAATAAAAAAGTAAAAAAGTAATAATCAAAATTTGTGGGATACAGCAAAAGCTTTTATAAGAGGAATAGCAATAACATATATGGCCAAAGATAATGAAAAAGGCAACGGCAGAAAAATTTGGAGGAGGATCTCAGTAAAATGGAGAAAAAATTGCAGGAAAAATAAAAAAGATGGGAGTTTTGAAACGACAAATAGATACAATTAAACATAAATTGAATTATTGAAAAGGAAAGTATGGTGCAATAAATAAAAAGTATAAAACAAAATTTTTTTGAGAATGCAAATAAGCCAGGACGCTGGTTGGCTTATAGATTAAAAAAACAAAAGGAAAAACGTCGGATTAGTAAGTTATATAATGATAAGGGAGAATTAATATGTCAAAATGAGAGGAAGGGAAAGGTGGCCTATGAGTTCTTTAAAAATCTGTGTGAGGATAAAGAACAGATAGAGGAAGGTAAGATATTGCAATATCTGCAAAAAATAGGACTGCCAAAAATCTCGGTGGAATGTAAAGATTTATTAAATAATGAGAAAACAGCATTTGAGATATCCGAGGCAATTAAAAAACAAAAAAGTAATAAAGCCGTCAGAAATCTATAAAAATCACCAGGGGATACTAAGTCCATTGTTACTAAAAGTATATAATGATGTATTGAATGAAGCCAGGATACCAGCATCGTGGAAAGACGCAATAATTACATTGATCCCTAAGGAAAATTCCGATTTGATTTATATTAAAAATTATAGGCCGATATTCTTACTGAATTCAGATTACAGAATTTTTATGACAATCATGGAAATTTAAAGAAATTTCTAGAGAATTTTATTCATTCTGACCAAAATGGCTTCTTGCCCAGAAGTCAAATAAGGAACAACATTAGGACTATTTTAGGTAACATAGAATATTATGAAGTCCATCATGAAAAATAGATGGCATTGATATTTATTGATGCGCAAAAAGCCTTCGATAACATCAAATGGGACTTTATATTAGAACAATTAAATTACACGGATTTGGGGGGAAAGGATTTTTAAAGTACAGGTATTTGCAGACGATCTTTATTATCGAAGAGCCTATACAATCCAGTTAGGCTGATGGAAGTATTAGAGGAATATGAGGAAGTAGGGGGCCTAAAAATAAATAAGAAAGAAACGAAAATGATAGTCAAAAATATGACTGAAGAGCAAAGAAAAAAAAAGAATTGGAGGGAAAGATAAATTTAAACTTTAAGTTTTATCGTAACCTGAATATTTATCTTTCCCTCCAATTCTTTTTTTTTGCCCTTCAGTCATATTTTTGACTATCAATATATTTTAGGAATTCAATTGACTGCAAGATGCATCACACTCAAAGAAGATTACTATGATAAATTAATGGCAGAAATTAGGTCCTATTTGGAAAAATTGGGAAAATTACAGCTATCTTTAATGGGCAGGATAGCCACCATTAAGATGAATGTCCTACCGAAAATGTTGTTTCTTTTCCAGTGCATACCAATTCAGCTCAAAAAAGATTTTTTTACTAATTTGGGTAGACATATTTCAAAATTCACCTGGCAAGGGAAAAAACCAAGAATTAGATTAAAGTTATTACAAGATGCTAGAGAAAGGGGGTGATTCAGTTTGCCAATTGGGGAAAATATTATCAGGCAGCAGCTTTGGTATGGATAAGTGAGTGGATGAATCTCAAAAATACAAGACCATGGGGGTTAGAAGATTTACAGACAGGGTGGCATGCTATTTTATGGGAGGAAAAGCATAAAGTCCATCAGTATTTCTGGAGGCATTATATCAGGAGGGCTCTATTAGGTATCTGGAGTAAGACAAAAAGAAGTAATTATATGGAAATTCCCAACGGTATCAACTTTGGAAATGTAAATTCATCCAAATTTTACTAAATGGGGGGGGGGGGGGTTGTCACCTATAAAGATATTCTGAATGGAAGAGGAGAATTGAAAGTGAGAAACATTTTAAAGGAAGAAGGAATTGAATTGGAATGGTGGCCATACTTCCAAATACAATCTAAATTTAGCAAAGACAAAAGGGAATGGGTATAAAGTAAGAATTATCACAATTAGATTAGATTTTATTAAGCAGGGAAGGTAAGACCATAAGCAAATTATATTGCTATTTATTGGAACAAGACATGATTGAGGAACAAGTCAAAGAAATGATGATAATTTGGAGTAAATATTTTGGGCGTAGTTGGACAATTGGCAGACTCTCTGGGAAAAAAAATTAAAAATTAGCAACTTAATGTAAGGAAATTTTATATAAGATGTTTTATAGGTGGAAACCCCCCCCCCCCCCCAAGATTAGCACAAATCAATAAGGGAAATTCTTCGACATGTTGGAAGTGCGAGGTGGCTCTAAGGAATGTCTATCATATGTGGTGGGAATGCCCAAGGGCAAAAAAATATCGGAATCTGATAAAGAGTTGGTTAGAAGATTTTTTTTTTAATAAACATAGAAGTCAAACCGGAATTTTTCCTTTTGGGAATGACAGAGGGCAAATACAAAAGAGACATAAATTATCTACTAGTGCATATACTTACAGCAGCTCAGATAGCCTTTGCGCAGAAATGGAAAGAAAGATACCCCAACTGAAGAGGAAATACTACTACAAATTTTCAACTGCGCAGAAATGGATAGACTCACCTTGGAACTCAAGGATAAAAGCAAAACATTGTACTATAAAATCTGGGCAAAATTCTATGAATGGTTAGATAAAGGGAGAATAACTGAGACAAATCTGTAGTGTCAACCTCGCTAGCTTTGGCTCGCTTGCTTCGGCTGTCATAGAAACGGAGGGAGGGGGGTTTAGACTACGGGGCTTTGTATGAATCCGAGAAACGAAACCAATTCCTAAGCTGTTATCAGGCCAACGGACACTGCATTCCTGGATGCTGACACGGCCAGACGTCTGCTCCCACCTGACCTCTGGGAGACCTTTGGATTGGATGATTTATAGTGGACAGTGGGAGGGGTTGCTTTCTAATTGTAACTTTCGTGCGTTTTGCCTCAGAATCCTGCTTTCCAGGGTTGCGTTCATTTCATATTTAGTAAAAGTACCAGTCTTTAACCTAGGATGAAGTCTGGGTTTTCCTTTCCTGGATACGGAAGGAAGCATACCCGACATGTAGTGTTAGATTAGAATTATATATGCTACTATAGATAAATAGGTATGTGAATTGCATAGGTAAGGTATATGTGGGTATAGGTATGTATAATTGTATAGGAATAAGGTATAAATTGCTATTATACTATGTTTAAATAATGTATAAGGTGTGCATTATTATATTATCATTAGTATATTATGTATTAAAGTGTTGGAAGATGCTTGGGACCAGTGATGACATATCTATGCCCAATGTTTTTAATTTTTTAAAAAACAATTCCTGCCAGCTTAGTATCATCTGCAAATTTGGAGAATTCCCCTTCTATTCCCTCATCGAAGTCGTTTATGAAGATATTGAAGAGTCCTGGGCCTAAGACAGAACCTTGTGGTATCCCACTGCTTACTTTCCTCCATGTAGACTTAAACTCATTAATGACAACTCGTTGAGTATCGTTCGTTAGCCAATTATGAATCCAACTGGTGGGGATGCTATTTATCAGGGTGAAATGGTCCTGGTTTGGACCAGATCGCCCAATCCGGTAGCGATGGTGGCGGGTGGTTCGGAGAACCGGTAGCAAAAATCCCTGTGCCCCTCCCCCATGCCCAGCTGAGCCAGGCAATCATCAGAGGCTGGTTTTTTTTTACTTTTAAAAGCATTTTTTCTACAACCGCTTCGGCCAGAAAAAATGCTTTTAAAAGTAAAAAAAAAAGGCTCGGATGATTGCACGGCTCAGCTGGGATGTCAGAGCCTTTTAAAGGCATTTTTTTTTACAACCTCTTCAGCCAAAGAGGTTGTAGAAAAAATGCTTTTAAAAGAAAAAAAGCCTCTGACAATCAGGCAACTCAACTCAGATCGTCAGAGGCTTTTAAAAGCATTTTTTTTCCTACAACCAATTCTGCCAGAGGTGGTAGAAAAAACGCTTTTAAAAGTTAAAAAAAAATGGCCACGCCCACCCAGTCATATTACCACCACCAAGCCACGCCCATAGAACCAGTAGTAGCAAATTTTACATTTCACCACTGCTATTTATCCCACTTTTTTCTAACTTACCAAGATGTAGGTTGCGTTCTAGCTAGAAAAAAGACCTACTGCCTTGAGCAGGGGGTTGGACTAGAAGACCTCCAGGGTCCCTTCCAGCTCTATTCTGACTACCTGTGCATATCCCACTGGCGGTGGCCAAGCCCAGCCTGAGTTTGTTCACCAATCTCATTGTACATATGTTGCGCATTGACAATGAAGATTTGAATTCAACTTTGCATGACGGGGAAATTGCTATTCATGCCTGAATCAAGAAAAGGGGAATTCAAACAGTTTATCTCTGTCCTGAGGCCCAGGGGCGCCTCGGCTGGAAGTTCCAGCACAAAGAGCCAGCCCAAATACTTCAGCCTTTGAGGATGTTTGCACAAAGTTACCATTTCACTCATTGGTAACTTGCCACTTCCAGGGTTTACTTCCTGCTGGTGCAATAGCATGTTCCATCCCATACTTTGCTTAGCATGTTCTCTCTATTAAGGTATTAGGATTCGTTGCATAGTCAGCCAGATGTTCAGTCTGGACTTGGCATTTTTGTCTGCCTATTGAGTCCTTCCCAAGGACCTGGGATAGGCAGATGTGGGTGTTTGACAGTGTCACAGATACCATTGTAGGATGGAAGCTGTTCTGAGTAAAGCTGCCTTTTGCAATTGACTGATGGTGGTTTTGTCAATGCCAATGATGCTCCCGTTTTTTTGGGATTGCACCAGTGGTGGGTTGCCCCCCGTTCGCACCGGTTCTATAGAACCGGGAGTAAAACCGGTGGGAGGCTCCTCTCACTGACCCCGTCATCAAAATGCTTCTGTGCTTGCGCAGAAGGGTGCATGCACACGGCCCTGCCGTGAACCAGTAGTAAAGATAAGATAATCCAGACTCACCCCTGGATTGCACCCAAGGCACCTATGACTATTGGTACTGCCCTTATTTTCTTTTACAGTCTATTTGCAGGTCTTTTTATTTTGTTACCTTCTCCAGTTCATTTTCTTCTGTTCTGCTGCCTCCAGGCCCTGCCACATCCACTATCCAGACTTTTTTGTTTTTCTTATCGACAACTATTAAATCTGGGGTGTTATGTGGCAGGTGCCCGTCTGTCAGAATTCTGAAGTCCCAGAGCAACTTAGCTTCTTCATTTTCTATGACTTTATTTTATGGTCCCACCAGTTCTTGCTTGCAGGCACATGGTATTTCTTGCAGATCTTCCAATACACCATTGTTGCTACTTTGCCATGCCGCTGCTTGTAGTCAGTCTGGGCGATCTTCTTGCAGAAGCTTACCGGGTGATCTACTGTTTCTTCAGTTTCTTTGCATAGGCGGCACTTGCTGTCTGTTGCCATCTTATTATTTGTAGCCTGTCTTTATTGTTTTTACAAATAGCTCGAGGCAGCAAACATACCCATCACACCTTCTTCCTCCTCTTTTCCCCTGTGAGGTAGGTCGGGCTGAAAGGGAGTGACTGCCCAACATCACCCAGCTGGCTTTCATGGCCAAGATGAGATTTGAACTCCGGGTTTTCCAGCTTGATGCCTTAACCACTAGACTAGGCCAACTTTGCTCTCTTTTGTTTATTTAGGGATCCTGTTTTTAGTATGCCAACGGTGAACTTAAACGTCCCGTTACTTTCTTTTGTCCCAATAACGGGGGCTTGTACAACATCTTTTAGAAACATCCCCCGACCACATCCCATCATCAAACTCATGCCCTGCCTGTGGTCTGTGCCCACCAACATTTTCCATTTCTTATGTGTGGTTAACATGAGCAGTTTCTGCTTCCAAGCGCAGCTGTTTATCTTGGTCTCTGCATCTTGGCCCCTCATAAGCCAGCATTCATTCACTACAGAATAATTTATGGTTTAGCCCTGGCTGAAGCTCTTACCGAAGCTGAAGTTCACTCAACTATCTGAGCAGCTGTTATTTATTTTTGGATGTTCCTATTGTTTTAAACATTTTTAGTTCAGAATTGTCAGCTGCCCAGAGTCAATGATTGAGAAGGGTGGCTACAGAAATGGAATAAATCAATAACAAAATACTCAAATAATGGTTTCTCTCTTTCAAGGGGTCACTTCCAGGCTCTCTTAACTCCTGTTTGAAGGAAGGCGACCCGCTGATTTGGGCACTTCTGTGGAATCTGAAGTACCGGAAAAAGGATTTTTTGTCCCATTAGAAACTTCAGAATTCTTTTCTGAACTTTCTGCTTATGATCCATTGAAGTTTTGCAAAATTCTGACAACCCAGCTGTGGGCTTTGCCAGTCCTAAACTTCCTCAAATATAGAGGTATCAACTCTGGGCCATTTTGAGACCAGTGGACTTCAACTCCCAGAATTCCCCAGCCAGCTGAAGTTCACAGGTTGTAAAGTGGCCAGGGTTGACCACCCCCCAAAAGCGAGGGTCTCCAAAACAGGAGCGGTGCCTGGGCTAGTGAAAGCCTGAGGGATGCCTGGGCAAAATAAGCAGCTGCGTGAGGCGGATTGAATTTCTTCCGCAACTTTTCAAGTGGCTTAAAAAACTGGCCGATGCGCAGCCGATTAAGGGCACCTGTCATGCGTCCATTCATGAAACAAAAATACCTCCTATTTTTAGAGGAGGGCCTTCTCAAAAGGCCACATTCTCACAGAAGAGGACGGCTCTGCTGAGTGCCTGCCCCCTCCAGCACCTCTCAGCCGCAAGTGTCCTTGAATGAAATCTCTTTCTTGGAAAATGGGATGATTTGCTATCAGAGGAGACAGATCTTTTGGAGCCTGATCAGGAACCCCGTTTTAACACAATAACAAGAGTTGAAAGGGACCTAGGAGGTCTTCTAGTCCAGCCCCCTGCTTAACCAGCAGACCCTACCGCATTTCAGACGGGTTGCTGTACCAGTCTCTTCTTAAGAGGCCTCCTGTGACGGAGCCCCCACAACTTCTGAAGGGAAGCTGTTCCGTTGGTGAATTGTCCTCCCTGTTAGGAAGTTCCTCCTTAATTCCAGGTTGCCTCTCTCCTTGAGTCGTTTCCAACTGCGGTTTCTGGGAGAATAAGCTGACCCCCCTTCCTTGTGGCAGCCTCTCAAATATTGGAATGGTCCAAGCATGTCACCCCTGGTCCTTCTTTTCAATAGAATAGGAAGAGAATAAAATAGGAATAGAACAGGAATGAATAAAAAGGCCCTCAAGACCTTTTTATTCCATCAGGCTGGCCTGGGCTAAAATTTTTTTCCCTTTTTAACATGTAAATTTTAAATCTGTTCTTAATTATTGGGGTGTTTTAAATCTGTCTGGGGCCAAATTGTTTAATTCGGTTTTATTTTTGTTTTTAAATTTTGTATTGATGTGTTTTATCTTGTGGCTGTTCACCACCCTGAGTCCTTCGGGAGTAGGGCGGTATATAAATCAAATAAAACCTAAACCTAAACCTAACCTAGTCCAAGCCCTGCATACGCAGGAAACTCTCTACCATTCCAGACTACACATACCCAACTCCTGCAACTGCTCTGTTTTAGGGCTAGGGAGGATCCTCAGGGGTGGGGGGTTACTTGGCTCAGGAAAGGCCTTGGGAGACCAGTGGGAGGAAGCCAAGGAAAACAATGCTGGCCGGGGCGGGAGAGGGTGTTGGATAACTTTGGGAGAGCCCCATGGAATCCCCAGTGCGTGAAAGGGCGGCCAGGTTCGTCAGGATCGTTTTGGACCCTTGGCCACGGAGTGTCCTCAGGTACCTCGGTCTGCCTCCGTGGCCTCAGCCACAGGCCTCACCTCTTCCCCAAGGCTCCCTGGCTCGCTGCAGCGGTTTCAACCCAGCCCCTTATACGCTTATAAGGCTTCCTGCCTCAAGCAGGGGGTTGGGCTAGAAGACCCCCGAGGCCCCTTCCGTCCACATCCTACAATACCCAGAATGCTCAGCCAGGAAGGGCCTGCCTGGGTCGCCTTCAAAGGGTGCAGAATCTGCAAGAGATCCGAGCCCCCACTTGCCCGTCAGAACCGGAATAATCCTCTCTTGGTTCTTAGTAATGTGGGAAGCGAGCAGCGAAATAATAAAGTCCATTTAGTGACTGTTCAAAGTTACGATGCCACTGAAAAAAGTGACCTGTTTTTCAGGATTACGGCCTTTGCAGCATCCCCATGATCAGGGGATCAAAATTCAGACGATTGGCAACTGACTGGTACTTAGGACAGTTGCAGTGTCCCTGGGTCACGTGAGCCCCTTTTGCGGCCTTCTGACCAGCTGCGTCACTGGGAAAGCCAGATTTGCTTAACAGCCGTGTTACTAACTTACCACTGCAATGATTCACTTAATAACTGTGGCAAAAAAGGTCGTATAATCAGGTAAAATTAACTTTTTTTAAAAAAAATTAAATCTTGGCCACCTCCCTAAAGTTTCAGAACCGAAGCAGCAAGCCAGATAAGCCACGTTAATCTAAATGACTCCGGATTAAGACCGGAGTCCGGTCACCCTCTTGCGGGCTCCCTCCCTCGATTTCATCCCACTCCCCACCCAAAGCTGCTGGCCGAGGTCCCTTGGACGTGGGAACTGAAGCAGCCGTTGGGCGCCTGCCTGCTGGCAATGACCGGCTGCCTTTGTCATTCCCTGGCATCGGGACTCACCTTCTGGCAACTGCTAGCGTGAGTGAAGGGCAGAAGCCGGCACATGAGTGAGGTGGCACAGCCAGCAGCCCACCTGCTCCTATGGGGACTCAGCTTCAGGGCTCCTGGCCAAGGCTGCCCCCGGCTGGAGCCCAGGGAAGACCCCGAGGTGAGCTGGCTCCGTCCGAGCGGGCACAGCCCCACCCAGAGACCAAGACGGGGCTTCCAAGGAGACAGCGTGTTTTGCCGGACTCGGTACAGCCTCTCTCGACCAAACTGGTGATTCAGACAACGGAGCCTCCCCCACCATCAGTGAAACGGCCGCTGCTTCTCACAGGTGCTGGGGAAGATGGGGGCACCCCCAGGAGGGAGGAGCTCCCCGTCCCGAGAAACGTCAGGCAGGGAGAGGCCATGAGGAGCCAGCTACCATGGTGGCATATCCTCGGCCACCATGCAGCTCACCACCAACACAAAAGCTTTGCTCTTGGGTCGCTGCCCGTCTTCCTCTGCAAGCGATGAGAGGCTCCAAGTCCCCCTAGCCGACTGGCAAGGATTGAACCCCAAGGCTCGATCTGAGGGTGGGGCAGTGGAGGGAGGACCCCTTGGCACCCCCTCCCTTTCCCTGCAGGAAGCCCCCCTGCACTTTTCTTCCCACGCTCCAAAGACCTCCAATCACACGAGACGTAGAAAGGGAAATCTTTATAAGCTGATAGAGAGCAAAGAAAACACCTTTCCTTCCGTCCGGCAGTTGTGGGAGGGGGGCAGGCAGACAAGCCACCCTCACTCCAACTAAGGGAGCCTCTTCAGCAGAGGACTTGGAAAGCAAAACAGTTCACACAGCAGAGTGGGTGGGTGGGTGGGTGGGTGAGAACCACAGGTGTGGTCCCTTGGCTGGTTTTTTTAAGGCCTCCCACCCACCTGGGGCCCCCAGAGTAGGCCAGGCTGGCTGCCAACAGCCCTCCCCACAATGCAGCGCCTGGGGAGAGTTTGGGGGAAGAAGTGAGGGCAGGTGCCGGGGCTTCTGAGGGGCCCTGGGGACAGGTAGGGATGCCTCGCCAAAGGGGCGGGATGGAGACGGAACAGGGATCCCCGCTTCCTGAATGAAGAGGACAAACACACTAAGCAGGTTCAGCACCCCCTCCCCAAATTGCCAACTACGATCCAGAGGGGGGAAGGGGGTCTCCCAATGCCCCCAACCTTCCGCAGTCCTTCCTGCAGGATCCAGAGTGAGGCTCCACCACGCAGGAGGCCTGTCACTTTGGAGTGGAGCCCGATGACGAGGACCCGAGTCCAGAGAGCTGCCTCTTGCCGGCCGCCTGGCTCTTCTCGGGGGGAGAAGCAGCAGGCTGCGAGGGGTCAGGCGGAGGACTCTGGCCGCTCGGCTCCGACTTCGTCATCGTTGTCTTCTTCTCTGCAGAGACTGCTGGAGAGAAAGCCGGTGGGTGAGGGGCCATGTGGGGCTGCCTTTCAAAGGGGCCAGGGTGGCAGGAGGCAGTCGGCCACTCACCTCGCTGGGAAAGCACCTGCAGGAAGCCCAGGAGCGCAAAGGTGACCAGGAAGAGGCCAATCACATCCTCCACGGAGGGGACCGAGGAGCCTGGAAAGGAAGGGAGGTGGGAAGTCCCAGCAATGGACATCAAGACCCCCCAAGCCCTTAAGGGGGCTCCCTAGACGCCCCTTCCACCAATGCTTCCCAGACAATGGGGGCTCCCATTTCAGCCAGCCCAGATGTTCTCTTAAGGGCAGCAGCTCTCTGGGCGGGCCACGACCCGTGGGAGGGGGGCTGCGCCTTCCACCTCCACACAGCCCCGGGCAGCCCCCCTCCCGTTGTTCCCCACATGTGGCCGGGAGCCTCCTCTGTGCCTACCTGCCACATTCAGCTTCAGGCTCTTCTGGAGCCCTGCCGGGCTCAGCCCCACGTGACTCACGTGGCAGCTGTACGAGCCGCCCTGGTCCCCTGGCTGGACAGCTGGCAGGCGGGCAAAGCTGGTGAAGCTGTAGGTGCCGTCCGGCGCCTGCCGGTGTCCTGATTCCCACGTTTCCAGGAGGACCTTTTGGGGGGCGCCGGGACTGTGCCACTTCCAGACCACGGAGACGCTCTGGGGGTAATAGCCGGTGATCTCGCAAGCCAGGTCCATGTGGGTGTTGAGGGGCACCGGGAAGGGGATCGGGCGGAGGGTGACCCTGGGCGGCTCTGAGGGCAGAGAGAGGTGTCAGGTGGGGGGCGGGGATGCAAGGCTCAAGGCCTCCCAGGAAGAAACAACTGAGAAACACCAGGTAACTCAGGAAGAGCAGCTAGACAATTTCCAAGTGTGCTGTTGCACACAACAACCACCCTGTGAGGTAGGCTGGCTCAAGAGTGACAGGCTCAGCATCCCAGGCTGAGAGTTACTGCTCTGTTCCAGCCCCTTCAAGCCTCCCCCCACAACCCCCCCGTCCCTGAACCCAGCCAGGATTCTCAGTCTGCGGCTACCAGGGAACCAAGCCAGCTTCACATCCGAAGGGTCCCCTGCCCTGGGGAAGCCTTTGCTTCAGTGGGGCCAGTGCTTGCAAACAGCCACGGAGGACCTTTGCGTCGGCAGAGGAGGGGAGACCCTTAGGCTGACCTAAGAGGGTTCCTGGCCTTCAACCCAGGCATGGGCCAAGCTGCTTGGCGCTTCTACCAGGCAGAACCTGGGGGAGATGGCAGAAGCCTTCCGGTATGAATAGCCCACCACCATCAGGGGGGATTCCCCCCCAGCTACCCCACAAGGACTCTGGAAACGAGGGAGGCGTTGGTGGAGGCCCTCCTGTCCTATGGGCCGCCCCCCCCCCAACCGGCGAAGGGGAGAGAGGAGCCACTCACGCACGATCTTGAGCTCCACGGCCTGCTGCGCTTGCAGGTGGGGCAGGTAGACGGAGCAGATGTAGGTTCCCTCGTGGCGCACCTGGGCACCCTGCAACTGGAGCGAGACGTTGCTGCTCCCGGGGTCCAGAAACAGCTGGGCCCCCTCCTCAGACACTGCCATGTGCTGGGTAGCTCCGTCGTAGGCTAGGATCACCTGTCCGGCCCCGCCATGCTGGTGGCGCCACTCGACCGAGAAGGCCGTGGCCGGAGCCGAGAAGCCACAGTCCAGCAGCACGTCCTGCCCCAGGCGGGACTCCAGCCGGGGCGTCCGGGTGAAAACCGAGAGGACGGCTGTGCAGGAAGAGGAGGAGGGTGAGGAGCTGAGTCCAGCTGGTCAGCCAAGCCCCACCCACAGGTAGCCCAGCTCTGCCCCCCCCCCCGCCCCGAGAGCCAGAGGCCCCCCTGGCCTTAGGACTTCCCATCAACCATTCTCAAATCTCCGTTTAATTTCTTCTAAGGCTTTAAAATTCTTTAGTGTTTGCTAGTTTTACGTCTTCCTGAATTTATTGATTTGTATCCTGCCTTTATTGTTTTAAAAAATACAAGTAGGCCTCGATTTACAATGACAACTGAGGCCAAAATTTCTGTGGCAAGGATTGCCAGGACCAGAGCAACAGACAAGATGTCTGCAAAGAGCAGCAGAAGATATCAGATTACAGCACAGCCACAACAGAGGTGTTTCCTTTGTGGTGAAAATGCACATTTAAAGAAGGACTATTTGCAAAGAAAAAGCTCTTTCCAAAGAAGAAATTATTTGCAAGGAAGACAATTTCAAGATGAACAAGTTGCTGTGGCAAAAGTGTGCTATTGCAATAGCAGAGACCAATGGTTGATAGACAGTGGGGCAAATCAAACAATTGTTAATAATTCTAAATTGTTTTACAGGATGGATCCAGCTGCTGAAGACCCAGGAGCCTTGGCAAATGGGCAGAAGGCTAAAAGTCATTGGAAAAGGCAGTGTGCAAATTCCATATCTGGAAATGAGGTTTAATGATGTATTTATTATGTGTGTCTCTATATTATTAGAGCATAATTTGCTCTAGTTTAGACAAGCAAGGATTTGAGGCCACATTTACAAATGGGAGGTGTCTCATAAAGAGAAAGGGGAATGTATGAGCACAGGGCATAAAAGAGGATAATCTTTATGTGTTGCAGGGACAAAAGGTTCAACGTTCCCGAAGGCCCACATGGGACTTGAACTCAGGGCCTGCTGCTTTCTAGCCTGGGGCCTTAACTGCTGGACCACACTGGCTGCTGTTACTTTACCTATGTTGTTGCCTTTATGCCCTGCACTCTTGAATAAAGCTGGGAGGGGGGAGGGGAGAAAAGAAGGGGAGGGGAAGGAGGGAGGGAGGGAGGGAGTAGTAGCATACTCTCAGCAGCAAAAAATGAAAGTGAAAGTTTGCTTGAAAAAAAGGTGCACTTTATTCCTCTAAACAGAGTCTGAAAAAGGGCTCTTTGTTGGGGACCTAAGATGCCCCCCCCTTACTGAAAGCTTTCCCACCAACCACAATCCATGGGATATGTTGGACTGCAACACCCATCCTCCCCAGCTGGCTGGGGAAGGGATCCTACCTTCCCCCCAGGGCTTTATATTGGGGCTACTGCAAGTCAGCCCAGGATTCTCCTTCTCTGAAGCCCCGTCCCTCTTAAGGCCAGGAGGGGCAGCCCCAGGGAGCCCTTCCCCCAATCAACACCGCTCCCCCCCCCTGCCCCAATTGGAGGCGTACCTGTTGCCATGGCGACCCTGCTCGCCTCCGGTTTCCCGGGCAACGGCCCCTCCTGGTGCAGGATGCTGCTGACCCCAAAGTCCACCTCGGGGTTCTGGATGGTGGCGATGACCCAGCGGCCCTCCAGCGAGCGGGGGCAGCCTTTCTGCCCCACCAGCCCCTTGGCCCAGGGCACGTGGGCCTCCCGCGGGTGGTAGGGGTTGATCTCGCACGCCACCTCGGTCTCTCCGGGGCCAGACAGAGCGGCGCCCTCCCAGCGGGGACGGGCGCTGGCCTCCTTGCCGCTCCAGAGGGTCCCGGAAGGGTCTGTGCAGAGGGAGGGAGGCTTTCAGCTCCGCGGCCCCGCCGGCCCCTTCCTGCCCACAGAGGAGGCGAGGCGCCCCCTCCCCAAACCCCAACACCCCCCCCCAGCTCCGTACCCAGCAGCTGGAAGGCCAGGCCGGGCTCCACCTCGGCGGGCAGGTCGGGCTCCAGGGCGGCTTCAGACAGGCGCTGGCCGGGCGGCGGCAGGACGAGCAGAGCGCGGCGCTGGCTCAGGTCGCTGGGCATGACCGACCCGGCCCCGCCGCCGCCGCCGCCCGCCTCCTCCACGAACCAGCAGCCCAGCTTGGCGGCGGCCGAGGGCGGCGGCGAGGAGGCGCTCAGGGACGCACCTGCGGGGCAGAACAATAGCTGAGCCGGACCGCCCCGCGAAAGCGGCCCCGCCCGAGCGGGAATCCCCGCGGCCGGAGCCTCGCCGGGCTCGCTGCCAGACGGCCAACGGGGGTCGCCGGGGCTTCGGGCCGTTGAAAGGTTCCGCCGGGAGGCTCCGGCCGCTCGCGGGCTTGGGGTCCCCTCGGGGGCGCAGGATCCCCGCTTTCCCCCGGGCCCGGGCCCCGCGCCCGCACTTACCGAGGAGGAGGAGGAGGAAGAGGAGGGGGCTCCGTTCGCCGCGGGCGGGCGCGAAGGAGGAGGAGGCGGCCATGCCGAGCGAGCGAGCGGGGCGGACGAGCAGGCGAGGAGCGGGAGCTGCAGACCGACGCTGCGCGATCTGTTCGGCGCGGGCTGCTTTCACTTTCGGCGGAGGAGGAAGGGGACGAGGCCAAGGCGGCCCAATGGCCTCGCCGCTTCCGCCCCCCTCCGTGGCTGCCAAGAGACTCGCTCGGTGCTTTCCCGGCCGAGGGAGGCGAACCACGCCAGGCAGTCTCCTTTCCAGGAGGAAGCGATGGGGACACCAGGAGGGGGGGGGGGGGGGGTGGCCTTTGTTCTAATTCTCCGATGCTGAGGGGCCGCTTCACGCCGGCCGGCAGCTGGGCCCAAGATAAGGGCAGCCAGGCCAGGCCAAGAGGAGTCCCGGGATGGGGGACCAGCAGGAGATCTCAAGAATTATTAGGAAGTCAACCAAGCATGCCGGAAGGCGCAGGGGCGAGCTGCCTGTGCACGATGGGAGTGAGCTTGTGTTGGGGTGGGTGCGTCTATGAAAGTTTCCAGGGGTGTTGAAAACAGACCTGTTCAAAAAGGGACTCTCAAATACAGTAGCATGGTTGGCTCCATTTCTGCATATACACCTTCACACCAGCTATAAAGTCCCCTTCCCCCGAAATCTTCACCACAACCATGAGGGTGAGGAGGTGGGCCCAAAAGAAGACCCCACTGAGGGCGAAGGGAGCATCTGCTGGAATATGGGCCTCTGGGGGGAGCAAGATTGGTGCTAGTGACAGGGCCTCCCCCCCCCCCCCAGCAAGCCCCTTTGGTCTCCAGCAGAGGCCCAAATAAAATGGCCGCCAAAGGGCCCTTCCGACAGCTGGATTCCAGCAGGGCCAGGGCAGAACCTGCAAAAGTGGCAGGAAAAGCCACGTCCCAAACCACAGGCTGAACTCTATTTATTTATTTGTCATTTCGGGAGGGGAGGGGAGTTGTACCCCTTCCACATTCACCCTTCCCATCCCTTGCTTTCCCCTTCTTTGAGGTCGGCCTCCTTCCCTCCCTCTGGCCAGAGGCTCAAGAGGCAGGATTAGAACTGGATTCCCCTGGAGATCACCCGGGCATTGCAGGGATTGGTGGGAGCAGGACCTACGGAGAAGAGCCATATCACAGGATCACAGGGCTGGAAGGGACCTTGGAGGTCATCTAGTCCAACCCCCTGCTCAAGGCAGGTGACACTATACAGCCTTTGACTTACAGCAGGAACCGAGGCCAAATTTTCTGTGGCTAAGTGAGACAGTTAAGTGAATTTTATCCCATGTTACAACTTTTCTCGCCACAATTGTTAAAATAATCTTTCCCCATTGATCAGAAGGTAGAAAAAGGAGATCCTGTGACCACAGGATACGGCAACCGTCACAAATATGGGTCAGCTGCCAAGTGCCTGAATTTTGACCACATCCCATGGGGAAGCTGCAACGTGGTCGTAGGTCATTTTCACTGCCCTAGTAACTTTGAACGGTTGGTTAATTGAGGGCTAGCTGTCCCACCCAATATAAGGACCCCCCAGGACCTGGAACCTCCCCCCTCCCCTGCTCTGCATTGCCCACAGGTGAGAAGAGGGCGAGGGGGGCGGGCAGGCTCAGGTCCCTAAAGGGAAGCTGCTTCAAGGCCAGACACAACCAGGCAATTCCCTGGATCCATCTTAAATTTAAGGCAGATTGTCCTTGGAGTGGGGGTGGGGTGGTAGCGATGATGGGGCAAGAAGGGCCCCTCCCCCAGGGTTCCTCAGTACAAGCACCAGCTCCCCCACCTCTCCTCAGCCCCAGGACGGCACCAGCAAAGATCCAAGCCAGGTGGGGGCTTACACAGCAATAAATATTTATAGAGAATTTGTCGCTTTCATTCAGAAAAGGCCAAAACCAAATTGAAGGACATTTATCATCTTGACAAAAAGAACCAAAGGTGGGGGGGGGGGGAGAAGAGAGGGAGGACCTCGGAAACCTGTGGGGGAAGTGGGGGCTTCTTGTCTTCCAGGCTGGAACCAGAGCAGAGTCCAGCTTTTTCGGGGGGGGGGGGGGGGTGGGTGTCTAGAGTGACTGGTGTGATCTTCCTCTGGACACACAGTCGGGCATCCAGCCATCTCAGAACTGTCCCTCGCAAAACCCCTTCATGGGGAAAGTAGAGGCTCTTTCCCAAAAGTCTGCACCCTGAGACAGACACGCACACAGAGGGGGGGAAGAGTAGGCAGCTGTTACATCCACGCGATACCACCCCCCCCCCACTACAAATGGGCCAGGAGGGCGTTTAGCATCACCCTCTTCTCCCAAAAGAAGATTTTAGGCAAGGGCTGCAAAAGCCCCCCTCCCAGGGTTGGGGCCATTGCATGACGGGAAGACAGGCGAAAGCGAGGACCCCGAGGAGAAGCGGGAGGGCTCATCCAGGGAAGGGCAGCCCACGTAGTGCCAGCGAAGGGGAAGGAAGGAGGCTCATCCGAGCACCAGGACAGTCTTCCTCGCAGGGAGGGCGCCAGTTCCACAGCTCACATCTTGCTGCTGCCCGCAAAGCCCAGTTCGCTGCGGGGGGACCTAGCTGCAGCCCACTCGGCCTCCCCGGGGCCGCGAGAAGGCGACGCCTCCCTCTTGGTGGGCATGGGGGGTGCCCCCGCGAGGGTCCCCCCTCCGCCCAGGCGATGGCGCCTCTCGCAGTGGCCCTTGTGGCGCATGAAGCTGTCCCTCCACATGAACTTCTTGGCGCAGACGTGGCACTGGTAGGGCTTGAGGCCCGTGTGGGTCTTCATGTGCTCGGTCAGGTGGTGCTTCATCTTGAACTTCTTGTTGCAGACGGGGCAGTCGAAGGGCCGCAGGTTGAGGTGCATGTTGACATGCCGGTCGCGCATGCTCTTGTGGGAGAAGGCCTTCCCGCAGTGGCACAGGAAGATCTTGTTGCCCTCCCCGGAGCCCCCCGACAGCTGCACCGCCCCGTGCTCCACCGACGGCGGCCCCGCCGGCCCCGCCGCCCCGGCCGGGAAGAGCAGCAGCGGGCTGCCCTGCAGGTCCAGCGGCAGGAGGGTCCGCGGGGGCGGCGGCGGGGGCGGCGCGGGGAAGGCCACGTCCTGGGAGGACTCGCAGAAGTTCACCTGCTCCTCCGGCGGCGGCGCCTCGCTTAGCGTCCGGACGTCGCTGATGCTCAGGGCGGCGGGCTCGGCCGGCTCCTCGTCCTCCTCGCAGGTCAGCACCAGGCCTTCCTCCTCCTCCTCCTCCTCCTCCGCGCCGCCCTGCCCGCCGCGCTCCTTCTTCACCGGCATCCACTGCCGCTGCGGGACGATGCTGGGCCGCACGTAGGCCGGCCGGCGGGCCTCGCTGCTGCCGGGCTCCCCGCTGCCGTCGCTGGCCGCATCGTCGTCCGGCTCGGGCGCGCCCCTGCGGGCGAAGGGGGCGGGCGGGCGAAGGCGCCGTGGGGCGGCCCGGCGGAGCCCCTCCTCATCCCGATCGCCGCCGCCGCCTCCCACGCGGGGCCCGGCGCCCTCTCGGCGGGGGCTGAAGTAGCTGCTGCTGCTGGGCGACTGGCTCTCCCCGCCGCCGCCGCCGCCGTGCCCCCCGGAGCAGCAGCCGGAGGAGGAGGAGGAGGAGGCGGCGGCGTCCTGGGCGAGGTCGGGGCGGCGCTGGCGCTCCTTGAGCAGCTCCGTGCACTTGTCCACGATGTGCCACATCTGCAGGACGCTGCCCACCGTCAGGAAGTTGACCAGGTCGTCGCGGGCCATGCGCAGCCGCCCCGTGTAGGCCGAGCCCAGCACCAGCTCGAAGGCGGCCGGGTCCATGACGCTGGGCAGCTCCACCGAGCTCATGTTCTTCAGCAGCACCTGGTCGTGGAAGTAGGGCGAGCAGGCGGCCAGCACCGCCCGGTGCGCGCGGAAGACGCGGCCCTGCACGTGGATGGCCAGGTCGCACAGCTGCCCCTCCACCCGCTGCTGGTTCAGCGCCTCCAGCAGGGCGCGCGTCGCCTCCGGGAAGGCCACCTGCACCGCCGCCGCCGCCTCCGCCATGCCGCCCGCGGGGGTCCGCGCCGCCCGCCCCGGCCCCACGCGTCCTGCGCACGCGCCGCCCCGCCCCGCCGGGAGGGGGAGAGTCCTCGCTCCTCCCGCCCCCTCCCCCGCCGCGTGGAAGAAGAGCCCAGGCGGGTTCCGTGCAGAAAAATAGTCTTTTATTCTTAATCCCCTTCCCTTCCCTTCCCTTCCCTCCCCCCAGCAGAGAAGTCCGCTGTCCGGCCGCGGCTACTCTGAGTCGGAGAGGACGATGATCTCCTCCGGGTCGCACTGGGTGGCCACGCTGGTCTGGAAGTGGGGGAGAGAGATGTCAGTTGAACCTCCCAGGCGCCCCTCCCCCCTTCAACCTCCGAGGGAGGGAGGTTGCAGCCCCCCCCCAAGGAGCGAAGGCCCCCCCCCCGTCCCCCTGCCCCCAGCACCCACCCTGGTGAGGACCTCCTCCGGTGGCTGCTGCTGCAGGGCTGGGGGCCGGGGGCTGCCCTGGCTGCTGGAGACCAGGCCGAGGCCAGGAGAGTCCGGGCGGCTGGAGTCAGCCATGGGGGCCAGGCTCTGGGGGGACAGCTGCTCCTCCTCCTCATCTTCCTCGCCAGAGCTGGGCACCTTGATGTAGCTGTCCCTGCTGCTGATGCTGCCGGGGAGAGAAGCCATCGGTGGGGGCGGTGGGGGGGGGCGTGGCAGCTCCCCTCAGCCCCTCCCGACCCCCTCCACCCGGTTACCTGCTGGAAACGGGGGGCTGCCCCCAAGCACGGCTCCTCTTGCTGGGCGGCTGCCCGTTGAGCTCCCCGTTCTCCAGTGAGTGGCCGCGCTTGGGGAGCAGGGGGGCCCTGTCCTGCTCCTGCTGAAGCAAGGGGGCTGGGCTAGGCTCCCCCTCCTCTTCCTCCTCCTCCTTCATCTGCAAGAGCAACTGCTGGGGAGGAGAGTCCCTGGAGGCCGGGAGCCCATCATCCTCCTCCTCCTCTTCCTCTTCCTCCTCCTCCTCTGCGGAGAACAGGACCACCTCGGGCACCCCCAGGTGCATCTGCTGGTCAGCGTCTGCATCCAGAGCAGGGGGGTCCTCGCCTGGGTGGAGGGGGGGGGGGGAGAGGTTGGCCAAGGTCAACTCCCTGAGATGAGCACTCTTCCCTCCCCCGTATGTGTGGGGAGGGAAAAAGAGCCACAAAACAGAGAATTTTGGGGAGGGGGGGAATTCCTAGATGTCAGGAAGTGGGCAGAGGGGTGCTCACAGCCCAGCAGGAGTCTCCTCCTTCCCCTCCCCCAGGCTATTAATGCAGGTTGACCCTGCAGAACTGATTACCACAAGAATGAGCCCCTTCTTCAGGGGAAAAGGCTGGAGTCTGTGAGAGAAGAGAGGCTTCTTTGGGCCACTTTAGCCACCCATCCTGGGTACCTGCCACTGCCGCCTCCTCTTCCTCTTCCTCTTCCTCCTCCTCTCCACCATCCAGGCAGTGGGCCAGCTCTGCCTCTAGGTCTGACTCTGAGTCCGAGTCTTCCTCTTCCTCTTCCTCCTCCTCGTCTTCCTCTTCCTCCTCTTCTTCCCACGATCCCTTTTTTGGACTGCTCTCCTTGGGGCCTGCGCTGTCCTAGTGCAAAGGCCAGGTGTATGGGTGGGGTGGGGCTCCATTGACCCTGGACACCCCCCCCATACACTGTGGCCAGAGAAAACCCCACTCCTGCCCCCCTCCCCCCCCCAAGGGTTGGATCCATTAGCTGAATCTGGAAGCCAGGGTGTCTGGGAAGAGCCAGCCGCACCCTCCTTTCTGGCATCCTGCCATTGAAGGCTGCGAGGGAGGGGTTGTGGGGCAAGAAATGGGCAATAAAGCAGCAGGGGTATGTGATGGGAAACGAGTTTGTGCCCATGAAAGAAGGGGGATTGCCCCAAACATCTAAGCGTTTTCAACCCCCCAGGAGGATCTTTATTGGCTAAAGCCAAACTGATCATGGGAGGGGGGAGGGGCGGGAGGACTGGATGCGGGGGGGGGGGGGGGGGGGGCTTAGTTCTAGCCTGACTTTGCTGCATCCTTTAGGGAAAAAAACCCCATCACTTCAGCCAAAGGGAGTCGAGGGTCTTTCTTTCCGAAGGAACCTACCCGGGGCAGGTCTAACACATACCATCTCTACCTTCGTTGGAGTGGGTGTGGCCTTTGCAGCCATTTTGTGAGTGTGCCCCTAGCTGAAGGGATACTGGACTGGACCGAACTGTCCTCCCTCAGCTCAGTGGCTCCCCATTGATTTGACCATGTGCCCCAGCAGAACTTCAGAGACGGAAAGCCCTTCAGGGCTGGTGGTAGGCCCTCTGGGGGGAGCTCGGCTGGACGCTCAAAGGCTGGAGGCTAGGTCCCCCACCCCTCCCACAACGAGCTGCCTGGCCCTCTGGATGCCCCCACCTCCAGGTACCCACGGGGGCTGGAGAGGACTCCACGGCCCCTTGGCCTCCCCTTACCTCTTTGGCGGCTGTGCCCGAGACGGACTCCTTCGGGGAGGCCGGCTCCCCCTCCACAGCTCTGCTGGGTTGGGTCCCTCCGGTGTCCTGCCTGGGGGGCTTCCCGCCCTGCTGCTGCTCCTCGCTCTTGTCCTGCAGCTGAGCGAACTGGGTGATCACCTCCTCCAGGCGCTGCACACCCAGTGCCTGGTTGCGTTGCAGGTGCCGAGCTAACTCCACGTCTCCCAGGGCTGGGTCAGTATCTGCCGGGCAGAAGAAGGGTACGAGCTGAGGGGAGTCCACCTGCCCCTACCTCCCCCCCCAGAGGCAATGTGCTCCCCTCCATGGAAAGTCTGGCCCTGGAGACACCTCTGGCATTTCCCTCCGAGGAGGGGTTGTGCCCAAGCAGCCCCGAGCAAAGGGCCTGTAGCTGCCCTCACCAGGAAAGGAAGGGCGGAAGAGTGGCCTTCCCCCAGCTGACGGGCTCCTGCCTGCTCTCTGCCACTGATGCTTATCCCAGCTTCAGCCAGCCACCCAACAGCCTGGGTAGTTCGGTACGGCACAGATGGCTACCTCCCCCCCCCCCCCCCAATTTTAGACAGCCTCAAAGTCCCCACCTGGGATTCTCGCCAGAAGCCCCCAGATGGTGAAGCACAGCACCATTGTACCCTCTCCCCAGTCCTCCCTTTCCTCCTGGGTGACAGTATTTGCCAGGAGCCTCCAGCTGGCTGCTGGGAGGATCCAGCTAGCTGCTCGGGAGGAAGGGTGTTGCCCCCCCCAGGACAAGATGGGCAACAGCGGGGGAAGGGGTTTCTAAGAGAGAGAGGCAGGAGTGTGGATTCCCCTGCCCCAACCTCTGTGGGGCAAGGACCGTGGGCCCCCTCGCCTGAGACTGTCAGCCGAGGGTAGGCTGCCCTGCCTGGCTTGCCTTAACCTGAACCAATCTGAGGCGCTCATCCAGCCCTCTGATGCAGGGCTCGTTTCGGCAGGGCAGGTAAGCCCAGAAAACAGGTTTAGGCAGGACCTGCAGCAGCCCTTGGTGGCAGCCTAGCCTTTTCCCCCTTCCTGGCAGACAAAGGAACTAGAAATAAGAATAGTTGGGTGCCTCCTTTGCGTCCCCAGCTGGTGGCCCCGGGGACTGCCCTAAGCAAGACTGGAACTGGCATAGCCAGGCACCAAAATAGGTCTTCTTGGGTTGAATTTGGGGATGACAATGGGGTTATTCCAAGCCGCCACCTCCCCCAGGTGGAAGCAGGGGCCACAAAGTCTCCCTCAGGCGCCGGACAGCACTCACTAGGCCGATACTGATCGGTGAGATGACTGCCGAAGTTGTACACCAGGTCGAGGCGACGCCGCTCTTGCAGCCGGGCACCCACATCACGGAAGGCGTCAGCTGCCATGACCTCCATCTGGCGCTTGGCCAGCCCCAGGCTGTGACGGGCGCTGGCCTTTTGCACCACCTTGAGGATATCGGCAAAGTCCGGGAAGGCCTCTGGCTGGTTGATCAGCCGCTCGATGCGCCGGTTGACCTCTGGGTAGCGGGTCCCGCGGTAGGGGATGCGCTGCTCTATGACGCGGCCAGTCAAGCTGCTGCAGTCTTTCAGCTGGCAGAGGCGCTTGAAGACGTGCATCAGCCGGCGCTTGAGGCGGCTCTCCTGCAGGTAGGCTGAATCCTGGCTGTCCAGCTCCGTCAAGTCCAGCTCCTGCTCCTGCAGCCGCTGGATCTCGTTGGCGTAAACCCGCAAAAGGTTCTCCAGGTAGCGGATCTGCCGCTTTGAGCCCACGCAGGGCTTGGAGGGTGCCTGGGAGGGGAGGGCAGCCGGGGCATCCTGGGGGGCTGCGGGGCCGGGGACCGCAGCCCTTTTCCTCTGAGAATGGGCCCGGAATGTAGTGCAGAGTTCATTAATGTAAACATAGATTTTGTTTCTCCTGGCTTGCACCCGCGTCAGGCAGCGGCTCAGGACGTTGCGGAACTCCACGGAGGCCAGGTACTCCGGACTGGTCTTCTGGTGGCGGCCGGACAGGTAGGAGATGACCTCGGGGTGGTCCTCGGTGTGCTTGGAACAGAAGGCCACAAACTGCAGGGTAAAAGGGGCAGGACAGGCATTGCTCAAAGAAGACCAGGGCTGGCCTTGCCTGCCAGGAAAAAAATGACAGCTGGGCTGGGAGGTGACAATTCCCCTGGAAGTCTACGGGCAGGCCCCGTAGTCCATAAGGCCCAGAAGGAGAAGCCTTCCCAGGCTACTATATTGAGTAGCTGGGTACAATGTAAAGGGAGCAACAGGCTCCAACGCACAGTTGCGGTTGGTTGGTTGGAGAGTGCTGGCTCCTGCGTGAGGCAAGCTGCACTGTGATTGGTTACTGCGGGTGCAATGGGGGCGTTTCTAATTTTCCCGCCTTTTTCTTTGTGCGCTCTGAATGCCGCCAGATTTACCTCACGATGTAAATGTCAGAATAAAGGACTTTATGGAACACAACTTCCTGTCAGCGTCTCCGACTTCATTCGGACAACCGCTGTGCAATTCCCTCAGCAGAGTTAATGGGCACAGGAGCCTTCCAGCCCCTTCTAGGAAAGGACAGTGGCCATTGGGGTGGGGTAGGGTGGGGTGGGGGGCCACAGGTCAAAATCCCATGGGGAGACCTATGGAAGAGGCGCCAAGAGAGGAAAGCGGCTGGAACGTGGAGGCGGACCTGGTGCCCGAAAGGCTGGATGGGGGCAGGAGAGCGTAATTCCGGCCACAGAGAAGACCCCCGAGGACGGGCAACTTAGTAGCTGAAAGGGCATAAGAGGCACAATGGGCCAGAATGCGCCGTTGTGGTCACTTGGTCCGTGAGGACTGCCTTTGGCCGGAGGGAACCTGCGCCTGACCCCCACCCAGCCTCTCGGGCACCAGGGACTGATTCCCCAGGGAGGAGCTTTCCTGTGGAGCCCAGGGGTGGGGTGGGTGGGGGGGTTGGGGCCTCCTGATCTACACTACAATTGGCCGTAAAAGGGGGAGGTTCCCTTTCTCCCCGCCCCCTTTGCCCTCCGTGGGTTGTCTATATTTACCTGGTGACGTTTCTGAACCTACAGGTAGTCCTCAAGTTACGACCACAACCGAGCCCAAAATTTCTGCTGCTAAGCAAAACATTTGTTAAGTGAGTTCTGCCCCACTTTACGATTCTTCTTGCCATGGTGGTTAAGCAAATCCTTGCATTGTTAAACTAGTAACACGGTTGTTAAGCGAATCCGGGTCCCCCATTGACTCTGCGGTCTGAAGGTTGCCAAAAGGGAATCGCGCGACGTCGGGACACAGCGACCGTCATAAATGTGAACCAGTTACTGAGCGTCTGAATTTTGATCACGTGACAGTGGGGACAGCAGAATGGTTGCAAGTGTGAAAAATGGTCGGTCAAAACTCTCTTTTTTCCAGGGCCGTTGTAAATTTGAACGGTCACTAAAGAACTGTTGTAAGTCAAGGACTACCTGTAGCTCCTCTGCTGCAAACATAAATGCGAAATATATTTATATACAGTAAAACTACAAGTTCGGTGTCTCTGACTTCCACCTGGACAAAGCTGACCGATGGGGGGGATTCTGGGAAATGGGGAGAAGGCGGGAGGGGGCCTGGGGGGCGAAGGGAGGGGGGTCAGGTCGCAGGGAGGCCCCCCCTCCTCCCCCATGAAAAGGGGGAACTCCTGAGCGAGGGTCCAGGTCCATGGCGGGTGGGGGAGGGAGGGGGCAGGCGATAGTCTCGCACCTTGCAGGAAGGTGGGATGGATGATCTTTGAGCCCCTTGAAGCCCCTTCGAGGCTTACACGGGACCCTCCCCCCTCCCTCTAGGCCCGGAGAGCCGCCGCGGGGGAGGCCAGCTGAGTTCCCCTTGAGGAGCCCCGTCGGTTTCCGGGACGGGACTTTCCGACCAACCGCATGAGGAAGTGTGGGAAGGAACCGCTCACCTCCTGGAAGAGCCGCTCGTTGTCGGCGCGGAGCCCTTTCTCCCCGGGGCTGCCGTTCAGCGGGGGCGGCGTCGGGGCGCGGGGCCCGGGGGCGGCGGCGGAGGCCGGGGGCGGCGGCGGCGGGGACGGGCCGCTGTCGTCGTCCAGGACGATGATGCAGTCGGAGGAGGCGTCGTCGGCGTCGTCGGGCGGGGAACTCATGGCCGGCGGGGCGGAGGGGCGTCGGGCATCGCCGGTAGGTGGGGGAAGGGCGCCCCACGCGGGAACCGGCCTCGAAGCGACAGGATGCGCGGAGCCCCCGACCGGCCTCCTCCGGGGAGGCGAGCGCGGCGGCGGCGGCGGCGTTTAGGCTCGAGGCGGCCGCTCCACCCGCGACGGCGGCTATCAAGTTTCGATTCCGCTCGCCTCGTCTCGGACCACTGTCCGGCCTCCGCACCCACTGCGCAGGACCGGAAGCGAAGTCTCCCCGCCGCCATATTCTTGTATGGACCGGGGGGGAGGCGGCGGCGGCCTTTTCGGTGCGCGCTTCCTCCGCCGCCAGCACGGGCGTCTCCCCGCTGAGGACCGGCCGAGCCGGTAGGCACGTGGGCCCCTCCTCCTCCTCGGTCCCCGCCGCGATAGGGGCGTCGTCATCTTCCCTATTGGGTAACCGCTGCCGGCGTCTCTCGGCACGTGACCGGATGTCGATATGTGAAGCGCGAAGGCCACGCCCCTCTGGGGGAGGCGAGCTTTTTTTTCCTGTTGCGGCTGCGCCCTCGGTTCCCTCCAAGCACCCGCGTGATGGGTGGGAGGGGAAGAGGATTCAGGACGCGGGAAACGACGCCCCCGCCTGTCAACCGTATCCATCTACTGCGCATGCGCTTTCCCTCCTGCCTGTCCCCGCGAAAGACAATCCGGCGCTGGGCCGCTTCCGGGTTCCCCGCCATCGCCCCACCCCCAGCTGACCACGCCCCCAGGCTCTTCCCATCACCCCTCCCCCGCCCCCCGGAGACCCCAGGGAGGAAAGCTGAAATAAAACTTTTTTTATTCAGAAAAAGTTACAAAGCACAGGAGAGACACACAAACACACAAAGCAGTAAAACAAGCAAAAAAAAAGGGGAGAGGTGTGTGTGGGAGACGGTCCCTCACTTCCGATTGCTGGAGGCCGAGCCGATGACACACTCGTTCACCTGCAAGGCAAAGCCGGTGGGGGTGATGTCTCCCTCCCTCGCTCCCTCTCCCCACGGCCCCCCCTCCATCTCCCCACCACCACCACTTACTTTTCTAGCGAAGCGCAGGGAGTTCAGAGACTCGGCAAAGTTCTCCTCCAGGGGGGAGATGTTCACAAACATCAGCCTGGGGGAGAAGAGGGCAAAGCGGCCCCTGTGAGTTGGGGGTCCCAGGACAGCCCCCTCCCAGACAGCATCCCCTCATCTGCTCTCCCCCCCTCCTCCCAGGAGCCACTCACATTTTGGAGCTGCCACCCAGCGAGTTCTGGAGCAGGTAGGTCAGCTTGCTGTTGCGATAAGGGATGTGGGCCTCCTGCAGAAAGGGGGGCAGGTGTGAGGAGGCAGGGCGGAGAGGACACCCCTCCCCCAGCCTTTCGTGTCAGGGGGGCTCCCGCTACCTTGTTGCTGAGGGCGGTGATGACCAGGCTCAGGGTGGAGAGGCTGGTGTTGATGGCCTGGGTCTCCTTCAGCCGCTCCCCTGTGGACAGAGACTTGTCCAGCCGCTCGCTGCCCGCCAGGTCCACTAAGCTTAGCACAGCTGCAGGGCCAAAGAGGGCAGGTCAGGGCCCATCCATCCGAAGCGGAGCTCAACAAGGCCCGGGCCCTTTTGATGTCTGCCCCCCCGGCCCCCACTTACAGGAGGTGTGGAGCCCCCGCTTGGTGTTCATGCCCTCCACGCGGAGCTGGAAGAGGCTGTGGCTGCGGGAGGAGCGCTCGTTCAGGTTGGTCCGGGCCACGGAGCGATGGGCCTTGGCCGTCAGCAGCAGCCTCCAGACCTGGCAAGGGCAGGGGAAAGAAGGAAGGTGGGTGGGGGCAGGGGGCTGAGGAGGCTGCTGGGCCAGTCCCAGAAGCCTTGCTGGGGAGGGGGAAGAGGCACAGGAGACAGAGCCCCAGGGAGCCCCTTTTTGAGGGGAGGGGGAAGGAGGGTGATCGGGCACAGTACCTCCTCCTCGGAAGAGACGGGGATGCAGGAGAGATTGGGGACGTGCAGTTCCTCTGTGAGCTGGCTCACTCGTCGGATCTCCAGCTCCCCGTTCTGCTCTGGCCGCAACACCAAAAGATCCCGCAGCGACTCGTTGTAGATCTCCAAGAAGTTGGCTGTGAATTGGTACTGGGGGCGGGGGGGGGGGGGGGGGACAGGGGAGAAAAGGCAGGGGTGGGGGAGAGTTAGCCCTCCCAGGGGAGGCAGGCCGGCTTCAGGGAATGGGGGGCTCAGCCAGGCCCAGAAAACACAGGGTTCATGTCAGCCTTGCCTTTGGCTGTCATAGTAACGGAGGGAGGGGGGTTAGGCTACTAAGCTTTGTATGAATCTACGAAACGAAACCAATTCCTAAGCTGTTATCAGGCCAACGGACACTGCATTCCTGGATGCTGACACGGCCAGACTTGTGCTCCCATCTGACCTCTGGGAGACCTTTGGATTGGATGATTTATGGTGGACAGTGGGAGGGGATGCTTTCTATATGTAACTTTCGCGCTTTTGCCTCAGAATCCTGCTTTCCAGGGTTGCGTTCATTTCATATCTAGTAAAAGTACCATACTTTAATCTATGATGAAGTCTGAGTTTTCCTTTCCTGGATACTGAAGGAAGCATATCCGACATTAAGCAGGATTCATTTCTGATTTTGCTGGCCGGAAGGAATTGAATGCCATTTACAAGGGACCTGCATAATTCAGAGGAGGCGTCCCCCTGGGGCCTTGTCTCACCTTCCACCCCTTGGCCTCCATGTCACGGGAGGCTGCGAAGATCTGTCGCACGGCCCGAGGAATCATGCCTGCCGTTTCGGGGCTTGGGTCATCCGGGCCCTCCATCGTGTAAGTCTTGCCGCTGCCCGTTTGCCCGTAGGCGAAAATGCAGACATGATACCCGTCTAAGGCTGACTGCAGAGAAGAAGAAGACCCAGGAGGGTGAATGCCTGGCAAAGGGGGAGAGCGGTGCCCCCTGCCACCCTCCAGATGCCCCCCTGTCCCCCACCTGAACAAGCAGGGAGATTTCCTCAAAGACGCTCTCCTGAGAACTGGACGGAGGAAACACCCGGTCAAAGTTGAAGTCGTAGGTGATGTCCTCCTTGCGCTCACGGCCAACATGGGACTGCAGGGGTGGGGGGAAGGGAAGAAAAAAAGGGGTCGCTTTGTGAGAGATGCCCCCCCCCGCAAAGCTACTTATTCCTCCCCCTGGGCTCACCCCAAATGCATGCCTCCATTCCATTCCTCTCTACACTGTGGGCCACAGGTCTCTTCCCCGTCCCTTTGTGTGTGTGTATTTGTGCGTGTGTGGAAGGGGAGGCAAAGGTACCTCTTCTGCCCTGGAGAGCACAAGGCCCTTGTTGTTGTCAGCCGGGAAGCGTAGGTGGCTGGCGGCCTTCTGAGCCTGCCTCTCGCTGGGCAGCAAGGGCCGCACTCGGCAGAAGACGCGGATGTTTCCCTGGAAGGCCAGGACAAAAAAAAAAGGGGGGGGGGTTGTCAGGCAGTCCCTCAGGACAGGGGCATCTCCCCCACCCCCACCACCAGCGGCTGCGTTCCCACCTTCAGCTCCTGCAGTGCGTTGTGCAGGCAGCGTCGCTCCATCTCTCCCTGGTGCAGCTGCTCCTCCAGCACCTCCAGCCGGGCCATCAGCCTCTCATTCAGCTGCCGTTGCCCGGCCAGGCTCTCTTTGGCCAGCAGCAGCTCTTCCTGTACAGCAAGGAGAGAAGGGTTTACTGAGCCTCGTCTGCCTGCCACCCCTGCAGGCAGATTCAGCAGGCTGCCCCTCTCCCCAAAAGCTTTCCTGGCAAGCATCATTTGCATTGGCATCCTTCAGTCTCAAGAGACGATGGTCTCGTGCTCTGGAAAGAGGTCCTAAAACAGCATCCGGTGTGACTAAAAAGGCCAATTCGAGAGTGACCATCCCTTCCACACTGAGGGCAGATCCATTCTGTCCTCTGCCCAACCCGAGATTTCACTGGTTCAGGGACTGCCTCTTTGCCTCAGCCTGCCGAACAAGTGTCTCTTCGAATTGGAGAAGGCCATGCTGCGTCTTTAGCCTCCAAGCTGAACAATTGGAGGTCAAGGTTTCCCAGTTGTTAATGTTTATTCCCAGGGCCTTTAGGTCCCTCTGGCAGGTATCCTTATATTGCAGCTGTGGTCTCCCTCTGAAGCGCTTTCCCTGCACTAATTCTCCATACAGGAGATCTTTCAGAATCCGACCATCAGCCGTTCTCACGATAGGCCCCAGCCAGCATAGACGTCACCGTTTCAATAGTGTATACATGCTAGAAATTCCAGCATGTTCCATGACTGCGCTATTTGGAACTTTGTCCTGCCAGGTGATGCCAAGAATTCGTCAGAGGCAGCGTATATGAAAGGTGTCCAACTTTCTCTCCTGCATCCATAGAGGGTCCAAGACTCACTGCAGTACAAGAGTGTGCTCAGGACGCAGGCTCTTTGTATGTTCCGTCAGCTTCTTATTGAGCCGTACTCTTTGTAAGTCTGGAAAACGTGGTGGCTGCTTTACCAATACGTTCATTTAGCTCAGTATCTAGAGAGAGAGTGATCTAAAGATTCCTGGTAAGGCAGAGGAAGCAAAGGGGGGCACAGACTCTTCTTGCCTTCTCTGAGGTCTTGCCTTGGGGCGGGGGCGCTTTGCAAAGGCGGCCTTGGCTACAGGGAGGGAGACCCACTGTGTAATGGACCCTAACCCTAACCTCACCCCCTGAACCAACTTGAGCCTGCTTACAGCATTACAAATGACTGAAAGCAGCCACTTAACAAGGCCAGAGGGAGGAAACCAGCCTTGGCCAGTCTGGGAGTTACCACCTTCCTGGTGAAAATGGTGCAACCCCCCCCCCCAAGGTTTGTTTGGCCCAGGAGAGGCAGCGACCAAAGAAGAGGCTCAGGAGCGGCAAAAGGAGGAGGACTGAAAGCCGGATGGGAAGGGGCAGCCCCACATGCAGCATGTGCTCCCACATCCCATTTCCCTCCACCTCCCTGCCTCAGTTACCGCTGCTTACTAGCGAAGGATTCAGTGAGCTGTGAGTATGAAAGTGCTTGTGCATAATTTGGCTGCGTTGTGATCAATAAAGCTGCACACAAACACAACTGTTTATTACTTCACCGAAAGGCACAGATGGGTGGAGAACTAACTCTAACTTCTACAATCTTGAGACGCCCTGACTTTGCCCCACATCAAGATGCTGCTCTCGTGCCTCGATGGGTGGCAAAGGGAAGCCGTGGACAGGAAGCGAGCCAGGAACCGCCAAGAAGGCCCAGCCCGCCCTCTCACCTCTCTGGCCTTCAGCTGGACAGCCTGCTCCCGGCTGCCCTCCATGACCTCCCGGTTGAGGGCTTCCAGCTGGCCGATCCTCTGGGCTTGGCTCTGGCACCTTTCTTTCAGCCGCTTTTCCTTCTCGAGCAGCTCGGACACTTTCTGGCCGCTCTCCCTGGCCTGGTCTCGGCAGACCTGCAGTTCCGAAGCCAGCAGACTGCAGAAGGCCATCGGGAGGGTTAAGACCAGCGCCTGGGCACCCGCAGCTCCCAGCCGCTGCCCTGGGCCTCAGGCATCTCCTCCTCACCTGGCCCGGCCGCTCAGCTCTCCGTTCTGGCCCGTGACCTCCGTCAGCTCCTGCTGCAGCCCCCCCAGCTGGCTCTTCAGGGCCTCGTTCTCCCCCGCAAGCCCATGGATCCTCTCCTTGTAGGCCCCCACCTTGGCCTGGAGGTCGCTGATCTGCCCCTTCAGGTCCCAGGGGGCTCGCTTCCGCTCCCTTCCACCCGCGGGGGCGGCCGGGGGTCCTGGGGGGAGGGGAGGAAAAGCCCAGGTGAGGAGGGGGCTTCAGAGCTCCGCGGGGGTGGTGGTGATGGGGGGAAGGGGTCGCTCAGGGCTGCCTTACCTGGCTTGGGAGGCGCCCCGAGAGCCGCCCGGCAGTTCAGTCCTGCGAGCAGAGCAGAGCAGAGAGAGATTGAGAGGAGCCGCCAGGCTGGAGCCCCCCAACTGCCCCCCCCAGCCCCGCCCATGCCCACCTGCGGAAGGGGCGGCCGGGAGGGCGGCGATGGTGGCCCTGGCCGAGGACCGGCGTCGTCCTGCGGGAGAGAGAGACGGAGAGGAGCCGTTCGGAGGCGCCCAGGGAGAGAGACGCGCCCCGCCGGAGCAGAGAGACCCGGGAACGGGGCTGCTGACTTACCGGAGACGCGCAGGAGGCCGCGGGGCGCCGCGGGGGCCGCTCGGGGCCGGGACCCTCCGGGGGCCGCGCTCGCCGCCTGGGACGCCGCCACCTTCGCTCCCGGGGCCGGCCCGGTGCGCGCCCGTTTCTGCGGGGAAGAGGAGGGTCAGGAGGCGCCCCGGGAGACCCCCTCGCTCCCTCCCTCCCTCCCACCCCCCACGCGCGGCCCCGAGGCTCACCTGGGGCTCCGGAGGCGCGTTCTCGTCCGCCGCGGCGGCGCGCTTCCCCCGCAAGCCCGGCCGGGGCAGCCGGGAGTCGCCGGGAGCCGCATTTGCGGCCAGGTGCTGCCGGGAAGCCGCCCGGTCCATCGCCAGAGGATCCGGCTTCACTGGCGCATCCCGCGCGGGCCGATCGGGGCCGCGCTCTGCACACGCTCAGAGGCACGGAAGACGGCGCTCGCCGCTCTCGCCGCCCCGGCAACGTCTGAGGGATTCGAACCAGCTCCCGTCGGGACGCGCGCGCCGGAGCCAATGGGCGGCCGGCGGCGCGCTCGTCCAGCCCCGGCAGGCGACCAATCGCGTGAGGACGTCGCCGGCCCGCGTTCCCCTCCGCCCCTTTGGAAGGCGGGGCCTGAGGGCTCCTGTGCGTGCACGCGCGTCCTGCCCGCCTGGAAGGAAGCCCCGCCCACCCCGCACGGGCGCCAGGCAGGCCGGGACGGAGGGGCGGGGCCAGCCCGGGGGCGGGGCCGGAGGGCTCACCCAGGGCTCCGCCCCTCCCCCGACCGAAAGGGGCGGGACCGGTTGCGTTTGCTCGCACCGCAGGCAGCAGCCCCACCGGTGCAACTCGGGCGCCCTCCGCCCCCCTCCCGCCGCTGGTCTCTCCACCCGCCCCCCCCCCGCCCCGCGGGGACTCCGGAGGCCGCGCCCGGCCGGCCCGAAGGTCGCGTAAGGGCGCCGGCGGGGCTCCTCCGACGGCTGCGTCACTGGCGCGGGGGCCTCCCGCCAGCGGCCCTCCCGGCAGCTCTTCGGCGGAGGCGGCGATGTGATGGCGAGCGAGCCCCCCGCCGCCGCCGCCGCCGCCCCCCGCGGCACCCGCAGCAGCGCCCGCCTGACCTCCGGCCCCTGGAAGCGCCCGGCCCGGCCCGCCGCCGCCTCCCCCCCGCCCGGCCCCGGCGCCGCCCCCGCCGGCTGGCCCCGCTTCTGGGAAGGGCAGGACGTGCTGGCGCGCTGGACCGACGGGCTGCTCTACCTGGGCACCATCAAGAAGGTCAGCCGCGCCCCCGCCGGCCCTGCGGGGAGGGGGCCTGGTCACTGGCCCCGCCGGACCCCGCTGACCTGACCCTCCTCCCCCCCCCCCGCAGGTGGACGCCCTCCGGCAGGTGTGCCTGGTGCAGTTCGAGGACGACTCCCAGTTCCTGGTCCTGTGGAAGGACATTAACCCGGGTTGGTGCTGCTCTCCCTACTCCAAAGGGGCTCCCTCTCCCGGCTGGGGGAAGGGGGAGGAGAAGGGCCGCCCACGACACCCACCCCCCCCCCCCGCCTCCCGGTGACCCCTTTCCCTCTGCAGCTGCCGTCCCGGGCGAGCAGCCCTCCTGCAGCGTCTGCCGCTCCGAGACCTCCAGCCCCGAGAATCGCCTGGTCAGGTGCGACAAGTGCAGCCACGGTGAGTGCCATGCGGGTGGGGGGAGCAGCGGGGGTGTGGGTGGGAGGTTCTGTCCTTCTGGCCCCCTTTAACCCTGGCACCCTCCTGCAGCCTACCACCAGGAATGCCACCTGCCCCGTGTGGTCAGCGACGCCGCCTGGACGTGCCGGCAATGTGTCTTCGCGGTGGCCACCAAGGTGAGGGGTGGTCAACTGAGTCCTTAGACCGGCTGGCCTCAGGGTCTCCCTCCTCCCTGGCAGAGACGGGAAGCCTGGCCTGTGCCTCACATGCTCCTTCCCGCTTTCGGCGAGGGGGCTCAATCTCAGTCCTCCCTGCCCCCCCTTAGCCTGGCCTTCCCCCAGGCGCCTCCCGCTTTCCTCTCTCCCCCTGCAGCGTGGGGGGGCCCTGAAGAAGGGGCCCTACGCCAAGGCCATGCTGGGCATGAAGCTGGTGCTGCCCTACCAGCTGAAATCTCTCGACTGGGATGCCGAGCACCTGACCAACCGGCAACAGTGCTACTGCTACTGCGGAGGCCCCGGCGAGTGAGTGCGTGCGCTGGCGGGGGGTGGGGTGGGCAATAGGGGCAGGATGGCTGCCCTACCTGGAAGAGGGGAGGAGACAGCCTGGTCGATCCAGGAAGGCTCAGCGGAAGTGGGCTGGGGGGGGGCGCTCAGGGGGGTGGGAGTGCCCTGGCCTAGAGGCTGGTCCCAAAGCCAGGAGGGGAGGACTGAGGCCCCCATGCCATAATCCGACCCTCCTCCTTTCCCTCCTGCCGGCCCAGGTGGAACCTCAAAATGCTGCAATGTTGTCGCTGTGGGCAGTGGTTCCACGAGGCCTGCACCCAGTGTCTCAGCAAGCCCCTCCTCTACGGGGACAGGTGAGCCTCTGGCCCAGGAGATGGGGGGGGGGAGGCGGCTATAGGAGGCCTGACCAGCCACCGCTAACCTCTTGAGCTCTGGGCAGGTTCTACATCTTTGAATGCTGCGTCTGCACTCTGGGCCCCGAGAGCGTCCGGCGCCTGGCCCTGCGTTGGTGAGTCTGGATGCGGCAGCTGGTGGAGTGGGGCTGCTCGGCTGAGCTGAGATCAGGGAAGCCCCTGGCCCTCCCCCCCCCCCCCCCGGCAGCATTGAGGCACCCTAGCAAAAGAGGTGGGGTCCCCAACTCCGGCACTGGGGGCTGCTCTGCTTCGGTCTAAGGTGAGGCCGGGGCTGGGGGGGGGGATCTGGCCTTGTCCCAGGGGGCTTTGGAGGGCTCTGGGGCTTTAGGGTTTGCATTTGTGTAGATGCTCCCCAGATGCCGCTTCACCGGCTGAGTCTTTCGCTGTCCTCACTGAGCCTCCTTTGCAATCAAACGGTGCCTGTGCAGGGCCTGGTTTTTCAGGGTCCGGAGCCACAGGCAGCTGTTCTCCTCCCCAGCCAGCAGAGGGCGCTTCCCTCTGTGAAGTTCATAGTGGCCGGAGCAAGGGGCTGCTTGTTCTGGCTTTGGAGCCTGATCGAGGCGGTCAGTTTGGGGGGGGGGGATTTTTGAAGGAAGCACACGAAGTGCGAGCTGGCTCAATCTCTGTGTGAAGCTTTCTGGCTTTGGGACAGAAATGGAGGCTGGGCCCTGACTCAAGTGCGGCTCCTCCTCTGCAAAGGAGTTTTAAATCGGGGGGGGGGTGTCGCAGAGGGCAGAGGTCAGCCCCACAAGCCCTTCAACTCCTTGCCAAGGGTGCTGGTGCGGGCTTGGGCTGGCGGGTGTCTCTTATCCAGGTTTTGACGCCTTTTAGGGTGGACGTGGCCCACCTCATCCTGTATCACCTGAGCATTTGTTGCAAGAAGAAATATTTTGATTTTGAGCGAGAAATCCTGCCTTTCGCCAGCGAGAACTGGGACAGCCTCCTGCTGGGAGAGGTCAGAGCAGGGCCTGGCCGGGTGGGGGCACATGGGGGGATCCCTCCTTCCTGCCTGCTTTGCATCGTGGTGGAGGGGGGACATCTAACAGGTCACCCCGGTCTCCTGCCTCTTTTGAAGAACCCGGGGCATTCCTCTGTGCTCGTGCCCTTTATGTGAAGGGCTAAATGGGGGGCGCTTGGAGCCACTGAGGAGCAGATTGGGGCTGCTAGCTACCCCTGCCCCAAATGAGATCCCAGGCCCGGGCTCTTTGGCAGTGAATCCCCGTGGGAAAACTCGGCAGTCAACAACAGGCTGGGAAGTGGACATTCGTGGCATAAGCCCAGCTGCCTATAGACCCCCCCAGAAAAAGCCTCCCCTTCAATCCCCAATGACCTTTAACCCCAGCGGCCACTGCCTTGGAAGGAGGGTTTCCATGTATAGCATGCATCCATTCTAGGGACCACACCGGGTCTGGGAAGAGTGTAGCCTTATGGGCGAGGTTGTCCCCCTTGGCTGGCCGTGCTCTTTCAGTTGCTCCCACAAGGCCTCAAGGAAGGCTCACCCGGGGAGGCCATCGTCTTCTGGGCCCCTCAGCTAAACCGGACCCTTTTCTTTGGCCGGGCAATGGTCCCTTTGGGGGGAAAGGCTGTCTTGCCCACGGGCGGCTGTGCAGGGCTGCTGTTCATGGTCCTTGTCCTCCTTGTCCCCCTGCAGCTCTCCGAGACGCCCAAAGGAGAAAGGTACAACCAGCTGCTGAGTGCCCTGACCAGCCACAAGGACAGGTAGGTCTTGCTCGGGGTTGTCAGGCGCAAACCACCGGACCAGGGGTGAAATCTACTTACCTTCCCCACCGGTTCGGAAGTGCATGCATGTCACACGGGCACACGAACCCTCTGTGCACACGCAAACCCTTCTCTGCAGGCGCAGAGGGTAAAAAACAGGTTATTTCCTGGTTCAAACCAGGAAGTAACCACAGGCGGGTGGGCAGAGCCTCGTGCTGCCGTCGCTACCTCTGAACCACCTGCCACCATCACTACCAGTTCAGCCGAACCCCTGAACCAGACCCACAAGTGCAGAATTGAGTTGCTGCACTTTGTTGCTCTCTGCCTGTTCATAGGAATCTTCCCAGGTTAGTAAAATCACCTGGGAAAGGCCTGATAAGACTCCGAGGCACTCGAAGGGAATCTGATCTTGTGTTTGCGTAGACTCCAGGCTAGTGCCCTGTTTGACACCACCCCCCCCCCCCCCGACTGGGATGGTTGTTCCCAGACAGGGCCGACTCCCCTGGGTCAGGCGAAGGTCCCGTGTTTGCACAACATCCTAAGGCAGCTAGCGTTTGGAGGTTCGGCCTGATGGACAAGCTCAGCCCGTTTGGTTTCATTAAAGTTTTGTTCTGTGGTCTGAGCCCCAAAATGGGCAGCTTACCTGTGCAAATTAATCCATTTCTGTATCCAGTCATATTTGGTCTAAATTTAGGGGGCTTAAGAGAAACAGCTGCTTACTGAATTTAGGGGAGTTTAGGGTTTCGGGATTTTGCGGGAGCCTCAGGTTGAGCCAATTCAGAAACCAAGTGGGGGTGAGCGCAGAAAATAAGGCTGTTTTGGTGAAGGTTGTCCAGAAGGGTGGAGGGCGAGGGCAGCCGCTGGGTTTCCAACCCCTCAGTTGCAAAGTGCCCCTCCCCCACAGGAGCTCCTAGATCTAGTTTAAAGCACCTGTCACTGCAGTGAGCTGTGTCCTGTCGATCAAAGTGCCTGGCTGATCTTGTATCACTGACCGAATGGGTGCAGAGGCGGCAGCCCCGATGGCAGCCTGGGTCGCAGGAAGAAGCTGTACTGGCGCAGCCCCCCATTCCTCCTCTCCTCTGCCCCACAGATTCATCTCCGGGAAGGAAATAAAGAAGCGGAAGGGGCTCTTCGGTCTGCACCTGCGAGTCCCACCCCCCGCCCCCCAAGCCCCAGAGCGCCCCGGGCCACCCCTCCTCTCCGAGAGCAGGTGAGAAGGAGCCCTCTCTGCCCCACTGGCCTCCCCAGCTGTGGGCCTGGGGAGAGAAGGAGGCTGCCCCCCCCGGCTCCTTCCCCCCAGCCCCCCCTCCGTGCTGCACAGATAAGGAGGGCCCCTTACAGCTTGCTTTCAGGGCAGGGCAGGCGTGGGACGGGGCGGCAGCCCAGGAGGGCCAAGTGCCATCGCCCGAAGGCTCCAGGAGCAGCCTTGAGCACGGAGCAGCGCAGCGCCAGGGAGAGGGAGCGGCTGGGCAGGGCCCTCACTCAGGTAAGCGGGGGGGAGGGGATGGCGGGCGAGGGCCACCAGGGAGGAGGGGCTCCATGCTGGGCCCCCCAGCGGCCCTTCAACGCTCCTTTTGCACAGGAGCTGGTGCAGAGCCCCATCAGCCCTAACCAGAACTACGGCGGCTACGGCGGCACCTGCAGCACATACAACTTCCGCCGCACCGATGCCCGCTGCCAGGACAGGTGAGGCTGTGGCCAGGGGGCACAGAGGGCAGGGCCAGTTCACCAGGCCGGCTCCCTCTTGAAGCTCTGCTCTCCCTCCCTCCCTCCCCCCAGCGCTCCGATCCGGATGTTCGCCTCCTTCCATCCCTCGGCCAACACCGCAGGGACCTTGAGGTGAGCAGGCTGACACAGAGGGCCGTGTGGGTCCCCACAGCATCCCCCTGGGGCCAGGATGGTGGATCCCAATGGGGAGGGGGGCTTCTGGCCTAGATAGGCATTTGGTGTGCCTGCTTCCCACAGCTGGAGTTTCCAGGCACAGCTGAGGCTCTGTGTTGGGTAGGGTGTGGTCTGGCAGGGCCCCCTCCCCACTCAGACAACACCCCCCACCTCCCCGATGATTCTTCATGGGCTGCTCCGACAGAGGGCCGGCTGCCTCTCCCCAAGGGCTGCTGTTAAGAGGCATTGCAGGGCAAAGACCTGCCCCTTGACGGAAACCAAGGCTGGGCAGGAGCCTTCATGGGCTAGGGGGGTGGGGGAGGCTTTCAAAGCAAAGCCCGTCAGGGGCCACCCTTGCCCCCAAAGCAGGGGTTCCTCCTCTGCAGAAATGGGGTGCAGAAGGACTGCAAGCAGCCCTTCCTTTGCACCAGGGAGCATAGGGCCCGAGGTTGCCTGGAGCCCCTTCCCTTGCAAGCCTACTTTGCGAGGGGCCCAATCCCCGTATTGGCTCCCTCTCTGGAGAGGCCCTCGAAGGGTCCTTCGGCTGAGCGGCCAGGAGACCCTCCCCAGGATCAGTGCTTCTGCAGAAGCACCACCCGGAGTTGGGGGCTGTCCCGGAAGTCAAAGAGAAGTCCCGGCACTCTGGCGGTCCCTTCCACCGGCTTCTTCTGCGAGTCCAATCACAGGACCCGCACCCCACCTGGGCAGGAAGGTTCCCAAAGCAGCTGGGGTGCCCACCGCCACTTGCTCCGGTCCTGGTAATGCCACCATGCAGGGTACTGAATGTCTGTGGAGCTGGGCCGCCCGTCTTCTGGATAGGATGTGCCCCAACGGCTGACGGGGCTCCGAGGTACACCCCAGGACAGAGATCAGGCAGACCCCTACCCCTCTTTTCCTTCTCTTCCTGGATGGGAAGCCTCCACAGCGGGGCCCTCCGGGATGGCTGTTGGTGGGGTGGGGGGGAATGGGACACTACTGGACATTGGTGGTGGGAGGGGCTGGCACTAACCACTCCCTCTTCTCTTGCAGCAGAAGCGGTGAGCCCCCCCTTGACCCTTGTGTGGCAATCACCCCCGCCGCAGAGCAGCAGAGTCCGGAGCGACCTGCCCCCGCCTTCCTGCCCTGCCCGACGCCTCCCCTCAAACGCCGAGCTGTGCCCCCTCCCCCTCCCCCTGCCATGCCCTCCTCCCTCTGCGCCCCAGCCAGCAGCAGCTACTTTGGGGCGATGGGCCGGCTGGCGCGGGGGGAGGCCGTCCGCATCCTGGCCCGGCGCATCGCCACGGACGGCACCGTCCAGTACCTGGTGGAGTGGGACGGGCGGGGCATGTTTTAGGCTGCCTGCTGGCTGAGTGTGAGACTCCACCTGGAGCCACAAGGACCCCCAGCCCTGATTTCCACAGAAGGAAGGGTAGCTGGGAGCCTGGGAAAGGGACCCTGGCCGGAGAGCACCACCACCTTGCCGCCTGCGCTCTCACTCCCCTCCTAGCCCCCCTGTGGAGCGAAGCCTGAGTTCGTTTATTTTTGTACTGTTTCTGAGTAAAGTTTTTAGGGAGACTGCCGAGAGGGGCAGGGCACGGCTTCGCGGGGGGGGCTGCCTGCCTCCTTCCCCCCCCCCATTGCTGACTTCGTTCAAGATGCCGCTGCCCCTCCCCTTGCTTCCCCTCCCGTTCACAGCCAGAGGCTGAATAAAGAGCTTCAGTGAGACTCGGCTGCCGCAATTTCTTCCACGGTGGGGCCCCAGCCACGGGACTGCAGCTGCCGAGGGGTCCGGCCAGCCCCCCTCACACTCCACACAACCCCCAAGACGCGAGGAGGCCCTGGGGGCCCCCAGGACAATTGCAGACAGAAACGAGAGCCTGAAACCCCCTGGGGCTTTATTGTGGACACAGCCTGGTCAAGGGCCCCTCACTCAGGGGCCACGGCCTCTTCCACCCATCGCAAGTACGGGGGGTTTCCCTGCTGGATGGGGACGGAGATCACCTCGGCCACTTCGTAGGGGTGCACCGATCTGCAAGCCAAAGGGGGGGAGGGGTTTGATGTAGACACTGAATGTTGTCACCCCCCCCCATCTGCCAGAGGGGAGGGGGGGACTCTGCCTTACCGGACATACTCTGCCAGTGCCGAGACCCTGGAGCTGCGTGTTTTGATCATCTGCAGGGGAATAAAGAGACCAGCCGTGAGAGAGCCCCAAATCTGCAGGCAGGGCTCTGAAGCTGGCAGGAGGAAAAAAGCCTGCTCCCACCTTGGAGCCCCCCTCCCCAATTCCTCAGCCAAACTATTCCTTCTGCTGCAGGTGCCACATGCAAACCCTGGCATGCTTTGGGCTCACCGAGTTGGGATTTCAAGCCCCCTTGTGGGCAAGGAGGGGTCCAATGGATGCGGGGGGGGGGGAATCAGGCCATGGATCAACTCAGTCGCCTGGCCGGGGGGGGGGGGGGCAGGGCACAAGCGAAAGGGGGGCACCTTCCACAACCCCCCCAGAAGGCCCAAGGTGGGGGGTAGGGGGCCTCAGTGTTGCAACCCCCACAGGGCTGGGGTGCAAGGCTGCCCCCCCCCGCAAGGGGATGGGAGAAGGCGGCTCTTCCCATGGGGGAAGGCAGAGCCCTCTTTGTTCCCCTCCCCTCCTGCGCGCCCCACTTACCAGCAGCACCTCGGCGTCCTCCTCGACGGCGCCCTTCCACCGGTAGCTGCAAGAGACGCGGAGGGGGTAGCTGAGGCCGGGACGCCGCCCTCCCCCCCCCGAGCCCCCTTTCCGAACAGCCCCCCACGGGAGACTCACATGGAGGTGACGTGGGGCAGGACGTTCACGCAGGCCGCCAGCCGCCGCTCCACCAGGGCCCTGCGGACACCAACCATCAGGACCGGCCGCCGCCAGCAGACCCGCCCCCCCCCGCCGGGACCCCCCCCCCCGCGCACCTAGCGATGTCCTTGGCCACCGTCTCGTTGGGGCAGGTGACGAAGGCGGCCGAGAGGAGGCCCGTCGCTGCCGGAGAAGAAGGGGGCTCGGCCGCCATGGAGGAGAAGGAGGAGGAGGAGGAGGCGGAGAAGAGGCAACCGGAGAGCCGCTGCAGCGCCGGCACCATCAGCAGCGCCAGCAGCAGCGCCGCCACCTGCGGGGAGGAAGAGAGCCGGGGTCGCTGGCGGAGGAGCCCCCTTCGGACGGCAGCAACCGCCCAGCCCCCCGGCCCTTACCCCGCAGGCGCCCGCGGGCCAATGCAGCCGGGAGGGGGCGCCCCTCTGGCCGGGCATCGGTGCTCTCCCCCCACGCACCCCTTCCCTCGCCCGCCTCTCCCCCCGCTGGGCCCGCCGGGGCTGCTTCGGAGGCTCCGCTACCTGCTTCCTGTCGCGTCCGCCGCTCGACCCGACGGGGCCCCGCCCCCGCCACGAGGTTGCGCCGTCAGGCGGAAGTGCGGCCGGTGCAGCGCCCGAGGGAGCCGGATCCCCCCTCCGCTTCCTTAGCCCCCCTCCCTGCCCTCCCGAGCCGAGGGGTCCGGGCGGGGGGAACTCCGGTCGCTGCCTCGGACAGTTGCCCGCTTTGATCGTCCGGTGCAACCCTTGAAATAAAGCAATAACAACGTTTGTGCCCCCCCCCCAGCTCAATGCCCGCCCTGCCCCAAGGTTGCCCCGGTGCCAAATCTCCTCCTGCCGCCCCTCCCTCTGGAGGCTGAAGGGGGGTGGGGGGTCCTGAATGAGACCCTCCCCCAACAGACTCGCCCTTGGCTCCTTCGGGTCAACGCCTCGGGGGCCGTTGGGGGTGGCCCTCGCTAGTCTGGATGGGGCTGTTAGCTGGGGGTCTGAGGTTACCTTAACCCTAACCCCGTTTCCAGGCTCTCCTCTGGGTTGGGCGGGCGGGGGAGCCTCTGATCCTGCCCTCCCTCCAAAAGCGTGGCTGGGTTGGGGGAGGGGTCCCCGGCCTTTCGGCTTCTGGTCTTGGGGGTGCCCCCATCTCCTCGGTCCCCAGCATTTTCTGGGAGCGATAAGGCCACCCCCCACCCCACCCCAAACGTCTGGGCCAGGGACCCTTGTCCTGATCAGACCTTCTGTTTCTCCTCTGCTCAGGAGTGGCTGGTGGAGGCTGCCTTGACCGCGGGGCTTTCCCCTCCCTGAAGAGGCCAGGCGGGTGTCCCCCACTCCCTCCCTTGAGCAAAATGTACCTGGGGTTCCTTGGCCTATCTATTTATCTATCTATCTAGGAAATGTATATATGGCAACCAATCTCAGGACTGATTCTGGGCAGGCAAGACAAAGCAACAAAAACTCAAATAATCATTGAAAACAGTAAGACAGCTCCCCCTGGGGGGGAAGGGCTGTCTCCTGGGAGGGGCTGGATAGCCCCCTTCATTCCTAGAGGGGTTGCATTGAGGGCCAACTGGGTCTCAGGTCCGGGGTTAATGTATTGCCATTTTTGACTTGATACCTTAATCACTTAGACCAAACTGGCTCTGTTTTATCTCTTTTTAAGGATTTTGTTTTGTGTTGTATGCTGTCCAGTCTGTTGGAGTTGGACGGCTATAATACATTTTAATATTTATTATTATTATTATTATTATTATTATTATTATTATTATTATTATTATTATTATTATTATTATTATTATTTAATCTGTAGTGAGATTCACAGCCTTTGAGGCTGGTTAATAGCTCAGCAGCTCAAGTCCTAACCAAGGACCTAGGAACTGTTAAGGTATCGTCGGAGGATGTAAGCTGTTCCGAGTAAGGTGGTTTTTTGTAGAGTCAAAATGTTCAAGACCGGTAAATTTAGAATTTCTAAATAGCGGGGTAGCCCTTTGGGTATTGCTCCAAGGGCTCCAATTACAATTGGGACAACACATGATTTCTTTTTCCACAGTCACTCAACTTCAATTTGCAAGTCCCGGTACTTTGTGATTTTTTTCTTGCTGCTTATCTTCAATCCATGAATCACCAGGTATTGCAATGTCAATGAACCATCCTTTTTTCTTTTCAACTACTGTTATGTCAGGTGTGTTGTGGACCAAGTGCCTGTCAGTCTGAATCCTAAAGTCCCACAAGATCTTGAGTTTCTCATTCTCTAAAACTTTCTCAACCTGATGTTCCCAGTGGTTTTTGCTGTACTCAGATCCAAACTTCTGGCACAATTTCCAGTGAATGATCTTAGCAACGTGGTCATGGCGTTGTAGGTAGTCGGTTTGTGAAATTTTGCTGCACCCACTGATCAGGTGGTCGACTGTCTCATCTTTCTCATTACAGAGGCGGCATTTGCTGTTGGTGGTAACATGTTGAATTTTTGCCTTCATGCAGTTTGTGGCTAGGGCTTGTTTTTGAGCTGCCAAAATAAAGCTTTCTGTTTCTTTTTTCATTACTCCTGATCTTAACCAGTTCCAAGTTAGTTTCTGGTCACTTTTGCCTTCAATACTTTTCAAGTATTGGCCATGCAGAGCTTTGCTTTTCCAATTTTCAGCTCGCTGCTCAATTACTTCTTTCTTATATTCTGCTTTTGTTTTAGTTGTCTTTAAAAGGCCTCCTTTATTTACTTCCTTAATCATTGGTTCTTCACTTTTCTGGATGTAATCATTCAAGCTGCATTTTTCTTCTTCCATAGTCTGCTTTACTTGTAGGAGTCCTCGACCACCCTCTGCTCTTGGTAAATATAATCGGTCAACATCACTTTTAGGGTGCAAGGCATGATTCATTGTCATAAGCTTCCTTGTTTTTCTGTCCAAATTGTCTAACTCCATCTGGGTCCAGTCAATTATTCCTGCAGAGTATCGAATCACAGGTATAGCCCAGGTATTTATGGCTTTTATGAATAATAATAATAATAATAATAATAATAATAATAATAATAATAATAATAATAGATCATTGCACAGTCAGATAGATGTTCAGACTGGATTTGGTATTTTTGACTACCTATCGAGTTCTTACCAAGGACCTGTGATAGCAAATCTGGATGTTTGACAGATATCATCGCAGGATGGAAGCTGCCTTCTGCAATTGACTAATGGAGAATTTGTCAATGCCAATGGTGTTCAACTGGTGCTCCAGTTGTTTTGGGACTGCACCCAAGGCACCTATTACTATTGGTACTGCCCTTGCTTGCCTTTGCCACAGTTGTTCTATTTCTGTTTGTAGGTCTTTGTATTTCGTTTTCTTCTCCAATTCTTTCTCTTCTCTTCTGCTGTCTCCAGGCACTGCCACATCCACTATCTAGACTTTTTTGTCTTTGCTATCGACAGCTTTTAAATCTGGGGTGTTATGTGGCAGGTGCTAAGATGCTAAAAGATGCTAAGAGTTTGGAAAAACTGCCGAGAAGAGCAACTAAGATGATCAAAGGCCTGCAGACAAAAACATAGAACGGTTGCAGGAACTGGTATGGCTGGTCTAGAGAAAAGAAGGAATAGAGGGGACATGATAGCAATATTCCAGGGTATTTGAGGGGCAGCCCCAAAGAAGAAAGGTGGGGGGTGTCAACCGATTCTCCAAAGCACCAGAAGGCAAGATGAGAAGCAAATGGATGGAAACCAATCAAGGAGAGAAGCAACTTAGAACCAAGGTGAAACTTCCTGACAGTGAGGCCAAGTAATCAGTGGAAGGGCTTCCTCCCAGAAGTTGCAGGTGCTTCATCGAGAAGAAAAAAGGTGGGAAAAAAGGGAAACTCCCCTTTTATAACACATCAACCTATCAGAGCGTAGATTGCCTCAGGCAAGAGCCAGCAGCACCCTCCAACCAATTGACTGCAGCTGTGGGTTCTGCTTCATTGTACACTTTAGTCTTCCGGCTACTAAATTGAATGTCTTAACAGCCTCCAAGTTCCCTTCCATGTCTGTTGTCCTGTTATTCTGTTCAGATGATTCTGGAAAACTGCAAGAGAAGGAAGGCCAGTTAGGATGGATTACAGAGAGGCATTCGACTCCCTGCCACATGACTGGATCACCAAGTGACTAGAAATAACAGGAGTCCGTAGAAACAGCATCAGAAGCTTTGTGCAAAAATCAACGTTAAAATGGAAGACACAGTTTGTGGTCAATGGTGAGAGACCCGGAGAGGCTTAATCTCAAGAGAGGAATATTTCAAGGAGATTCTCTATCATCTCTACTGTCACATTCCGGCATCCTGTGTAAGAAAAGCCAGCAACACAGGTTGATGTTAGAATTGTTTATCTGGAAACACGGACCCGGCACAAAGCGACCATCCAAAGGAATCAACGTTCGTGCTACCCACCCCTTATATTGTGCCCCACCTCCCCTTTGCCACTGTTTGCCATTGCACTGTTTCCTGTGTCAACAATACTGAATAACTCAGGCTATCAAACATCAAAAAAATCCACCAGGCCATGCAACCTCCTTTACATGTGATGATCTGAAGATGTATGGAAAAACACCTTCTGAAAGAGAATCACTGCTCAATACTGTCCACATATACAGCCAGGATATTGCAATGGAGTTTGGATGGGGCAAATGTGCCACACTCTCCATCAAATGGAAAAATATTGAAAATGGAAGAAATCCAAGATGCCCCACAAAAATAACATTTTTGTGGATGAAGATGATTACCACAAATACTTCAAGCTCACAACATCAAGCAGGAAGTCAGGAAAAGGATTAGCGGTGAATACATCAAAAGACTGAAGTCTTTTGATGTATTCACCTCTAATCTTTTTCCTGACTTCAATGTACTTGATGTTGTGAGCTTGAAGGATACCTATTGAGTCCAAACTCAATGGAGGAAATACCATCAAGGCAAACAACACCTGGGTGACTCCAGTCATTAGATACACAGCTGGAATAGTGGACTGGACTTAAGCAGAACTAAAAGCCATGGATAGGAAAACCTGAAAAATAATGACAACAAATCATGTCTTTCATCCTCGCAGAGATTGTTAGTATCTCTATCTATGTTGCAAGTATATCAGATAGTTGAAGAAGAAAAAAGTCCTTTGGAAGAATATCTGAAGGACAAGTGAAAAAGATGCAATCAAATTAGTATGGTAGGAAGGCCTATTAAGTATTGGAGTGACCAGACTGTCCTACAAGAAAATGAACAGAAAAAAGGCACAGGAATTTATTTATAGTATAGTATAGTATAGTATAGTATAGTATAGTATAGTATAGTATAGTATAGTATAGTATAGTATAGTATAGTATAGTATAGTATAGTATAGTATATTTATTATATTATTATTATATTGTATTGTATAGTATAGTATAGTATAGTATAGTATAGTATAGTATAGTATAGTATAGTATAGTATAGTATAGTATAGTATATTTATTATATTATATTATTATTATATTATTATATCATATTATATTTTATTTTTATACCGCCCTTCTCCGCAGAACTCAGGGCGGTGTACAGCCAAGTAAAAACACAAACCATCATAAATTTTAAAAAGTTTAAAAGAATTAAATAGTTTGGCCCAATTTTTTTTTAAAAAAACCCCAGAATTAAAATACCCAATTAAAATTCACTTAAGTGGTCAGCCCCGCCTGTTGGAATAGTAGGTTCTTGACGGCACGGCGAAAGGTACGGAGATCGGGGATCCTGCGTATCTCCGGGCGCAATTCATTCCAAAGGGCGGGAGCCCTCACAGAGAAGGCTCTCCCCCTGGGGGTTGCCAGTCGAAATAATTTGACCAACGGCACCCTGAGAGCGTACTGGCTGGTGAGAGGCTATCAGTGGCAGAAGGCGATCTCGTAGATACCCAGGTCCTAAGCCATGGAGTGCTTTAAAGGTGGTACCCAACACCTTGAATTGCACCCGGAAGACCACTGGGACCCAGTGCAGCTCGCGCAGGAGTTATGTTACATGGGTGCATCGAGTTGCACCAATAATCACCTGCACGGCCGCATTCTGGATCAGTTGGAGCCTCTGGGTGCTCTTCAAGGGGAGCCCCATGTAGAGAACATTACAGTCGTCCAGACGGGAGGTGACGAGGGACGCAACTGGTAGATCAGGTGAACCTGATAAAAAGCCCTTCTGGCCACAGCCATCAAAGGATCTTCTAAGGACAGCCGTGTATCCAGGAGGACACCCAGATTGTGAGCCCTCTCTGTGGGAAGAGAAAACATTGCTGCTGTTGTTGTTATGCAAAGTCATGTCCGGCCCATCGCGACCCCATGAACAATGTTCCTCTAGGCCTTCCTGTCCTTTACCATCCTCTGGAGTCCATTTAAGCTCACGCCGACTGCTTCAGTGACTCCATCCAGCCACCTCAATCTCTGTTGTCCCATTCTTCTTTTGCCCTCAATCGTTCCCAGCATGAGAGTCTTCTCCAGTGAGTCCTTCCTTCTCATTAGGTGGCCAAAGTATTTGAGTTTCATCTTCAGATCTGGCCTTCTAAAGAGCAGTCAGGGTTGATCTCCCCTAGGACTGACCAGTTTGATCACCTTGTAGTCCAAGGGACTCGCAGGAGCCTTCTCTAGCACCAGAGTTCAAAGGCCTCAATTCTTTGGCTCTCAATCTTTCTTACGGTCCAACTTTCACAGCCATACATGGCAACCATAGCCTTGACTATACGCACTTTTGTTGGCAGGGTGATGTCTGCTTTTTAGTAAGCTATCTAGATTTGCCCTAGCTTTCCTCCCCAAGAGCAAATGTCTTTTAATTTCTTGGCTGCAGTCCCCATCAACTGTGATCTTGGAGCCCAGGAAAATAAAATCAGTCACTACCTCCATTTCCTCCCCATCTATTTGCCAGGAATTGAGAGGGCCGGATGCCATTTTCTTAATGTTGAGTTTCAAGCCAACAATTGTACTCTCCTTCTTCACCCGCATCAAGAGGCTCTTGAGTTCCTCTTCACTTTCTGCCATTAGAGTGATATCATCTGCATATCTGAAGTTGTTGATATTTCTCCCGGCAATCTTAATTCCAGCTTTTGATTCATCTAGCCCTACCTTCCTTATGATGTGCTCCTCATATAAGTTAAATAGGCAGGGCGACAGTATACAATCTTGCTGGACTCCTTTCCCAATTTCGAGCCAATCAGTGGTTCCGTGTCCAGTTCTCACTGTTGCTTCTTGACCCGCATATAGGTTTCTCAAGAGACAAATAAGATTGTCTGACACTCCCACCTCTTTAAAGAATTTGCCACAATTAGTTGTGATCCACACAAACATTAGCATAGTCAATGAAGCAGAAGTAGATGTTTTTCTGGAACTCCCTAGTTTTCTCCATGATCCGTATGTTGGCAATTTGATCTTTAGTTCCTCCGCCTCTTTCAAATCCTGCCTGTACTTCTGGTAGTTCTTGATCCACATACTGCTGGAGCCTAGCTTGTAGGATTTTAAGCATAACTTTACTAGCATGTGAAATGAGTGCAATGGTGCGATAGATTGAACATTCTTTGGCATTGCCTTTCTTTGGAATTGGAATGTAAACTGACCTTTTCCAATCCTGTGGCCACTGTTGAGTTTTCCAAATTTGCTGGCAAATTGAGTGTAGCACTTTTACTGCATTTTGAATAGCTCAGCTGGAATACTGTCTCCTCCACTAGCTTTGTTGTTGCTGAGATTTCCTAAGGCCCATTTGAGTTCATATTCCAGGATGTCTGGCTTGAGGTCAGTGACCACCGCATCGTGGTTATCGGGGATGTTAAGCTTGTATAGTTCTTCTGTATAATTTTGCCATCTCTTCTTAATCTCTTCTGCCTCTATTAGATCTCTGCCATTTTGGTCCTTTATCATGCCCATCTTTGCATGAGACATTCTCTTCATATCTCCAATTTTCTTGAAGAGATCTCTGGTCCTCCCTATTCTATTGTTTTCTTCTATTTCTTTGCACTGTTCATTTAAGGCCTTCTTATCTCTTCTAGTTATTCTCTGGAATTCTGCATTCAGTTAGGTGTCTCTTTCTCTTTCTCCCTTGCCTTTCACTTCCCTCCTTTCCTCAACTATTTACAAAGCTTTCTTCCATTTCTTTTTCTTTGGGATGGTTTTAGCTGCTACCTTTTGTACAATGTTGTGAACCTCCATCCATAGTTCTTCAGGCACTCTGTCTATCAAATCTAATTCCTTAAATCTATTTGTCACCTCTACTGTATATTCATCAGGGATATGATTTAGTTCATACCTGAGTGGCCTAGTGCTTTCCCCTACTTTCTTCAATGTAAGCCTTCATTTTGCACGGAGAAGCTCATGATCTGAGCCAGTCAGCTCCTGGTCTTGTTTTTACTGACTAGATAGAGCTGCGATGGCAAACCTATGGCATGCGTGCCACAGGTGGCATGTGTAGCCATATCAGTGGGCATGCGAGCTCAGCTCTGGCGTGCATGTGTGTGCTGACCAACTGATTTTCAGGGCTTCTGGACTCACCAGAAGTAGGGAAACAGGCTGTTTCCTGCCTCTGGAAGGCCTTGGGGTAGTGGTGGTGGGGAAGGCCCCTTTTTTGCTGTCCCCAGCCTCCTGAGCCTTTCTAGGAGTCTGGGGAGGGTGAAAACGGCCTTCCCCACCCCCCCGTAGGCCAGAAATGGCCCATTTGCCAACTTACGGTGGGACCGGAAGGGCTGTTTTTTGCTGTCCCCAGCCTCCTGAGCCTCTCTAGGAGTCTGGGGAGGGCGAAAACGCCTTCCTCACCCCCCCCCCCCAGAGGTCCTCTGGAGGCCAAAAACAGACCGTTTGCCAATTTCCAGTCCCACCAAACAGCAAACGTTTTCGCCCTCCCCAGACTCCTAGAGATTCTTTGGAGGCTGGGGCAGCAAAATATGGGCCTTCCGGTCCCACTGGAAGTTGGCAAACGAGCTGTTTCTGGCCTCTGGGAGGGGTGGGGAAGGCCATTTTTGGCCTCCCTAGACTCCTAGAAAGGCCCTGGAGCCAGGTGAGAAAGAAAAACAGACCTACTGGGCCACATGCCAGGAGCATGGGGAGTGTGGAGGGGGTCGTGTGCACATGCGTGGGGGTGGGGCACATAGAATTATGGGTGTGTGCACGTGCGCGCGTGACCCCTCCCCGCCCCCCCCTCCTGGCACGCGATGGCAAAAAGGTTAGCCATCACTGCTATAGAGCTTCTCCATCTTTGGCTGCAGAGCACATAGTCAATCTGATTTCTGTGTTGAACGTCTGATGATGTCCATGTGTAGAGTCGCCTCTTGGGTTGTTGGAAAAGAGTGTTTGCTATGACCATTGTATTCGCTTGACAAAATTCTACCAGCCTGTGCCCTGCTTCATTTTGTACTCCAAGGCCAAACTTGCCTGTTATTCCGGTTATTGTTTGGCTTCCTACTTTAGCATTCCAATCCCCCATGATGATAAGGACGTCATTTTTTGGTGTTAATTTTATAAGGTGCTGTAGGGCTTCCTAGAACTGGTCAATTGTATCCTCTTCAGCACCAGTGGTTGGGGCATAGACCTGGATTACTTACTGTGACGTTGAATGGTTTTCTTTGGATTTGAACTGTCATTTTGGGGATTGTATCCCAGTACTGCTTTTCCTGCTCTTTTATTGATTATGAGGGCTACTTCATTTCTTCTGAGGGATTCTTGCTGAGGGATTGCTGAGGGATTCTTGCCCTCAGTACCATGTTTCCCCGAAAATAAGACCCTGTCTTAATATTTTTTTGAACCCCAAAATAAGTGCTTGGCCTTATTTTTGGGGAGGTCTTATTATTTTGGGGCACGTAAGATGGGGCTCCTCTTGCCGTCTTACCTGATTTCCAGCTCTAGGTTTAAATATTTTCAGGGAGGGCTTATTTTAGCGCATGCATTCAAAAGTCCGATTGGGCTTATTATCAGGGGATGTCTTATTTTCGGGAAAACAGGGTAGTATACCTGATAGTCATCTGAATTAAATTCACCCATTCCTGTCCATTTTAGTTCGCTGATTCCCGAGATGTCAATGTTCAGTCTGGTCATCTCTTGTTTGACCACGTCCAGCTTGCCTTGATTCATGGATCTTACATTTCAGGTTCTATGGAGAATTGAACTCACAGTAATTGCAGGCAGCTGGATGTTAAATGCTGCCTTAGTAGGAAGCATTAGCCTCCTACGCCCCTCAGGCTCCTGTCTTTCGGTACTGTCCATGGGATTTTCATGGCAAAGATACTGGAGTGGGTTGCCATTTCCTTCTCCAGTGGATCACGTTTTGTCAGAGCTCTCTACTATGACCTCTCCGTCTTGGGTGGCCCTGCACGGCATAGCTCATAGCTTCATTGAGCTACACAAGCCCCTTCCCCATGACAAGGCAATAATCTAAGAAGGGGAGCATTGCATGCCAGCATATTCAAAAACAGAAGGCAAAACACATAATAACAAGACCTGCCAATGGCTAAGGGCAGGAAAGTTGAAGAAGGAGACGGAGTGGCTAATTCTGGCTGCACAAGACCAAACTTTGAGAACAAATGCATACAAAGCCAGAACTTTGCCAGCAACAGAGAAACAGTGGATCACCTGGTAAACTGCTGCAATAAGATGACCCAGATCAACTGTAAGCAACAGCATGATAGCAACAATGGTACATAGGAAGATCTGCAAGACATATCATTTGCCTACAAGCAAGAACTGATGGGACCACAAAATAGAGAAAATCATAGAAAACGAAGACGTTAAACTGCTCTGGGAGTTTAGAAGTCAAACAGACAGGCACCTGCCACATAATACCCCAGACTTAACAGTTGTCGATAAGAAAGACAAAAAAGTTTGGATAGTGGATGCAGTCATGGCAGTACCTGGAGATAGCAGAAGAGAAAAGAAAGAACTGGAGAAGATCACAACATGCAAAGACCTGCAAATAGAGATAGAACGACTGGTAAAAGAAAGCAAAGACAGGACCAATAGTGATAGGCGCCTTGGGTGCAATCCCAAAACAGCTGGAGCACCACTATAGGTATTGACAAATTCGCCATCAGTCAATTGCAAAAGGTGGTTTTACTCGGAACAGCTTCCATCCTGCAATGATATCTGTGACAGCATCAAACACTCACATCTGCCTAGCCCAGGTCCTTGGGGAGGAGTGACTAGGCAGACAAAGATGCTAAATCCAGTCTAAACATCTGGCTGGCTGTGTGACCTGTAGAAACTGAAACTCCCAAATAGTCTTCAGGGGCAGCCCCTGACCTGGCTCTCTGCAACAATCCAAATGGGAAGTGACGAAGGGCATGAGGGAGAAGGAAGAGGATCTCTTCGTCCAGAGGAACCTTGCAAAAGCCAGCTACTCTTTGGGGGGGGGGGAAATTGTGGGTCGCAAAGGAGACACCAATCTTCAATCAGTCTGCACAAGGAAGTCTGCACCACCCCAGCCAGATCCAAGGGTGGCTGATCCCTGGAGACAGATTTTCTGTGCCCACAGCCACTCCGTCTTGGTGGGACCAAGTTTGAATTAAATGACAGAAGCAGAGACTTGAAAGAGACCTTGTAGGTCTTGTAGTCCAACCCCTTGCTTGATTGAGCAGGGGACCCTTTATCATTTCAGATAAATGACTATTCAATGTTTTCTTGAAAACCTCCAGGGATGGGATACCTACAACTTCCGGAGGCAAGTTGTTCCACTGATTAATTGTTCTCACTGTCGAAATTTCTCATTAGCTCTAGGTCAGTTCTCTTCTTGATTCTTCCATCCATTGCTTCTTGATTTGTCTTCAGGTGCTTTGAAAAATACATTGATCCCCTCTTCTTCTGACAAGTCCTACTCAACGAATAGAACAGAATAACAGTTGGAGTTACACTAGACATATCCAGTTACTGCAATCATTCTTCATACGTTTTACTCTTGAGTCCCCTAATCATCTTTGTTGCTCTTCTCTGCACTCCTTCTAGAGTCTCCACATTTTTTTTTCATCGTGGCAACCAAAACTGGATGCAGTATTCCAAGTGTGGCCTTCCCAAGGCCTTATAAAGTGGTACTAACACTTCACCTGAGCTTGATTCTATCCCTCTGTTTATGCAGCTTAGAACTGCGTTGGCGTTTTTGGCAGCTGTTGCACACGGCTGGCTCATATTTGAATGGTTGTCTACTAGACTCCAAAATCCCTCTCACAGTTACTACTATTGAGCGAGGTGCCACATATACTGTACCTGTGTATTTTGTTTTTCTTGCCTAAATGTAGAACCTTGCTTTTTTCACTGTTGAATTTCATTTTGTTAGAGTGCGCCCAATGTTCAAGTCTGTCAAGATCCTTCTGTATCTTGAGCCTATCATCTTCCGGAGTGTTGGCTATGCCTGCCAGCTTAGTGTCATCTGCAAATATGATGAGCTCCCCATCTATCCCCTCGCCCAAGTCATTGATGAAGATGTTGAAGAGTACTGGGCCTAAAACAGAGTCCTGGGATGCTCCACTGCATACTTCCCTCCATGTAGAGGCAGTTCCACTGAAGACTACACGTTGAGTGCAGTTGGTCAGCCAGTTACAGATCCTCTGGTTGTCAGCCTTGGAAGCCATATTAGGCCGGAAGCTTCAGTGCTGCCACCTCCTCATGTGTGGGAAAGTTGGAGGGGGGATTTAGGAGAGGGGAGTTAGTAGACATAATAGCGTTCTTCCTATCGGTCAAGGTCAGGGTGAGCCAGCTTCTGGAGGAGGAGTGGTCAGGGGCTGGCTTGAGATGGAATGGACGTCGATTGGAGCATATGATCGATTGAGGAGAAAGGAGGTAGTTTTGGGAGCTTGGAATTACTGAAGGAAAGCCCGGGTTTTTCGGATTCGGGATTTCCCAGATGTGCCAGTTTACCTATTTCTAGTAAAGAGAACTTTGGAAAATGCCTTCTTCCGTGTCTTTACTGGGAGTCGGGGGTCTTCTGGAATGCTGACACTGGTGGTGATGCTGTCTAACCCACATTTTTCTATTTCATCTAATAGTAGGTTATGGTCTACTTTATCAAAAACCTTACTGAAGTCCAACTAAATTATATCAACAGCATTCCCCTGGTCCATTAATTTTGTTACTTTGTCAAAGAATGCAATAAGATTAGTCTGGCATAATCTTGACAAAACCCATGCTGGCTTTTGGTTATTACTTTGTTTGCTTCTAGGTGTTCACTGATTCATTGCTTGATTATCTTTTCCGGAATCTTCCCTGGTATTGAGGTCAGGCTGATAGGTCTGTCGTTTCCTGGATCTATCTTTTTTCCTTTTTTGAAGATGGGAACTACATCAGCTCTTTCCCAGTCCTCTGGCAGTTCCCCTGTGCTCCAGGATCTTTGAAAGATGCAGTTCAGTGGTTCTGAGATCTCGTCTGCCAGTTCCTTCAGAACCTTGGGGTGTAATCCATCTGGTCCTGGTGATTTGAACTCATCTAGGGTAGACAGGTGCTCACTTACCATTTTCTTCCCTATTTTAACTTGTGTTTCTAATCTATTTTTTGTGGTGCTGTTTTTGATAGGTTGGACTGTTTTTTCCCTTTGTATAAAGACAGATGCAAAAAACGAGTTAAATAGTTTTGCTTTCTCCCTGTTGCATGTCACTTTCTTGCCACTTTCTCCCAGCAATGGACCAATAGTTTCCTTCTTGTTTTTAACATGTTGGAAGAAGCTATTTTTGGTTATTTTTTACTTTTGTCGCAAGCCTTTGTAAGCCTTAGCTTTTCTCACTTCATCTTTAGAGGCTCGGGGTATTTGCTGATATTCTGCCTTAGTTATGTGCTCCGCTTTCTACTTTTTATACTTGTCCCTTTTGTCTTTCAATTTGTCAGAGAGTTCTTTATGCAGCCATGTTGGTTTCCTTTTAAGAGCTGTTATTTTTCTTCTTCATTGGTACTGTGCTAAACTGGGCTTTTATAATCTTATTTTTCAAAATCTCCCAAGCTTCTTGAGTTGTTTTCCCCTTGAGAATTTTCATCCATGGACTTCTTAACCAAGCTCTCTCTTAAGTTTATTAAAATTAACTCTCTTAAAGTCCAAGACTCGACTTTGTTCTATTGCTTGTGCTTGCATAATTCCAGTATTGCACAATCACTCGCCCCCAAGGTTCCTGTAGCTTCAACACCTTCTATCATTTCATCTCTGTTAGTGAGAATTAAGTCCCATATGACCGATCCCCTTGTTCCTTTCTCTACGTTTTGGGAAACAAAGTTGTTTGCTAGGTTTGTTAGGAACCTGTTGGATCTTCCACTTGGTGCAGTGTTTGTCTCCCAGTTGATGTCAGAGTAGTTAAAATCCCCCATTACTATTTTGATGTGCTTCGTACATACCTTAGTTAGCTGACTAGCAAAAAGTTCATCTACTTCCTCTGTTTGGTTGGGTGGCCTATAGTATCGACCTATGGCAATGTCATTTCCCCACCCCTTTTAATATTGACCCAAATGCATTCAAGATAATTTTCATCATTGTTGTGCTTTTTTTCTGTAGAGATGTAGTTATTTCTTATATATAGTGCAACTCCACCTCCTCTTTTATTTGGTTTATTTCTTTTAAATAATTTAAATCTCTCTAGCTGTATGTTCCAATTGTGGGTTTCATCCCACCAAGTTTCTGTAATGGCAACAATATCGTATCTGCCCTCTGTTACTTGAATTTCTAATTCACCCTGTTTATTCCTCATACTCTGTGCATTGGTGTATTGACATTTAAGTCCAGTTTGATTGACCCTGTGTTTACATAGCCTGCCTTGTGCCTGACTGCCCCTGCTTTCTTGCCACCTGTTTGATTACTGCACATGATATGGCACTCACTATTAATTGCTTGGTTTTGTTTGACAGCAAGGTTGATAATCTTACCTGTACAAACATGTATGTTACATGCACTGATAACCGTATTAATTTTAGATTGCTGGGGACAGAAATATTCTGTATCAATTGATTCTCTGTCCCTGCTGTTCAGTTTAAATGTTTATCCAGAAAATCTGTGAATTTAATGCCAAATAACGAGTATCTGTGAATTTAATGCCAAGTAATGAGTAGTCCTTAATGGTACTATATCTACATGGAGGAAAGTAAGCAGTAGGTTACCACAAGGTTCTGTCTTAGGCCCAGGACTCTTAATAAATGGCTTGGATAAGGGAATAGAAGAGCAACCAGGATGATTAGGGGACTGGAGACTAAAACATATGAAGAATGGTTACAGGAACTGGGCATGGCTAGTCTAGGGAAGAGAAGGACCAGGGGAGACATGCTAGCAGTGTGATCTGTCCCCCCTCTACAGATACCCACAAAAACACAGCCAGTCGAGGGTTAAAGAAGCACTTGGCACACTCCACAGTTCTTATCTCAAACTTGGCAGCGATATGCACACCGTCTGCCAAGGGCTTTAATAGTTCACAAAAAGAAAATCACCTACGTAGCTTTGCCAAAATCCGTTCTTTTAGCTCCAAAGACTACTAGATTTGAGTTTTTGTTCATCACAGAGATCATTAACCACCACCCTGTCTATTATATAGTCTCTGGGTGTGGTCCAGTGACTCATTGGTCCTGTGACTCCAGTCCAGTGACTCAGGTCTATTCCCTCGTGCATCTCCGCAGCTGCTGTAAGCGTTTATCTCACCTTCTTTGTGCGTCCAGGAATGACGTCTCTCCCTCACTCTCATCTGAGACACCTGTTTCCCCACTACTTTGCTCTCTTTCAGCTGGCACCTGAGACGGTGCCAGGGGGGGGGGGCTGGGAGATCTGGCTAGCTCCTCTTCCTCCTGCTCAGAGCTTCCTTCCTCCAATGGGATAGGCTCAGAGGACGGGGCCACAACACAGTGTTCCAATATTTAAGGGGCTGCCACAGAGAGGAGGAAGTCAAGCTATTTTCCAAGGCCCCTGAAGGCCAGACAACGAGAGATTCAGCCTGGAAATAAGGAGCAACTTTCTGACAGTGAGAACAATCAACCTGTGGAACAGAAGTTGCCTTCGGAAGCGGTGGGAGCTTCATCACTGGAGGCTTTCAAGAAGAGACTGGACTGCCATCTGTCAGAATGATTTGAGCTTTGCAAGCCGTTTGAATTGCACAAGACCCACATCTTGTGGCAAGGAGTTCCATAGGTGGATTCTGGGCTGGGTTATTCTTGCTGTCCGGGCTTTTGGTCACCTGTGGCTTGCCTTTTCTGGAGGGGCCTTTTAGCTTCCACCAGGTGAGAGAGGATGCCATTTTATCCGAGAGGGGAGAGAAAATATGATAAGAATAATAGTCATAGTAATGTAAATAATCCGTGGGCGCACCCACCCTCTGGAACCAACTTCCAGCTCCGGATGGCCTCTGACCCTCACTCGTTCCACCGCGATTTGAAGACCTGGTTGATCCGCAGCCTGGACTGATGGGGGGGGGGTTCTTAATGAATTTTAAATTGTTTTAAATTGGAATTTTAATTTTGTATTGTCTTTAATGAGGAACTGTGCATCTTTACTGTTGTGAAGCGCCCTGAGTCCTTGGAGATAGGATGGCAAATAAATAAATAAATAGGATGTTGAGATGCTAGAAAGAGTGCAGAGAAGAGCAACCAAGATGCAAGTGAGCAGTTGCCAGGACTGGGCGTGGCTAGTCTAGGGAAGAGGAGGACCAGGGGAAACGAGAGCAATGCTCCAGTATTTGAGCGGCTGCCACACAGAGGAGCGGGTCAACTTATTCTCCAAAGCACCAGAAGGCCAGACACGGAACAATGGGTGGGAACCGATCAAGGAGAGATTCAGCCTAGAAACGAGGAGAAATTGTCCTACAATGAGAGCAGAAGCTGCCTTCGGAAGTGGTGGCAGCTCCGTCGCTGGAGGCTGGACAGCCACTTGTCAGAAATGATAGAGGGTCTGTCTTCTGCTTGAGCAGAGGGTCCGACAAGGCCCCTCCCGACTCTGTTATTCTGTACTCTTTCTTATTGATCAAATATTGGAAGACTGCTATTGGATCACCTCCAATTCTTCCTCACCTTACGACCACAATTAAGCCCAAATTCTTGTTGCTAAACAAGGCAGTTGTTAAGTGAGTTTTGCTCCATTTTACCACCTTGTTTGCCACAGTTAGTAAGTGAATCATGTGGTCATTAAGCGAATCTGACTTTGCTTGTCTGGAGCCAGCTGGGAAGGTCCCAATTGGTGGCCACGTGATTCCAGGATGCTGCCATAAATATGTGCTAGTTGCCAAGTGCCGGAATATTGATCGCATGACCATGGGGATGCGGAAATGGTCGTAAGTATGAAAACTGGTCCTAAGACTCTTTTTCCAGTGCTGTTGTACCTTCAAACGGGTGTAAGTCGAGGACTTCCCACAAGAGGGAAGCTCTTAGGACTTTCAGCTTTGTGCAGATGTGGAAGTTGTGTTGACTGACTGCTCAACTGCCTTAGTGCTCAGTTTGTTTTGCTGATCCTGGAGTCAATTTTTGTTACCCAAAGACCCATCCTTCACAACTTGCTTCCCCAGTATTGGAAGGTCCCTATGTTTGTTGGCTAGGGGTTGACCGCAGTCGTTCTACGGAAAGTTCCCCAACCTTTCCTGCTTTGTGGGCTAGGGGGAGGGGATGGTTGCACGCGTATGGAGCGGCAAGTGTGCATGCCGCTCCATTTCTACAAGTGGAAAACACGCGCTTGCCGTTCGTCCAAACGGAGTGTGTGTGCACACACTCACCCGCTACTCGTGCGAGTGGGGATGTGCACCCGTGCTTGCCCGCCACTTCCATGGCCTGGTTCTGAAAGGCTGAAGGCCCAGTAGTGGGCCGCAGCCCAGGGGTTGGGGACTCCCGTTTTACGGGGTGGGGGTTTAGCACGAGAGGGTAATGTATTTCAGTCCTTGGCATGGTGGCATCTGTTGAATGTCAACAATAGACCATTGTCCTTGTGAGCCAGAACACACAGTTGTCAGCAAAGAGGGTCCCTGGCCTGACGGCCTGGAGGCAACCCCTCCAGATGCCTTCAACCGGCCAAGGTCAAAGAGAGAACTGTCCACTCACTATCCAATGTACATTCCCTCCTTCAGACCCCAGGCAGCACACAAGAAGGTGCCAGTGAAGAACAGATGGAAGAGAACCGTCCGTAGACACAGCCCCGTTTGGCCCCATTGCAAATGGCAGATGCAGCAGATGAATTGTCAGAAAGGAGGTTCAATTCTGATTGAAACAGAGGTGGCCATCTTGCCAAATAACCATCAACCATCCCTGACTCTAGAGCAGGGGTCTCCAAACTTGGCAACTTTAAGACTCGTGAATTTCCCAGCCAGTGGAGGTCCACCAGTCTTAAAGGGCGGTTTATAAATTGAAATAATAAATAAATAAATAAATAAATAAATAAATAAATAAATAAATAAATAAATAAATAAATAAAAGTTGCCAAGTTTGGAGGCTCCTGACCTAGAAGGAGGAAGAAGGGAAAGCAGAGGACTCACACCTATGGACTACACCATTCACACGCACAAAGTGGGTTCAAGCTGAAAGCAGAACTTAGGGAGAAAATGATCTCATGGTTATTTTAAAACTGGCTTTCTCTGGAAAAGGAGAGAGAGAGAGAGCGCACATTCTTGGGTTGAGCTATCAGAAGCCATAAATCTCACCACTTCTAAAGCTTGCCTGGAAACAACTTTGCTTCTGCTGTCAACAGTGTTAATTTTACATGGGGCTAAGTCCTGGAATGCTGCCCCCCCCATCTCTTTCAGTGTGGGGGGAGGGGGAGTCTGTGCGTGAAAGGCCCCGAAGAGAAGAATTTAGGAACTGAATTTTGGAGATTGATTCTAAATCTCGGGAAATGGGTGGAGGCTGCATCAGCCTGGCAAGATGCCCCCTTGTGTAATCCTGGAGGCCCATTTCCGCCAGGGCTCTTGATTTGAACCTGGTTGGAGAGAAGAGCATCTGCCTGGCTTCCTGCTTATCTGGAGTATGGAGACACTGGTGAGATTGGGATTTTAGAATAGGATAGTCCATTCTACATCCTATACCATTTCAGTCCAGTCTGTTCTTGGAAACTTCCAGTGTTGGAGCATCTGCAATTTCTGGAGGAAAGTCCTGATGAATTGTCAGGAAATTTCTCTTTCCTGACAATTACTTTTCCCCTCGATTACTTTCCATCCGTGGCTCCTTGTCCTGCCTTCATTTTCACTGAGCACTCAAACAATCTGGACTTTTTAGGTGACTGGAAGCTAAAACATTTGAAGAACGGTGGCTGGAGTTGGGTATGTTTGGTTAAATGAAAAGAAGGACCAGGGGAGACATGAAAGAAGTCTTCCAATATCTCAGGGGCTGCCACAAAGAAGAGGGAGTCAAGCTCTTCTCCGAAGCACCTGAGGGCAGGACAAGAAGCAATGGATGGAAACTAATCAAGGAGGAGAAGCAACCTGGGACTAAGGAGAAATTTCCTGACAGGGAGAACAATTCACTGGTCGAAGGTGGAGGTTTTTAAGAAGAGACCGGACAGCCATTTGTCTGGAATGGCCCTTGGGGGGAGGGGGGATAAAGCAGAGGCCCCCATTGTGGGAAGACACCCCGACTGAGAAGTGGGTCAAAGCCCAACCCACTTAATGGGGAGCCAGTGGTGAGATGCAAGAAAAGGGGTTAGGTTGAGGGTTAGGGCTGATTCAGCTGAGGAAAAGTTTGGGGCGGGTTGGGGGTTGCTGGAGCTTCAGAAGGGCCTGGAGGAGGCTCCAGGGCGCCTGCATCAACCACGGGCTGGGCACCTGCTTTCACCGCCCTTTGAGGTCCCGTCTGCCCTGCTGCTGCCTGGCCAAAGCCAGCCGGCAGCGCCCTCAGAAAGGCAGCCTGGAAGCTCCGCGGGAGGAGGAAGAGGCTCCCGGGGTGTTGGGGAGGTTGGGCGGGGGGTGTAAATTCGGGTCCTCCGAGCAGCAGCGGGCCAGGAAGGGGGTGGCGGCGGCGGGAGACACAACCCCGCGTGGAAGCCCCTCGGCGAAAGGGCCTCCGATTACAACCGCCCGGGAAGGGAGCAGAGCTGCTGCCGCCTTTCCGAGCCCCCGCCCGCAATCTCGGCTTGTCAGGAAGGGTCCCGTCCCGCCTCTTTCGATGCCCGGCTTCGCCCTGGTCAGCGGCGGCGTGGCAGAGCGGCTGGAGACCGACGTCGGGCGGCCGCAGCAAGGGCTCCGGGGCAGCTGGAGGCCCAGAAGGAGAGCAACGCCGCGGGAGGGTCCGGGCGGAGCCGGTGGCCAGACCGATGGACGTGGCGGTCCTCCCTTTCGCGCTTCCGGCCCCTCGGGGGGCGCCCGTTGGGTGGGGGTGTCCCCCGCGGGGCAAGCCGCCGGCCCCGGGCTGGCAGAGGAGGGGCGGCGTCGGGAGCGCGCCTTGGATTTCGCCCGCGTGCCGTGCTCCCGCGGCGGCGGCGCAGCTGGTGTTGCGGAGGTTCGGGACGGCCGGACGGCCTGCGCTGCAGCCTCGGCTGCCTACGGAGGAGGAGGAGCAGAAGCCGGAGCCCGCGGGCGGGAGGGGGAGGGTCGGCAGCCCCCGCGCATCACCCGAACCGCCGCCGCCGCCTCTTCCCCAGCTTTGCCCGCCGCATCCTCGGCTTGTCAGGAAGGGGTCCCGCAGAGAGGCGCAGCCGGCGGCGGCCGCCCCGAGGCACCGTGGGAGCCAGCGAGCGAGCGAGCGAGAGGCGAACGGCGGGAAGGCCGGGGCCGGTCGCCCTCCCACCCACTTGCCCCTCTTCCTCGGCCGCCCTCGCCTCTTCCTCCCCCGCAGGCCGGTCCTTGAGCGGCGGCGGCGGCGGCGGTGGGGGCGGCGGCCAGGGCCCCAGCCGCGGATGAAGGCAGCACCATGTCCTATGTCCCCTTCCGAGGTAGGGCGACCTTCCTCGGCGCGCGCGCGGCTTGCGCTTTTCGGGCGGGGGCGGCGACAAGCGTGTTCGCTTGTGCGGCGGGCGGGCGGGCGGGCGGGCAGGGGGGGGGATCGGCGGACAGGCCCCTCCCTCGGCCGCGGGGCAGAGCCTGGCGCCCGGAAGTTGGAGGGGCGACGCTGCCCGCCCGCTGCCGCTCTGCACAGCTCCGGCGCGGGGCGGGCTGCGGCGCAGGGCTGCGGCCGGCGGCTCCTCCTGGAGGTTTGACCCGGGCCGGGGCAAGAGATGCTGCGCTCCGCCCCGGGGATTCCGGCGCGCTCGGGCCTGGCGAGGCAGGTGGGAGCCAGCTGGGAAAGGGGTCCTCCGGCCGCGTGGGGACTGCGCCCCTTCCCACGCTCGCGGCTGGGCGGCGAGGCCGCGGGAGAGAAGCATCGTGGCGCTCGGCCAGCTGCGGCCGGATGGCGGCCTCCGGATCCCGGGAGAGATGGTGCGCTCTGGAACCCGCACCCGGTGATCTGGGCGCTCCGGCCTGCCGTCGGCCGACCGTAGCGGCAGGGGGGCCGGGGGGAGGACGGGGAGCCGTGGGAGCGGGAGCCACGGCCGGCCCATGGAGGGCGCGCAGTCCTCGCCGTTGCGCCTGCCCTCGCAGCGGGCTTCGCCGGGGTCAGTGCCAGCGCCTCGCCCGGCTGCGGCCCCGCCGAGGACTCCTGGAGGCCCCGGTGCGGCTCCGCAGGGCCGGCCGCGACGAGATGCCCGATTGCCGGGCTGAAGGAGGCACCTGCTGGAAGAAGGAGCGGCTGGGGGCGGCGGGTGGGGGTCCCGACTGAAGCTGCCGCCTTCCCAAGCAGGGGCCTTTGGTGCCAACTCTGGGAGGGGGCTGCTTCTCTTGCGGACCAGCCCCTTCCTCCCACGTGCCTCGGTTGGAAGGCGAGCGGCGTTGCAAGGAGGGGGGCGGCTCTGGGGGAAGCTGAAACGTCCCGGTCGGGCCAGCTGAGGTCGGCGGGGGAGGGGGGACGGTCGCTCAGCTCTGGCCCACCATTATTCCCGCTTCGTCATGGGAGATGGCAGGTTTCTTCGTACCCCCAAACGCTTCTCTCCTCTTCCCCCTCCCCCCCCGAAAGAGGGTCACCTTCCCCTCCCCCACACCTTGGCTTTGCAGGAAATGGTCTGGGCGGGGGCTCCGGACCCCCCTCCTCGCCATCAGAGGCCTGCTAGCTCTCTTCGGAAAAGGGAGGGGGCGTGATGTTGCCAGGCAACCCTGCTGAAGGATGCTGGGGGGGCAACTCCGGCATGAAGTACATTCTACAAGATTGGTGGTGCTGCACTGCAGGAACCTTCCCCCCCCCCCCCCGTGGTTTTATTCCCAAGGCAGCGGGAGGGCTGTTCTCCCCCATTTATTCTTTTTCTGGGGAGGGGGAAACCTCCCCTTGTCCTCAAATGGAACAGCCAGGCTGCTGCTTTCCAGGAGGCGCAGGCAGCCACCCAGCAGGGCAGGTGGGGTGACGCTTCTCTGCTGCACTGTGGCCGGCAGGCAGGCAGGCAGGCCGGCAGGCCTTTCCCAGCCCCCCAGGACTGGCGGTTGTGACTCCCTGGCTCTGGTGATCGGCAGCCCCCTCACCCCCCTTCTCTGAGTGGGTGACTCTCCTCCTGGCTCCGGCACCGGTTCAGGCCTTGAGCCCTACCGGGGCTGCTCCACACGGCATCTCTGTCGGCAGCCGCGGGGGTCTTTCCTGCCCGATCCCATTCAGGAGATGCGTTTCCTCCTGTTGCCTGGCGGCCGCCTTGCTGCACATTTGCATGGCAACAGCAGAGGGAGATCGCGAAGCTTGGGGGGGGGATGGGACTCCAGCTTTGGGGATGGGGGACCTTGTATACGTTTCAGGCGTTGGAGGCTCCCGAGGCCGGGTGGTCCTTAGCAGAGGTTAGGGGAAAAGGAGGCTGTGGGGGCCTGGGCTGCCCCCCCCCCCCACAAGCCCCTGCCTGAGGCTTCAGCTGTGCTGGGAGGAAGAGATCTCAAAGATTGGGGGACCCTGCTTCCCCCAGGGGATGGATCCCCACTCCCCCTAGAGGGCCCCTTTCAGCTGAGCACAGCTGGGCTGAGATGCTGGAGGGGGCCAGGGACTTGTGACCCCCCCACCCCGTGCCTGCTCAGATGAGGGTCCTGCCCATCCCCACGAGTGATGCAGCTGCACTGAAGGGAAGCCTTGTCTTCAGAGGGCGTCTCAGGCAGGGCAGCCCAGGTGCCCTGCCAGGTCCTCCAGGAACTGAGAAAGGAGCCACTGGATCGGGGGGCGGGAGCCCTCTGCTTGGGGGACCCTGCTCTTCCCTTTGGGAGACTCCCTGAGCAGGAGGAGGCCTTGCTCTCCTGGCTGGTTCAGGCCCTGAAGCATCCTCAGCATAAGAAGTGACACAAGGCTATAAATACCAATCCATGAAATGAATGCAGTCAATCAGGAGGGAATGGCCACCTGGAACGGCCCTGCAAGGGAGGGGAGCCACAAAGTGGCCCCACAAAGTGGCCCGGCCAGCCTCCTCTGCCTGCTGAGGGCAGCAGTGAAGCCTCGTGCCGCGGGCCAAGCCGGGCAGAGTGAGGGGCCCAGGGGTCCTTGGTGCTCTCCGTGTGCTTGTTTCCTGGCAGGCCTTTAAATTACCTGACTAGGGAACATCATCAGTCCACGGTTCAACCCTGAGCTACAAATATTCTCAGGTTGGGGAAGCTGTTGGGGCTCATCTTTCCCTAGCCAAGGTCCTAGTCCTCATGGGTTGGAGAGATTTCCAGGGGCGGCAGCAGGGGTGGCTCACAGAGGGATCAAGCCTCTAATCCCCAGCCAGCAGGTTGATGGGAACTGGAGGCTCTTTTTTTCAATGTCAGGAACTCTGGACGGGAGCCCTTGCTAAGCCCCCTGCCTTGTCCAGATGCATCTGGGGCTCCTTTGGCCACTGTGTGTCTTGTCTTCCGCTCCCTTGGACCCTCTGCTTCTAAGCTCTGCCTGTGTGAATAGAGACCCCTCCTGAATTGCTCTGCCTGTCCCGTAGGACGTCCTCAGCTTACGACCACAACTGAGCCCAAAATGCCTGTCCCTAAGCGAGACGGTTGTTAAGTGGGTTTTGCCCCATTTTACGACCGCAGCTGTTAAGTGAATTAGTTGCTAAGTTAGCAACACGATTGTTAAACGAATCCGGTCTCCCCCTCGACTTTGCTTGTTGCAAAAGGAGACCACGCTGCAACCGTCATCAATAGGAGCCGGTTGCCAAGGGCCTGATTTGGACCGTGGGGATCCTGCAACGGTCGTGCGAAAAAGGGTCCTGTCCCTTTTTTCTGTGCCGCTGTAACTTTGAATGGTCATTAAACGAAATGGCTATCTGTCAACTGGCTTTCTTGGGAGCTGCCCTTGAAGACGGCCCAGAAATTGGCAGCTGGTCCAGAGAGGGAAGGCCAGGGAGATCCCTCCCCCCTTGTGTCCTCAGGACTTTCTGCTCTGCTTCTGCCCCCCTCCCCCCGCCCGCCCCTCTTCTGGCCTGTCGTATTTTCCTTTTAACGAGCCGGCTTTCATTGTAAGCATTGCTGAGCCTTTTGGGAGAGGGCGGCCCACGCGTTAAATCTAATGAATTAATTAATCCACCAATCCAGTTAAGCCAAGGCAGGAGGGTAGAGCAGTTGGACTCCCGCTCCCTGTCCCCCCCCCCCGGAAGGGCTGAATCTGGTCGCCACCCTGGCTTAGCCAGAGGACCCGTGTGCCACTAGGGCTGGGCCAGGGGTCTGGCTAAAGGCAACTGGCTGGTTTGGGTCCAGAGTTCGCCCACATGGTTCTACTCATTACAACCTGTTGAGTTTCTGTCTGTTTATAAAGACACAGTGCCAAAGTGGGGGCTGATTTGAGCTTTGCAAGCCGTTTGAATTGCACAAGACTCACATCTTGTGGCAAGGAGTTCCACAGGTGGATTCTGGGCTGGGTTATTCTTGCTGTCCGGGCTTTTTGTCACCTGTGGCTCATCTTTTCTGGAGGGGCCCTTTAGCTTCCAGCAGGTGAGAGAGGATGCCATTTTATCCCAGAGGGGAGAGAAAATAATATAAGAATAATAGTCATAGTAATGTAAATAATCAGTGATGTCCCCCCCCCCCTCGAATCACCAATATATCTAAGAGCTTTGGAGGTGAAGAAGCTGCCAATTGTGATGGCAAGGAGTTCACCCCCTACTGGTGGAGTCTTCCTTTTTCTTGGGTTGAAATGGGGGGTGGGTGGACTGGTCTTGGCAGGACCCCATTTCCTTCAGCTGTGCTTGAGTTGGGCCAGGAGAGGGAGAGGGAGAGAGAGGGAGAGAGGGGCTCCTGGCTGCTCAGGGCCTAGATCCCTTTGAGGGTCTCTGCAAGGGAAGCCTGGGAAGGAGGCCTGGACGGGTTCAGCAGAGTCCGGTTGGCTGAGCTCGGGGACTGCTGGGGGAACGGAGGGCTACAGCTTGGGTCCCTGACCCGAGTTATGAAAGGGAAGTCAGGTCTTGTGAACTCAGGCCCTACCTATGCCAGCTTTATGTTCTCTGGGCCTGGCTGGCCCTGGAGGGATGAAGAGGGAAGAAAGCCCCCCTTGCGCCGGAGGATAGCATCCTGCGTTGGCCTCCCCCCTAGATCTGGTTCTGGGCAGGACGTAGAAGGGGGGCAGCTTCAGGGTCAGAGTGCAGGGTCAGAGTGCTGCCTTCCCAATCTGCTTTCTTCAGCCCCCAGGTGCCCCCGCCTCTTTCCCCCCATTTGGGGGATGCAGTGGGTGAAAAGTGGAGAACTGGCTTCTCTCTCGGGAGAGACGGGAGCAGGACCTAAGCCAGCTCTCAGCTGGCCTTGCTTAAAAGGCAAGGCCCCTAGACAACACCCCCTCCCCCCAGCCATTGCCCCAAGGACCCATTCCTGCTCTGGCCCTACAGTATGGGTGAGGCCCCCCTTGGCAAAGGCTGCGTGCTGCACCGGTCAGGGTGGGTAACTGGGCCTCACGGATGGTCCTCTGCTGACGGACAGGGTGTGGGGCACAGAGGGCCAGGGGCAAAAAGTCCTGCCTGCCTCCAGCTGGGTGGCCACTGGCTTCTCACCAGCTGGACTGGAAGGCCGTGGGTGGCCCTGCTCCTCCATCTGTCTCAAACCCAGGATGATGGGGGGGGGGGGGCTTAGCTGGATCTTTGAGGGATCTAAAAATCGCTGCCCATGGCTGTGATTCCCCAATGGGGAATGTCAGCCCCTTCCCAGCATCTGGAACCCACCCAGGGTACCACCTGCACATTTCTCTGCCTGCCCCCTTTGCTGGAGGCTTCTCCCCTTTCCCCACTTCCTGGCTCTTGGCAGCATCTTCTTGCCACTGGGGGGCAGCACAGGCCCAGCCGAGGCCTTACACAACTCCCCGGCTGCCCCCACCCGTGCAGGCAGGCAGGCAGGAGAGCGGGATGGAGGCCCCGAGGCTGTCGAAAGGCAGGTGGGGGGCGGGAGGGGGGGGCAGAGTGTGCTGGGCTGCTCCCAGGGTCTGCAGAGCCCCTTCCGGTGATAGGGGGAGTCACACTGGGCAGAGAGCCCACTCCCTCCTCTGCTTGTGCCAAGCACAGCCGGCTTGGAAGGAGGACCTGCCTCAGTGGCCCTAACGGAGCAAGGCAAGGTTGCCAGGTGCCAAGACCACAGTGTCCCCCCACGACACACCACAGTGGGCAGAGGGCATCATGGGGGGGAGGGGACAAGGCCTACTTCTCTCCCCAAGATAGGGGGGGGGGGGTCGTGGCAGAGTTGGGTCTCTGTGTGTGCGCTCCCAGGCCCTTGTTTGGGGGAGGGAGGCTGGGAGGGGGCACCGGGCCGGCCCGGGTCTGCTTGACTCTGCCCTTCCAATGCAGATGTGCGAGGAGCCCCGGGGTCCCGTGCGCAGTATGTCCACTCGCCTTACGACCGTCCCTGGAACGCCCCCCGATTCTGCATCATCTCTGGCAATCAGCTCCTGATGCTGGACGAGGAGGAGGTGAGTGGGGGGGGGGGGCAAAGGAGGTGGGTGGGGTGGGGCTTCTCCCTTGAGCCCCCCACTGAGGACCCAGAGCAGGTGGGGAGAGCCTGGGATGGGCCAGATAGACCAGAAGGGTTAGGGTTAGGAGGGGCTACGTAGGTCGGGCGTTGGGGGCAAGATGGCTGGGGAAACCATGGTTTGTGGTTTCCCGAGTTCAGCAATACAGTGGTGGCACCGTGGTTGTTTCCAGGGTTGGCAGGGTGATGCCTCTTTGGGCTGGGGTCTGCACCGGGAGGGTCTTTGGGCCAAGTTCCCCCATTACGCTGGGCCCTTTCAGTGGGTCTGGCTCAGCTGTCGTGCAGCCTCGAGAGATTCATTCCGTGGTTTCACAGACCGGCCGTGGCTTGGGAGGATGTAGCAATGGGGGAGGGGTCAGAGAAGAGAGGGCTCGGGGGGGGGGGAACTCTCTGCTCCCTCCTCTGATGTGAGCTGCTCCCCCCCCCCCCCAGATTCACCCTCTGCTCCTTCGAGAACGCCAGAGGGACGCCGGGCGGAGCAAGCTTCTGCGCCGGACAGTCAGCGTCCCCGTGGAAGGCCGGCCCCACGCTGAGCACGGTAGGAAGGGGGCCCGTGTGGGTGGGCGGTTGAATCTGCATTGGCAGGTTCTGTTTGTGTTGGGTGTGAGACTTTCCCAACAGGGTCCAGAAATTGTGGTTAAGGAAAAGCTGGTCCTGCAGCTGCCCCCACGGGGGTCTTTGTGGCCTCCTTTCACAAAGGGGGTCATGTGCTGGGGGTGGCACCCCCTTTCTGAAGGCCCATGATTGGAACCCTGGTGAAGGGGAGGCCTGGGCTGGGCAGCTGCCATCCCTGGGGTGAAGTTGCCAGTCGGGTGGGCTGTGGGTGCCCCCGTGTTTCAGCTGCTTTCCCTTCCCAGCTCCAAGAGGAAGGGGATTGGGGGAGGCCCCGGAGGCCTTTGGGGAGCCATGGGGGGGGGGCTCACAGCTTCTCCTTCTGCCTCTTTCAGCCCCCTCCTAGTTATCCTGGGGTAACATCTGTGGGAGAGAAATGATTGACAGGCCAGGAAGTAAGGGGATGGGGGGAGATCTTGCTTGCCAGACCAGCCCCACGGGCCTCTTGGGGGCCCATCTTCTTTTAGCCCAGGCTGACCGAGCTGCCTGGGTATGGGGGCTGCTGCCCATCCCTCCAGCATTGGCCCATTGGTGGGGGTGGATCTGTGAAGCCAAAAAGGGGGAGTAAGGGGAGCGCTCTTGAGTGGGTAACCCTGACTTTGCTAGAGGCTTTTGTGAGGACACCCGGGAGGCTGAGCAGTAAGGTTCCCCATCAACAGCCCCACACTGCAAGGGGTCAGAGGACTGGATCCGCCCACAAGGCAGCTGCTGAGGAAAGGGCACCCACCCGCACTGAAACCGTGGGGCACAATTGCAAGCTCCCTGGCTACGTGGATACCTGCTTCAAGTTGGTGGACCCAAAAGGGCCCCTAGGAAGGGGGCAGGAGTCAGCTGGGACAGCAGGGCCCCCATGCGAGTGGAACTGGGAGAGCGACTGGGAAGGGGGGGGCGCCTTGTGGGGGTCCGGCATCCTCCCTCCCCCCCAGCTCTGAGCAGGGAACCCTCAGCCCAGCAGTCTGCTCACACTGGGCGCTGGTGACCCCCTTCCCATGTACTGAGGGGAGGGGCAGCGAGTGTCCTCGTGGAAACCCTGCAGAGTGGGTGATGCACAATAAGCTCATCTCTGCTCAGACCCTGGACAGGGCACTGCCAGGCCTTCTTGGGAGGGGCCCCGAGCAGAGCACCCCACTGAAGGGGCTTCCAAGCAGGGTCCCTGGATGCCCCGCCCAGACGTTCCGAAGGGCCTCTTGACAGAAGCTCCTTCTCAGCTGTTCCCTGCAACGCCCACCCCCCCAGCCCCAGCCCATAATAGCAAGGGCCCTTGAAAGGAGCTTGACAACTGTTGCTATAGGGACCATATCTCCGCCCCCCCATCGCTCTCTCTTTCTCACCCCTCCCTCCCTGCAGGCCTGGGCAATGGGGTGGGGGGGCTCTGTTGAGGCTGCCCTGCAGGGTCTTGGGCCCTCTGCCCACGCTTCTCCTTGCTTGCACCCTCCCCCTCCGCCTGCTCTCCGGCTGCCAAGGAGATGCGGCTGGGCTTTTCCGCTGCTCCTGGGCCAGGCCAGTCCCCTGGCCCCGCCCCCAAGCCCAGCCCAGCCCGGCGGCTCACCTGCCCAGCTGTTACCTTTGCCTCCCCTCCCCCCACTTTCCCCTCCCGACTTGGGGTTTAAAAAAAGAATTTTGTCTTCCTGAGAAGTTGGCTTAAAAGGTTTCCATGGAAACCCCAAAGAAGAGATGAAGGCAAAGGCTGCCTGCCTGAATGAAGGGACGCCCCCTCCCCTTGGCCGCGGGCCAGCAGCGCCCCCTGCCGGATCCGGCGAGGGCGGGAGCGACCCCTCCTCCCGCCAGGTGACCCCGCGTGACCCGGCCGGGGTTCAGCCGGAGCCCCGGCCCCATCGCCGCCCAGGCGGGGTGGAGCCAGGCTCGGGGAGGAAGCCGCCTTCCCTGTCCGCCAGGCTGGACGGAGCCGCTGTCCGCGCCCTGCCCGGCCGGCCGGCAGCAGCAGGGCCTCCTCCGGGGCGGCCCCGGGATGCTTCCCCGGGAAGCTCCGCCCCCCCGGGTCCCCCCGCCCGTCCCCGGCAGCCCGCGGACCGGCCTCGCGCTCTGCTGCACCAAGAGATGCTGCCCCCGCCGGCCCGCTCGCCCCCAGCCCAAAGGTAGACCGGCCCGGGCGGGGGCTCGCGGGGGGGCCGGGGCGCCCCGGGCGGGGAGGCGGCGCGGGTCCCTGGGCCCCCAGGGGGAACCTCCCCAGGGACTCCGCCCACTCCCGCCGCCCCAACGGGCCTGGGGAGGCGGCGGGCCTGGGGGGCGCAGGGGGTCCTCCGCCCGTGCCCACCGCCGCCGCCGCGCACTCCCGGCGCTGATGACAGCCGCGCGTCGCCTAGCAACGGCTGGCATGCCGGGGGAACGCGGGGTGGGCGGCGAGCGAGGCACGAGCGCAACCAGCAGCGCGGGGACCGCAGCTCCGACGGCTGCAGCGCCGGGCGGGGGCCGCCGCCCTGCGGGCCGCGTGGAGCCCTAGGCTCCGGGCCCCCCGCCCGCCCGCTCCCCTGCCCGGGCATGGGCCGCGTCCCGTAGTCGCGGGCGGCGGGGGGGCCTTCCGCTCCCGGCGCCGGCAGGTAAGGGCCGCCCGTCCGGCCCTCCGTCCGCAAGCGGGGCCGGCGAGGGCGTCGCGGCAGCCTTGGGGGGCTTCGGGCGGGGCGCTCCCGCCGAGGGCAGGCCAGAAGGCGCGCGGCGGCCTCGGTCGTGGGGCGGGGGGAGGGCGGCCGCGCGTGGGTAGCGCCGCTGCTGCCGCCGCGTCCGTCTTCGCGCGAGGCCGCCCGCCGTGGCGCGCTCGGCGTTTGCGTGGGCGTCGCGGGCGGGATGATCGGGAGCGCGCGCGGAGCCCCTCGCTCGAGGCCGCTGCTAGCCCGGGGCGCCTTCCCGGAGGGGGCTCGCCGCTTCCGGGGGCCCCGGAGCAGGCCCGGCAGGGCGCGGGGTCCTCGTCCCAGTCGCCCCCAGCCCCGCGGCCCTTCTCGGCCGGCTCCCGCCTCGCCGCCCGCGATCTCCCTCCGGGCGAGAAGCGGAGGCGGCTTCGCTTGCGGGCTCCCGACGGGCCTCGGAGGGGTGTCTGCCTGCTGGCTGCTCCCATCCCCGGCGCTGCGCCCTTCCCTGCTGGGCGCGATGAGCTTCGGAGCTCCGGCCTGGGGGGCGTCAGCGCGAGCGCCGCCGATGTGTAAGAGGCGCAACCGCGTCCCGCCCGCCTGCACGCATTGAGGGCTCCGGCTGCCTCGCAGCTGCGTCCGCCGCTGTGCTGGCACGTGGGTGAACCCGGGGTGGTTTTAACCCCCCCCCCCCGTGGGCCCAGGCAGTCACGTGGCGCCGGGCTTGCCAGGAAGGGGGGGGTCGTCTCTAGGCAGCTGCTGCCTTTGCTGAAAGGGCTGGGGTCTCCTGCATGTGGATGGGGGACTACCCAGAGCTTCCCTCCCTCACTGCTGCCGTTCTGGAGTCCGGGATGGTCGTGTGTGTTTGTCAACCTCTTAGCCGTGCAGGTGGTCGGGCGACCAGGAGGAGAAGCTGCTGGGCCAGGTGGGGCAGGGGCCTGATCCAGCCTCTGTTCTTCCTTCCTTGGGTGGCTCTCCTGGGGAGGCTCTTTCCAGCTGACAGGCGGGAAGGGGAGATGGGGACAAGGGAGGCTGAGGCTGGTGGGCAAAAGGCCTTCTCTCCTTCCAGAAGGCCAGCTCCTGTGGGGAAGAGGGGGCAGGAGAGAAGGGCTGTCACATGGGAGGGAGGGGCTGCTCAGCCCTTGGGGGAACAGGAAGGCCTGGGGTGGAAGCCGTGGCTCGCAGGGCTGGCATGGCGGAGTGGCAGGCAGGCGGGCAAGACAGATGGTTGCAGAGCTCGGTGGGTGGCTCTACGTTGTGCCAGAACGCATGGGGGGAGGGGCTCTCTGCAGATCCTGGCAGCTGGTGCTGCTCAAGGGCCACAGGGGGGCCCCTGCTACTCATGGGGGGGGCAAAGGTCCAGGCAAGGAGGTCTGTGCTCCTGCATGACAGCAGGTGGAGGCGACTCAGGCATGGCATCCAGCCAGCCCCATTGGGAGGCAGCTCTGGCACATGGGTTTCCTGTTCCCCCTGCCTTCCTGAAACCCAGCAGGGTCTGGAGGCGGGAGCTGTTCTTCCTACCCACCCACCCTGGCCCTCCTTTCTACCCCATCCCTGGTTGGGTAGCCTTGGGGGGAAGACAAGCTCCAATGGAGTTGGGGTCCTTGGTGCCCTCTCAACTGCGGGGTGATGATGGTGCTGATTTGCAGGCTTTTCGAAGGTTGCCCTTCATTGCCTCTCAGAGGGCCCTGTGCATCCCGTGGCATTCCCCACACCCCACAGAGCAGCATCAGCATCTGGGCCTCTTGGGAAGCCGCCCCAGTGAGGCCTGTGAACACCCGCCTCCACTCGGGCGCCTTCAGACCCCCCCTCCAGCAGCTCCTGCGGTTGGTTTGGGTTTCCAGGGAAGATGTGCCTGTCTGTCGGGGGAGAGAGGCTGCTTGGGAGATGCTTTTGGGGGTCGGGAGGCCTTTGAACTGAAAAAATAAACACATTTCTTGGCTTAGTGTAGGGTAAAAGTGTTAAAAAGCACCTACAATTACATTCTCAGGGAGCAAGTAGAAAATCCCTCTATTTATAAATTCCAAAGTGAACTTTTTATATGGTCAGTGCGTGATGGGACTGCACCCAGAAAGCCTTCGGGATTCCCCGATACACAGCCAGAGGGAATTACTTCACAACATGCAAAAATAAATTAAAGTAAAGGATGGGGTGAAGAGCTCCAGTGGGGCCTTCATCCTCCCAGGGGGGCAAGGGGGGTTCTTGGGGGGCTCCCTCTGAGTCCACTTGCCCATTCTTCTGAGTCCTTCTCCAGAGCCTGCTTCCCGAAGGGGGGGAGGGATTTGCCAGCCCCCGATTCTTGGCTGAAGGAGCCCGCAATTCCTGGTTGCGAATTCAGAGATTCCCCAAAGTAGGATCCCCCCTTAAGCCCACTGGGGCTTTCCTTACTTTGGGTTTTCTTAATAAGGCCAGTTTAATGGTTGGCTGGGGCCCTTTGCTGGCCCTGGGGGTGCTTGGGGTCAAGGGGGTACACCTGGGGGGGAAGAAAAGGGGGTCCCAGCTGGGGCCCAGCGGGGTGGCCATGTGCAGGGCTCTGCTTCCCTGCCCTGGGGCAGCTGCAAGCCGGGCTGACTGGGTCCTCTGGGCAGGAGGGGGAAGACACAGGGAGTCTCTTGTCCTGGGGGGGAGGCGGAGTGGGGGGGCCAGGCGGGAGGAGATGGAGAGGGCTGGGGGGATGGGTCCTGCAGCCCATTGGTTGTCATTGGTCAGCAGTCACCTCCCTCCCACACACACTCGTGGGCCTTTGCTGCCCCCCCCACCCAAAGTCCTTCAGTGTGGGGTTGCCCCTTGAACGCTGCCTCTCTCTCCCCCTGCAGAGTACCACGCCAGCCGCTCCCGCAGGAAGAGCGTCCCGGGGGGCAAGCAGTACAGCATCAACATGGACACCCCGCCAGCCCCCCCCTTCCGTTCCTCGGTGAGTGACAGCAGGGCTTGCCTGCCCTCTCCCTGAGCCCCAATCCTTTTTCTTCAGCAAGGGGCAGGGATCAGAGGAAGGGCTGGCTGGAGCCCGTCCTGGCTTTGAAGAAAGGGATTGGCCCCCAGTGGGGCTGAGGGAGGGGGAGGGGGAAAAAGGAGGAGCCTTTTTCAAATGCCCCCACAGGTGAGCTATGGAAGAGAAGCAGAGACCTCTGGACAGGGAGATGCCATCTTGAGTGCCAGTGCCCCCAGGGAAATGGGGTTCTGTGGGGTTCAGCCTGTCAGCCCTTGATTATGATTGTTGGGGCTCTGAGCCTGGGCCCGCCTCCCCCCTCTGCCTTCCCTGCTGGGGCGGCCCTCCTACCTCCCCCTAGAAAAAGCGGTTAGGCCTTGGATCCAGAATGGCTGCTGGGCAAAAGTCAGGAAGGTTTCCACTTCTGTCCGTGAGGTGGCCGAGCGAAGCTGTGAAGAGCAGGGAAAGGAGGCCACCAGGAAAGAAAGGCGGGTTCTGGGGAAGATGGGCCGGCTTCAGACCAGCTTCCTTGATCTAAGCCGGGATGTATGGAGGGCGGTGCAGATGGTCCCTGAAAGGCTTTTTGGGCAAGTGGGCCCTGGCTGAGGGTGCCACTTGGCCTCTTGGCTCCACAGCCAGGGTACCTGTGGGGATCTCCGGGTGCCAGGCCTTATCCAGCCAAGGTCTTTCCTGGGGGACTGCTGGAGAAGAGGCCAAGACATTCGGTGGAAACGGGCTGTTCCTGCCGCGGCTGAGCAGGAGGGAAAGGGCTGGTGGCTGCTCCCCTCTGGACACCAGAGGCCCCTGGGCCAGCGTCCTCAGGGGCCCCTTGGCTTCCTTCCTGGGGCCCCAGGGCACCCGGATGTGTGCTTGTGAGCCGGGGCAGCCTGACCGGCCTCTCCTCCCTCCACCTGCAGCAACAGGGTTTTCTCAGCCGCCGCCTGAAGAGCTCCATCAAGCGCACCAAGAGCCAGCCCAAGCTGGACCGCACCAGCAGTTTCCGCCAGATGCTGCCACGCTTCCGGAGCGCTGACCACGACAGGTGGGCCGAACTGGTCCCGCTCCTCTGTCCCTGGGGTTGGACGGGAGGGAGCCGGACATTCCGTGGCAGCCCAGAGCCCCCTGTGGCCCTTCTGGCTCCCTGGGGGCCCCCTCGGCCCAGCCTGCCTGCTCCCCAAGGCCTGGGTGCCCTGGGTATTTTTAGCGCCTGCCTTCCTTTCCCCCCTCCGGCTGACGGCAGCCCCGACACGCAGGGGCTGCCTCCACTTACGCTGCTGGCTAAATATATCCTGCTGGGGGCGGCAGCTCCGAGCAGAAATGCCACGGGGAAGCGGGGGGAGCAGCCGCACACGGACTCTACCAGCTCCTCTGGGAAGGGGCTCTGGAGCTCAGCTGCCTGTGGGAAGGGCAGATCCAGACCCTACCTTGCTGTGGCCCCCTGAGAGACCCAGAGTCTCCCTCCCAGGGTCCAGAGGGGCTCCCAAGGCTCTCCTGGGTCTGCCTGCCTGCCCGCCTGCTCTCCCACCAGCCTCCCTCTCCCTCTACCCCCCCCCACTGAGGTCGACTCCCAGTTTTCCTGCGGCTGCAGAGATGCCCCTTTGGGGTGCAGATGCCAGGTACCCCCAAGCGGGGGGTCATCTGAAGCCCAGTTCCCTGTGGCCCTCTCCCTGGGTCCTGCCCACCCCCCCAGCCACAATCTTTCTGCTGACTTGAGTGTGCTCCCCTCTCCCCCCGCAGGGCCCGTCTGATGCAGAGTTTTAAGGAGTCGCATTCGCACGAGTCCCTGCTCAGCCCCAGCAGCGCAGCCGAAGCCCTGGAGCTGAACTTGGACGAGGATTCCCTCATCAAACCGGTGCACAGCAGCATCCTGGGCCAGGAGTTCTGTTTTGAGGTGGGGGCTGGCGTCGGGGGCCTCTCGGCAGGGTGGAGTGGGGGCTCCTGGACATGTGCAGAGTGCAGCTCACTCCTGCCCCACTTTCTGCCCAGGTGACCACGTCTTCGGGCACCAAGTGCTTTGCCTGCCGCTCAGCTGCCGAGAGAGATAAATGGATCGAGAACCTGCAAAGAGCCGTCAAGCCCAACAAGGTAAGAGCCCCCTGGGCCCCTCCAACCGTTCACCCACCTCTGCTGGCCCCCTTGGGGTTTCAGGTGTCCCCCCCGGCCCCCGGGGTGCTTCCCTCCAGCCCCCTGCTGAGTGGCTTTCAGGAAGAGCCCCCTTTGCCTTCGCTTCTCTGGGCATCCTGGGGCCACTTTGGGGGACCCTGAAGCGGGAGGGGCCAGCTCCGCTAGGAGGCTTGTGGGCGGGGTGTCTCAATGTGCAGCAGTTGCCCATGGCCTCCGGGCGAGTGGGCAGAGGCTCTCGCAGCTGCTGCTATCGGTTTGTGTGATCCGGAGAGAACCGGCTGAATCCCGCCACTGGTGGGAAGGGATTCCCTGGCTGCTTTAATAATAATAATAATAACAGCATTGAGTTGGAAGGGACCTTGGAGATCATCTAGTCCTACCCCCTCTGCTCACGCAGGAGACCTGTACTCGGGATTCGAACCGCTGAACTGCTGACCTTTCTGATCGACAAGCTCAGTGTCTTAGCCACTGAGCCACCTAGTCAGGCTTTGGAGCTCCTGGCCTGAAGGGTTCCAGCCCCAATCCCTGCCCCTGGCCTGGTTGGCTTGGGAGGGCTGGTGTCAGTCTTGCAAGCCCCATGGTGCTGAGCCTCCTCCTTCTCCTCCTCGCCCCCCTTTTCCTGGTTTGACCCGTTTTTCCCTGCCTGCAGGAAGGATGTCCAGAGGTCGGCCATAATGGAAGAGGGCCCTGTGTTTTTCTGCGGGGGGGGGGGCACAGCTGGGGAGAAAAGCTTTCTGCCCAGCAGAGCTATGGGGGAAACTTCCCTGTTACCATACTTCCTTTGCAGGTTTCCTGAGGGAGGGGCTAAAAGGGAGAGTCTGCCTCATTGTCCCCCTCCCACCCTGCCATGCTTTCCAGGGGCCTTTTCCAGATGGGACCCAGAGACTCGCCATCTCCCCTCCCCTCTTGCTCTGAAGGAGACTGCTGGCTCTTCTTGTCTCTCTGGGGCTGGTGGGGGGGGGCAGTGGGGGTTTGGAGATCTCTGTTTGAGTTGCCAGCTGTACCTTCCTCATCCTCACCGCCACTGGGATGGTGATCATCCGGGATGAGTTATTCCTCATTGCAAAGTCTGGGAACGAAACAACTGGCGTTCGATGCAAAAATACGATGGAAGCCGGGAGCAGCTGGGTTGGTGCCCAGGTCCAGCAGCCCCTTTTGGCCTGTCCAGAGTTTAGGGGTAGCCTTTGCTGAGTTCGCTTGCCCCTCCCTGCAGGTCATTTCCAAAGGGCCAAGACGGAATCTTCAGAAAAACTCCAGATCAGCTTCTTGAGGGAAAATGAAAAGGATCCCCCGGTTGCGAGATGCTCAAAGACCCTCACCACGAAAAGCCACAAGTGGCTCTTCTTAACCGGTGAAATTGGTGACTGGCACCGATTGGCAGAAGGGCTGTGCCCCAGCTGAACTAGTCGCACGATATCTATCCCATGATAATTGCTTATTTGAACTTATCTGTCCCATGATAATTGCTGGGCTGGGCAGCCTGGGAGATTGACTCTGGTGAAGCGCGCGGCAGCCCCGGGAAAGAGGGGGGTGCTGCAAGCATCAGAGGCAGGAGTTTTGAGTGGGGGTATTAGCAGACATGGGGGAGGGGGATGGGCGTTTTGCCCCTCTTGAGAAGCCCAGAAGGGCCGTGTGCATCCTGACAAGATTGCAGACAACTACAATATCCGCATGGCAGCTGGCCAAGAGATATGAATCTGCACCCACCTGCCCTCTTTCGTTTCTCAGGCTGTGGCTGAAACCGGCAAGAGATTCCCCCTGCAGATCATATCTGGCAATGTCCACCTTAGGTGCCTTGCTGTTCTGCCTCGTCTTCTGTGCTTGGTTCACTGATTGCCGTTTGAGAACAGCTCTAACAGCTTCCCAAGAAAACTTCCTAAGTGAAAAGTCTGCCACTAGTTCTGTAAATTCACTTGGCTGGAATCAAGATAAATTACTTCCTCGGTGATCCCTCCGTCCACTAAGCTAGCATGAGAAAACTACCGTTCTGGCCAGAGGCCTTATGGAGAAAGCCGTGCTGCCCTCTGCTGGTCAAGATGCTGCCATCTTGGTTTGTTATCCTCCTAATTGTAGAAGTTGGACTGAGGGGTGTTTTATTTCCCCAGATCTTGGCTTGTTGGGAATACACGTTGTCTTATCTCCTGTGGTGACTAACAGTAGCCATACAACTCAGCCAGTAGTGACTGTGCTCACAAAACTCAGATATTCTGCCCAGTCAGAGACTGGAGACATCAGGTGTTGGGCTGTCCTGGGTAAGGGCACTGCCAGCCTGTGTGAAATCTTCCCTGCAGGTGACCAGGGTCCCAGTAGAAACCCTGCTCCATTAATGTGCCAATGGTGGTGCCTTATGGACCAGAAGCCGTCCTAGACCATATCACGGGGTGGGGAGGGGGCACACCTTCTCTTGTGAACCCCCAGCTGGTGGGAACCGAACCTCTAGAAGAAAGTCTGTGCCAGTTGAATGGTGATCCGTTTGGTGTCTATTCTGAGCAAGGCCTTGAATTGGATTATTCAGCAGCCAGTTTATGAACTCGTGGGGGGGGGGGATGAGGGGAATGGACTCTGTTTTGCTGATGATGGTTGCACCGTCAGGATATCTGAAGAACTGTTTGAGGAGCTGCCAAGAAGAAGAGGGGGTCAATTTATTCTCCAAAGCACCAGAAGGCAGGAGAAGAAGCAATGGATGGAAACTAACCAAGGAGAGAAGGAATCAAGAACTAAGGAGAAATTTCCTGACAGGGGGGACTATTAACCAGTGGAATGACTTGCCTCCAGAAGTTGTGGATGCTCCTCCCAACACTGGAAGTGTTTAAAGAAGAGGTTGGGCAGCCATTTGTCTGAAACAGTCTATCGTTTCCTGCCTCAGCAGAGAGTTGGACTAGAAGACCAAGGTCCCTCCAAGGGGTGGGGGGTGGGGATTCTGGGTGTTTAATGAAGTTTCCTAAGACCAAGAGGGGAGTTCAAGAAAGGAAAAGGGTTAAGGAGGCCAGAATGATCCCCAGATATTCCTCAGGACAGAAAGGTGGTAATTTGGGGTTACATCGAACTGTTTCCTGGTTGAGATATAAGAACTGACTTGGAAGCAAAAATAATAATGAAGGAAACCATTTCCGTCCTATTGCCACACGTCGTGCTTCAATTGTGTCCATTCAGTCTCCACCTTCATGTGAGGGCTCTATCCTGATTGATTGATTGACCAAGTTGGGGATGGATCTCCCTGTATGTGGTGCCAAGAGACTTGATAGCACATAATATTCTGAGAGGAAAGCACGGCTCGCGGGGAGCCAGCTGCTTTGATTATGAGTAAGTCTCCTGTGACTTGTCCCAGCTTCTGCCAACCTAGCAGTTCGAAAGCACGTAAAAAATGCAAGTAGAAAAATAGGAACCACCTTTGGTGGGAAGGTAACAGTGTTCATGTCGGCCACATGACCACGGAGACGTCTTCGGACAGCACTGGCTCTTCGACTTTGAAATGGAGATGAGCACTGCCCCCTAGAGTCGGGAACAACTAGCACGTAGTTGTTAGTTGAGAGGGGAACCTTTACCTTTAAGTCTCACTTGGCCAGTCCACAAGGGGGAGTGTGGATGAAGGACCCCTTAGGCTTCAGCAAAATGTTTGAAGCTTCCATGAGGTCCTCATAGAGAAAACGAGAAGACGTGGCTGGCTGTTACCATTAGGTGGACCTGGATCTGGTTGAACCTTTGCACCCAAGGAAGAACCACTGGGGTTTCTGGCCAAGCTTGGGGGAGCAGAGAAATGTTGGGAGCAGTTTCCAGCTCTCTTCTGGGCTCTGTACTGGTCAGTGATCTTATAAGTTAGGATGGGTTGTTAGAAAATGTGTGGCTTCTGAAGTTGTAGATGGCACTGACTTGGGCAGAATATCAAGATTCAAGAGGATTTTGACAAGCTGGAATGAGGGGCTAGAGGAATTTCAACAGGGACAAATGAAAAATCAAGGACACGAGTGCAAGATAGGCTGGTATGCCAGGCAGGGGTATCTGCAGAAAGAACGTGGGAAGATCACAGGCGGAGCACGAGTCAAGAGTGTGATGCTGTGGTAAACAAAAGCCAATGCCATCCTTGGCTGCGTCAGCAGAAGTCAAAGGAGGAAATGAAGAAAGTTCAGTTGTCTCTTGGAAAAGCACCCTTGGGACAGCCGTGACCTACGTGGTTGAGAAGCTCCGCAGACAACAGGAATCAAAACGCCAAGACTAAAAGATGTAATTGCTCCTCTCCCCTCATGTGGGTTAGGCCACACCCGGAATGTGAGGTCCAGTTCCGGACACTGTTCTGGGGCGGCGGTATTCACTTACCTTCGCTACTGATTCGCAAATGTGAGCACACGCATGTGCTTGCTTCGCTCACATGCACCACCTCCATGCATGTGCAGAGCATCAAATACGGGACGTGATTATGTCCGGGCAGGTGGACAGAGCCTCCCACTGCTGCCGTTACCGGTTCGCCCAAACTGGATAGAACCGGCTGAATACCTCCACTGGGTGTGGTACATTGGCCAACTGGATGGTGTCTCGAGAACACTTTAGCACACCCGCCTGGAAGCATTTGGCATGTCTTCCCTGAGGAAGAGAAGACGGATGACACAACAGCCATCTTTAAGTAGCTGAAGAGCTGCCAGTAGAAGACAAGAAAGGTTGGGGGGAGTTCCCCCAAAACAGATGGGCAGCACTGCATTTAATTTAGAAGAGGTTTCTCCCTCCTCAACATCAGGAGAAGATCCCTCAACATCAGAAGCAGGGAGTTGGCCCTCAACAGCACACAGATTGTTTTATATATTATATATTATATTTATTAGATTTGTATACCGCCCTTCTCCTTACGGACTTTTGCTGGAGACGATTCAGTAGAAAATGGACTCTTGATAGTAGTGGGCAAGAGAGTGAGCTAGATAGTCTCTTAAGGCTCCCTGTCTGGAGATTTTTCCAGCTCTTGGGCTGCAGCTGTTCTGGGTCCTTTTCTCTCCATCCTCCTGCCGTGTCCTTCCTTTGTACTGTTTTTAGCCCACCTTATGGTGGATATTCTCCCTGCTGCTTATGAGATAGAGGATATAGAGTCCCTCCCACGGAGCAATAAATCAATTACAAACTCAAAGCAGAGGAATACAAATTAATAGAGCTACAATGGATATCCTTCTGTCAATTAAAAAGCTGCGGGAATGATAGAGATGTGCTTGCTGGGGAGATACTTCCTGGTGCACCATAGAGAGCTCATCTCTTTGGGTAGAGGGACCAGTCCTGCACTGGGGTGGGGTGGGGGAAGGGGTTGGCTAGGTGTGCACAGCAGGGCGAGGCCAGACTGGGAGGGGGTCTTGGCTTGGGGGAGCTGAGAGAGCTGGGGGGGGGCAATGCTGGGCTGGAGTTGTCTGGACATCTTGTGTATATCAAATAACCTGTGGGCATGGGAAGAGAGGGAGGGGCTCCAGAGTGAAGGAGAACCTTCCTGCCTACCTGTGTTACCTTGCTGGAGTAGGGGTATCCAATCGTGGCCACTTTAAGACTTGTGGACTTCAACTCCCAAAATTCCCCAGCCAGCTATGCTGCTCAATGTATGTGTTATTGCTATTGCTTAACGCATTGTAAGCCGCTCTGAGTCTCCGGAGAAGGGTGGCGTATAAATCAAATCAAATCAAATCAAATCAAATCAAATCAAATCAAATCAAATCAAATCAAATCAATCAATCAATCAATCAATCAATCAATCAATCAATCAATGTGTTGTGCTGGCTGGGGAGTTCAGGGAGTTGAAGTCCACAAGTCTTAAAAAGTGGCCAAGGTTGGAGGCCTCTGTTTCAGAGCCCCAGCTGAGCACCTCTCCAGGCTCGGCCTCCTCCTCCTCCTCTTTGTGTAGGACAACAGTCGGCGGGTGGACAATGTGCTGAAGCTCTGGATCATTGAGGCACGGGACCTGCCCCCCAAAAAACGCTACTACTGCGAGCTGTGCCTGGATGACATGCTCTACGCGCGCACCACCAGCAAGATGCGCACGGACAACGTCTTCTGGGGGGAGCACTTCGAGTTCAACAACCTGCCGGCCGTGCGCACCATCCGGCTGCACCTCTATAAGGACACGGACAAGAAGCGCAAGAAGGACAAGAGCAACTACATGGGCATGGTCAGCATCCCCATCGCGAGCGTCACCGGGCGCCACTTCGCCGAGCAGTGGTACCCACTCAGCCAGCCCAGCGCCAGCAAGAGCAAGGCCGGCTGCCCGGCCATTCGAGTCAAGAGCCGCTTCCAGGCCATGAGCATCCTGCCCATGGAACTCTACAAGGAGTTTGCAGAGTATGTCACCAACAACTACCGCATGCTGTGCGCCGTGCTGGAACCTGTCCTGAGTGTCAAGAGCAAGGAGGAGGTGGCCTGCGCCCTGGTGCACATCCTCCAGAGTACTGGCAAGGCCAAGGTAGGCTCTGGGAGTGGGGTGGGGGAGGTGAGCAGGGCCCCGTAGGGAAGGGGTCCAGGAGCCCCTGGAGCAGCACAGCTCCTGCAGCTTCTCTCCCGCCCCTTCCCGGCAGGACTTTCTGTCCGACATGGCCATGACGGAAGTGGACCGCTTCATGGACCGCGAACACCTCATTTTCCGGGAGAACACGCTGGCCACCAAAGCCATAGAGGAGTATCTCAAGCTGATTGGACAAAAATACCTCAAGGATGCAATTGGTAGGGGCACCAGAGGAGGGAGGGCACTTGGGTGGTGGGGGGGAGGACCCAGCTTTAAACAACCCTGGGTGGAGAGGGAGATGTAATTACAGAAATTTGGGTTAGATTTTGTTCTTTTTCCTGGCTCCACTCCTGTTCTAGAGCAGGGCCTGGCATCTGGAGGAGAGCCAATGAGCTCTTCACCCTGCCTGCTTGCAGCTCCCCTGAACACGGAGGGAGGCTCCTCCCTACTTCCCTGGCTGCTTTGTGTGGGGCTGAGCCAGTGGGTGCTTGAGGGGGGGAAATGCTGGTCCCATCTTCTGTTTGCTCTGCCTTCCCCCCCAGGTGAGTTCATCCGAGCTTTGTACGAGTCTGAGGAGAACTGCGAGGTGGACCCCATGAAGTGCTCGGCCTCCACCTTGGCAGACCATCAGGCCAACCTCCGCATGTGCTGTGAACTGGCCCTCTGCAAAGTGGTCAACTCCCACTGGTCAGTGCAGGGCTGGTTCCTTATCCCCACCTCTCCCTTTCCCTGCATATCTGAGTGTGGGGAGGGAAGTGGAGGGGGGTGGGCATTTTTGGATGTGCAACCTGGGGCTGTGGGGCAGCCCTGCAGTGGGGGCAGGCAGTGATCCTGTTCTCCCCCCCACCCCAGCGTGTTCCCCCGGGAGCTGAAGGAGGTCTTTGCATCGTGGCGGCTGCGCTGTGCCGAGAGGGGCCGAGAAGACATTGCCGACCGCCTCATCAGCGCCTCCCTCTTCCTGCGCTTCCTATGTCCGGCCGTCATGTCCCCCAGCCTCTTTGGCCTCCTGCAGGAGTACCCGGACGAACAGACGTCTCGCACCCTCACGCTCATCGCCAAGGTCATCCAGAACTTGGCCAACTTCTCCAAGTGAGTGTGGAGGAGGTCAGGAGGCAGTGAGTGCCAGCTGGGCCAGATACATCCAAGGTGATGGGAGGGAGTTTTCCACCATCCGCCCCATACAGAGCTCCAGGGCAGCGCTCGGGGGGAGAGCCCCTTCTTGCGGTGTGGCCAGGCTCCCTCCGTCCAAGAGCCTCCGTCCAAGAGCCTGGTTTTTGTGGCCCCGGCCCTGTGGGGAGGGGTCTCTCAAGACACAGAAGGCAACCAGCTCCCTCTGAAAGTCAAGTGCAAGGAAGGGAACTGATGGAGGCAGAGCAGGGACTGAGAGGGGGACCCGGCTCCCCTCTTGAAATGCCTGCAGGGGTGATGTAGGCCATGGTCAAGGCCGGTCCGCTCTCTGTCCTGGGGATGGCCATGAAGCCAGGTTACAGGGAGGTGGACTCCAGCTGAAGGGGTGGGCAGAGGAAGCTAAGCCCCAGATAGATGGGAGCAGAAGTGGAATGGATGGCCTCAGGGGACCCTCATTGTTCAGGCTGCATTCCACAAGGTGGAGGGGATGGAATGGGAGGGGTTCAGTCCATGCAAGCGCCCCAAATATGCATGGGGCATGTATTTCTTTCAAAATGCCCCTGGCCCTTCTTTCTTGGGCTGCTGCTTGCCGACTGCTACCTTGGTAGCAAATGCCAGTTCCCCCCAATTGCACAAAGCGATGGGCGGGGACATGGCTGTGCTGTGCTTTGCATTTCAGGGTGTGCTGGGCGCTCGGGGGAGGGCCGGGCTGGCAAATGGAGGGGCCCCAACTCGAGTAATGCTGCAAGTGACGAAAAAGGTGATTTTTGCGGCAGGTTTGGCAGCAAGGAGGAGTACATGGCGTTTATGAACGAGTTTCTGGAGCTGGAGTGGGCCAGCATGCAGCAGTTCCTTTACGAGATCTCCAACCTGGACACCCTCACCAACAGCACCAGTTTTGAGGGCTACATCGACCTTGGCCGGGAGCTCTCCACGCTGCACGCTTTGCTCTGGGAGGTCCTGCCCCAGCTCAGCAAGGTGCCTGCCGGGAGGTGGTGGGGCCCGGGGGGATGGAGAGCAGAGGAGGGGGGGGGCTGCACCTGCCTGCTTGCCGGCAGTGGTGTTGAGTGCCCATCTGCTCTTTCCTCCCCACTAGGAAGCCCTGATCAAGCTGGGCCCGCTGCCCCGTCTGCTGAACGAAATCAGCCTCGCTCTCAGGAACCCCCACATCCAGCGGCAGCCCAGCCACCAGGGCGAGCGGCTCCAGGCCAAGCCAGTCATCCTCCGCGGGCCCTCGACCGACGTGCAGTCCTCGTACATGATGCGCGACCTCAACAGGTCAGGCCTGGGATGGGGTGGGGGGCATTGGAGGACAGGAAGCAGGTGGACATCTAGCTGTGAGTTCCACCCGAGATGGGCTCTGGTCTGGGCCCCTGCTGGGTTTCCTCATGAGTCAGGCCAAGAGCCTGCAGAGGACCAGAGGACGACTTCCCTGAGTCGTCCTATGGGAGAGGTTGGGGGGTGAACATGCCCCATGGCATGGGCTTACGCTGGATTTCTCCCCACAGCTCAGTCGACATGCAGCCCTACATGATGCGAGCCATGAACAGGTAAGGGCTGTGGGGTGTGGCCTCCAGGAGGCTGGGGTGCTGCATAGAAGTTTCCTTCCCTCTGGGTTGAGGGTCCAGTCCCTCCGTCCTCCCAAGCGGCCTGGCTCCATTGCCCCTTGTTCCTTGACTGGTCTCCTGCACCCGTTGGCAGAAGAGGGGCTGCCCTGCCACTTCACCTCTTGGCAGACTCCGCTCCCTCCTGCTCTTACCAGTTCTCCACACTTCCTTCCTCCGCAGCTCCATCGACATGACCCGCTTGCCCTCCCCGACCAAGGAGAAGGGGTCAAAAGACATGTTCTTCGTGCCGCGGCCGCCCCTGGCCCGCTCCTCCCCCGCCTACTGCACCAGCAGCTCGGATATCACCGAGCCAGACCAGAAGGTGCTGAGTGTCAACAAGAGCGTCTCCATGCTGGACCTGCAGGACAGCCGCATGAACAGCGTCTCCAACCTGCACAGCGTAGGCGACCTGCTCAACAGCAGCCAGGCCTCCATCACCGCCGGCCTGGGTCTGCGGCCCAGCCGGCTGTCCCAGGGCAGCGGCTCCAGCATCGCGGCTGGCCTGCGGCTGAGCCAGATGGGCGTCACCACCGATGGGGGCGGTCCCTCCTCTGCACAGCAGCTTCGCATCCCCCTCTCCTTCCAGAACCCCCTCTTCCACATGGCCTCTGACGGGCCGGCTGGCGGCCCGCTCCATATCTCCCATGCGCACCGGCCCGCGGAGGGCAACCCCGCTGATACCTTCGCCCCCTTCCATGGTTACAGCAAGAGCGAGGACCTCTCGGCCAGCAAGCACATCATCCACAGCCACAGTTACAGCGACGAGTTCACGCGCCAGGGCTCGGAGTTCACCAAGCGCCAGCTGTCCCTGCAGGAGAACCTCCAGAACATGCTCTCCCCGCCCCAGATCACCATCGGCCCCCAGCCCCAGCGCTCGGCCCCCGCTCCTCAGCCGCAGCCTCCCCTGCAGCGGGGCAAGTCCCAGCAGCTGACAGTCTCTGCGGCTCAGAAGCCTCGGCCCTCCAGCGGGAACCTGCTGCAGCCGGAGCCCACCTACGCCCCTACCCATGCCCGCCAGCAGTCGGTCACCAAGGAGGCACCTTCCGCCCTCAAGCCATCCATCACCAAGCAGGTGAGTGACCCAGGTAGCTTCCGGCAGTGGCTGGAGCGCAAATATCACACTGGGCTTGTAGTTCCTTCGATGGACTCCTGGCTGAGGGGCCCGTAGGCAGGAAGGCCACATCTTTCTGAGCACTGAGATTTAGGGAGGGTTTCAAAATGCATTTTGTGATCATCCGAGAAACCTACAATTCGGCACCTTTTGCTTCTTTTCCTGGTGACTTTATGGAGGGAAGATTTAAAGAAATAAATTCAAGGCAGCCCAGCTCTTTTTCTCTTACATCTGCTGTGCAGTGTAAGGGAGAAGAGGAGGGGTCCCTTTTATTTATTTATTTATTTATTTATTTATTTATTAAATTTATATACCGCCCTTCTCCTGACAGACTCAGGGCGGTGAACAGCCAATTAAAAAACCAATACAAAAGTTAAAATCATGCTAAAACAAATATAAATTAGGCTGAAATTTAAAACCAATAAAAATCCTAAAATTTTAAAAAATAGAAGGGATCAGGCCAGTCCGGCAAGTTGAAAAAGATAGGTCTTCAGAGCTCGACGGAACGTCCGGAGGTCGGAAATTGTTCTCAGTTCTGGAGGAAGATCGTTCCAGAGGGTCGGGGCTGCCACAGAGAAGGCTCTCCCCCTGGGGGTCACCAGCCGACATTGTCTGGCTGATGGCACCCTGAGGAGGCTTTTGGAGAAGGGAGGTGCTGCCTCATTTGCCCAAAGGACTCTTCACCCATAAAGGGGCCTAGCGCCTTCAAGGAGCCAGGAGACTCCTTAGTTCCCAGGGAGGGCAGGACTTCCTCCCAGAGGCCTTCCAGGGAAGCCAGTGCTCCCCCACAGCCCCCCTCCTTGTGCAGGAAAGGGAGGCTACTGGCTGGGACCCAAATCAGTAACAGTGTTGGAAGGGACCTTGGAGGTCATCTAGTCCAGCCCCCTGGCAGGCCTCTGGGAGGAAGTCCTGCAGGAGACCTGTACTAGGGATTCCAACCACCGAACTGCTGATCTTTCTGATCTAGTCCTCCTCTTTGGTAGACTAGAAATACCCAATTCCTGCAACCGTTCTTCATGTGTTTCAGCTTCCAGGCCTCTAATGCTCTGTACTCTTTCCAGAGTGTCAACATCTTTTTTATAGTGTGGTCTTACCAAGGCATTATAAAGTGGTATTAGCACTTCATGTGACCTTGATTCTATCCCTCTATTAATGCAGCCTAGGATTGCATTGGCGTATTTATTTATTTTATTTTATTTTATTATTTTATTTATTTATTTGGCTTATATGCTGCCCTATCTCCCAATGGACTCAGGGCGGCTCACAATAATAAAACACAAGCCGCAATGCAAAATAAAATCTAAAACCTAAAAATTGCGATGGTCAGGCGCTAATCGGCGCTCCAAGGGAAGTTGATTCCAGAGGGTGGGCGCGCCCACCGAGAAGGCTCTACCCCTTTTTTTGGGTGCCTCCGCGCATTCCTGGCTCATATTTAAGTGATTGTCCACTAGGATGCCAAGATCCCTCTCGCATTGAGCCAGATTTCACCTAATCTGCAGCTATACAGTTGGTTTTTCTTGCCAATGCATAAAACTCTTAGATTTAGCTGATCAGATACTTAGGAACTGAGGGCGCAGCGGCACAAGGAAACAACGATCCGTGGTAATAATCAGGCATCAGCACCCTCATTGACAACGAAAAGCTACATGCGGCCAGGCACCATATAAATACAAGACGTAGAACAGCCCAGTGCACATATTCTGAAGAGAGCCTGAAAGCTTTTGTCCCCCGTGATTGACTCAGATTGGATCCCGCAAAGCCTCTTGCTGCCCCCTTCCTCCCCCCCCCAGCAATGTGGGAGTAGCAGCCTTTCTCTCGGTGTGGATGGAGAAGGAGAGCACATCCTGTCAAAAAGCCGCAGTGTCGATGTATCGGAGTCATGGGACAGATTTTGCTGCAGGCGATCGCCACGACCATGAGTGTCGGCACTGCCAAATTGAGTGGCGTTCCTGGTTCAGAGGACGTGGGATGGTCCAGGAAGCACCTCTTTCTCCCCCAGGGCCATTGTGACCACATCCAGTGTCCCGGGACAGGCACAGCTGCCGCCCACTCCTCCCAGAATGAAGAGGGTGTGGCGCCCACCGTCTGCCTTGCTTCAGACCAGCCCTTTGGGTTGGCAGTGTGACTGGCAGGCAGCCGTGTGCTGGAGAAGCCGAGGCTGGGAGTGGAGGAGACCCGCAGGCAGGGTGGCACCGGCTGGTCTTCCTGCTGGGCTCCACCTGAGCGCCCCTGGTGGGATTGCTCTGCCAGTCGGGGAAAAGTTGGACCATCCCGAAGGGCGATACTCCGGTGTAGAGAAACATTGGTTGGCAGCAAAACCAGCAAATGGGAACGACTTGAACTTCGGCAGCCACCTTCAGTGCTAGTTGGGTAATCCAGAATTGGTCAAAGCAACCCTCCAAGGCCCCTTGGTCTGCCTAGTGAAACCATGTGGCTGTTTCTTGAACTTCTCTCCCTCCCCCTTTGCCAGGAGTAGGGAATCTTCTCCGAGACTTGCCTTTTCCTCCGGTTTTGTTCCTGTCCTCCCCGATGTCCATCCTTTGCTATGGTTGGCTCTGTGTCTTGCTGGCAGGCCTTTGCGCTCTCCCCGGCAGCCATGGTGACGTTACAGCCCTCTTTGAGACTGTGTGTGTGACATACGCCCATTGCCCTCTTTTTGGGACGAGTTTGCATCCAGAACATGAAAAGAAAGCAAGGACGGAGTCATCCCTAATTAGTGTGAAGCTCCAGCTGCCCCGGGTCTTCACCCGCCCTGGAGGTTCCTGCTGCACCCAACTGCTCCCAAGTGAAATGCTGGCGGCAACCCCGGGAGAAGTCCTGGGACAGTGCAGGGATCCTGGGGGAGCTCGGGTGGGGGGGCCCAGGACATGCTGTCTTTTCCCCTCGAGTGAGGGGTCAGCAAAGAACCCTAAGCCTGAAGAGGTGGACAGACTTGGGCTACGCTCTTGCCCATGGGAGGACTTACTGCTTCTTGGGGTATCTTCAGCCCTCACCCCGATGGCGACAGCTGCAGGGATTATCCCCCAACTGGCCACAATTTGACTTCAAGTACTGAGAGCTGGACCCAAAAGGAATCGGTGCAGTTGTGGCTAGATGTTAGCAGCTGACCCTGGACTGACTCTAAGCAACTCTGCCAATAGCCATTCATCATCTCCCCCTCTTCCTGAGAGCCCCCTCCCTCCCCGGCCAGGGAGGAGGGAAGGAGCTTGTAGAGAAAGTGTGCCCATCACTTCTATAGGAGCCCTGCTTGGGCAACAGAAGCCCTGGTGGTGCAGTGGTTAGAATGCAGGATGGCAGGGAAACTCTGCATTTCCACTGCTGTCAGTTCGATCCTGACTAGGTCAAGGTTGACTCAGCTTTCCATCCTTCTGAGGTTGGTAAAATGAGGATTTGGATTGTTGCAGGCAAGATGCTGACTCTGTAAAACGCTTAGGGCTGTAAAAATACTGTGAAGCGGTATGTAAGCGCTTATTGCTGTAACCCCTGCCCTGCCCAGGAGCCAAGGAGGATGTCCACATTCATGCTGACACTTGCAGTCCTTGCTCAACGAGGAGACACAAACTGAACTGCAGGAGGCCCAGCATGAACCTTCCTGACCCTCCCAAAAGCCCCCCCCCTCCCCCGGAAGCGTGGCTGTTCCTTGTCTCACAGGGGCAGCAGTAGTGAAGGGTTGGTGAGGAGAGGCCCCGCGGGGCCCTCCAGGATTGGGCCCGGGGCCCTTTCATCTGAGTTCAGGCTGAGCAGCAGAGCGACCCCCCTGCCCCTCTCCAGGGATTTTCAAGCCTCTGGGATTTTCAAGCCTCTGGGATTTTGTCAGGAATGAGATGGGTGGCTACAGAAATGAAATCAATGAATCCAATCCCTGACACTGCAGAGATGCTGGAGGAAAGGAAAAGAATACAATTTTCTCAACCTGAGATTCTCTGGCATCACAAAAGATGGCATTTTGAAATTTGGAAAGGGCGAGAGAGTTTACTGTCTCCAAAATGAGGTGTGTGTGGGGAGAATGCCAATCGGGTTCTTAGGGAAGTATCTAGAGTGGTTTGCTTTGAGATTTCCTTGAGCAGAGGATCTTGGCTGGAGAACGCCCCCTCCCGCCCTGTGCCTCCCCACCCCACCTGCCTTAGGACCTTCCTTGGCAACCTGGCCCCACCAACAGCAGCTCCCCACAGATCCTCATGCAAGGAAATCTGAGCAGAGCTTGGGCTCTGGGGTTCAACCGGTGGTGACCCTAACTCAAACTGATCTCACCACTGATAATAGTGATGATGGTCTAATCCTCTCGGGGTATTGAACATTTCAGTTGGTTGCAGTTCCTGAGAATTGGAAGAAGGGAATGTAAATAGTGGACTGGTGGGGAGGAAGGGAGCTGGAAAACCAAGGAAAAGGGGGCCCTGGGTACCCACCCTAGGCCCCCCCCACTTCTGTGTTGGGCTAGGGACCAAAAAAGGGTATCTGATGTCCCAAACTGAGCACTGGTGGCCCAGGAGATCTGTGGCCCGGTGGTGGAAAATGGCTTCCTGTTGCCCACCTCTGTCTCTTCCTGGTGTGCCCACCCCCAAGGCCGATGGGTTTTTTTCCCCCCACACATTGCCATTTGGAAGACTCGGGGTGAGTGTGCACTGACCTCATCCCTCCTCCAACCCGCCAGACCTCGCACACGCCCTCCACGCTGAACCCCATCCTGCCGGCCTCGGAGCGGACTGTGGCCTGGGTCTCCAACATGCCCCACCTCTCGGCGGACATTGAGAGCTCCCACATCGAGCGGGAGGAGTTCAAGCTGAAGGAATACTCCAAGTCCATGGATGAGAGTCGGCTGGACCGCGTGAGCCTCCCTTTGTGGGGCGTTCCCCCCCCCCTGGGCTGGGGAGAGGCAGTGGCCCCACCGTAGGCCCGGGTGCCAGAGGGCTGCCCTGCCTGAGGCTCCTCTCCCCCCCCCCATTGCAGGTGAAGGAGTATGAGGAGGAAATCCACTCGCTGAAGGAGCGCTTGCACATGTCCAACCGGAAACTGGAGGAGTACGAGAGGCGCCTGCTGAGCCAGGAGGAGCAGACCGGAAAGATACTGCAGCAGTACCAGCAGCGCCTGGAGCAGAGTGAAAAGCGCCTCCGGCAGCAGCAGGTGGAGAAGGACTCGCAGATCAAGAGCATCATTGGCAGGTGAGCTGCAGGGCGGGGCTGCCACGGGGGGGCCGGGAACATCAGGGAGGGTTCCCCCTGGTTTCTTCATCCTGTGGGTGGGGGGGCCACTGGCAACAGGGGGGACTGTGTGGCTCCTGGAGCCGGTGGGGCGTGTGGGAAGGGGTGCTCCTCACCGGCGGGGCCCCAGCAGCGGTCTCTGGGGCCCCGCCGCTTTTGGGAGCCCCCGTTCCCGCAGCTGCTGGCGGCCCCGGCTCCCGCCGCCTGCCTGCCGGGTGGGGGGGCCCGGATTGACTCCAGTGAAGCTTGTCCCTGCAGGTTGATGCTAGTGGAGGAGGAGCTGCGCAGGGATCACTCGGCCGCCCTCGACACCTCCGAAACGCGGAAGCGGCTGCTCGACGCTCAGGTGGAAATTACAATGTCATTGTCCTTTCCCATGTCTCCATCCACCATCTGCCCTCCCCCCGTCCTCGTCTCCCCCCTCCCCCGCTTGCTCCCCTGGATGTGGCTGCTGTTCTCTGCCCGTGGGGTTAGTAGCGTCAGGAACGGGCCCCTAGCAGTGGGATTGGAGCTCCTTGCCTTCTTAGTGCCCAGCCCTGCCTCCCGAGAGGGCCGTGGGGCAGCTGGGTGGGTGGAGGAAATGGACAGGGTGCCTGGAGACAGCAGCAAAGGAGGTCACAGGAGATCCCGGGTACAGCACAGACGGAAGGGGGCAGGGCAGCTCCCCTCGTTCCCCTCGGCCCCCTGGCTAGACTGCCACCTAGGCCCTAGTGAACATGGGCCACCAAGGCCCCCGCGGTTGGGTGGAGGGCGGGCTCCCCAGTCCCAGAGGCTCTGGCCAGACCTGAGAAGCGCACCTGATGCCTGTGGGTGGAGGATGTGTCTCCGTGGGTCTGGCAAGTCGCCCCACAGCAGCCCCGACTGCCTACCTTCTCTGCGGCGCTGCGGCCGCCCCGGGCTCCCCTGACCCCCTGTGTTTTCTCCGTTTCATCCTAGCTGTTTACCAGGTAACTCTGTGTGGCCCCGGTTTTGTCACTTGAGGGACCAGGGGACCCCGCCATCCATGTGGGGCAGACCAGGTGGGTCTTGCAGGCACTGCTTCTCCAGCCCCCCCCCATATTCCCTCGGCTGGGATGGGCCCCGTTTCCGCCCCCCGTGGCCCAACATCCCCTGCTGGTGGGGGCAGGGTGTTCAGAGGTTGTGCTAAGGGGTCCTCTGTTGCTGTGCCCAGCATGTCACCCCTCCCACACTGCTGCCCCCCATCATGGCCACCCTTCCATCTCTCGTCTTGTCTGCCAACAGCATGCCATGTGGGGAGTCGGGCCAGGGGGAAGCACAGGCACATGGGCCATCTGGGCACTCACCTATCTGTGCGTGGGTGGGGCAATGGGGGAAGGGTGCAGGAGGAACTCCCTCCCTTGGAAAGGGGCCAGCAGCCTGTGGACACGGAGAGGTTAGTGCCAGAGGCAGATGGAGAGGCTGCCCGGTGACCCCTTGGTGAACTGGGGAGCGAGGAGGGGGGAGGTCTCCCTTGGATGGCTCTGGGGTGCCTGGCTGGCACCCTCCCCCAAACCTTGTGACAAAGACAATTGCAACGGATCTCTCTCCTCTGACCTGGTTGAATCCCTTCCCCCCAGGGCAGGAAGTTGGGGTCCCTCAGCCTCCAGTCCTTACCAGGAAAAAAGCCCCACCTGACCACCCCCAACTTCCAGATCATTTGCTACCTGGTCACCCCTGAAAATTGGAGTGCCAAAGGGCGGGGCTGGGGGAAGAAAAGAGGACAGAAGCTCTCTTCCTTGGGGGAGGCCTCTCTGTCCACAGCCCCCACCTTCATCGCGGAAGGCCCTGTGAATTGGGGTGGGGGTCCTGAAGGAGGGTCGGACTTTCCTGGACGCGCCGGAGCCTTCCTGCCGGGAGGGAGGTGGGGGAGGGAAGATGCTTTCGGCGGCGGGGAGGGAGTCAAAGCAGGTGCCTTGCGAGTGCCTGGGCCCCCTAACCGTAATAAATAAGGGGGCGCTCTCCCCTTCTCGCTCTCTTGCAGGAGAGGCAGCTTTCCGCCGTGGGTGCAGCAAACCCGCGTCTGAGCGGCGTTATGGGTCCGCCCTGGAACGGGATCCTACCCGGGCAACCGCCTCCGCTCCCGCGACTCCAGATCACGGAAAATGGAGAGTTTCGCAGCACCGCGTCTGAGCACTAGCGACTGCCCCCTGCCTCGTCCCGCCCCCCCACCAGCCAGCGGGCAGCCGTGGGGCGGTGGGTGGGGCGGGGGGCTAGTCTGGAATCACGCCGGGGGCCGGGGAAGGGTCCGGAGGCATTCAGGGTGTTTTATAGCAGGACAGAGACGACAATCTTACCTACCCCTCGTGCCCGCCTGGGACCGCCCGTTCTTGGACAGAGCCGTGGACGGTGCCTCTCTCTCTCCTCCCCTCCCCTCCCCCGTACTTCTCAGGAGTGGCATCCCTCCCCCCGACTCTTCTCCCCCCCCCACCCCCGGCAGCAATGACTTTTCTCAAGGCAGCGGCGGAAGGGAGTCTCCAGCCCTCTCCTCTTCCCCCCAGCCTCTGCGTTGCTGGGGAAGGACGCGTGGCCTCGGGGGAGGGCAGGCTGGTCCCGGTTCCCCCCTTCGAGCGCTCTCCTCAGCAGGCCGCTGGGACGGTTGGGGGTCCCCGCACGGGCCCCCTCCCCTCGCGCCTTCCCGGGGGCCATGACGTCGGGGCGGGGGGCCAGGGCGCAGGGGGTCGGTCCCTCCCTAAGAGCACCGCAAGGCCTGCCCCTTTCTCTCCCCCCTAAAAAATCAGTGCCCCCTTCTCTGACAAAGGGCTTTGCCTCTCTGTACAGCATCTCTCCCCACCCCCGCAGGACTCCCTGGGGGGTCTCTCTCTTCTTGGGGCGGGGGGGCCAATGCAGGGAGGGGGGAGCTCCCTTCTTCCTCCCCTTCCTCTTCTCCCGTCTCCCCGGAGGGGGCTCATCAAACTCGCAAAAGAAGCCATTTTTCGGAACTGCCCAGCTGCAGGGTGCTGCTCAGGGCGGGGCGGGGCTCGTGCCCCCCGCCGGAGAAAGCGAAGGGAGGGGACCGGCTCCCGACTCGACTCGTGTGGTGCTCGCTCGCGTCCGTCTGTCCGTCCGTCCGTCCGTCGTGCTCGTCCCGGGGCTGCCGCTGGGTGGAAGTGTTTGGCGCGCGCCGCTGCTTCGTCGTGGTGTTTCTTTCTCGCTCTCCCGCTGCATCCCCCCCTCCCAGCTCCCCCCCCCGCCGTCCGTCGCCTCCTCCGTGTCCCCCCCCCCCCAGCCATTCTCCTCCTCCCCCTTTTCTTTGGTAGGACTCCCCGCCCCCTCCTTTCTTTTCTCCCCCCCCCCCGGACAATGACAGGGGCTCAGGTGAGCACCGTAGATATTTATACGTATTATGATGAATATGATGAATTATTATTACTCTTATGACGATGACTCCAAGTTTGTACATATGTGAATCCCCCCACCCCCCCCCTCCGCTGCCTGACCCCCATGGACTGCCTTCCCCGCCCCGGCTGTAATTACGCGGGATTTGTACTGTACATAGACGAGTGCGCGTCCTCCCCAACCCCCCGCCCTCTCCCCCTGTACAGAGACCCCCCTTTCCCCTCCCACTCTGCGGAAGGGGGCTCAGGCCGCTCGGCTCCCCCCCCCCCGCTTTCTCTTCTCTCTCTTTCCAGCTCTCGGGGTTATTTTATGTCAGATTTATTTTTTTCTCATTTTTTTCCTGGAGTGTGTGGTGACAACAGAAGAAAATGTTTAATAAAAGCAGTTGGTCTTTTATGCCACGTCTCTTGTTCGGGCGTGGGGGGGGCGGCGTGTGTGTGGGGGTCCCAACCGCTTCTCCCGCTGCCTTCCCGCCGCAGGGAAAGGGGCGAAGGCCGGCGCGGAGGCCCTCCTAATGCCCGCGGAGGGGAGGGGTGGGGATCGTGTGGAGGCAGCCGGGAGCAGACCCGGGTCAGACGGACGAAACGCCGGAACGAAGCTGCGGGAAGACCACGTGGCTGGGAGCTCTGCGCGCCACGCCCACTCCACGTTCAGCCAATCAGGGGAAGGTCCGCTCACCCGTGCTGTATCCTTAGCAAGAGACTGGAAGAAAAAAGAAACACCGCCTATGGGCGCGCAGGTCCAATCGGCGAGCAGATCTACATCCGGGTCAGTTGTCGTCACCGCCTGTCGCTCCTGTCCCCGATGACGCTACAGGGCGGGCAAAACATTCGAAACACCGCCCCCTTCTCCGATCGCTCTCTGATTGGCCCGGAAAGGAGTGGGAGTTCGGGCAGTAGCCACTTTCCGGCTCGTAATTGGGCGAGGCGCTTGGGGGCGGGGCTCTTCAGCGTGCAGAGCCAGCCTCGCTCCTCCTTCCCTGCGTCCCAGTTCCCGCGGGGAGGGGGGTTTCTCCTGAGCATGTGCAGAGTGCCGCCGTCCCGAGGCGCCCGGAGCCCCGCCTGAGCGCCCGCAGAGCCTTCCACGGGGGCGGCCATGGAGGCGGAGGGTCCGCGCAGCGTGCAGATCGAGTTCCCGCACTACGCGGCGGGGCTGCTGGAGTCGCTGAACCGGCACCGGCTGGAGGGCAAGTTCTGCGACCTGTCGGTGCACGTGCAGGGCCGCGTCTTCCAGGCCCACAAGAGCGTCCTGGCCGCCGCCTCGCCTTACTTCCACGACAAGCTGCTGCTCCGCGACGCCGGCCGCCTCGTCCTGCCGGGCGCCATCGAGCCAGACGCCTTCGAGAACCTGCTGCAGCTCATCTACTCGGGCCGCCTGCGGCTGCTGCTCGACGCCCTGCCCGGGCACCTGCTGGCGGCCAGCGGGCTGCAGATGTGGCAGGTGGTGGACCAGTGCTCGGGCATCCTGAAGGAGCTGGAGGCGGCCGGGGGGCCCCTCTCCTACAGCCGCCCCTGGGCCGCCCGCGCCGCCGAGAGCCCCAGCAGCAGCAGCGGCGGCCACCGCCCGGGCCTCCGGGAGGACGGCGGAGGAGGGTCAGGCCGCCCCCGCCGCCCGCGGCGCTTGGACGAGGAGGAGGAGGAGGAGGAGGTGGTGAAGATCCGGGTGTCCCAGGAGGAAGAGGAGGAGGAGGAGGAGGAGGAGGAGGAGGAGGAAGAGGACCGGCAGGCCCAGATCTGCAGCGGCTCTGCTGACCGGCCGGTGAAGGTGGTTTTGGACGAGGAGGAGGAGGAGGAAGATGACCGCAGGGGCCGTCCTGGCAAAGGCCCCAGGGAGCCGGGCCCTACCTTTTCCTCGCCCCACGAAGCCCCCAAAGTCTTCTACATCAAGCAGGAACACTTCGACCCGGAGGAGGTCGCTTCCTCTGTGCTGGGGGGCAGCCCGGCTTCCTGCCTCTCCGAGGTTGGCTACCTGAAATCCGTGGGCCGGACTCCGGGTGTGTCTGAGGTGCCGAGCCTCTGCCTGCCAGAGATCCAGACCGGCGGGCAGCTCAGCTACCTCCCCCTGCCCAGCGGGGCATCCACGGCTCCTGGCTGCTTGGCTGGGAAGTCCCAGGCCCTTTCTACAGACTCTGTGGCGGCTTTCCCTGAGAGCTCCTGGAAGCCCGTGGACCTGCACGGCAACGAGATCCTTGGCCATGCTGTGCATGGCCAGGCGGTGCATGCGCCTGTCAAGCTGATGTCTGCGCCTGACGGGAAGAAGTTTGGCTGCTTGTGTGGGAAGCGCTTCGCTGTGAAGCCCAAGCGGGACCGGCACATCATGCTGACCTTCAGCCTGCGGCCCTTTGGCTGCTCCGTTTGCAACAAGAAGTTCAAGCTGAAGCATCATCTGACGGAGCATATGAAGACCCACGACGGGAACCTGCACACCTGCCAGGACTGTGGCCGCAAGTTCCGTGTGCAGAGCTGCTTCCTGAAGCACAAGGAGCTCTGCAAAGGGCAAGGCTGGGCCACCGCCTGCTGGACCTACAAGTAGGGCGGGTGGGGGGGGGCTGCCGAAAGCAGAAGTGGGGCTTGGCCTGCTTTCCCCCCCGAACTCCATCCAAGGGGCTGAGAGCAGGGCGGGTTGCCCGTCTTCTTGCTCGGCTGGTCTTCTGTGGGGGAGGGGGGTGGGAGAGCATGGGAATATCTGGGATGCTCCCAAGTGGCCCCCTTCCCCCGAAGAGATATGGATGCCAGAAGCAGATTTTCCTTCATCTTCCAGTATCACTCTTTCCCACTCCCAAAAATGTGGGAATTGCTTGGACGGTAATGCTGCTGTTCCAGGTGCCGACAGCTCTGTGGGCTTCTGCAGCAGTCAAGAGGCCGAGTCCTGAGCAGCCGCCTCTACAGGGCAGGCCATCTTGGCGGGAGGCACTGAGTTGAGTCCTCTGGCCACAGTCTGACCTCCTGGGGCCTCAGTGTGAAGGCCCTTCTCTTGGGTGCTTGAAAGGGTGGGGGGGGGGGGAATGTGCCCAGTAACACTTAGGGAGACGAACCACAGGAACTCGGATGGAAGTCTAAGCCATCCCGGTGGAATTGCTCAGTCCATAAGAGGCAGCCGGGTGTGGCAGCCGCAGAGACAGTAAAGGCTGCCTTCCTAGAAATACAATTTCCGAATCGCAAAGAATTCTTCCCCTCAACTGGGCTCTGTGGACTGTCGATTTTTGAGCACCAAGAATGACTGAGACAAATTAGCAAGATTGAAGAAGAGCTGGACATCTTTGGCTTGGGTGGTGGTGGACTGGATGGCCTCAAGGGGCCCTTCTGGTTCCCCTGCCAGTGAATTCTTCCCTCCGTTCTGTACCCAGAAGAGTCCAAAGGGATGTTTAAGCAAAAGTGGGCACAGTGAATTCTCGGGGAGGGGCTCCTGGCCACTGCAGACCTCCCATCCCACAGGAAGACTCCCAGGAGTCACCACTGCCTCCCCCCCCCGCTGCTCATTGGTCACCCCCAGAAGAGACTCCCTTTGGAAGCCATGAGGTGGGGCTGGGCTGGGCTGAGCTCTTGCTCAGCCGTTCACCCTGTTGCTGCTGCCGCTAGTTCCCCGATGGAGAAGATGCCCATGGAGGATAGGGGTTCTTGGCCGAGGCACTCTGGTGGGACCCTGGGGGTGGGGGGGGGGAGGAGGGAGCAGCAGTTTCTCAGGGAAGGGGGCATGGCTGGGCTGCAGATGCTCTGGCTCAGATGCAGATTGGAAGCCCCACAATTGAGGGTTTTATTTTCCCAGTTTTTGGTGACTTCTTCACCCCCGTTTTCCAGAGATGTCACTGAGATGTGGCACTGAAAGGAGTTTGGTTCTAATTCAGACACTCTTCTGTTTTCTGACACATAATCACCAATGAAGGAGAAATGCTTAATCACGGTGGGTGAGCGATTTCATTCTGGGATGGGGACCAGGCGGCTTTCTGTGGAAGGAGCCGGGAGGTGGTTTGGTGCATTGGGACTTTCCAGGGACTGGCCAGGCTCTGGTGGGACGCACTCAGCTTTGCCCAAAAGCGGGGGGGGGGGGGGGGGGGGCTGGTGTGTCACTGGATGCTTGGTGGAGGAGCCAGTCAAGGGCTGCATCCAGAGGGGAGCTGAACCCCGTATGGTGATGGTGCTCTGATCTGTGAATCCAGCTGGCATCAGGTAAACCTGTGTGTGTGTGTGCGTGTGCGCCAGGGCTGAGGCAGGCAGGGTGAACAGCCCAGAGTTTGGCCTCCTTTGCAAGGAGCCCTCCTGGAGGCTGTGGTGACTGTGTCTCTTGGGGGAGGGAGCGGCCAAGGCAGATTTGGGGGCCACAATAGGGCTGCTGCTTTTCCCAGCATGATCAATTTCATAATCTGGGCAGTTCTTCTGAATCCATAAAGTTTATTATCCTTTTAACATTTAATAAAGTGGAAGATGTGTGCAGCTGTACACAACATGGACTTATCTCTAGGCCACCTGAGGCACCCACAGCCCTGGCTGCTTTCCCGTGTTCCCCACCACAGACTGGGAGGGATTCTCAAGGTGGTGGCCTCGTGGCCTAGTATGTGAAGGGGTTGGGCAGGCAGGCAGGCAGCCACTGCTGAGAGAGGAACTGGGCAGGGGGGGGGGCTTTCTTGCCTCCACAGCCAAATGGGGTGGGTGGTTTTTGAAGCTGGGTTAGCCCTTGACGGGGCACCCTCTGCTGCCTGGGCTTAAAGGCTCCATCCCTTGTGGCTTTGGGGACTGACCCCATCTCTCTCCCTCTCCCCGTCTGACCCAGCAGCTGCAGTCCCCCCCCCTAATTTCCTGGGCTTGGATGCAGAAGGCATCCTGTGCCCTCTGCATTTCTCTTTATTTTTGACTTTTGCTCAAAAAGCTTCTAGAAGAATCTCTCTCTCAGATCAGCTATTAAAAACATTTATGCAATAAAAGAAAAAAATCAAAAGGGAAGTAGCAACACACACAGGCACAAACATACCTACAAATATTTCTCATCCTCGTTTCAGCTAAAGTTTTAGTTTCAATAAAATGATTTTATAATCCTCCAGACCACCTCCTAAATGTGACTGAAACTTCTCCAAAATCAACAGCCGTCCCGGTTAGGCGGCCAAAGCCGGGGGTGGGTGGGTGGGTAGGTGGGGATCCAGGAGGAGCCTTCGGGGTGGGGGGGGGGGAGAGGCTCTCCCCTCCTGGATCTCTGGCATGGAAAGCCCCCAACCCATGGCAGGGAATGGGGCCCCCTTCATTGGTCCTCGCGGGCAAAAGAAATCTTGGCATCCGGGAGGCAGGCGCGGTTTCTGGCTGCGAGCACAGCTGCGTAATCTCCCTCTCTAGACCCAAGCGAGCCCCAAGAAGCCCCGGCTCAGTTCTCTTCGACTGGGGCGAAACGGGAGGGGGGGCAGTGCTAGACTCGGCCCTGGAGAACCAATGCGGGGTGTGTGTGCGCGCGCGCCCTGGTCCAGCTTTCCTCCAAGCCCCGCGCCTTTTTTCCTCCTCCAGCTTTACGGAGCTTCGTTTCCCGTCCCAGCGGCCCCGCTTCGATTTCTGACCGTCCCGCTGGAGCTTCGGAGGCCGCACTGGAGACAAGGGGCGGGCGAGGCGGGGCGAGCGGAAGAGTCACTTCCGGCCAACTGGGAGCCGCGTTTCCTCGCCTTCTGCCGGCCCGGCCCGGCCCCTCGTTCGCCAGCGGTTCCCGCCGAAAGGTCGGATTGGCAAGGCAGGCAGGCAGGCAGCGCTCACCCCGCGCCCGGGACTATCGCACTTGCCGCCGGGATCGGCGCCTTTGCCCGCGGCCGCGCGTTGCATCCGACTCGCAATCTCGGGGGCCTCCCGCGCCTTTCTTCAGCCGCGCCCCTCCGCCGCCGCCGCCTCCGGCAGAAGCGCAGGGAAGGCAGCGGAGCCTCTGTCCTGGGCTGCACTGCGCCCTTCTGGGCTCCGGCCTTCCGCAGCTGCAGCTCGAACTCCCGGCGGCAAAGCAGCCTTCCAGCCGCGGAGCCCCCCCGAGCAGCCGCCCGCTCCGCCCCCCGGGCCCGCCCCTCGCTGCCTCCCTGCCTCGACCGGAAGCGCCGGCGGAGCGGGCGTGCGCGCGGTCGGTGGGTCGGTCGGGGCGGCGGCGGCAGCGATGGAGCCTGGGGCGGCGGGGCCCGTCGGGGGCGGCGCGCCGGCCTTCTCGCCGGAGTGGATGGCGTGCCTGCTGGCCGAGGCGGAGGCGCTGCTGGCCGAGCGGGTCTCGGCGCCGGTGCGGGCGCGCTGGCGGCGGGAGGTGAAGCTGCCGCGGATGAGCCTGGAGGGCTGCCTGGAGCAGCTGAGCGAGGCGCGGCGCGGGCGGGAGGCGCTGCTGGCGCGGGCCGGGCCGCTGTCGGAGGCCAAGCAGGAGCGGCTGCAGACCTTCCTGCGGCTGGAGATGGCGCTGCTGCGGGAGATGCAGGCGCTGCGCGAGCGGGCCCTGGCCTCGGCCTTCGCCATCGCCAAGAAGGGCGAGCCGCCGCCGCCAGCGCCGCCGGGCCTGGGCCGCGAGGAGGGCGGGGGCGAGGCGCGGCGCCCGGGCTCGCCGGCCCGGGAGGAGGGCGGCGGGGCGGCGGGGGGCCCGCGGGTGGTGTCGGCGGCCGAGGCGGCCTCGCAGGCCAAGGCGGCGGCGCAGCGGGAGGCGCTGGCCGAGGCGCTGTGGGAGCCGGGCGGCGTCGGGGACCTGATCGCCAAGAGCGGCGACCTGCAGCTGGCGCTGGAGCAGCTGGTGGGCGAGCGGCTGGGCGAGGCGCTGCGCGGGCTGGAGCGGGCGGTGCGCGGGGAGGGCCGGGCGCGGGTGCGGCAGCTGCTGGCCGTGCGCGACGCGCTGCTGGAGCAGGAGGGCGGCTGGGCCGAGCGCGCCGGGACGCTGCGCGGGGAAGCGCGGGCGCTGCGCGGGGCCGCCCGGCCGGGGGCGCTGCGCGAGAAGGCGGCGGCGCTGCGCGACTGCCTGGCCGAGGCGCCGCTGGAGGAGCTGCGGCCCGCGCTGGAGAAGGCGGTGGCGCTGCTGGAGAAGACGGACAGCTGGTGGGTGGCCTGGCTGGAGAAGGCGCTCTGGGCCGCCCCGCTGGAGGAGGCCGAAGCGGCCCGGCGGGAGGCGCAGGCCCTGAGCGCCGCCCTGCAGCAGCAGCAGCCGCCGCCGCCGGTCCTGGAGGGGGAGGAGGTGGAGACGGAGGAGGAGGAGGCTGGGCCGGTGGGGCTGCTGCTGCGGGCCCTGGAAGGCGAGGGCTCGGAAGCCTCACCATCGGCCTCCCCGCGGTGGGGCTCGCTGGAGGAGATGCGTGACGCCCTGCAGAGCGCGCCCTTCGACGAGGTCTTTGCCCTGCTGAAGCAGCCGCGGGCGCTGCGCCAGGCACTGCAGGAGAGCCCAGAGGTGGAGGAGCAGGGCGAGCTGCTGGCCGTGCTGGGGGCGCTGGAGGAGGCCTTTGGGCGGGCCCGGCCAGGTGCCTGGCGGGAGCAGCTGAGCACCCTGAGGGGCGGCCGCTGGGAGGAGGAGGCGGCGGCACTGCTGGAGAAGGTCTGGGCGCTGAAGACGGAGGTCTTCCTCCTCGCCTCCGACCTGGACCGTGAGGAGAAGGTGGCGGCGCTGGCCAAGGAGCTGCAGGCACTGCGGGAGGCTGCCGCCGCCGCCCCTCTTAGCGACCGGGAGGCGCTGCAGGAGAAGCTGGCGGCCCTGCAGGTGGCCCTGCAGGCCTTGCCTGTGCGGGAGGTGCTGCTGCTCCGCGCCAAGGCCAAGGCGTTGCGCAAGGCGGCCACTGACTTCTGGACGGAGCCGTTGGCCGAGGCGGACGCGCTGCTGGCCGAGGCGGACGCACTGCAGGACGCGCTAGCCTGCTCGGCCCTGCGGGAGGCGTTGTGGGCCAAAGCACAGGAGCTGCGAGGGGCACTGCGTGAGATTGCCAAGAAGAAGATTAGCGTCCTCTCCTACTACCTCTGGAATGTCCTCTGGAGCCCCCTCTGGAAGAAGGTGGGCGACATGCAGCGGGCCCTGTGGAAGACGCCACGCAAGGAGGAGGGTGCCGTGCAGGAGAAGCTGGCCGACCTGGAGCACGCGCTGGACGAGATCCTGGAGGACAACCTCAGCGGCCTGCCCCGGATCCTCTACGCCCTGCCGGGCATCGTGACTGCGCTGCAGAAGAAAGTTCACGCGGTGCGCGAGAGCCTGCAAGAGACGCCTCCGGAGATGGCGGTGGCCCTGCAGGGGAAGGTGGTGGCCATGCAGGAGGCGCTCTGGAAGATCCCCTTCAAGGAGGCCCACCTGATGCAGGAGGACCTCAAGGCTTATTGCCTCGCCCTGCAGAGGAAGGTGGAGGCCTGGTGGGCACAACCTCTGGAGGCAGCCCCGGCCAAGGTTCCCCCCAGGATGGAGAGACGGGACGCTGGCTGGACCAGGAGGGGTGCTCCTGAGCCAGGTACGGCTGGATCTGGGTAGGGCAGGGATCCCAGGGGGAGGTTGCGGGATCTGTGGGGTGTCTTGTGGAAGATGCTGAGAGCAGGGGAGCCTCTGCCAAGATGGGGAGGAGGAAGGTCAGTGGGGAGGGCATTGGGGGCAGGCAAGGGAAGCCTGCTAAGCCCTATGTTGGGTATCCAACTGTAGCCACTTGAAGATCTGTGGACTTCAACTCCCAGAATTCCCCGGCCACTCATGGTGGCTGGAGAATTCTGGGACTTGAAGTCCACAGGTCTTCAAGTGGCTAAGATGGGGGGCCCCTGCCTGACATCTTATTGAGCATTGCCCAAAGAGATGGGAATGCCACAGGCCCCCCTCAGCCGAGAGAGAGACTAGCCAGACTGGCATTACCCAGTGAGGCTCCCATGGGCACCACATTGGCTGCTTCCATCCTGGGTGGTACCTGGCTTTGTGGAGAACCAGTCCCATCTGTAGCTGGGACTGGTTCCCTTCCTGGTTCCCCCTCTGGGGTTCCCCAGTCAGGAGCCCCCATGGCTTCATTCAGTTCCCTCAACTGGCTTCTGGGCTTCATAGAAAATGGGGCCTTCTGGGGAGGCTGCCCTGATCCAGGGCCCCTGCGGTCCTCTTCCTTGCTTCTGAGAGCTCTTCTGTCCTCTCTGCTGCTTGGCAGCCCTGCCCTCCGTTCCTGCCTGGTCTCAGACTTTGAGTGAGTTTTCAGCTGAGGGGGGGTAGGAATGGGGGGCCTGGCCCTGAAATGTGGGGGTGTCCAGACCAGTGAGGAAGGTGGCTGGGGAGAGGGGTAGAGGAGGCAAAGCGCTCACCCTCCCAGCAGGTCCTTGCCTTAATGGGATTTGAGCCGCCTTCCTCTTGCTAGTTCATCAAGGGACGTAAAGAACACAGAATGGTGCATCGTAGGGCTGGAAGGGACCTTGGAGGTCTTCTAGTCCAGCCCCCTGCTCCAAGCAGGAGACCTGGTTCCATCCTAAACTTCACAAAGACAAGTTGCGAGTCTTGGTGGCCATTGGAAGCCAGCACAGAAATACTGCTTGTTAACAACGGTATGTTCCATCACTTGTTCAGAGTCGCAGCGGTGCTGATGAGAAAACTTGTGACTTGTTCTCCAAGTGTCCCCACAGCCAAGTGACCCCTTTCAGGTGCTTAGCCGCCGAATGATAAGGGTCGCTGTGTCCTGGGGTCAAGGGGCCGTATTTGTGACCTACGCTCTCCTCTCCTGCCAAGCACGGGCAATGGGGAAGCCAGTGGTGGGCGGGCAGGCGGGTGGTTTGACAGCTCCTAAGTCTGGAGGTTTTTAAGAAGATACCAGACAGCCGCCTGTCCGAAATGATACAGGATCTCCTGCTTGAACAGTTGGCGTAGAAGACCTCGAAGGTCCCTTCCAGCCCTACGATGCGCTGTTCTGTGTTCTTGACGTCCCTTGATGGACTAGCAAGAGGAAGGCGGCTCAGATCCCATTAAAGCAAGGACCTGCTGGGAGGGTGCGCGCTTTGCCTCCTCTACCCCTCCCCCCAGCCACCTTCCTCACTGGTCTGGACACCCCCACATTCCTCCCTCCAAAGTTCTTGCAGCTGTACTCTGATTGGTTGATTAATGGATTAATGGCAGGTCCTGCCCTGCCCTTTCCCTCCCTCCCTCCCTCACTTCCTGTGAAAAAGCCGGTGGGCCTGGTTCGCGGTCTCTTGGATGAGTTCTTTTTTCTTTGGAGCCCAGCAGCCGGTGGCCAAAGGCTGGGTTGGTCAGTTCTGGACACAGGCCTGGTGGCGGCTCTTGTTTTTATCTGTCAGCCTGCTGACCTTCTCTCTGAGCTAACGGGGGGAACCTTCTCTTTAAGCAGCTGCCGATCCAGGGGATGCTGAGGCTGGAGGAACCAGGCAGCCGGGGGTTCCCTCGCCGGCTCTCCTGGCCTCACCTGGGGCACCCAAGTAAGAGACCCTTTGAGGGGGGAATGGGCGAGGGAGGACTCCCGGGGATCGTTCACCCAAAGGGTCCTTAACCTCTGTTTCCCTAAACGCTTCCCCCTAGTCATTTTTTCCCTTCACGTTCAACCGCGAAATAACCGCGGCCACTGCTGCTGCTTGTGGTTTAATTTCCGGCTCTGGAACCCAAATGAGAAGCTGCAGGGTGTCTTTTGTGGTCCTTTTCCAGCCCCTCAACTGGAGAAGCTGCACCCGCCGTGGGGCCTGGGCGTTTCCAGTATTCTGCGCTCAAAGCGATTCCACACTCCCATTTCCAGCAGAGGAAAGATTGGTATGAGAACACCGACCAAGACCTCCGCGATTACGTGGTGCAGAGGCTGTGAGTAACCCTTCGGGGGTTTCTGGGGTGTTTTTTGGGGGGGGGGGGAGAGGGCTGAACTGTGCCGGGCCACGGCTTGGAAGAGGCAGCGAGGAAATGGGAAAGACAGGAGAAAAAAAGGCTTTGATGTTCCTTGGTTTTTGATGTTTCGTGGGGAGAAAAATAATCTGCCTTTTATTCTGCTCCCGCATCTTCATCTGTGGGAGGTTTGGGATGTGGGATTCTAAATCAAGCCTGGTTCTCCTGGGTTTTCTAAACTTGAAGCCTCTCAAACCCCTTTGCATTATCTAGGGAGCTATAAAAATAATGTTTTTTTTAAACTTACTTTACTTACTTGACTGCATTAGCTCCCCTGGCCATCCCAATGGCCCCAGAGGACTCCTGGCCATCCTAGGAGGCAACTGGACTTTTCTTTTTTCTTTTTGAAGATGTTTCCCTTCTCATCCGAGAAGCTTCTTCAGCTCTGACTGAGCAGCTGAGAACGGAAGGATTTATACTCCTTGCAGACAGCTGGTCATCTGCATCTTTTAGAGAGTCCTTGAGGCCACCTGGAAGTTGATCTGCGTCCTCAGGGTCGCCTCCAGGGGGCCTCAGCGACTCTCTGAAAAGAATGCGGATGAGCAGCTCCTCAAGGAATAGAAGTGCAGTCCCCACCGTCCTGTCAGAGTGGAAGAAGCTTCTTGGCGAAGAAGCAAAACGTCTTCAAAAAGGAAGAATGAGAAAAGTCCAGTTGCCCTCTGGGACAGCCATGGCCTGGATGACTGAGAATCTCCATAGACTCTTGTGGGGATGTTTTGCCAGTCCTACTGAGGGCCGGCCGTCTTTTCCCCCTGCAGGGTCCATGCCATCTTTCCCGCTCCTGACTTGGCCGTCCTGAAGGATCACCAGGTGGAGAAGGTGGTGTCCTACAGCAAGAAAGTGGAAGGGGATGTCTACCAGTCGACCAACCACTGGGTAGGTGGCCTTGCTCTCCTCCTCACCCAGATGCCCCTTTCCCCATGCCCATGCCCATGCCCAGCTGGGGCTCCCCTCCCGGGACTTACCCAGATCTGGGCTTCACGTTTCTCTCTCTGAAACATCATTAAACCCGTTTAGATCTTTTGGGGGTCTTCTCTGTCTAAAGTAGGAGCTGCCCACCCAGCCCTGCATCCATCTGGCAGCCTCCCAAGGAGAAGAGCCCGGAGAGAGCCCTGGGACCCCACTCAAGCGGCAGCACCATCACCCCCCACACACTTCGGGTTCTTTAAGGGCTGATCTGTTTGTTTGTTTATTTGTTTCGATTTATAAATCGCCCTTCTCCAACCGGACTCATGATGTATAAAAATAAAAACAATTTTAAAAAATATTAAATGATTTCGGCCGACAAATTAAAACAGTCCAATTTAAAATCAATTACAATTAAAACAGAGGATAGGATCAAGCCAGCCCGGCTAGGTGAAATAGGTGGGTTTTAAGGGCCCGACGAAAAGTCTGGAGGTCCGGTATCTGGCGTATCTCCGGGGGTAGGTCATTCCAGAGGGCGGGTGCCGCCACAGAGAAGGCTCTCCCCCTGGGGGTTGCCAGCCGACAGTGTTTGGCCAACGGCACCCTAAGGAGGCCCTCTCTGTGCGAGTGTACTGGCCGGTGGGAGGCTATTGGCGGCGGAAGGCGGTCTCGCAAATACCCAGGCCCTAAGCCATGGAGCGCTTTAATGGTGGTCCCCAACACTTTGAAACGCACCCGGAAGACCAACTGGAACCAGTGCAGCTCACGCAGGAGAGGTGTCACGTGGGAGCGCCCCCTTGCTCCCATAATCCCCCGTGCGGCTGCATTCTGGACCAGTTGGAGCTTCCGGGTCCACCCCAAGGGGAGCCCATGTAGAGAGCATTGCAGTAGTCCAGGCGGGAAGTGACAAGAGTGTGAGTGTCCGTGCATACGGAGTCCCGATCCAGAAAGGGACGCAACTGGCGTATCAGGCAAACCTGATAAAAAGCCCCCCTGGCCACCGCCGTCATATGCTCTTCTAAAGACAGCCTTGCATCCAGGAGGACACCCAAGTTGCGAGCCCTCTCTGTGGGGGCCAATGCCTCGCCCCCAGTGGTCAGTGATGGCACCAGCTGGAAGCCACAGCCACTCGGCCTTGGGTGGGTTGAGTCGGAGCCTGTTTTTCCCCGTCCAGGGAGAACCCATGTTGACGGCTCTGCTGAGCCCCAGGGAGAAGACGGCCATCGGCAGAGCTCAGGACTTACAGCAGTCCATTTAGTGACCGTTTGAAGTTACAATGGCTCTGGAAAAAGGGAGGTGGCCATTTTTCACAGTTACAACCGTTGCAGTGTCCTCTTGGTCATGTGATCAAAATCCAGACACTTGGCAAGGGACTCAATTATGACGGCTGCAGTGTCCCCTTTTGCAACCTTCTGGCAAGCAAAGTCAATGGGGGAATCCAGATTCACTTAATGACCGTGTTACTAACTTAACCACAATGATTCACCTAACAACTTTGCCAGGAAAGGTTGCACAGTGAGACAACCTTCACTTCCTTGTCACAGTCCTTCAGGGGTCCTCTGGGATGGTCCCCAGGGGCCCCTTGGCCGGTTCCTTCCCGTGCTCTCCTCCGTCTGGCCCAGCAGATGGACGCAGCTCCCTTCTCCCTCCTCCGCTGCCCTCTTGGGGGCTCTGCCTTCCTCCCATCACCCTCCCTGTGGCTCGTCAGCTGATTCCGTGGCCGAGCCCTTCGGGGGCCTTTGCGGGAGGAATTCACGCCCTGCTCTACAGCACCAGCTTTGCTGTTTTCTAGGACGTGTATTGCTGCCTAATTATGGTGAAGCTCTTCAAAATAGAGAAGGAACTGAGGGAGAAGAGGACCTTCCGGGGCCACAAACAAGGCACCGCGGACGGCCAGGTCTCGCCTGTGGGACCGACCCAGCCTGGGGTGCTTCTCAGTGAGTACTCCGCCAGGGAGCAGCGGGAAACAGGGAGGCCTCTGTGGGTCTGTGCGTCTCTTTGAACCGGGTAAATTTGCTGCCCCTCCTTCCCCTCCAGACCCCAAACGGATGGTCAGAACTGCCCTCCTGAGCTTCAGCCTCACTTTGCTGGATGCCAGCTTGACATGTGGACGCTGGGGGGAGGGAGCTGATGGGGAGGTCAGAACCGAAACTTCTCGTGGGGCTCTCCTGAGACATTGGGCTCATCCTCCCGAGGCCAGAATGCAGTGGCCCCTCCTGATGCAGGGACCCTTGCCAAAACAATTCCTTTGAAAGTAACTGGACAGTGGGGAGATAACGGGGGAGAGGAATGAGCATAGGGGAAAGTTAACTGGGGAACCTTCAGGTGCAGATTTTTAGTTCTGGCTTTGCTCCGGTTTTAGTTTAAAAGTATATTTCTTGCACAAATGGAGTTGAGGGTCTTTCTTTCCTAAGAACCCAAGTTGGGGCAGGCATGACATCAACTCTGGCCGCTGCTTGAGCAGAATTTCTCCTGTCGAAAGGATGTTCAGGGACAGGTTTGGTGAGAGGTGGGCTTCCTCTCACCAAGGTTGGGCAGGGTCTCTTGGCTGCAGCTGCTCTGTTTTGCTGACAGCTCCTGAAAGTTGGCGGGAAGAGGAAGCCGCCTTTGAGGTGAGCTTTCTGGTCCTGGTGCGGAAGATGTGTCCTTCCCTTAGCCTGGATGCTTTCTGGTGTTTTCTATTCACTGGCTTGGGCGTAATTGTGTTTTTTCTAATAAAACTTTTCTCTGGAGGACTTTGTTGCTCTGGTTGGCTTTTGCTGTTTGGCCCTTCCGGTTGTCCTGGATGACAGCTGTCTTTCAAAGGTCTTTGATGTTCAGAGATTTTGACATTCAAGGTTGGTTGATTGACAGGTTGGACCAGTTCAGAGCAACAGACCGGCAGTGGTCCTTTCGAATGGCCACTTGTCCCTCCATTTCAGGTGGGCCTCTGGGACAATGCCTTCCCCAGGCTCCTTTTGGCTTCCTCTGTGTTTCTTGGGCAGTTGTGATTCCGCTAGCTGGGAGCGTCTTCCATCACAGCGTCTTTCTCCCCTCCGGTCCAACCTGCTGCAGACTCTGCCTTTGACTAACAGAGCCTTTTTAAACAAAACCAGCCCGTTTCCGATCACATCTTTTCACTCTATGGAGTCCAGCAGGGAATGGGGCAGGTAATCCCCTGTTCTGAACAGCCAGAACCCCCCCCCCCCCCTCCAAACTGGTCCTGAGGCACTTTCTGTGCCCATCTGCTCCCTTGAAGGCCGCATGTCTTCCCCTCTCTTGAACGGAAGAGCTGTCCAGAATAGTCCTTGTGATTCTCCCCACAAAGGCTCCCTTTAGTTCGTGAAACGCAAGATAATTTTCCATTAAGGGAGCATTTGTGACTTGCAGCAAGTTAACTTGGCTTCACTTCTGATTAAGGGTGCTGCACAGAGGTTATCCCCTCGCCTCCCCCCTCCCACAGGGTTGAATATCTGGCCCTTGAGGGTGAGTTGCAGGGACTAAAAAGCCCTTTTAAGCCAGGCTGATGAGCAAACCCGACCGAATGCGCTTGCGTGATCCATTTTTTACTTGGACGGCTTCACCCTTCAGCAGAACCACGGAAGAGATTGAACAGGGTTGTTTGTTTTTATTGACAGGCAATCAGCTGAGCGCCCCAGAAGTGCCTCTGAGCCCCACACGGGACCCCCCAGGTACACTTCCTGTCACTTTTGTTATTCGTAGCCAGCCTTCCCATCTCGGCGTCAGCTTTTCCTGCCCTCAAGAACCCAAATATTTAAGCTGACTCGGACGGGAAAGGCTAAAGCGATGGAGCCGTTATCCCACAATCGCTGCAGCTGGCTTCTTCTGGTTGGCCTGGCCAAAGGGGTGGGGGGTGCAGCCTCAGTTGTCCGACTGGCTCTGTGGCGATGCCCGGGGTCTCTTCCTGGGCGCAACTCCTGCCTGCCTTCCCTGTTTGGATGGGCAATTTGGGGATGTCCAAAAGGTTTCTCTCTGTGGGTGGCATCGTTCCTTCAAGCCTTTGCAAGTTTCATGTAGGCCCTGCTTCTTACGGGAGCACAGTTTTTCTGCCTTCCTTTAACCCAGGCTCTAGCGTGTTGTGTGAGCCTGTTTGTTTCATTGCCAAGATGAATTTCACCCTTACAGGGTTGGGGCTTGGGAGCAAGTGGCGTTCAGAGGCAGCTGGCAGCTGCTGAGCTGTCCTGGGGTGCCTTTTGCAGGTGTCAGTCAGCTGAACCCCATGTCCATTTGGACCATCCAGAACTCTCCCACTTCGCTGGGCCCCCCAGCGGCCTCTCCGACAAACCTGCCTGCTCAGACTCACGACGAGGAAGCGGCTCTGACGGTTGGTCCCCCCCACCCTTGTTCTTCGCCGCACCCAGATCCTGCACTCTAACCACTGCACCACCACGGCCCTTTATCACACCAGCCCGATGGGTGGCTTGGGGGGTGGATCTCACCATGTTAAGACATTCATGGTGTGACTCTCCAAGGCGGGCATGGCAGATACACGGGGGCGGGGGCGGGGGGGCGGGGGCGAAATCTCTCCTGCAGAACAGGTTTGTAGCTGTGCTGATCCTGAAAGGAAGGAGTCTCTCTTTTCTCCCCACCCCCAAGTACAAAAGAAACCCCTCTCATTTCTGGGTGGGAAAAGCCCTGAGCTTTGGGGTGGGGGAGGGCTGCGTGCAAGGGATTCAGGTCCGGAGATGCCCCCCCAGCCTTTTTCTTGGTATGCGCCCCTTCTGCTTCAAATAGGTGCCCCTCGCACCCGTGCCTTGTAGCCTGATGGCCCGTCTTGTTTTCTAGATGGCTGCCTCTCCCCCTTGGATGCCTCAGCCCCAAAGCGCGATGAGGGCCTCTTTGGGGACCATCTCGAGTCCTCCTTCGGCCCCTGGCCAATTCCTGGCCCCGCAGCTGTTTCCTGCCCCCCTCGGAGCTCTGGACCCCAGCGGGGGCATCCTCGGGGAATCAGGTCTGCAGGGTGGAGGAGTCCAGGTAGGCCCGGGGGAGGGGGGGAGCCCCTCTGCACCATTCCCTTTGCCTGCTTGGGTGGGAAACGGGGAGTTTGGGGATTTCAACTGGCAAAGATCTTTACATTCAGGGTGTTCCCTGCAAGGGGCCATTTCACTTGTGGGCAGCAGAATCTCTGGTCTTGTCTGGTCTCTATCTGATGCCACAACCCCCTAGAGACAGACTGGCACCTCTAGTGCCAGTTGCTGCTGCTCATGCATGCCTGTGATTGGCCCTGAAGATTTGGGTTGGGGGGTCCATCTGCCCCCCTCCTTTGGTTGGGGCAGGGGCTCCTTGCACAGGGGGGCCCTTGGTGGGGTTTGATGAGCTTCTGAATGCTCTGCTGATTGTTCTTCTTCCTGGCAGGGTCTGGATCCGGGCTCCCCCCTCTCTTACCCCACGCCCACCGTGGCCCCTCTCCCACCTCACGCCTTGCCAGGGGCCCAGAGTGAAAGCGCGTCCTTGGGGCCGATGGTGGGAGCAGCACCAGGCTTGAGTCCAGAGCCCCCTCCGCAACAGCAGCCCCCACCGCCCTGCCCGAAGCCAGCCCCGGGCCCTGGCACCCTGGTGAGAGCGGAGGGGGTTTATGGGACTGAGTTGGCCTCCTGCCAAGACCCTTCTAAGCAAGAGCCCCCAAATGGTGCCAGAAAGGTTTTCAGGGTGCTTCTTCCACCGGGTGGGGGAAATCCTTGCCTTGGGCTCTCCTGAGGGCCCCCTGCCCCTCTTTTCCTCCCCTTCTGCCTCTGTGGGGATTTTCAGAGGCAGAAAATACCTTTTCCACTTTGGCAGTTGTGCAAAAGCGTCCTTGCAAAACCCACTTATTATTTATTTATTTTATTTTGTTACATGTATTTATATGCCGCCCTTCTCCCGAAACATGTACTTTAAAACAAATAACTAATTAATGCTATTTAATTAACTTGTGGCTGTTCTGGGCGCATCCAGCCTGTGGAGGGAAGCCCTTGGGTGGGGTGGGGGTGGGGGGCTGAGGGGGCCTCAAGTGCCTGTTTGGTGTGCAGAAACTCACAGGCCGGAGAGAGGTTGAAGCCGGGTGCTGGAGTGAGACTGCCAATCCACGGAGGGGCTCCACCTGCAGAGCTCAGAGGAAGGGGGTGGGTGGGTTGAGAGCTGATGGCCTCCAAGGTACCCCCAAATTGCACAATTTTGGGGTTTTGCCCCCAGAACACAGCTGCTTCCTGGCAGTTACATCAGTCCAGGGGGGAGGTCTTGAATTCAGAGAAAAAGGGCCGAAGGGCGTTTTGGGGGAGCCTCCTTTCTGCCAGGAATTGAGGTTCCAAGGAGAATCTATTTTTTTCGTCAGAGCTCTCTTCCTGGCAACCATTTCTGACTTTTGTTTCCACCAGGGGGACCCCCATTTTGGGACCAGAGAGGCCTCCTCCCACGGGCTGCTGGGTAAGCTGAGCGGGTCCGGTTCTTCCATGCCTTCCCCCTGGGCCTCTCCTGGAGGGCACGGAAATCCCCCCCCCCCACGACCTGTGTCCCCCCCCAGAGTCCTCAGGGAAGAGCCCCTCCCACCCGCTCGCCTGGGCAGTGCCAGGGGGAGGGTTCCAAGGCCAGCTGCAGCTTTGGGTGCAGCAGCTCAAGGCTTTTCCCCCCAGGCCAGCCAGAGGCGCCTGCTGCTCCTTCCTGGGTGGGGGCCACTGGTGACCCCCAGCCCCCCGTTTTCCCCTGTGTGGGAGGACCAGGGTCTTGAGGAGTTGAGGTCTCTAGCACCATCCTTGAGCCACCAGGGCAAATGTCCCGTCCTCCCCCAAGGTGGACTTCTCTGCCCCAAAGGAGCAAAGCTTCTACCTGGCCTGCAGGTGCTCCCGGAGGCATTAGGAGGCGTCCTTTCTTTGCAGGTAAACGCCGGAGACTGGCAGACGGGGCTTGGAGGGTATCTCCTGCTGGCTCCTCTCCCTCAGCCTTGCCCAATGCCCCAGCGCAGCCGCCCCTGGTGACGCTTGAGTCCCTGCAGCGCTCACTGGAGGACCTGCGGATCTCCGTCCTCCGCAACTGTAAGTGGGGCAGCCCCTTCTGTGAACCCCCCTCCTCCAACCTGTGGGTCTGTTCCGGCAGCCTCTTTCCCTGGCCCCCTCCCCCTCTTCTCCCCACAGCCCCGCCTGACTCTCCCTGGTTGCCTCCTTTTGCAGTGGGAGCCGTGCACAGGCAGGTGGAGGCCCTGGAGAAGAGGATCCACACGCTGGAGCGCTGGCGGGCAGAGACGGAGGGGCGCCAGCAGCTGCCACAACCGTAGCCGCTGGCCGGGCTCCCTTCCCGCTTCTCCTTTCCATGTACAGAACGCCCCGTTCTCAGGACGGCTCCTCCTTCGCTTCACTTTTTATTCCTCAACGTGTCAAACAGAAGACAATTTTCACTCTGTTCCTTGGACGGCCCGGCCCGGTTGCTGGAGACGGGCCTCCCTAGCACGTCTCCCCACCGTGCTTCATCTGGTGCCAGACGGCCGTGGTGCCCAGTGATGGGATGGCCTTGAAGCCGAAGTGGAAGGCTGTGGAAGCCAAGGCTGCTCCAGGAAGTGCCCAGCTGTCCCTGGGTCCCGGAGATGGTGTGTGTGTTGGGGGGGGAGGTCTCAGGAGGCCACACGGGCCGAGCCCAGTGGGGGCCGTGGGAAGTCCCCGTGGGAGCTGGGCTGCTCTGGCCGATCTGGGTGGTAGTGGCGGGGGGCTTGGCAGCCCTTCGCCTGGAAGATCAGCTCACGCTCTGAGCTTCCCTTCGCGACCGTGAACATTGTGCCTGACTCTGGGTGCGTCCTGGGACTTCATCTCCTCCATGAATGTCGCTGCCCCGGAAGAGCCGGACATGGACAGCAATTTCTCCTCCACGAGCGGCCTCTGACCTGATGGCAGGACTTGTGCCCGGCCGGCAGGGAGTGACGCGTTGCCTGGCCCTGGGGCCACCTGGACGGTGGCGGGAGGCCCGCCTGAACGCTCCCCTGTCCAAGCGGAAGGGCAGGTGGGGAATTCGTTCCACCCGGTTTGGGATGTTAGGTTTGATGCGAGGCAGTTTGTTTGGGAATGAAAAGATTTGCAAAGGGACCCGGTCTGTGCGTTTGCCGTGAAGACAAGGATTGTGAAGGCTGCACTCTGCCTGGGTGAGAAATAACCACCTTTGGAGGGCATCAGCGCTGCCAGATGTCTCTGCCAGATGTTTTCAAGGCTAACATTTCTTTCAGGTCATTGTAGGAGAAGATCTGGGTTAGCCTAAGAGGCCCCGAAACAGGGGTTGCCTAGTTGCTCAAGAAAACTTCTCCCTTTTAATAAAAACTGTTGGTTGGAAAAGACGCTCTGAGCTCCTGGTTTCTTCTAAGGGGGGAGAGAGAGACAGATTGACTGAATCTTGGCCCAGATTTTCGAAAAGGACATTCCTGCTGCTTCCTCCTGCCGCCCCCAAAGACAGGAAACCCCCAGTTTGGAGTGGATCTGATAACCTGATCCCTGGATTTGAGAGAGATTTTGTCCTTGGCAGAGGGGCTCCTTTGCCCACCTGAAAATATGAACCCTCCCCCCCCAAGTAATTCAGGCAAAGCAAACGACATTTATTAATGGGGGAGGGCAAGTCCTTTCGTGGGACACACAAACACAGGGCACACCCTCGATAGAGGAGGCGAGCGATCAAGCAAGGCATGGATTAGATGTGAGATGTGAACCATAGAAATCGTTGACTAGATAATATTCCACAACGAGCATGATTTGTGGGTTGCGTTGCTCCTTCCCAGCTGGGTTGGTGTCTAACTTTAAACTTCCAAGTGTATTCAAGGACTCCCAGGATATAGTCTCTGTTGTGTAGCAGCCAGAAAAGCAAATTGTCGCATAGCAAAGAAAGGGCCTTGACTAAGAAGAGGAAGGCCTGCTTTCTTTAAAGTCTGCTGTATTAAACGAGCTAATATCTCCTTTTAAAAAGGCTAATGGTGCAGGAAAAAAATTCAGGCAATGCTTCCTTGTGTTTTTGTGGGTCACAGGTTGTTCTTTGATGCCAGCAGGGCTGTGAGGACCCCACTGTGGCTCTTGGCTCCCAGGATTGCAGGTGGCAGCAGGTGGCCGGCAGGGAGAGAGACTCCCGGCACCACCAAATGAGGGTTGGCAGAGGGAAAGGCAGCTGCCAGAGGAAGCAAAGGAGGTGGCCATAATGAAGCAGACTTCAGCAGGGCCCATTTGGGGAGAGGCCAAAGGTCATGGTTGCTAAGACAACCAATGGGGTGCTAATGGCTGGCTCAGGAATTCTGGGAGTTAAAGTCCACAGGTCATAAAGTTGCCATAGTTACCCTCCCCTGCTCTAGTGCCTTTCCTCTTTGGATGGCCAGAAGGAAAATGGGACTCCTGAGTCTGTCCAGAGGAAAGTGGCACATGGGCTTTGTGCTGACCTGGACAACGGACGTGGAACAGAATGGAACCGTACCTGCTGCAACTCTTCCACGCTGGCTGGGAGAATTGCAGCTGCCCTCCACAGATTTCAGGCCTCCCCTCCAAATGACGTCCCATTGATCTTACATACCTTTTCCTGAGCATATCCTGGGCTGTGCAGTCCTCAAGGCCACGGAAGGGACCTTCTCCTGAGCAGATGGTTGGGCTCTGGGTGGCCTTTTATTTTATTAGCTAAATAAAGCCCAGCCTCTCTTTAATTCCATATTGATCAAATGTCCACAATCCCCCAATTGCTGCTGGAATTCTGTCCTCTGTGTTCAAGCGAGGAAGGATTGATTGCTGCGATCCAATCAATCAATCAAAATAAAATGGGTGGGTGGGCAGGGCCTGATTCATCCACAGACTCGACTGATTGATTCCTGCAACCAGATTTGATTGCAGAAAATGTAACTCCCTTTGGACAATTTGGTGTCAAACAAAGGGCCCATCTTGCTACAAGGAGCCCCTTGGGAGATGTTCAGGTGCCAGACTCTCTCCAATTGTAGGCATGCTGCACGGTAATCCTGTTGGCACCACCGCCACTCGATGGCTTATTTGCTGATCCACGCCAGCTCCCCCCAGTGGTTCTTCCTGTACCTCAGGTCTGGGAACAGCGAGTCTCCAACCAGAGCCGACCCACCAAAGCCCACTTGAGAGCACCCACAACGTGAACGGAATCCAACTTCCTGCCAAAAATTGGAGTCTTGGATTTGGGGGCAAAGCTGGAAACTTGTTTGGCTGCAGCTAGAATTCTGTTCTTGGTTTTTTGCTTTCGTTTTATCATTTTTTCCTTGTGTTCTGAGTGTGAAACCTTTTGGCGATTTTAGAACCTAGAACCTAGAATAACAGAGTTGGAAGGGGCCTTCGAGGTCTTCTAGTCCAAACCCTGTTTGAGCAGGAAGCCCCGTTTCATTTCAGACAAGGGGCTGTCCAGGCTCTTTGTGAAAGCCTCCAGTGATGGAGGGCCCAAGATTTCGGAAGGCAAATACTTCCACTGGCTGATTGTCCTCACTGCCAGGAAATTCCTCCTTAGTTCTAGGTTGCTTCTCTCCTTGATTAGTTTCCATCCCTCGTTTCTTCTTTTCTTGCCCCTCTGGTGGTGGGGAGCAGAGGAGCTGGGGGCTGGCAGCAAGGAGACCGAAGCAGCCAGTAGCTGCTTCCCCACAGTCAGAGGAAGGGAAAAATTCCGACCCCGAGGGGACTTTCCCCCTTATTACGTGATGTCAGATATTAAACACTTCAGAGTATCAGAAAATAAAGGAAATTTTCCTCCTTAAAAAAATATTTTCCACTATCAACCAGCAGAGGTCAGACTTCAACCATAAATCCTTCTATTCCCTACCATCCAGTCAGAGCTGAAGAAGCTTCTTGGATGAGAAGCAAAACCTTTTCAAGGAAAAACCAGAAAGTCCAGTTGCCTTTTGGGAAAAGCCATTTGGGACAACCAGGACCTGGGTTGACTGAGAATCTCCACAGACATAGGCTTACATTTTTTTTAAAAGAAAGAAACCAGGAACAGCTGACAGGTCAGTCGTGCTGGGGCAGTGATTCAGCCCCTGCCTTTCCCCACCATTGCAAAGAGAGTTGGCCTCTAGGCACCGTCTGGAGCAGAAGGGCCCGCCCTCCCTCCAGCCCCCAGGCACGGTCTGGATAGGGAAGCCTGTGTGTGTGTGTGTGTGTGTGTGTGTGTGTGTGTGCCCTGCCCTCCTGCCATTTTCAGTCATGGATCATTTTCCCATCCACAGGGCACGAGGCTGAAAGTTTCCCATTTGGGGATCAGTGGATTGTGTGGCTTCTCTGAGTAAGAGAGCCAACCTGTTCTCATCTGTTTTCTTCTCTTTGGATGGAGTCTTCACAGAGGCTAATCGAGGCTTCCTGGTGCAATTTTGCAGCATTTTCTGCTAGGACATGCCTAGAAAGGGGAGAGGGATGAGATCATACCACTCCGAGGTCCCTCAAGGATTATGGGGTCACCCAAGAAAACACGTGGGAGTCCTTTGCCTGCCTGGAGACCCAGCTCTCCCGCCGTCCCCTATTTTTGAGAAAACCATCGAGCATGTTTGCACAGACTTAGATCTCCATACTCATCTCACAGTAGGAAACAGACTCCTTCCCCCCTCTTTTGGGGGAAACGGGTCTGTTCTGAAACTGTTTTATTTTAATATAACTATCATATTTCTTATCTTGCCCTTCACTGACTGTATGACCATTTTATTTATCAATAGAAGAGAGAATTTGTAGCTCAAGGTGGTTGTTGACGTTACAGAGCTTGGTAACGAAATATCTGCAAGCTCGGAGAGCATCTAGGACTCCACAATTTTAATTAATTCACTTTTTGCACTGACTGAGGAAGTTGCGTGGATGAGCAACAAAACCTCTCAGAGTAAAAAAATTTGGTCCAGTTGCCATGATTCAACCTTTAGACATATTACTTCACTTATTTTACTGCTTGATGATTATGTTTGAATTTAATTTCATTAGTCTTACACTGTTTGTATGTTTATTTCCTTTGGTTTCAAATCATCTCAATTGTCAATGATGCAAAGGAAGCATACAAGTCGAATAGTAACTGCAATGAAAAATGAAACATTATGAGCCTAAGAAACCAATTCTCTATCAGTTCCCTATTTTTATCATTAGGTGTTCCTTGGTGTTTAGATCTGGTCTGAGGATGATAATGTAACACTTGGGAATGAAGATGCAGCCCAGCAGCCCAGCACTGGAGGCCAGGATGGAGAAGACCTGCACAGCCACCATGGACTTTCCTTTGGTGCTCAGGTAGGTGGGCACGAAGGAGACCCAGACACTGCAGAAGACCAGCATGCTGAAGGTGATCAGCTTGGCTTCGTTGAAGGCTGCAGGCAGGTTTCTTGCCAGGAAAGCCACTGTGAAGCAAATGGCGGCTAGGAAACACATGTAGCTGAGGGTGATGTAGAACATGGTGACAGAGCCTTCATTGCATTGAAGAACAATCTCTCCAGGCTGGGAGTGGAGGTCAGAGTCAGGGAATGGGGGGGAAAACCCCAGCCACAATGCACAGATGAAAGTTTGGCCAGCAGAAGAAGAAAGGATGATGGAGTTGGCCAGGCTCTTCCCCAACCATTTTCTAACCCTGTTCCCTGGTTTAGAGGCCAGGAATGCCAGCACCACTGTGATTGTTTTGGCCAACACAGAAGACACTGCTACTGAGAAGACAATGCTGAATACCATCTGTTGGAGAAGGCAGGTGGCTTTCCTCGGTTGTCCAAGGAAGAGAAAAGAGGACAAGAAGCAAAGCAGGAGGGAGACCAGGAGGATGTAGGAAAGGTCCCGGTTGTTGGCTTTGACAATGGGAGTTTCTAGGTATTTAATGAATATAATTAAAATAAAAACTGTGGTTAGAAACAAGAGTAGGACAAAGGAGACTAGGATGATGCCCAGATGTTCTTCATAGGACAGGAAGGTTATTCTTTTGGGGATACATTGGACTCGGTTCTCAGTTGGATATTGATCTTTGGGGCACATGGTGCATTTTTCAGTATCTGAGAAGAAAGGAAAGTAATTCTTCTTTTAGTACTGTTTTATAGTCTCCTTTCACATTTCAAGAAAGACCTTCTTTGGATGACAGCTGGGAGACCGGAAAGCCCATTTGGACCATTTGCAAGCTTCAGTTGCTTTTCAAGAGCCACCTCATGTAGAACACATTGCAGCCATTCAAACAGAAAGTAATCAAGGCACAAGCAATTCCCCCAGTCCAGGAAAGGGCACAGTTGTCACACAGAAAGTACCTGTGTGAATGCCCCTTTAGGGATGGCACCCACCTTCTCATTCAGTTGCAGCCCTCATTCTAGGATGAACCTCAAAGTAGGCACCACCTCCATCCAGGGGTGTGTCACACCATCTAGAGTCATAGTCAGCTTGTCACCAGGGGCCAAAAGCACAAAGCCAGAATCCATATATCCAGATCCACACCTCCTCCCGGTGCTCAGTGAACACTACAAGAGCACTATACTCCAATCTTGTTTTTTTTTAAATTTCTTTGTTTTAGTCTCATTTTGCAAAATACTTTATTGTTTTATTTTAGATCAGCCGGAGTCATTTTGGATGAGATGAGTGGCAATAAATAAATAAAAATTCATGTAAATAGAAAGAACATTAATTCCTGAAGTAGTTCCCAGAAAGAAACCAAATTTGTTATCTGTCTTTGCAAACTTTTCAGTTTCTAAAAATGAGAAGATGAAGCAATATATTTCCATATTCTCTAGGTTTGTAACAATTTTAAAGTCTGAATAAGTTCCATATTGGTACAAATTGATTTTATGTGGATTTTTTTATTCATATTCTTAATTAATTAAGATTATGTACCACACATTTCCTTTCCATTATGGCTGGTGTCAGGGTTCCAAGGAAGATCCCCAACGAAATAAAGTCCCAGGGCCTGAGGCTCCTCCAAGTTCCAATTGATTAGAGATGTCGTGTTGGCACATCTGGAAAACCTGAATCTGAAAGCTTCCAGGTTTCCCCCACCCAGCTAAGAGTTCGCAGCCCTGCCCCACCCACACAAGTTCATCCCATTGTCCAATCAGTTCTTCACGCTTCACCAGATACCATCTTCATGCAGTCTGCATCCGACGCAGGCAAAAGTCCTTGAGTACGGAATGTTGTTATGACTAACTTTCTCCTGCTCCAACAACAACCCCCTCCCAACTTCCCCAGCTAAAATATGTGGCAGTTTAGAAACAAAAAGAAAATTGTCTTCCAAAACTGACAGCTGCTTCCTTTTAACCCCACAATTTATCGAAGGCTTTTTTTCTTCCTTTCAGAGCCACAACTGTATTGCTTTTTTGTTTGCATGGCAATTGTTTGAATTTCATTATTTAACAACAAGAAAATGGCAAAAATAAGAAGAAAGGCCCAACAGGAATCCCTCCAAGTAATTCATGATGCTGGTTTTGCTAAGCCTGGCACTGTTGAACTGGCCTATAAACAATATTTGTGTTTTACCTCCTAATTCATAGCATGGACACTTAGAGCATCGGTGAGGAGAGATGGAGAACTTTATCCATAAAACGGAAAACTTAGCTTTCACCCCGCCTCTCACATGGATAAACTCTCGATGGATTTTATGGGGAGTCTTCCATTTGGCTTTGTCCTTTCTCTTGAACCTGACTGCTCTCCCTCCATACTAGATTTTTCTGCTTTTGTGGCTCTACGATCTTAATAAAGATTAACTGATTGAATGATTGACTGATATATCCTTTGGCCTGTAATGTAAAATTGGTTAAGCTGAGCAAAAGCCATTGACCTGAAACCATTCCTCAAGTTTCAAACAATTAAGATGTTCCTAGGAAAGGTAAACCTGGAAACATGCTTCCCAACTGATAAATAGAAGAGAGATTTCATCTGACGGAAGAAACCTTTCCCAATCCACCATATCCTCCTATCTCTTCCTACCTCATCCTTCAAGATCTTTTTCTTATACCGCCCATGATGGAAGAAGCTGGGGATGTTGAAAATAAAGAACAAGAACAAAATAATCAGGCTGATATGTCTTTTTTAACACACACATTGACCAAAACCAGCATCGTTTCCTCCAGTGTCACTCACCTTCCTGAGTGGAGAACGTCCCCTCTGGGCAAGGGAGGCAGTCATAGCAGCAAACTGGCTCTCCTTCTCGAGCCCGCTTGACAAATCCAGGAAGACATTTTTCTACGCATCTGGACTGAGGCAGAGACTAAGCAGAAAAAACAAGGAAGGTCAAAGAAAATATGTTAAGACTAACCTTCTATGAAAATGGAAGTCAACATAGGCAAGAAGTCTCTGGACTTCACTTAGGTCAAGATGAAATCTCTAGCTAGTTCCAAAATGTTGTGAGAGATAAAAGTAGTTGTGGATTCTTCATTTAGTTCCTCCCTTTTGCTTCTGGCATATCACATCGCAACACGAGGCTTTCCTACCTCATAAAGTCTAGAGAGATGGAATTGGGAAAAGATTTAAGCATTAAGTTCCTCCTCATGGCTGTATTAACACTTATTCCTCCATTCTTCATGTAGCCATGATATTAAAGTATTAGGATATATTCTTTTTAACTTTTAGAATAAATATATATATTTAAAAAGATGTGTTTATTTTTTTATTCTATTATATTTATTAGAATAAAAATTGCATGAAGAAACAAACTTCTGACCAATAGGATCTGGACGGGTATCTTCTGGACTACATCGCGAATGTTGTTTTGTGTATTTTTGAAAATAGTTGAAAAGTGTCTTCCAGTTAAGATACAAAGGAAAAAAAACTTTTTTTAGGGTTCCTCAGTTTATATGGTTGCCATATAAATGGTCAGTTTAAGACTAAAACTGACCGCGTAGTTTCTAGAACTGTAGTTAGGTGAGGTGGAGGTGAGGTCATGAGAACGTGTCCCTTGAAAGGGACCAGTCAGGAGTCTTTTGCTGCAGCAAGTGAGACATGAGACATGAGTATGAGCCCTTGTTCCTTGTCTTGTCTTCTGGTGTTTTGGAAAATCTTAGTTGCTCTTTGCACTTTTTCCAAAGTCTCAGCATCTTTTTTGTATTGCCATCACAATCCCCAGCGCTTGAAGGCCTCTCTGACCAGTTTTATGGAGATACTAAATTATGGAGAGGACACAAATGGCCCATGATCTATGTCCTAAAATATAGTCACCCATCATCCCATGTTGGTTGTAGCTGAACCAGCTTAAAACAGTGTTCCATACTATATAGCATCTGAAGGCCACCTTGGTTGATGCTAGTGCTGAATAGAATAGAATAGAATAGAATAGAATAGAATAGAATAGAATAGAATAGAATAGAATAGAATAGAATAGAACAGAACAGAACAGAACAGAACAGAACAGAACAGAACAGAATAGAATAGAATAGAATTTTTATAGGCCAAATGTGATTGGACACACAAGGAATTTATCTTGGTGCCTATGCTCTTGGTGTAATAAAAGAAAAGACACATTTATACGTTCATGATAGGAAGCCTCCCAGGGCAGTCTAAGAAAGCTACAAGGGCTTTACCACCCACATTCAATTGTCAGTTCGAGTCATCCAACTTGCTGACCAGCCTTAGCCCCATTGAGATAGGACCTAAGTCTTTTGAAGAAGGGAGAAAAATGCCAATATCTTTCTCACCTTGTTGAGGAACTGCAGCTGTGTGAGAGCACTTTGACTGATCACCAGTCTCTGTCTTTCAAAGGTCCCTAGTAGCCCCTGGATGGGATGTCCCTTGGGGAGAACCAAGAAGCCCATGATTTTTAGAGCTGCTGCCACATCTCCATTTTGGTCCAAGTAGAGTTTCATGTCGGAAAAATTGCCAAATTCATTTTTCTCCAGAAAGGGGTAGAACTAGAATGGAAACATTCAAGAACTTTAAAAGCAGAAATAGTGGCTTCTTATCTCATGTGGCTTTTCACTTCTGAATGTTTCTTCAATGGTTGTCTAATTGGAAAGTATTCTTAGCTGGGAGAACAAGTTATATACTACTATCTTCAAAAGAGACAACCAAAAGTTTAACACAATTTTTAAATCATATTGACAAACTGTATTCAGCAAATTAATAACTGACAAAATTTGTCAATCATAGGGATTAGACTCGAGCACATGCCAAATCAATTGAACTAAGAAACTATAAAACTATAAAGGGACTATTCCTAAACTCCTTCAGAAAAACACTGTGATTATCAGAAATCATGGATTTGTGAAGGAGAAGGTTGCCAGGCTAATCCTCTTCCGGCTACACTACTTCAGACAAATGGTTATACAACATCTTCTTAAAAACGTCCAGTGTTTGGAGCATTCACAACTTCTGCAGGCAAGTTGTTCACTGATTAATTGTTCTAACCGTCAGGAAATTTCTCCTCAGTTCTAGGTTGCTTCTCTCTTTGATTAGTGTCTACCCATTGCTTCTTGTCCTGCCCTCAGGTGCTTTGGAGAAGAGCTTGACAGACTGATAGAGTAGACAAATCATGATTTTGTGATTTATAGCAACTCATTTGGTTTTATTAAAAAAAAATACCTTGATTTCAGGAAAAAAAATTATGATTTCCAGATAGAGAGAAGTGCATAAATAAAATCCAGTAAAAATATATATCTGATTTTAGATACTATGAAAAACTATTGTATCTCATGTAAGAGCAAAATAATATAGACCTTTAATCAGTGGTAGGTTTCAACATTTTTACTACCGGTTCTGTGGGCATGACTTGGTGGGTGTAGCATGGTGGGTATGGCAGGGGAAAGATACTGTAAAATCTCCATTTCCGCCACACTCCAGGGGAAGGTTACTGCAAAATCCCCATTTCCTCTTGATCAGCTGGGACTTGGGAGGCAGAGAATAGATGGGGGTGGGGCCAGTCAGAGGTGGTATTTACTGGTTCTCCAAACTATTCAAAATTTCCGCTACCGGTTCTCCAAAACTGGTCAGAACCTGCTGAATACCACCTCTGCCTTTAATTAAGATTTCATTTGTACTTTTTCTTACATTATTATATAGGTGCACTGGTCACTGATTCAAATAAAATTAGTAGCAATATTAGTGGCCAGGGGGGCTTTTCACCAGATTCGCCTGATTCGCCAGTTGCTGCCCTTTCAGGATCGGGACTCCTTACGCACAGTCACTCATGCCCTCGTCACTTCCTGCCTGGACTACTGCAAAGCTCTCTACACGGGGCTCCCCTTGAGGAGCACCCGGAGGCTCCAACTGGTCCAGAATGCGGCCATGCGGGTGATTACGGGAGCGAGAGGGCGCTCCCATGTGATGCCTCTTCTGCGCGAGCTGCACTGGCTTCCGGTGGTCTTCCGGGTGCACTTCAAGGTAGTGGTTCTCACCTTTAAAGCGCTCCATGGCTTAGGGCCAGGGTATTTACGAGACCGCCTTCTGCTACCAATAACCTCCCACCAGTACACTCTCACAGAGACGGCCTCCTCAGGGTGCCGTCTGTCAAGCAATGTTGGCTGGCGGCTCCCGGGGGGAGAGCCTTCTCTGTGAGGGCACCCGCCCTCTGGAATGGGCTACCTCCCGGAATACGACTGATCCCGGACCTCTGTACTTTCCGTAAGGCCCTGAAGACTTTTTTGTTCCAGAAGCCGGCCTAGCCTATATAGGTTTTTTATGGGTTAGTTTTTAAATTATACAGATATGGGGTTTTAAATTGGGGAGGCTGATTGATTTAATTTATTTTAGCTATCTTAACTTTTATAATGTATGTATTTTAATTTTGGCTATTCACCGCCCTGAGTCGGCCAGGGAGAAGAGCGGTATACAAATTCAATAAATAAATAAATAAATAAATAAATAAATAAATAAATAAATAAATAAATAAATCCAGTGGTCTTCTGGGTGCGCTTCAAGGTGTTGGTTACCACCTTTAAAGCACTCCATGGCATAGGACCTGGGTATTTGCGGGACCGCCTTCTGCCGCTGATAGCCTTCCATCGGCCAGTACGTTCCCACAGAGAGGGACTCCTCAGGCTGCCGTCAGCCGGGCAATGTCAGCTGGCGACCCACCGGGGGAGTGCCTTCTCTGTGGCAACACATGCCCTCTGGAACGATTTGCCCCCGGAGATACGAAGGATACCAGATATCTGGGCCTTTTGCTGTGCCCTAAAAACTTTTCTTTTCCATCAAGCAGGGCTGGCATAACCCCCCCACCCCTTTTTTTAGCTTTTTAAGTGTCAGTTGGGTTTTAGTTGGATTGTTTTAAATTGTGGGCCAAAGCTGTGTAATTCTTTTAATGATTTTAAATTTTGTACTGGTATGTCTTTTATCTTTGGCTGTGCACCGCCCTGAGTCCAATAGGAGAAGGGCAGTATACAAATTGAATAAATATATACATTTCAATGATTTGATAAAAATATAATAAATTAATTGCATGATAATGTAGTGTAATGAATGAAGCACTGGAAGAATGATGACTGATATAAAATTTGATAACAATATTTGAAAGAACATAGAAAATGGAATGACAGGGCCCTATCTTATCCTTCTTCCCAATTTTTTATGCTTCTCTGTTTTGCCCTTCAGAGAAGTTCTTTACGCAACCAAGCTAGTTTAGAACATAGAATAATTGGACTAGAAGGGACCTTGGATATCTTCTAGTCCAGGATTCTCCAACCTTGGCAACTTTAAGACCTGTGGACTTCAACTTCCAGAATTCCTCAGCCAGCATGGAGGTGCATCTTGTCAAATAGGGCCCAGTGCTCAAATCTGTCAAGATCCTTCTGAAACTTGAGTCTATCTTCTAAAGTATTAGCTATTCCTCCTAGATTGGTGTCATCTGCAAATCTGATGAGTTCCCCTTCTATTTCCTCATCTAGATATTATTTATGAAGATGTTGAGGAGCTCTGGGCCCAAGACAGGACCTCCAGGCACCCTAGTGCATGCTTCCTTCCATGTGGATTTGATGATCTTTCCCCCCCCTTCAGAGACCCACAAAAACACAGCCAGCCGAGGGTTAAGAATCACTTGGCACACTCCACAGTTCTTATCTCAACCTTGGCAGCGATATGCACACCATCTGCCAAGGACTTTATTAGTTTACCCAAACAAGAAAATCACCTATGTAGCTTTGCCGTTCATCTAGCTTCCAAGACTACGAGGTTGCTATGTTTGTTTCGCTTTGTTCGTCACAAACTTCTTGACCCACTGTCCTGTCTTATATAGATAGGCTTCTGGGTGTGGTCCAGTGACTCACTGATCCTGTGACTCCAATCAGTGACTCAGGTCTATTTCCTCATACGCCACAGCTGCAGTAATCTTTTCTCTCGCCTTCTTTGGCGTGCGTCCAGGAATGACGTCTCTCCCTCACTCTCATCTGAGACACCTGTTTCCCCACTACTTGGCTCTCTTTCAGCTGGCACCTGAGCCGGTGCCAGAGGGGGGGGGGGCTGGGAGATCTGGCTGGCTCCTCTTCCTCCTGCTCAGAGCTTCCTTCCTCCAAAGGGATAGGCTCAGAGGACGGGGCCACAACACTTAGTTCCGTTGAGGACTACATGCTGGACATGGTTAGTCAGCCAATTGCAAATCCATCTGGTGGTGCTGCCGCCTAATGCACGTGGTTGTGTTCTGCTATGTTGAATTCCTTACTAAATGTCCATGGCATTTTGCTGGTCCACTAATTTAGTCACTTTTTTGATGAAGGCAATAAGGTTTGTCTGGCATGATCTGTTTTTAACAAACCCATATTGGATTCTAGTAATCACCTTGTCCATTTTTAGCTGCTTTATTTTTTCCAGGGTTTTCCCAAGTATTGATGTCCAGCTGATTGGGCTATAATTTCCTGGGTCCATTTCCCCCCCCCTTTTTTTTAATAGATTGGAACCACACCAACTCTTTCCCAGTCCTCTAATACAGGGGTCTCCAACCTTGGCAACTTTAAGACTTGTGGACTTCAACTCCCAGAATTCTTCAGCCAGCTTTGAACTCTGGGAGTTGAAATCCACGAGTCTTAAAGTTGCCGAGGCTGGAGACTCCTGCTCTAGTAGTTCCCTTGTGTTACAGGGGTTTTGAAAGATTACATTCAGTAGCTCCGAGATTAGGTCTGCCAGGGTCTCCTTCAAAACCCTGGCATGTAAACCACCTGGTCCAGGTGATTTGTACTCATCCAGGATGGATAGGTATTTTCTTGCTTGCCTATTTTGACTTATACATCTATTGCATCTCTCTTGGTGCTGTTTTTTGATAGGTTGGCCTGTTTCTTCCCTTGGCATAAAAACAGAAACCAAGAAGGAATTAAGCAGTTCTGCTTCCTCTCTGCCGCCTATCCCCTTCTTGCCATCTGCTCCCATTAGTGGATCTACTACTTCTTTGACTTTCTTCTTCTCCTTACTTCTTGAAAGAAACCTTTAAAGATTATTTTTGGCATTAATTGCCAGTCTTATTTAGCTCTGGGCCTTAAGATTCCTGACGCTCTCCTTGAAGATTCAAGCTATTTACTGGCATTGGATCCTTTTCTGGACTGCCTTACCTGCCATGGCTGCAGCCTTGGAGTTCCCAACATCTTTTTGTCCTCCTTCCTCCTGGATCTGGAGGAATATGCAGCATTCAAGGCATGGGCCAGAGTGTTAATGACACTATATACATGGTAATAATTTCGGATCCTGATCCTGTTCCTTTTCATCTGGGTCTCCAGTGGCATTTTCTGGGTGCATCTTCTCCGGCCCTTGACAGAAAAGACGTGTCTTGAAAAAGAGCAATGAAAATATGTTTCTTCAAATTGGGGTTCCACAAAGATATTGAATTCAAAGGCATCATATTTTACTGTTTCTTTTCCCAGTAAAGCAAAGGTCCAAATACTGTGGATGTATTTGAGAAGTCTGTCCTGTCCCACTGGATGCATTCCTAAGCCTGTCATGAGCCAGACTTTCCCTTCGGTCACTCCTGGCAAATCTTCCAGTGTTACATGGAAAGGAAGAATTCTGTCCCAAAGGGAAGCATATTCTATGAAGTGAACAAAGACATTGACTTGTCTCCACTTGGAGATGGCATCCCTGAAGGGTGCTGTAGGTGTAGTTGTTGAGATTCGTTGTGATATAACAGCACAAATTCCATTCCTGACAAGCACAGGAGTAAATTTTTTAATGAAAGTATCTCCATTCTCTGTGACTGAAACAAAGAGACCAATGAAGGTCCATTTAAAATAGAGGAGCACTTGGACAATTCCTGGGTACTGGATCCCATTTTTGGGGTGCATCCGGTGGAGAAAAGGGAATTGACTTTTATCACCCAAAGCCTCTGAAACTAATCCATAACTGATCTGAAAAAGCCATAAAGAATGTTGTGTTATATCTGGGGTCCTATCAAGATCAAAATACTGGGTTAGGCAGGTGTATTTCGCCGTCCTTCTTCAATCCTGGTAAAGTTGTTAATGTCTAGACTGAATAACAACGGTTCAGGTATACACCCTGCTCTACCTTTTGGAAAGTATCAATCAGACTTGTCATGGCCAAAACAAAGCCCAAACTTCCCTCTCATACAGGGGCTTGTAGAAATAGCTTTGATCAGGACCAACAGTCTGGGTTCCATTTTAAGGGCAATCAATTTCCTCCATAATATTTTTCTCTTTACTGTGTCAAATGCTACACTAAGATCTATAAAGGCAACTGACCGTTCTTTCTCCTGACTGACATGGTTTGTAATTAGATGGTTCAAGACAAAGCAATTATAGTAGACTATGTCTGAAACCTGCTTGTTCTTCTGCTAGGATATACTGGTCATCTATCCAGTTTTCAACTCTACTCAAGAAGAACCTAGCAAGTATTTTGGCCACAATGTCTATTAGAGGAATGAGCCATTAATTGTTAGGTTTTTATTCCATTTTATTCACTTGTTTATATAGAAGCTGTTATTGTCATCTTAAACCCAACTAGATATGACAACTGTTATTTATACAGTATGTGCAAATGAACCTGCTAATAGAGACCCTGACCAGTTGGGCTATTTCTTGAATAAACTGACTGAAAATCCTCTGCAGGGACTTTATTGTTCTTTAAGACTTTTATAATGAATTTGACCACAAACAGATAAGGCTTAAAAGTAGTTAACATGTTGAGTAATATGATTGCAAGTTTCAAAAAAAAAAAGGTTAATTAATGCTAGTGGTTTCAATAATTCCATAACACATATGTAATTTATCAACTGTTTAGGTAAAATAAACATTGGGATTCTTTTCATGAATTTGGCATTTGTTCAGCATTGAAAATATCACTATCTGATATTTGGCTAAGATCATGTAGGAAATCGGTCAGATCATATCGGTCACTGCTGCACCGCCCTTTTGCACAGAAGACCTTTTGACTGGACACAGAACCTCTCCTCACCTTCACAAGTGTGCGGCAGAAGCCCCCAAAGTAATGGGGATGGCCTCATAAGAATCCTTGCCCCCTCCCCACTCTGGATCCCTATCACCAGCCATGACACCTACAATGGCCATTGTGAAAGGCAGCTCTTGAATTCAAAACAGAAGATATGGTTGGATCTATTGCTCGCCCATCACTGGTCCATTCACTTTACCAGGTAGAGAAACACACACACAAACCTGTGAGACTTTGTAAGTGCCGAGTAATGTTGACATCAGGATGGATATCTCCCTGTCAGCTGCATCCAGATGACCCAAAAGGTTGTCTTCTCTCCCACAGCTGTAGTTGGGAACATTGGCTTCTCCAGTGGAGAGCATGTCCAGCAAGGCACTTGAAGTGCCAAGGGCACTCATGTAGTTGTCATGGATGTTGTAGCCCAATGTAAGATTGTGTAGGATCTGCGGATTCTTGTTGACCACTTGAAAAGCGAAAATGAAGCGTAGTATTTTTGATATGTCTAAAAGTAAACTCGTTTAAAAAAATGCTTGTGTTATTTTCATCGTCATCAATAGCCACAACAAAATACTTTTTTCAATTTAATCATCACTTAATTTTTGTGAGATTTGAGAAGTTAGGGTGGAGATAGTCCTCCATTAAGAATCCTAAATATATCACTGTTTGTAGAACTGTTGATTTTTGTGTGTTCAATAACCAGGATTCCCAATGATTCAATCAGTAAAGCAGAACCACCATAAACGGAAGGGGATGTTTCATGAGTGACCCACAAGAGCGACTCTAAAAAACAAGCCATCCACTATCCCTGTTCAGATCAGGCACTGAATATCAATGAGTGGTTTTAATTTATGGACCTGGGCCAGACACTGGTAGCTACTACCAGTTCAATAACAAAAAAGTCAGTGTTGAAGTGATGAATGTGGGACTTGATGTGTGTGTGTGTGTGTGTGTGTGTGTAATAATCTGGACTTCTTTCAGAGTATTTTCTGCCCCATATTTGGATTTGAGTCTGGTCCATAAAATCAGACAAAAGAGAAAAGCCATGAAAATCAAAATGATTCAGGAAATTAGGTCCAGCACATAAGAAACAAAGAAGGAGATGGTTAGAACTGCAAATGGAGGGGATGAAACTCCATCACCCTGAATGACTTACAAGTCCAATTGACTATAAGGAGCTCTGTTGAAAGACAACATTGTTTGTGATATTTTTTTTGCATTGGTGACTATACTAATGAGATGGTCTCCTGGCCCATAATAGCTCCATGGATGTTTTTCATTTTGGTGCTCCAAACTCAGTGGACACTTCATTTTAAGCTTCCCAGAGACCGGCTGGGACACCAGCAGCATCAGAAGCAGGAGCAGGAGCTCCATAATTCCTGTTTCTAAACAAGAAGAGTTAGACGAGATGAAAATGCCAGTGGCTATCCTGATTCAGACAGAGAGACAAGCCGAGAGAAAGGCACCTTCAAGAGCTCAGCCCCTGCCTGTCCTTAATCTTGTGCAAAACACTCGACACGTCTAGAGGCATTTATCCTTTTCTGATCCAAGACCCCTTCCACGTTGCTTCAGTCTGATGTTTACATCCAAGGCAGTCACTGGAGAAGTCTCAGAAGAAGCCTCAAAGACCGGGATAGTGATAATTACAGTCAGAAGTGACTTCCCCTCTGGGGATCCTATAATTCTTCCAGGACTCCATGTTCAGAAGGAAAGCTGTAGAACCCAATACATTAGTGAAAAATCACAGATGCAACCTGTTGGGGCATGTTCCATCTACTTTGGACCCATACCAATTTACATATAGGGATAATAGATCAACTGATGATGCTATGTCCCTTGTTGTCCATAATGTACTGAATCACTTGGAACAACAGGGGACATATGCAAGGCTATTATTTGTGGATTATAGCTCTGCCTTTAACACCATTTTACCCAACAGGTTGTTTTTTAAAATGTCCAGTTTGGGGATAAATCAGAGGATTTGCTTGTGGATAAGGGATTTTCTGACAGGTAGGCCACAGTCAGTAAAGATGGGATCTCACCATTCCTCCACTCTGTATTAAGCACAGGAGCCCCTCAGGGTTGTGTGCTAAGCCCTTTCCTTTATTCCTTGTACACGCATGACTGCACCCCACTGTATAACACCAATGCAATATATAAGCCTAAATGGTATTGCTATTAACCCCCTCACTGTTGTCTTTTTATATTCATATAAGGCACCAAGAAGTATTATATTTGGAAGTTTCTTAATTTAGTTAATTGATGGATTATTGATGAACATAACTTTTTATGTACTTAGTGTATGCACCAAGAGAAATTCCTTGTGTGTCCAATCACACTTGGCCAATAAAGAATTCTATTCTATTAATAAACAATGGCCTTTGAGATCTGCATCTGAGCTCATGAGGTGCCCACAGCATGGGGTATGGTGAGACCTGATTTTTTGGTAAACCCACCAAGAAACTGGTTCGGGGGGGGGATTTGGTTGCCTATGGTGGGATGTAGCCAGGAGTTGCAGTTGGGAGGGTGGGGGGCTCTTTCCCAGAGGGCAAAGGGGTAACAGAGCTTGGAATGTCTGGTAGGCAGGAAGAGAGTATCAACAGCAACTCACAGAGTAGATCTACAACTACTGTATTGTGGCCTTTCTTCTGGTTTTGAGGATGTGCTCACCAGGGTGTGGCCCCTTCACCCTTCATATGTCTGAAGTTGTGTGTGGAACACCCCCTCCCCACTGACTGCCAATAGTTTTCAAGACAGGAAATGAATATTGCCCCCAACAATCTGGGTCCTCATTTTACTGACCTCGGAAGGATGGAAGGCTGAGTCAACCTTGAGCTGGTGAGACTCGAACTGCCAAACTGCTGGCAGCTGGTGATCAGCAGAAGTAGCCTGCAGTACTGCATTCTAACCACTGTGCCCCCATGGCACCATGGTACCCATTTATCTACTTGCATTTTTTCCATGATTTCATTCTGCTAGGTTGGCAGGAGCCAAGGTGCTTAATGGGAGCTCACTCCATCGTGAGTGAGTTTGAGTAGTTTGGAGAACCGGCAAAAACCACCTTTGGTTGGCCCTAGAGCGCGGTGGGAATAGAGATTTTGCAGTATCCTTCCCCCAGGAGTGGGCAGGAAATGGGGATTTTGCAGTATCCTTTCCCTGGAGTGGGATGGGAATAGAGATTTTGCAGTATCCTTCCCCCAGGAGTGGGCAAGAAATGGAGATTTGCAGTATCCTTTCCCTGGAGTGGCATGGGAATGGAGATTTTGTAGTATCCTTTCCCTGGAGTGGGATAGGAATGGAGATTTTGCAGTATCCTTCCCCTGCCATGCCCACCAAGCCACACCATGCCCACCAAGCCATGCCCACAGAGCTGGTAGTAAAAAAAATTTGAATTCCACCACTGGTGGTCCTGGGGCTTGAACTGCTGGAGCTCAGAGAGCTGACCTCTCCGGCTGGCAAATCCAGCGTTTTAAGCTACTGTGCCTTTCAATACCAGTATTGCCATGCTTTTATAATCACAGTAATCTGTCTTTGTCTCATTGAAGAATATATAACAATAGATGCATCTGCTCCTGTTGCCATCTTGAGCATGATTTTGCTTGGCTTTGCTGAAATTATCTGGTGATTTGCAGTGGTGAAATCCAAATTTTTTTACTACTGGTTTTGTGGGCATGGCTTGGTGGGCGTGGCAGGGGAAGGATACTGCAAAATCCCCATTCCCCCCCCCCACTCCTGGGGGAAGGATACTGCAAAATCCCCATTCCCACCCCACTCTGGGGCCAGCCAGAGGTGGTATTTGCCAGTACTCCGAACTACTCAAAATTTCTGCTACCAGTTCTCCAGAAGCTATCAGAACCTGCTGGATTTCACCTCTGGTGATTTGCATTTTCAGGTGGCCAAAGAAGCACCTTTGCAAAGGTAAATTTCTATCGGATAAAGTCACTCAGATTCGGATGGACCTGGACTCTGATTGGGCAATACCGACCGAGATGACGGGAGTGGGTCTTAGTCCTATTGTGTGGGAGGAGTTTGAGCCGGTGACTCCTGAGGAAATGGATAAGGCTGTAGGTGCGATGAGTTCCTCCACTTATTTGTTGGACCCGTGCCCCTCCTGGCTGGTTTCGGCCAGCAGGGAGGTGACACGAGGCTGACTCCAGGCTTTAGTTAATGCGTCCTTGAGGGAGGGTCCTTCTCGCAACCATTAAAGGAAGCGGTTGTAAGGACCCTCCTCAAGAGGCCTTCCCTGGACCCAGCAGAATTAAAGAACTTTTGGCCAGTCTCCAACCTACCCTTTGTGGGAAAGGTTGTAGAGAAAGTGGTGGCACTTCAGCTCCTGCGGTCATTGGAAACTGCATGGAAACTGCCTTGGTCACACTGATGGATGATCTCTGGCGAGCCCAAGATGGGGGTCATTCCTGTATCTTGGTGCTACTTGACCTCTCAGCAGCTTTCAATACCATTGACCATGGTCTCCTTCTGGGACGACTAAGGGGGTTGGGAGTGGGAGGCACCGTGTTGCGGTGGTTCTCCTCCTATCTCTCTGGTCGGTCACAGTCGGTATTGATAGTAGGACAGAGGTCGACCCCTAGACCCCTCGTTTATGAGGTGCCTCAGGGCTCGATCCTCTTTCCCCTCGTATTTAACATCTACATGAAACTGCTGGGTGAAATCATCCGATGATACGGGATGGGATATCAGCAATACGCTGATGTACCCAGCTGTATATCTCCACCCCCCATCAGATCAGTGAGGCAGTGGACGTGATGTGCCAGTGCCTGGAGGCTATGAGGGCCTGGATGGGAGTCAACAGGCTCAGACTTAACCCAGACAAACCGAATGGCTATGGGTATTGCCTCCTAAAGACTGTGTCGATTGTCTATCCTTGGTCCGAGGGTGGGGGGAGAGAAATTGTCCCCCTCAGAACGGGCTCACAATTTGGGTGTCCTAGACTCACAGCTAAGATTGGAACAACATCTGACAGCTGTGGCTAGGGGGATTTTTGCACAGGTTCGCCTGGTGCACCAATTGTGACCCCACTTTGATCAGGAGGCTCTCCTCATGGTCACTCATGCCCTTGTCACCTCATGGTTGGATTATTGCAACGCAGTTTACATGGGTCTACCCTTGAAAAGTGTACAGTTGGTCCAGAATGCAGCCATGTGAGCTATTGTGAGTGCACCTAGATACACCCACATTACACCAATTCTCCGTGAGCTGCACTGGCTCCCTATCGGTCTCCGGATGCAATTCAAGGTGTTGATTATTACCTTTAAAGTCCTACATGGCTCAGGGCCAGGCTATCTTCAAGATTGCCTTCTACTGCATAGCTCCCATTGACTGGTAAGATCCCACCGAGTTGGTCTCCTCCGGGTCCCATCAGCTAAATAATGTCGGTTGGCGGGCCTGTGGGGGAGGGCCTTCTTTCTCTGTGGCTGCCCTGGCTCTCTGGAACCAATTACCTCCTGAGGTCTGGACCGCCCCCACCGTATTGGCCTTCCAGAAAGTGGTGAAGACCTGGCTTTTCCAGCAGGCCTGGGGCCGTTGATCTTACTACGGCGATCTTGCGAGACCTGGCCATGAATGGAGTGTATGGGTTTCTTTTAAATTTTTTCTATGGGATATTGTTTGCATTGCTTTTTTGCTGTAAGCCGCCCAGAGTCCTGAGGCAGTTGGGTGGCATAGAAACACGACTAATAAATAAAGAGCCTGGTGGCGTGGCAGACTAAAGCTCTGTAGTTAACATTCAGCTGCCTGCAATTACACCAGTTCGAAACTCCCCAGGCTCAGGGTTGACTCAACCTTCCCTCCTTTCTAAGGTAGGTCAATTGAGGACCCAGTTTGTGGGGGCAATAAGCTGACTTTGGATAAAATATACAAAAGAATGAAGAAAAAGAAAAAAAAAAAAAGCTCTGTAGTTAACATTCAGCTGCCTGCAATTACACCAGTTCGAAACTCCCCAGGCTCAGGGTTGACTCAACCTTCCCTCCTTTCTAAGGTAGGTCAATTGAGGACCCAGTTTGTGGGGGCAATAAGCTGACTTTGTAAAAATATACAAAAGAATGAAGGCTATTGCTTAACGCATTGTAAGCCGCCCTGAGTCTCCGGAGAAGGGTGGCATATAAATCAATTTTTTTAAAAAAAATCATAATAAAAAAATAAATGTACCTGTCTCAAATTCAAGGATCGAGTTCTTGTCAACTGAACAGATTTTCAGAGTCCAGATGAGCGGGAAGGGTTATGTTATCAGAAGAGACAGTCGACCTCCTCCTTGCCAGTTGCTCTGCAGCATTCCTATGGCATGGACCTTAAATGCTGCACATGCACTCAGGTCCAAGAAGGGGATGAGGAAGTCTGAGAACCTCTTGGATCAGGGGTGAAATGCTCCCGGTTTGGGCCGGATCGCCTGATCCGGTAGTGATAGCGGCGGGTGGTTCGGAGAACCGGTAGCAAAAATTCCTGCCCCCCCCCCACATCATGCCCAGCTGAGCTGCACGATCATCAGAGGCTTTTTAAAAAACTTTTAAAAGCATTTTTTCTACAACTATTCTGATGAAAAAATGCTTTTAAAAGAAAAAAAAAGCCTCTGATGATCGTGCGGCTCAGCTGGGATCATCAGAGGCTTTTCAAAGCATTTTTTTCTGCAACCTCTTGGCTGAAGAGGTGGTAAAAAAATGCTTTGAAAAGTCTCTGATGATCCCAGCTGAGTTGCCTGATCGGCAGAGGCTTTTCAAAGCATTAGAAAAAATGCTTTGAAAAGTTAAAAAAAAAAGAGTTGGCCATGCCACCCAGTCACATTCCCCCCCCAAGCCATGCCCACAGAACGGGTAATAACAAATTTTACATTTCACCTCTGTCTTGGATGCTAGCAAGATGCAGCCATGATACAGCCAAGAAGGAAGATACAGCCAAACACACATTTCTGCTAAATTTGAGAATAAATATGTTGACTTCTTTTTGTGAATAGGATTCCCTTGCAAGCTTCCATTGCATCCATTTAAGAAGGCAAGACTAATTCTTCTGGATCAGGCCAGGTTCCCTTTCCATCTCCCAATGACCACCCAGATGCCTCTTGATAGCCCACAAGCAGAACAGGGAGAGGTATGAAGTATCCCAACCTCTGGCTGTATGTTTATGCCCAATCATCTCACCTCTGTCCCTCATACCTCATCCAAGGATACCTAATCATCCCGTTCTGTAGGGATTCTTTTCTACAAATCTTAGGAGGCCGTATTTTAGCCCCTCTCTTGCTTAATTTATATAGAAGAATTTAGTTGGCCAGTCAGATACTCCAGATTATCCTCCTCCTAAAGTGGCTGGGAAGGATCTCTCTATTTTCCTAATGCTGATGGTGGTGACATCTTCTGTCTAACGCTGCAAAGAACCCCAAATGAAGAAACACTATTATATCCTTATAATGATGGAGCTTATAGAGACCCCCCCAAAATGATTTTTAACATATCAACAGGATTCCAATTTATTTATTTATTTATTTATTTATTTATTTATTTATTTATTTATTTATTTATTTAATGCAATTTGTATGCTGCCTTATCTCCGTAGACTCAGGGTGGCTCACAACAAATGAAAAAACAAACCCCACAAACAGAATACATACACAAAGTATGCAAATATATAAATATATAATTTAAATGTAGGTCTTTGGTTATTCGGGTCTTCTCCCACGTAAAATTCGAAGTGTCTTGGCGACATTTCGACGAAATCTCATTTGTCATCTTCAGGCTGGTGTTCTCGGCTTTGTGCTTCCAGGAGCAATGTGAGATCACAGCTGTCTCTTCCTTTTAACTGCTAGTGGGGGTGTGAGCTGATTGGGTGGAAGCTTGGCTGTGTTCTGATTGGGTGGAGGTGTGTCCTGATTGGTTAAGGGCTTGGCAGTGCTCTGATTGGATGGGGGGTTGGTTGTGCTCTGATTGGCTGGGGGTGTGTTCTGTTTGGGTGGGGGCTTGGTTGTGCTTAGCTTAGTCTGAGTTGCAGGGGGATTTGATCTGGTGAGCTGCGTTATTGTTGTTTGGCTTCGTGTCCGTGAGAGCTCTTCATAGTGAGTGTCAGTCTGCTTCATGTATGGATTGGAGGGGTTTAAAGTGGCTAATGATGCAGCTGTGGTCTGGCTTCTGGTCCTTAGTCGTGCCTTATTATCAGTGTGGGTTTGAGTCTGCTTTCTGTGTGGATGTGTGGTGGTGACATCCTGTGTGGCTCTCATGAGTGTGGGTCTGGTGTCATTCGTCGTATTAGGGACTCGTTTGTCAATAAGGGCGGGTTTCCAAATGGCTGGTGGGCGGGAGGTATCGTCTTGTTTGTTCATGCTGTGTGGGCGTTTTTCTATCTCGATGGCTTCTCTGATTATTCTGTTGTTAAAGTGTTCAGTTTTGGCGATAGTTCTGGTCTTTTTAAAGTCAATTTCATGTCCTGTGGCTTTAAGGTGTTGGACCAGGGAAGAAGTTGGTTCCTCTTTTCTGACTGAATAATTTAATTTAAAGCATATATTAAAATACACTAAAATAATAAGGGTTTCTTGGCACCTGCTTTGAAAGAGGCGGTGGTGAGGCCCCTCCTTAAGAAGGCTTCTCTGGACCCGGCTGTTATGGCTAATTACTGTCCTGTCTCCAATCCTGTCTCCAATCTTCGCTTCATTGCAAAGGTTGTTGAGAGTGTGGTTGCGCAACAGCTCCCACAGTACCTGGATGAAACCGTCTATCTAGACCCGTGCCAGTCCGGCTTCAGGCCTGGGTATAGCATGGAAACGGCATTGGTCACGTTGGTTGATGATCTCTGGAAGGCTCAGGACAGGGGTTGCTCCTCTGATCTGGTCCTATTAGATCTCTCAGTGGCTTTTGATACCATTGACCATGGTATCATGCTCACTGGCTGGAGGGATTGGGGGTGGGAGGCACCGTGTTGCAGTGGTTCTCCTATCTCTCCGACCGGTCGCAATCTGTGTTGGCAGGGGGGCAGAGGTTGACCTTGAGGCATCTTGTTTGTGGGGTGCCACAAGGGTCGGTCGTCTCGCCATTCCTGTTCAACATTTATGTGAAGGTGCTGGGTGAGATCATCCGTGGATTTGGGGTGCCATCTGTACGCTGACGATACTCACTGTACATCTCTACCCCAAACCACCCCAACGATGCCCTTGAAGTGATGTCCCAGTATTTGGAGGCCGTGCGGATCTGGATGGGGAGGAACAGGCATCGACTCAACTCTTCCAAGACCGAGTGGCTGTGGATGCCGGCATCTTGATATAGCCAGCTGGTGTCATCGTTGGCTATTGGGGGCGAGTCATTGACCCCCACAGAGGGGGCTCGCAACTTGGGCATCCTCCTGGACACACGGGTGTCTTTAGAAGAGAACATGATGGCCGTGGCCAGGGGGGCTTTTTATCAGGTTCGCCTGATACGCCAGTTGCGCCCCTTTCTGAGTCGGAATTCCTTATGCACAGTCAGTCATGCTCTCGTCACTTCTCGCCTGGACTACTGTAACACTCTCTACATGGGGCTCCCTACATGGGGCCGGAGGCTCCAACTGGTCCAAAATGCGGCCGCATGGGTGATTATGGGAGCGACAAGGCGCTCCCACGTGACACCTCTCCTGCGCGAGCTGCACTGGCTCCCAGTGGTCTTCCAGGTGCACTTCAAGGTGTTGGTTCTCACCTTTAAAGCGCTCCATGGCTTAGGGCCAGGGTATTTATGAGACCGCCTTCTGCTACCGATAACCTCTCACTGACCAATACGCTCTCACAGAGAGGGCCTCCTCAGGGTGCCGTCGGTCAAGCAATGTCAGCTGGTGGCTCCCAGAGGGAGAGCCTTCTCTGTGGGAACACCTGCGCTCTGGAATGAGCCCCTTCCCGGAATACGACTGATCCCAGATCTCCGCATTTTCCGTAAGGCCCTGAAGACATTTTTATTTCAGCAAGCTGGCCTGGCCTGAATAGGTTTTATGGGTTATTTTTTTAATTGTATAGCTTGGGGTTTTTAATTTGGGAGGCTGATTAATCTATTTTTTAATAATCTTAATTTTTATATTGTATGTTATTTTAACTTTTGGCTGTTCACCGCCCTGAGTCCCTTCAGGGAGAAGGGCAGTATATAAATTCAATAAAATAAATAAATAAATAATAATCAACCCCCTCAGTCCAGGCTGGGCGATGTGAACAGCCATGTTTTTAATTCGCGGCGGAAGGTGCGAAGGTCAGGAGCCAACCGAAGCCCCAGGGGGAGTTGATTCCAAAGAGTGGGAGCACCCACAGAGAAAGCTCTGGCCCTGGGGGCTGCCAGCCGGCATTGTCTAGCCGACGGCACCCAGAGAAGGCCCTCCCTGTGAGAACGCACTGGGTGATGGGCAGCTCTTGCTGGCTGCAGATGGTCTGACAAATATCCTGAGCCTAAGCCATGTAGGGCTTTATAGGTCATCACCAGCACCTTGAATCTCACCCGATGGGCAACTGGTAACCAATGCAAGTTGCGCAGGAGGGGTGTAACATGGGAGTATTGGGACCCTCCCATCACAACCTGTGCGGCCACATTCTGTACCACCTGAAGCCTCCAAGTGGTCCTCAAGGGCAGCCCCAGGTAGACAGCATTACAGTAGTCAAGACGGGAGGCGACTAGTGCATGAGTAACTGTGCGTAGAACATCTCGATCCAAATAGGGACGCAACTGACGCACCAGATGAATCTGGGCATACACCCCCCCTGGTCATGGTTGTTATATGATCATCTAAACTCAACTGTGAATCCAGGAGGACACCCAAGTTGTGTGCTCTGTCTACAGGGGGCAAAACTTCACTCCCTATAGCCAGCGATGGAACCTCTCTCTCAATTGCAGAAATGTTATGTTTAAAATAAGTGGGTGTGGCATCCAGGATTCACAGAAGAAAACGGCAGCCATATTGTGATTTACTGGCCAAGGATGGGGGACATTAACTTCCAGCCACCCCTAAAGTATTTCAATAGCATCACAATAGCACTTAGACATATATTGCTTCACAGTGCTTTACAGCCCTCTCTAAGTGGTTTACATAGTCAGCATATTTCCTCTAGTAATTTGGGTCCTCATTTTACTGACCTCAGAAGGATGGAAAGCTGAGTCAACCTCAAGCAAAATCATTGGCTCTGATCATGGATAGAAAACAGCTTGAACCATTTTCTAAGTTTGGACTTTTAGAAAATTTTGGGAGTCAAAATTCTTCAGTCTCATGTTTCTACATCTCTTCGGCTCGTAAGTTGCTCTTTTATATTCAGGTCTGGCCTCAGAAGGATAATGTAATACTTGGGGATGAAGATGCAGCCCAGTAGACCAGCACTGGAAGACAAGGTGGAGAAGACCTGCACAGCCACCATGTATTTTCCCTTTGTGCCCAGGTAGGTGGGAATAAAAGTCACCCAGACGCTGCAGAAGACCAGGTGTTGAATGAATGTAAATAAAACAACGCCTGTGGATAGGAACAAGAGCAGAGCAAAGGTAGTTAGGATGATGCCCAGATGTTCTTCATATGAGAGGAAGGTTATATCCTCATGTGGATATTTGTCATTGGAACACGTGGTGCATTTTTCTGTATCTGAAAAAAACCCAAAGCAGTATTTCTTTAATATTTTGCCTTTTACCTTCTAAGCTGTACCTTCTTGGGACAACAACTGTAATCACCAACATTTTCCAAGAATCATAGTTTAAATTCTCCACAAAAATAAGACAATAAGAATACCCTTCTCTAAAAAGCAGCTATATTTCTAATAGTTAATGGAATTGAAAGAACAGATGCAGGGGAGCGACTGGTGGCAGCGCTCCTGGCTGGCAAGGGGTGAATGTCCTGGGGCTGCATGTGGGTGACGATGGCATGGCTGCTGCACACTCGCGCTAAGACTGCATCTTCAGCTGGCCGCTGCCACACACATGAAGGCCAGCTGATCATTGCGCACCCATGTGCACCAGTAACCAGCAGACTAGCATGCATGGCCTGGAAACCTGGAAGAGGAATGGGTGCCACCACGCGTGTCAGGCGACATAGCTCTGTGTGCCACTTCCGGCACGCGTGCCATAGGTTCACCATCACGGGTCTAGTATTTGGGTCAGATTAAATCCAAAATATTAGCTTTTGATAAATCCAACTTGGTTCTCATGAACATAATATAATACTTTATTATTGCTGTATTTCTCCTAAAACATAACCCACCCCAAAAAGAAAACCCAGCACTGTTTTGTGTGCATGTGTTAAAATTAAGCCCTACCCCCCAAAATTTGGCCCTATTTAAGTGCATGCTTGGCCAGGCTTGCCGGAGTGGAGAACTGTAGGATTCTTTGGGTGGACAGCTACCGGTTGCTGGAGTGACCGTTACAGGTAGGCAAGGGCGCAGGAGGCGAGTGGGTTGCGTCGCTCGCTCTTTTCGGCCCCAAAAGAAGCAGCCCGGTGGCCAGGCGAGGTGCGTGGGGGGGAAATTAAGACGTCCCTCGAAAAGAAGGCCTAGCTGTTTTTTGGGGGGTCAAAAGAAAATAACACCCAGTTGTATTTTTGAAGAAACACAGTATTTAGTCATACAGACAACATTAACTAGATCATATATAAAAATAGAATAGAAAAAAACAATCATGTTAAAAAGAATAAGAATAAAGAATGCAAATTTTATTTATGTATTTTCATTTCATTTATTTATTTACATTTAACAGAATAACAGAGTTGGAAGGGGCCTTGGAGGCCTTTAAGTCCCACCCGCTGATCAGGCAGGAGATCCTAGACCATTCCAGACAAATGGTTATCCCATCTCTTCTTAAAAGCCTCCCGTCATGGAGTACCCACAGCCTCTTGTGGCAAGCGGTTCCACTGGTTAATTGTTCTCATCATTAGAAAATTTCTCCTTAGTTCTAGGTTGCTCCTCTCCTTGTTTAGTTTCCACCTGTGGCTTCTTGTCCTGCCTTCAGGTGCTCTGGAGAATAGGTTGACCGCCTCTTCTTTGGGGCAGCCCCTCAAATACGGGAAGACTCCTGTCATGTCACCCCCTAGTCTTTCTTTTCTCTAGGCTGGCTCGCTTTTCTCTTTTTTGGTCTACCTTATGTCTTATCTTGCTTTTGTTCACTAAGTCAATCACTTTGTCTAAGAATGTTATAGGTTTTGTCTGTCACAATCTATTTTTTGATAAACCCATGTTGGCTTCTGGTTATAATTTTGCTTGTTTCTAGATGTTTGCAGGCCTGTTTCTTGGTTATCTTTTCCAGTATCTTCTGAGGCACTGAGGTCAGGCTGATCGGTCTGTAGCTTCCTGGATCCATTTCCCACCCCCCCCTTTTTTTTGAAGATTGGAACTACAACACTCCCCCCCCCTCCCGCCCTCCAGTCATCTGGCAGTTTCCCAGCGCTCCAGGATCTCTGAAAGATATTGACGGGCTGCATACGAAAATAAAGCCAGGTCATGACACACACTTGAAAGTAAAATCAGGAAGCCTGTAATTGCGGAGTGTGTCTGGCAAAGAATGCTTATCTACAGGAAATATGCATATGTAAATCTTGTAACAATTTGGGGTAGTTGAATTCTGGATAAGCTGACTCTGTATAAAGGTGGGGGGGGGGTGAGAGCCCTACTAAGCAGGTATGTACAAAAGTATGAAGGCTATTGCTTAACGCATTGTAGCCACCCTGAGTCTCTGGAGAAGGGCAGCATATAAATTGAACTAATAATAATAATAATAATAATACTTAGAAAGTTAACAACTTACAAATCTCAGCTAACCATTAGGAATAGGGATGGCCTGCAGCCAAAAAAATGTGTATTAGATAATTCCCGGGGCATTCATTAGCCAAGGCTTAGGAATAGGGACAGCTAGAGACCAATAGAACAAATTGTAGAATTATTACTAAAATGTTTACTAGATGATATTTCTTATTATCTCGCCTTGTCCCGCCTTCTCTTTTAGTGAAAAGGTATAAAGCTTCCTTAACCCTTTGTTCTTGGTTCTTGGCATTTTATTGGATAAAATAAAAAGCAAACAAAACCTGCAGCTCGTGCCTGGCATCCATCATTGGCTCAGACCCAAATTGGGGACAACAATATGATTCCGTGTTTCTGAGATCCTATCTGACAGTTCCTTCAGAGCTCTGCTATGTAATCCATTAGGTCCTAACAATCTGAATCTGCCTAGTGTGGATAGGTGTTGTATTGCCATTTTCCTGCCTATTTTGACTTGTATTCCTAAACCAGGGGTCCCCAACCACCAGGCGGCAGCCTACTACTGGGGCTTGAGCCTTTTGCAACCGGTCTGCAAAGCCAGAAAGGTTGGAGAACTCAGTCCTAAACTGTATTTTATGGTGCTGTTTTTGATGGGTTGGACATTTTTTCCCCTTTTGTGTCAAGATAGATTCAAAGAATTAATTAAGCAGTTGTACTTTCTCCCTGTGGCTCATCAACATCTTGCCATCCTCTCATTAGTGGTCTAATTGTTTCCTTGAGATTTTTATGGTGTTTTTTTTTACATGTTGAAAGTTTTTTTTAATTAATATTTTTGACATTTGTTGAAAATCTTAGTTCATTCCTTGTTTTCCTGACTTCATCCTTGCAGATTCGGGCTACTTGCTGGTATTCTGCTTTAGTTATGTGCCCCTCTTTCCACTTTATATACTCATCCATTTTTCTTTCAGTTTATCAGAGAGTTGTTTATGCAGCCATGCTGGTTGCTGTGGGACCTCTAATTTTTCTTTCCCAGTGCTTGATTCGGCTTTTATAATCTCATTTTTCGAATTTCTCAAGCTTCTTGTGTTGTTTTCCCCTTGATGATTTTCATCCAACAGAATCCTTTCTAGGCTCTCTCTAATTGGTTGAAATCAGATTTCTTAAAGTCCAAGACATGAGCTTGCCTTTGTCTTATTGCTTGTGCCTTCATTATGCTGAATTCCAAGACATTCTACCTCAAAGTTCCTGTAATTTCAACCCCTTCTAGGATTTCATTTCTCTTCGTGAGAATTAAGTCGAGGATAGCTGACCCCTTAGTTCCTTTTTCTACATTTTGTACTATTAATATTGAAATTAATATTTTGTAATGAGGATATTTTATAATATCTATTAGATCAGGGGTATCAAACCGGCAGCCCGCAGGCCGGATGTGTCACGTGCAGGCCACGCCTATCCCCAGCCCCACACAGGAAAAAAAAGTCACAAAACATCAAGTGACGGTGACACGATGCTGCGAATTTGACATCTGTGATGATTTGGCCAGTTATTGCTAGGGTCATTTTTATTCCATTTTAAGTATATAGAAACTATTATAGCCATCTATTACTGAATTGTGTTATTGCTGGAGTTATTTGTCTGTTAATCAAATGTCTACCAGTCAAGACATGTTTTAAATAGTTCATTCTCTAGAAACTCCTCTTCAGGAGTTTCATTTTTTTCCAAGTCTTTTATGATAAATTTAATCATGAATATACTGGAGGGGAAAAGATTGACATGTTGGGTAATGTGCTTCCATTTTTTTTTAAAAAAGCAGTTAATTAAAAAATTGTGATCCCAAGAAGTCAGTAAGACATATGTATTTTATTAACTGTAGATAAGATAATTCATTGGGTTCCTTTCATGAATCTGGAATTTGTTCATGACTGAAAATATCATTTATTTTGCTTAAGGTTATATACAAAATATGAGCTTCTCATCGTTGCTAGATCTTCCTTTCTTCCTTTCTTCTTTTTTTACAGAAGATACATACTTTTGATTGGACTTTTTGATTGGACATAGAGCCTCCCCTGGCCTTCACAAGTGTGCAGCAGAAGCCTCCCACAGCAATGAGGATGCTGTCATAAGTGGACATGTCTGCTTTGATTCTTGCCCTCTCCCTGCTATGGATCCCAATCACTAGCCATGACACCTACAATGGCCATTATGAAAGGCATCTCTTGGAATCCAAGCAGAAGATATGGTTGGAACTATGACTCAACCCCCAACCCCCAATTCACTTTGCCACTTAGAGAAACACACACACACAAACCTGTGGGACTTTGTAGGTGCCTCCTAATGTTGACATCTGGATGGAGATGTCTCTGTGAGCTGCATCAAAAAGAGCCAAAATGTTCTCCTTCCTTCCACAGCTGTAGTTGGGGACGTTGGCCCCCCTGATTACAGCCATCAGATGGTCATTCAAGGATAGCTGAGAATCCAGGAGGACACCCAGATTGCGAACCCTATCGGATGGGGTAAGAGTCTCCCCACCGATCACTAGCAATGGTATCTCTGGATCCCGAGATGCTGGTACCCGCAGCCACTCGGTTTTGGAGTGGTTCAGTCTGAGCCTGTTCTTACCCATCCAAATCCGCACTGCCTCCAGGCAGCGGGACATCATGGAAAGGGCATCCCTAGGGTGGCCCAGGGTGGAGTTGTAAAGCTGGTATCATCCGCGTATTGGTGATACCTCACCCCAAAGCCACGAATGATCTCACCCAGCGGCTTCATGTAGATGTTAAAGAGCAGGGGGGAGAGAACTGATCCCTGAGGCACTCCACAGGTGAGAGGCCTCTGGGAGGATCTCTGACCCCCCGCCGATACAAACTGCGAGCAGCCCGAGAGGTAGGAGGAGAACCACTGCAACACAGTGCCTGCAATTCCCAACCCCCTGAGTCGTTGCAGTAAGATACCATGGTCGATGGTATTGAAAGCCACTGAGAAGTCAAGAAGGACCAGGATGGAGGAACAACCCCCATCATGGGCCTGCCAGAGATCATTCACTAGGGTGACCAATGCCGTTTCCGTGCTGTGGCCGCGCCTGAAGCCAGATTGGTAAGGATCTAGGTAGTCCGTTTCCTCCAGGAAATGAGGGAATTGCTGTGCCACCACGGTCTCAACAACCTTCGCTAAGAAGCGAAGGTTGGAGACAGGACGGTAGTTGTTAAGTGAGTCCAGATCCAGATTAGGCTTCTTAAGGAGAGGTCGTATCACTGCCTCTTTTAGTAAGGCGGGGACAAAACCCTCCCTCAGCAAGGTGTTAACAACAGCCTGGATCTAGTCTCCGGTCACCTCTGTGGCTGCAGAAACAAGCCAGGAGGGACACGGGTCCAAAACACACATGGAGACCCCCAGCCAACCCATAATCCTGTCCACTTCATCCAACGAAACAGGCTCAAACTCAGCCCAGAAGACTTCACCAAGACTAGCCCCGGTCTCCTCAGTGGATTCTGCCCAGTCGGAGTCCAACTCAGTCCGAATTTGAGCAATTTTATCTTGCAGAAACTGTGCAAAGTCCTCAGCTCGGCCTTCCAAGGGGTCATCCCTCGTTCCCTGGTTCAGGAAGGATAACAGAGGAAACCAGGTTCAAACAGATTTACATTGCTAGACTCATCCCACCTTAAGCAACGGATTCCTCTCCCACTCCCAATTTTGGGAGCCTTGTCTCCTTTGCAGCTGTCATAGGCTAATGTAAGTTCTCATTTTGTATTCTGTCCATCACTGGCTGCAATACAGTTTTAATTATTAATTCATTTATTTTACTGTTTGAGGTTAATTTTGGATTTTAATTTGATTAGCCTTACAGTCTTCACAATTTTATTTCCTTTAATTGTTAAAATGAAACAGATATGAATGAAATATGTGCACCCAATAATAACTGCAATGAATAATTAAATGTTATGAACCTAAGAAACCATCTCACTATGGCTTCCCTACTTTTATATTTAGATGTTCCTTAGTGTTTAGATCGGGTCTCAGGATGATAATGTAGCACTTGGGGAAGAAGATGCAGCCCAGCAGCCCAGCACTGGAGGCCAGGATGGAAAAGACCTGGACAGCTACCATGTATTTCCCTTTGGTGCTCAGGTAGGTGGGCAGGAAGGAGACCCAGACGCTGCAGAAGACCAGCATGCTGAAGGTGATCAGCTTGGCTTCATTGAAGGCCCCAGGCAGGTTCCTGGCCAGGAAAGCCACCGTGAAGCAAATGGCAGCTAGGAAAGCCATGTAGCCGAGGACAACATAAAACATAGTGACGGAGCCTTCGTTACACTGAAGGACGATTTTTCCAGGCTGAGAATGCAGGTCAGAGTCAGGGAATGGAGGGGAAACTCCCAGCCAGATGGCACAAATGAAAATTTGGACAGCAGAAGAAGAAAGTATGATGGAATTGGCCACACTCTTTCCCAACCATCTTTTCACTTGGTTTCCTGGTTTTGTGGCCAGAAATGCCAGCACCACCGTGATTGTTTTGGCCAACACAGAAGACACAGCCACTGAGAAGACAATGCTGAAAACTGTCTGTCGGAGAAGGCAGGTGGCTTTCTTTGGCCGGCCAATGAAGATAAAGGAGGACAAGAAGCAAAACAGAAGGGCAACCAAAAGGATGTAGGAGAGGTCCCGGTTGTTGGCTTTGACAATGGGTGTTTCTAGATATTTAGAAAATACGATTAAAACAAAGCCTGTGATTAGGAACAAGAATAAGGCAAAAGACACCAGGATAATGCCCAGTTGTTCTTCATAGGACAGGAATGTTATTGTTTTGTGGATACATTGGATTCGGTTCTCGGTTGAATAATGATCATCTGGGCACTTGGTGCATTTTTCAGCATCTGAGAAAACAGAAAGTAATATTTCTTTTATAGTCCCTTCTTTCCCATTTATCTTTTAGTCCTTGATCCAACTGCTCACTCTCCATGTCTACACAATTAGATATTTCTGCTTATGTGTCTCTATGATCTTAAAATGGATTGATTGGTTGATATACCTTTTGCCCTGTAAGATAAAGTTGGTTGGGTGAGCAAAAGCCACTGACCTGAATCAATTCCTGGAGTTTCAATGATTTCAGATATTCCTCAGAAAGGTTAACTACCTAAGAAAGCTACCCTAAGAAAATGGGGACACTCCCAAACTGACCAGTAGAAGAGAGATTTCTTCTGACAGAAGTGAATCCACTATGTTCTCCTATCTCTTCCTATTTCATCCTTCAAGGTAATATAGAATAGAATAGAATAGAATAGAATAGAATAGAATAGAATAGAATAGAATAGAATAGAATAGAATAGAATAGAGCAGGAAGGGACCTTGGAGGTCTTCTAGTCCAGCCCACTGCTCAAGCAGGAAAATCTATACTATTTCAGACAATTGGCTGTCCAGTCTTCCCTTAAAAACCTCCAGTGATGGAGCACCCATGATTTCTGAAGGCAAGCTATTCCACTGGTGAATTGCCCTCACTGTTAGGGAGTTTTGCCTTAATTCCTGGTTGCTTCTCTCCTTGATTAGTTTCCAACCATTGTTTCTTGCCCTGCCCTCTGGTGCTTTGGAGAATAATTTGATCCCCTCCTCTTCTTTGTGGCAGCCCCTCAAATACTGGAATAATGCTATCATGTCGCCCCTAATTCTTCTTTTCTTTAGACTAGCCAAGCTCAAATCCTGCAGTCGCTCTTCATATGTTTTAGTCTCCAGGCCTTTTTCTTGATCCTCCCATTATGGAAGAAATTGGACATTTGAAAATAAAGAACAAAAACAAAATATCATATTTTTTGCTCCATAAAATGCTCCTGACCATAAGACACACCTAGGTTTAGAGGAGGAAAACAAAAAAAAAATCTGCCTCTGCCTCCCAGTGACTTTTGTGTGTGTGTGTGTGTGGGGGGGTGTCCACACTCCTCTGCCTGGCCATGCCTCAACCACCATCTGGTATTCATCTGGCTAGCATCCTTGCAGCCAATAGCCTGGTCAGCTTCAACGTGTTATCGCAGCCCCAGCATGTGGCTCGTCAGGCTCCATTGCACCCACCACCAGTCAGCTGAGTGACAGCTGGATCCTGGCCTCCTGTAGCCCAGCCAATCAGTGGGCTGGCCAACTGGAAATGCTGCCATTGCTGCCTCCTCCGTGTCTGCTGCCTCTGCCAGGGAACGGTGGAGCCTTCGCCACCGAGCAGCTCGGTGGTTGGATCGGCTTCCCAGAATACCACCAATCAGCTGTTCCAGGGGGTCGGGATCACTGCTGCCATTCGTCACTGCTGCCTATTCGCTCCATAAGACCCACGGACATTTCCACCCACTTTGGGGAGGGGGAAGTGTGTCTTATGGAGTGAAAAATACGGTAGTCAGGCCAAGATGTCTCTTTTAACATGCACATTGGTTAAAACGCTCTAAATGAAATCAACAGCCTTTCCTCTGGTTTCACCCACCTTCCTGAGTGGAGATGGTCCCATCCGGACAAGGGATACAGTCATAGCAGCAAACTGGCTCTCCTTCCTGAACCTGCTTGAAAAATCCAGGATGACAATTTTCCACGCATTTCGACTGAGGCAGAGACTAAGCAGAAAAAGCAAGGAATGACAAAGAAAATATGTTAGGACTAACCGTGGATGTAAAATGGATGTAGACATGACCATTAGCCAAGGAGTTTCTCGGCTTCTCTTAGATAAGTATAAAATCTCTTAACTTCAATCAAACAGAATCGAACTGGAAGGGACCCTGGAGGTCTTCTAGTCCAACCCTCTGCTCAAGCAGGAGACCCTGTACTATTTCAGACAATTGGCTGTCCAGTCTCCCCTTAAAAGCCTCCAGTGATGGAGCACCTACAGTTTCTGGAGGCCATCCGCTCCCACTGGTTAACTGTTCTCACTGTCAAGAAATTTATCCTGAATTCCAGGTTGTTTCTCTCCTTGGTTAGTTTCCATCCATTGTTTCTTGTCTTGCTTTCCAGTGCTTTGGAAAATAAGTGGACCTCCTCTTCTTTGTGGCAGCCCCTCAAATATTGGAATCCTTCTGTCATGTCACCCCAGTCCGTCTTTTCTCTGAATGGCCATGTCCAATTTCTGCAACCGTTCTTCATATATTTTTGTCTTGTGTCAAAATATTATGGGAGATATAACATGTGCAGATTTTTCTTTGTTTAATTCCTCTCTTTTTCTTGTGGCATATCACATTGTAACAAAAAACTTTTCTACTTAATAAAATCTGAAGGGATGGAGTTGAAAAAAGATTTAAGCATAAAGTGACAACTGGTGGGTTCCTCCTCATGGCCATATAAACATGCATTCCTCCATTCTTCATACATTCGTGGTATTAAATGTATATTAAATTGATAACATTAATAATAAAATTAAATTTTATTAAGTTATAAGTATTAAATTTATTCAAGAAGTTATATTATATTTTTGTCATTTGATTATTATTTTTAGAACCAGTTTGTCTAGTATCAAATATCAGCAAGTGACTGCCTTAGCCATGAAAGACCTCGGGTCTGTCATTCTTCTTAGTCCAACCCACCTCACAGGATTATTGTGGGGAAAACAGGAAGAGGAAGGTGTGTTGTGTAAGTTAGCTGCATTGAGTTATTTATACAAATAATAAAGGCAGGATATAAATAAATACACAATTTTTATCCTACTAGTTAATAAGATAGACAATTTAGGACTAGGCTTACCCCCTTAAAATGGGTCATAAGGTTGACAATATTTTCCCCACCTTGTTGAGCAACTTTAGCTGTGACACAGCATCTTGGTTGATGATAAGCCTCCGTCTTTCCAAACTCCCCAGTTGCAGTTTCATTGGATTCTCCTCAGGGAGAACCACCAAGCTCACAAGGTTCAGATCTGCTGCTACATCTCCATTTTGCTCCACATACAGTTTCTTTTGGGAAAGATTGCAAAACTCATTCTTCTCCAGAAAGGGGTGGAACTAAAATGGAAACATCCAGGAATTTAAAAAAAAAGAAAACTTGCTTTCTTATCCCATGTGGTCTTTCTTATCCCACATGGGATCTCTTTTGCAAAGCTCCTGAAGGCAGGACAAGAAGCAACGGATGGAAACTAACCAAGGAGAGGAGCAACCTGGAATTAAGGAGAAACGTCCTGACAGTGAGGACAGTTAATCAGTAGAACAATTTGCCTCCAGAAGTTGTGGTTGCTCCAACACTGGAGGTCTTGAAGAAGAGATTGGACAACCATTGTAGGGCAATGATGGTTAACATTTTTCTCATTGTGTGCCAGCACCCATAATGCAATGCGTGTCCCCCCTGTGCATGTGCACGCGACCCCCATGCTCCCCAAGTGTGTGTGTGTGTGACCTCCCCCGCCCCTCATTTTTGGCCTAGCAGGCCTCCCTGCAGCCTCCTGGGCCCAAAAATGGACCGTGGGGGGTGGGGTGGGTTGCGCCCCCCCCACATGTATGCGCCCCCCCCCCTGTGCATGTGCGTGCATCTCCCACATGCGCCTGCCCCCTGCGCATCCCAAAAATCAGCTGGCTGGGAGGAGGCGCGTGCATGCATGCACATGGATATGAGCTGGGCGACAGAGATATGAGATATGAGCATGCCCCCAGAGAGGGCTCTGCATGCCAGCTGTGGCATGCGTGCCATAGGTTCGCCATCCCAGGTATAGGATTTCCTGCTTGTGCAGGGGGCTGGACTAGAAGACCTCCAAGATCCCTTCCACCTCTATTATTCTATGCTCTACATCTTTTCCCATCTGAATCTTTCTTCTACAGTTGCCTAACTTCAAAATATGCTTAGTTGATGACACAAGTGTCACCACTAACTACAAAATAAGGATAAAATAAGCATTCAGGAAAATTTTAAATCATATATTGAAAAAAAAAATATGTTGACAAAATAAGTAAACTCAAAATTTATCAATGATATGGAGCATTCCAGACCAGGTCAGACTAATGTTCTCCTTGGAAGACCAGATGAGAAACATGACTGGATGAGCTCCTTCTATTTTATTGTAGGGCAACATTAAAAGAATCTGGCAACTCTGAAAGTAGAAATCTCCCACCAACTCTCTTGACAACCTGGAGAAGAATTTCTGAGTTCCTTTCTCTGCATATTATGCAGCTGTGGGCTCCCCCCCGCCGCCCCCCCCCCAAATCTGATTGTTCTTAGGACTTGACAAACTATGGTATATTGTATAAGAAAAAGATAAGATCTACAATACAGATCTTTATTACTATTTCATGCATACTTTTTATTATATTACTGTGTATGTAATTGGTCACTGATTATAGTAAATTAGTGATTGCATTTTAATGATTAGATAATCATAGAATTAATTAGATTATAATATCACCTTATTGGTGAGATAGGCCAAATAAATTTAATAAATAAATAAAATATTGTTAATGATGCAGTAGAAAAAGAATGAAGGATACTGTTGTGGCCCCGTCCTCTGAGCCTATCCCTTTGGAGGAAGGCAGCTCTGAGCAGGAGGAAGAGGAGCCAGCCAGATCTCCCAGCCCTCCCCCTCTGGCACCGGCTCAGGTGCCAGCTGAAAGAGAGCCAAGTAGTGGGGAAACAGGTGTCTCAGATGAGAGTGAGGGAGAGACGTCATTCCTGGACGCACGCCAAAGAAGGCGAGAGAAAAGGGTACTGCAGCTGCGGCGTATGAGGAAATCCTGAGTCATTGGATTGGAGTCACAGGATCAATGACTCACTGGACCACACCCAGAAGCATATGTATATAAGACAGTACGGTGGGTCACGAAGTTCGTGACGAACAAAGCTAAACAAACGGAGCAACCTCGTAGTCTTGGAAGCTAGATGAACGGCAAAGCTACGTAGGAGATTTTCTTGTTTGTGTAAACCAATAAAGTCCTTGGCAGACGGTGTGCATATCGCTGCCAAGGTTGAGATAAGAACTGCGGAGTGTGCCAAGTGATTATTAACCCTCGGCTGGCTGTGTTTTTGTGGGTCTCTGAAGGGGGGGGACAGATCAGATACCAAGCTTGATAACAATATGTATAAGGGTCCCTTATGAGCACCATGGTTGGAGAAGATATTTCACAAAAACTAGATCGGTTTGGAGAAGGGCAAGGAAGCCAAGCGTGAAATCTAAGGAGCTCTCACAGCCTTGAAGGAAAAACAACAAAGACCATGTTGGTGTGTGGGACCTAAACACACCATATACACCAATAAATAAATAGCAGTATTTATTCCAAATTACAAAGTATCTTGTTTGGAGAAGGGAGGATACGGCTCTCTGGCTAATAAGAGGAAAAGCATACTAGGAAGAGGAGCCATGTTAGAGCTGAGCTTTAAAGAGAAGTCTTCAGTCTCCACCGGTTGTCTTAATGCAAAGACCAAGAGTTAAGGTTTACCAAAGTTCCCTTCTTTCTCCCTTGGATTCGTTCTCCAAAGAAACTAGATTTGATGGATCCTTGTTGGGAGCCCCCTTACCTGCCACACCTGCAGCCTCGGAGACACCAAACTCTCTTTGCCCTCCTTCCTCCTCCTGTATCTGGAGGTATACGCAGCACTCAAGGCCTGGGCCAGAGTCTTAATGACACTGTGAATATGGTGGTTAAATGGGACCCGTATCCTGTTCCTTTTTCCTTGCGTCTCCAGTGGCGCTTCCTGGGAGCATCTGCTCCGCCCTTTGACAGAAAAGACATGCTTTGAAAAAGAACAGTAAAAATAATGATCTTCATTCTGGGGTTCCACAAAGATGTTGCGTTCAAGGGCATCATCGTTTGGCCTTTTCTTCTCCTGAAATGAAAAGCTTGAAATACTATGGATGTATTTATAAACTCTGTCCTTTTTCATCGGGTATATACCCAAACTTGTAGTGATCCAGACTTTCCCTTCAATGGGTCCTGGCAAACTCGTAAGTGTTAAATGGAACCAAAGAATTCGCTCCAAAAGAGAAACGTATTCTATGAATTGAACAAAGACATTGACTTGTCTCCACTTAGAGATGGCCTTCCTGAAGGATGCCGTAGGCGGAACCGTTGAGACTCGTTGTGATATCACAACAAAGATCCCATTCCTGAAAAGCAGAGGAGTAAAAGTCCTCATGAAATTCTCTCCCTTCTCTGTGTCTGAAGCGAAGAGGCCAATCAGGGTCCACCTGAAATGAAGGAGCAGTTGGAGAATTCCTGGGTACTCGATCCCTTCTTTGGGGAGCATCCTGTGGAAAAAAGGGAATTGACTTTTATCACTCAGGGCCTCTGAAACAGTTGCATAACTGATCTGAAAAAGTGATGAAAAAGCAGAGCTGTGTTACATGTAATATTGTATATAATATATCTAGTAGCGATATATTTTCAGCTCCAAACTTCAGCATGATACAAAAGGTTTGGGGTAACCTTGGCCTTACATACTTTAATAAATGGGGCTAGGGAAGTTGGTTAGCTAGAACTTTTTACATTTGAGCTATAACCTCACTTGGCTCTTGGAGAAAGTTACTCCCTAGTTAAAGAAAGGTGTTAATTTCCTCTAATGGCTCAGCATTGAATAGCCATCTATGGCTACAATGTCATTTTCAAATACCAAAACTTTTGATTTTTGATTTATTAATAGTCAGAGAACTATCATGAGAACAGGAGTCAAGATTTTTTTTAACAGTTGATGCATGTGAAACAGTTGATTATCAGGTTTTACTATATGTATTTAGCCCCTTAGACATGGTTCTAAGGATCCTTCAGTAGACCTGGTAAGTCATTCATGCATATAGACTAAATAACAAGGGTTCAAGGATGCAGCCACCTCTGCCCCTTGGAAAGTTTCGACCCTTCTCGTCATTGGCTCCACTGAGCCCAAACTCTCTCACTCAAGGGGCTGCTAGGAAAGGGGCTGATCGAGATCAGCAGTTCTGAGTTCTGTCTTAAGGGCAACCAATATTTTCCTGCTCGCTGTATCAGATTCTGCACTAAGATATATAAAAGCAACAAAATGTTGTTTCCCCTGATTGACGCATTTTGTAATTAGATGGTTCAAAAAAGACAATTGTCACTTGTAGATTTCCTCTGTCTAAAACCCACGTTTGCTTCTGTAAGTAATGCAATTTTAATCTACCCATTTTCAACTGTACTCAAGAGGAACTGGCATATATTTAGCCACCATATCACATGGATGGGCTTGTAATTGCTGGGGTAATTTTTATTCCCCCTTTACACATAGGAACTAATATTGCCATCTTCCATCCAAATAGATATACAGTAGTATATACAGAGTAAATGAAATTGTCTGTAGAGCGATCAACCAGCTGGGATATTTTTGGAACAGTTCAGCTGGTAGAAAGTCCTGTCCAGGGATTTTATTACTCTTCAAATCTTTTACGATGAATTTACTCATAAACATATTGGCATAAAATAATTAAGATATTGGCTAATAAACTTGTAATTTTTTAAATAAAGTGGCTAAGTATTGCTAGTCCTCCCTATGAGTGCATGAGACATATATGATTTTTCAAATGTAGGTCGTATAATCTATTAGGGTTTTTTTCATGAATATGCAATTTGTTCACCTTTCAAAATTTTGTAATTTTGACTAAGATCATGTAGAAAATATGAGCTTCCCATCACTGCCACGCCTTCCTTTTGCATAGAAGACCTTTTGATTGGACACAGAACTTCTCTTCACCTTCACAAGTGTGTAGCACAAGCCCCCAAAGCAATGGAGAGGATATGTCTGCTTTGATCCTTGCCCCCTCCCCACTGTAGCTCTCAATCCACAGCCATGACTGGCCATTCTGAAAGGCAGCCATTGAATTCAAAACAGAAGATGTGGTTAGATCTATCAGTCACCCACCAACATCCCACTCACTTTACCAGATAAAGAAATTGTCAGCCCTGGAGGCCATCTTTTCTTTTGGATCTTCAAGGCTGCTACACTTAGTTTGTGGAAAACTGGGTGGAGGTTTGTATAGAGTTGGTAGAAGTATTCAGCCATAACATTCTTTTCTCTGAGAGTCAAGAACGTTCAGCCTGCACCTGGAGTGGTGTGATTGGGAGGCAACTCCAGTTGGGACGGTGGATTATTGGACCATGTGATGGACATGTGGATGCAGGGGAAGGGACTTTGGCTTTCCTTTGGGTGGGGAAAACCTGGGAGTTTTCCCCAGATGTGCCAATATGATATCTCTAATAAAATGGAACTTTGAGGAGCTGCTGGCCTTGGAGTCTTCACTGGTTGGGGGTGTTATTTGGAACCCTGACATAAATATGCACACACACAAACCTGGGGGACTTTGTAGGTGCCCACTAAGTTTGACATCTGGATGGTGATGTCCCTTTTAGCTGCATCAAGAAGTGCCAGAAGGTTGTCCTCTCTGCCACAGCTGTAATTGGGGATGTTGGCTTCTCCAGTAGAGAGCAGGTCCAGCAAGGCATCTGAAGTGCCGAGGTTGCTCAAATAGTTGTCACGGATGTTGTAACCGAGTGTGAGGTTGTGCAGGAGCTGAGGGTTCTTGTTGACCATTTGAAAGGTGAAAATGATGCGTAGGAGCAGAGGCAGATAACTATATGTAGGACTGTAGAAATATGTTCAGATTATCATCTCTTTCTTTAGGCATGTATATTGAGCCTCAAGCCAAGACATTGAAAAAACAGAAGCGAATGATAGTCACACATCATCATTAATTTTTTTTGAGTATTGAGATGATGGACTGGAGATACTCCTCCACCAGGGTTAATAGTCACAAATATAACAACTATTTATAGTGATTTTCATTTAGCGAATAATTAGGATTCAAAACCTAACATTCAATCATTTAATTAGAATCACCATTAAAGGTCTTTTCATAAATGACCCAGAAAAGCCTTCTATGAGCAAGTGAGCCTGTGAGGATTGGCCACTGAATGTTAATGAGCAGTTAAGAAATATGGAAATGGGCCAGTCGACTAAACCTTTTCAATAATTACTGTAAACAACAACAGTAATAAGTATCTAGTATTCAAGTGATGGATTTAGGATTGGGCAGGAAGGGGAAAATAACCTGGAATTATTTCAGGGTTTTTTTCTTCCCCATCCTTGGATTTGAGTCATTTCTACAAAGTAAGGCAACAGAGGAAAGCCATGGAAACCAAAACATTTCAAGAAACCAGACAAGTCTGCAATATAAAAATAAAACGTAACAAGAAGAAAAGAAAAGACTGTTGGAATGGCAAATAGAAGGAATAAAACTCCATCACAATGAGCCACTTACAAGTGAGACTGCCTAGAAGGTGGCATGTTGAAAGGCAATGTTGTATGTGGTATTGTTGTTGCAGAGATGACCAAGCTAAAGAGATGGTCTCCTGGCTTGTAATAGCTCCATGGTCCTTTTCCATCCTGGTGCTCCAAAATCAGTGGGCACTTCATCCTAAACTTCCCAGAGACCGGCTGGGACATCAGCAGCACCAGAAGCAGAAGCAGAAGGTCCATAATTGATAGGTATGAATCAATCCCTTTCTTTTTTCTAAACAAGAACAACAAGAAGAGTTAGAAGAATTCAAAGCACCTCATAAGCTGAAAATGCCAAATGGCTTTCTCAATTCAGAGAGAGAGAGAGACAGAGAGAGAGAAAGAGAAACAGAAGGAGAGAGAGGGAGAGAGAGAAAAAAACTGAGCTTCACATGGAGAGAAAAGTACCCTGAAGAGCACAGCCCCTGTCCATCCTAAATCTTATGCAAAACACCCAGCATGATCCCTTCCATGTTGCTTCAATCTGATGTTTACATGCAAGGAAGTCCCTGGAGAAAAAGAAGAAGAGGCTTCAAAGATCAGGATGGTGATAATTACAGTGAGAAGCAACTTCTCCTCTGGGGATCCTGAAATTCTTCTGGAGCATTTTATGTAGACAGGTAGTCGGAGAAAAGCATTTTAGTGAAAAAAAATTACAGATATAACAAGGGATGCTATTCTGCAAGTTCTGACAGGTTCTGAGAACCAGTAATGGAAATTTTGAGTAGCTCAGAGAACCAGCAAATACCACCTCTGGCTGGCTCCAGAAGAGAAGGACTAGAGGAGACATGATAGCAGTGTTCCAATATCTCAGGGATTGCCACAAAGAAGAGGGAGTCAAACTATTCTCCAAAGCAGAATAGTTCTGAGGGTAGAACAAGAAGCAATGGTGGAAACTAATCAAGGAGAGAAAGCAATTTAGAACTAAGGAGAAATTTCCTGACAGTTAGAACAATTAATGAGTGGAACAACTTGCCTCCAGAAGTGGTGAATGCTCCAACACTGGAAATTTTTAAGAAGATGTTGGATAACCATTTGTCTGAAGTGGTGTAGGGTTTCCTGCCTGGACAGGGGCTTGGACTAGAAGCAGGACAGGAAGCGGCAGTCATGACATGGGTTTCGTTCACTGCCTGCAAGCTCCGGGTGGCAAGCAGCCGAGCGAGCCAGCCAGCGATGTGCTGGTGCCTCTAATCTGGCCTTTCTCCCTGCCTCTCCCAGCCAATGGTGCTCACAAGTAAACTGCAGCTAGGAGTGTCAAATATGGCTGGGAATGAACATTTGTGTGGTAGCTGCTGGCTGGAGCTACTAAACAGGTGGCCAAACTAAGTGTGTGAAGGACCCCATCCCGTCACTGGGAGTCCAGGTGACTTGGTGATTGGTGAGCGGCTGGGCTCTTCGAGAGATGGAGTTTGCTGAGGGCTGATCTACCACTGGCTACAACAGAATAGAATAGAATAGAATAGAATAGAATAGAATAGAATAGAATAGAATAGAATAGAATAGAATAGAATAGAATAGAATAGAACAGAACAGAACAGAACAGAACAGAATAGAATAGAATAGAATAGAATAGAATAGAATAGAATAGAATAGAATAGAATAGAATAGAATAGAATAAAGAAAATATGGAATGGAATGGAATATAGAATAGAATAGAATAGAATAGAATAGAATAGAATAGAATAGAATAGAATAGAATAGAATAGAATAGAATAGAATAGAAGAATAAAGAAATGGAATGGAATGGAATGGAATGGAATATAGAGTAGAATAGAATAGAATAGAATAGAATAGAATAGAATAGAATAGAATAGAATAGAATAGAATAGAATAGAATAGAATAGAATAGAATAGAATAGAATAGAATAGAATTCTTTATTGACCAAGTGTGATTGGACACACAAGGAATTTGTCTTGGTACATATGCTCTCAGTGTTCATAAAAGAAAAGATACATTCATCAAGAATCGTAAGGTACAACACTTAATGATAGTCATAGACAACAAGTAAGCAATCATATCATATTAGGAAAAAGTTAATATTAAGCTTAAGGGTACCAGCAACAAAGTTACAGTCATACAGTCATAAGTGGAAGGAGATGGGTGATAGGAATGATGAGATTAATAGTAATGCAGACTTAGTAACTAGTTTGACAGTATTGAGGGCATTATTTGTTTAGCAGAGTGATGCCGTTCTGGAAAAAACTATCCTTGTTCTGGTGTGCAGTGCTCTATAGCGTCATTTTGAGGGTAAGAGTTGAAATAATTTATGTCCAGGATGCGAGAGGTCTGTAAATATTTTTACAGCCCTTGTTTTGACATGCACAGTATACAGGTCCTCAATGGAAGGCAGGTTGGTAGCAATTGTTTTTTCTGCAGTTCTAATTATCCTCTGAAGTCTGTGTCTGTCTTGTTGGGTTGCAGAACCAAACCAGACAGTTATAGAGGTGCAGATGACAGACTCAATAATTCCTCTGAAGAACTGTATCAGCAGATCCTTTGGCAGTTTGAACTTTCTGAGTTGACGCAGAAAGAACATTCTTTGTTGTGCTTTTTTGATGATGTTTTTGATGTTAGGTGTCCATTTTAGGTCTTGAGATATGGTAGAACCTAGAAATTTGAAGGTCTCTACTGTTGATACTGTGTTGTCTAGTATTGTAAGAGATGGTAGTATGGGAGGGTTTCTCCACCACCATTTCTATGGTTTTGAGTGTGTTCAGTTCCAGGTTGTTCAGGTTGCACCACAAGGCTAGTTGTTCAACCTGCCGTCTGTATGCAGATTCATCATTGTCTTGAAAGAGACTGATCACTGTTGTGTTATCTGCAAATTTCAGTAGTTTAACAGATGGATCGTTAAGAGATGCAGTCATTGATATACAGAGAGAAGAGAAGTGAGGAGAGCACACAGCCTTGTGGGGCCCCTGTGCTAATTGTACAGGTATCTAATGTGATTCTACTTAGCTTCACCTGCTGCTTCCTGTTTGTTAGGAAGCTTATGATCCACCCACATGTGTGTTCAGGTACCTCTAGCTGGTTTAGAAGAGTGTCTGGAATGATGGCATTGAATGCTGAACTAAAGTCTACAAAGAGGTCTTTGGAGATTCAAGATGTTGTAGGATGTAGTGCAGAGCCATATTAACAGCATCATCTGTTGATCATTTTCTCGGGGTAAATTGTAGGGGGTCTAACAGTGGATCCGTGATGGTTTTCAAGTGGAACAGCCTTTGAAAAAGCCTTTCAAAGGTTTTCATGACTACAGATGTTAGAGCAACTGGTCTGTAGTCATTCAGTTCCTTGATGGTGTGCTTCTTCAGCACTGGGATGATGGTAGAGCATTTGAAGCAAGAACGAACATAGCACATCTCTAGCGATTTATTGAAGATTCAGGTGAAGATGGGGGCCAATTGGTCAGCACAGACTTTTAAGCAAGAAGGGGTTATCTTGTCTGGGCCTGGAGCTTTTCCTGGCTTTTGTCTGTGAAATAGGTCTTGCACTTCCTTTTCTGTGATCACTAGGGGTTGTGAACCCAATGGGATGGGGCAGTTGTAGGAGGTTTGGCTGTTGTTGGTGTATCTGAGATGGAGGTTGTGGAGATAGGTGGCTGTAGTTTCCTTTCAAACCTGCAGTAAAATATGTTCAGCTCATCTGGCAGTTATTGATTTCCTTCAGCCCGGTAATACTTTTAAGAGTTTTCCACATGTTGCTGGTTCATTTGTTGAGAACTGATTCTTTAGCTTTTCAGAGTAGTTTCTTTTTGCTGCTCTGATCTCCCTTGTTAATACATTTCCGGTCTGACTGTACAGCATTTTGTCACCTTTTCTGTAGGCTTCCTCTTTGGAATGACATAGCTGCTTAAGTTTAGCTGTGAACCAAGGTTTGTTGTTACTGTATATTCACAAGATCCTGGTCGGTACACAGAGGTCTTCACAGAAGCTGACATATGATGTTACAGTATCTGTGAGTTCATCCAGGTCTGCAGAGGTATCTTCAAAAATATTCCAATCAGTTCAGTCAAAGCAAGCCTGTAGCTTAAATTTTGCCTCCTCAGTCCAAGTCCAGTAAAGAATGTTCAGAATCCCCACTGAAATAGTACTTGGACCATACAAAGCAGTTGTGTAAGATACCTGTGTGTGCTCATTGAATGGAAGGGCCACCAACAACAGAAAGGGACAAAATCTGGTTCTCAACCACATTTCTGATTTCAACAAGACCATCAAAGGAACTATAGACAAAATGTATAGGGCCCTTCACAGTTATCCAATAAGTGAACCTTGTAGATTCCCCCCCTTAATTGCCCCCCCTCCTGAAAATAGACCCAGTCTTCCACCATTTGTTGCTGCTCAAGGAAAAGCCAACTGGCAACTTATATTCCTATTTACAATCATAGAAGAATAAGAACTGCAAGAAAAAACCGAATTGTAGACAGCAAGGCAAACTGCTTCAATATTTCTTCCACTTAAAAGGATACTGAACGCTCATGCCAGGTTCATCCATGGCTCTGAGTTGGTTGCCAGTTTCAGCTACGTTTCCCTCAGAAACCATGTCCAGCAAAGCTTCCTGCCCTGCCCAGCACCGCCCAAGGAATGTGTGGCTGAAGAGATTAGCCTGCCCCTGTGGGCTTCTCTGGGAAGTGGAAAGAATGATGAAGGCCTTCAAATCCCAAGGTTGAGTGGGGAAGGGGAAAGGACCTACTAAAGCTATTCATGTCTTCCAGAAACTTCCACCCCAATCCTGTCTGATTGGACCACTTACCTTACATAGATCTTGATGATCAATGGAGCAGTCTTCTCTCCAGCCTTCCTGCCGCGGTTTCACCTTGAACGAAGGCTTTGCTGAGGCCTACAGGGACAAGAGATTATGTAGGCCATAGGCTCCAGTTATTTTTGTAAAAGGCCTTTGCCAATGAGAACCGAGGCCGGGAGGGGCTCACATGTCCCTCTGGGCCTCCATTCTAATTGGCAATGGCCTTTCCTCAAGTCTTTTGCCAATGAGAACCGAGGTCAGGAGGGATGCTTGAATGGCTCCAGATGTTCTGGATACTCCATCACTGGAGATTTTTAAAAACAGATTGGACAGCAATTTGTTGGAATTGGTATAGGATCTTCTGTCTGAGCAGGACAAGAATCTTGGACTAGAAGACCTCCAAGGTCCCTTCCAACTCTGTTACTGTTTATTCTGTAAATAGCCTGAACTTCACCAGATATATCCATGGCTCATTTTCATCTCACTGGTGTAGTGTCATAGGCCTTCTGCTCCTAGGAAGCTTTTAGTTCACATGAAATCTACAAATAAAGAAAGAAAATCACCTTTAAAGTTGTAAGACATTTTTCCTATTAGCTTAACTGGGAGATAATTTTGGCCAACTTTCAAAGGGAAGCCCCAAAGGTGCTTTTTCAAGAGGCAACTGGACTTCCTTGTTTTTTCTTTGAAGACATTTCACTTCTCATCCAAGGAGCTTCTTCAGCTCTGACTGGATGGTGGGACTGAATGGAAGAATTTATACTTCTTGCAGACAGAATCCTTTGAATGCAAATGACCAGTTGTCTGCAAAGAATATAAATCCTTCCATTCAGTCAGAGCTGAAGAAGCTTCTTGGATGAGAAGTGAAATGTCTTCAAAGAAAAACCAAAAAGTCCAGTTGCTTCTTGAAAACAGCACCTTTGGGACAACCAGGATGACTGAGAATCTCCATAGACTTTCAAAGGAAATCAATTTTTAATATTTTATATAGTCCAGATCCTACTTGTCAGAAATTTTTTTTTCAATTTCACTTTTATTCTACTTTTGTAACTCTAATAAAAATTCAATGTTTTACAATAAAATTTATCATGTTTTAAAACCATGAATATATGAAGAATGGAGGAAATTATGTTCAAACACCCATGATGAGGAACCCAGTGGTTTATTTTATTTATTTATTTATTTATTTATTTTATTTCAACTTATATACCGCCCTTCTCCCCGGGGGGACTCAGGGCGGTGAACAGCCAAATTAAAACACATATAGTACAATATTAAAAAAGTTTAAAATTAAATTAAATCATCGGCATTACTGTATTAAAATCTCAAATCTACAAGTTAAAATACCCAATTTAAAACCCAAAAATCGATAATATCAGAATTTAGAAAACCCCATTAAAACCAATCAAGCTAGGCCGGCTTGTTGAAATAAGTAAGTCTTAAGGCCCTTTCGGAAAGTGCGGAGGTCCGGGATCAATCGAATTTCAGGAGGTAGCTCATTCCACAGGACGGATGCCCCCACAGAGACATTGCTTGGCTGATGGCACCCTGAGGAGGCCCTCTCTGTGCGAGTGTACTGGCCGGTGGGAGGTTATCGGTAGCAGTAGGTGGTCTCGCAGATACCCCGCCCTATGCCATGGAGCACTTTAAAGGTGAGAACCAACACCTTGAAGCGCACCCGGAAGACCACTGGGGGCCAGTGCAGCTCACGCAGGAGAGGTGTCACGTGGGAGCGCCTTGTCGCTCCCATAATCACCCGCGCAGCCGCATTTTGGACCAGTTGGAGCCTCCGGGTGCACCCCAAGGGGAGCCCCATGTAGAGAGCATTACAGTAGTCCAGGCGAGACGTGACGAGTGCATGGGTGACTGTGCATAAGGAGTCCTGATCCAGAAAGGGGCACAACTGGCACATCAGGCGAACCTGATAGAAGGCACCCCTGGCCACAGCCGCCATATGCCCTTCCAAGGACAGCCGTGAATCCAGGAGGACACCCAAGTCGCGAACCCCTTCTGTGGGGGCCAATGACTCACCCCCAATAGCCAGCAATGGCACCAGCTGGCTATACCGGGATGCCGGCAGCCACTTGGTCTTGGAAGGATTGAGACGAAGCCTGTTCCTCCCCATCCAGACCTGCACGGCTTCAAGGCACTGGGACATGACTTCGAGGGCATCATTGGGGTGGTCAGGGGTGGAGATGTACAGCTGAGTATCATCAGCTGTTTTGAATGAGTCAGTGATTTCACATTTACCTAAGTGGAACCCAGAAATAACTTGACTAACGTTGAGATCTACATCCATTTTCCATGTAAAAGATATTTTATTTGGCATTCTTCTTAGTCTCTGCCTCAGTCCAAATGTGTGGAAAGTTGTCATCCTGGGTTTGTCAAGAGGGCTCGAAAAGGAGAATCAGTCTGCTGCTACGACTGTGTCCCTTGACCAGAGGGGACCATCTCCACTCAGGAAGGTGAGTGAAACCAAAGAAAAGGGCAGGTCTTGTGGAAGTGGATTCATCCAGGATGTAGTCATGAAAGTCCAATTTAAGAGACACATTGATGCTCAACTGTTGTGTTGTTTTTTTGTTTATCTTCAAACTGCATGATTTCTTAATTAAAGGCAAGAAGATCATAAAGACCTTGAAGGAAGGGCTGGGAAGAGTGAGAGGAGAGTGTGGCAGATTGGGCAAGCTTTTCTTTTGCCAGAGAAAATATCTGTATCTATTCTCTTTTTTAGTTTGGATGTGTCCTGCCAAGTTTACTCTCCTAGGAACATCTGAGTTCTTTGAAACTTGAGGAATCGTCTCAGGTCCATTTCCTGCAAGGATTTTTGCAGGGCTTCCTACCTGGGCTTCCCCTTGAGGATCACTGAGAAGGTGTTGCTAGTCCACAATGAGCTGGGGTGGAGAGTTGTGGGTGAACCTCATTAGACCCGTATTATCTCTGCTCCCAGTAGCCATTTGCAGAATTTATTTTCTCTCGCAGCTTCCTGGGTTTCAAAAGATTGGCATCCTCTGAGTCCAGTCTATTAAGAAGCGCCATCTGCCAGGACCCAGAAAGACTGCAAACATTAATTGATTAATTATTTCCCCTGCCTAATAATTTAGGTTCCTAAGTAGGTTCTGCATATTACACAAAAATAATTCTGGCCCCAAGACTTCTTCTAATTTTATTAACTATTAGAAATATAGCTATATTTTAGAAAAAGATATTCTTATTATATTTTTTTTTGTGTGTGGCAATTTTAAGCAATGCTTCTGTGAAAATGCTGCTGGTAACAGTTATTGTCCCACAAAGATATCATTTGGATGGTAAAAGGACAAAGTATTTAAAAAATACTGCTTTGAGTTTTTTCAGATACAGAAAAATGCTCTAAGTGTTCAGCTGATAAATATCCACATGAGGACCAAGTCCAGAGTATCCCCAAAGTTATAACCTTCCTCTCATATAAGGAACATCTGAGCATCATCCTGACGTCCTTTGCTCTGTTCTTGTTCCTATCCACAGTAGTTGTTTTATTCACGTTCATTCAACACCTAGAATCTCCCATTGTCAAAGCCAACAACCGGGACCTTTCCTACGTCCTCCTGGTCTCCCTCCTGCTTTGCTTCTTGTCTCCTTTTCTCTTCCTTGGTCAACCACGGAAAGCCACCTGCCTTCTCCGCCAAATGGTCTTCAGCCTCATCTTCTCAGTTGCCATTTCTTCTCTCTTGGCCAAAACCATCACGGTGGTGCTGGCTTTCTTGGCCACAAAATCAGGAAACCGAGTGAAGAGATATTTGGGGAAGAGCTTGGCCAACTCCATCATCCTTTCTTCTTCTGCTGTCCAAATTCTCATCTGCTCCATCTGGCTGGGAGTTTCTCCCCCATTCCCTGTCTCTAACCTCCACTCCCAGCCTGGAGAGATCATCCTGCAATGCAACGAAGGGGCTGTTGTCATGTTCTACGTCACTCTCAGCTACATGGGCTTCCTGGCTGCCATCTGCTTCATGGTGGCTTTCCTGGCCAGGAATCTTCCTGGGCCCTTCAACGAAACCAAGCTGATCACTTTCAGCCTGCTGATCTTCTGCAGTGTCTGGGTGACTTTTATTCCCACCTACCTGGGCACAAAGGGAAAATACATGGTGGCTGTGCAGGTCTTCTCCACCTTGTCTTCTAGTGCTGGTCTACTGGGCTGCATCTTCATCCCCAAGTGTTACATTATCATTCTGAGGCCAGATCTGAATATAAAAGAGCAGCTTACAAACAGATGAGACATAAAAATGTGAGACTGAAGAATTTTGACTTGAAATTTTCTAAAAGTCCAAACTTAGAAAATGGTCCAAACATGATTAGGGCCAACAACTTTGCTTGAAATCAGTAAAGGGTGACTAGATGCTAGTGGCTCACATCCTTTTCCAGTAAAATTGCAAGATGGCCTCTTATTATTTTGCAGCAGTTAAGAATATCTTGTGAGCCTGGACTTTCTGAGTTCAAAAATGCCATACCCACTTATTTTAAACATGACACTTGTGCAATTAGAATCTTGTTGTTATATCAGAAATTATTGGAGAAGGTCTCTAAGAGTTCCATTTTTAGTTGTATCTTAGTTTTTCTGCATTTGGGGTTCTTTGGAGGATTGGACTCAATATACAGAATAATAGAGTTGGAAGGGATCTTGGAGGTCTAATCCAACCCCCTGCTCAAGCAGGAGACCCTAAAATAGGGGTGTCAAACTCAATTTCATTTAGGGCCTCAGCAGGGCTGTGTTTGACCTTGGGGTGGGGTGGGGTGGGGTGGGTGTGGCCAGTGTGGGTGTGGCCAGCTCAATGTTACTCATGTCAGTGGCATCTGTGGTTGTCCGAGGGCTCTGCCACAGAAAATGTGCTCCCAGTGGCCTCCTGCAACCCTCTGCCAGTGAAAATGGAGCTTGTGGCCCTCCTGAGCTCCATTTTCTCTGGCAGAGGCACTGCGGGCCCTTCCTTCACTATTTCCAGGTTGCTCCCATGGGCCAGATCTAAGCTCCCCATGGGCTGGATCTGGCCCCTGGGCCTTGAGTTTGTCACCCCTGCCCTAAAGCATTTCAGTCAAGTTTCAGTCCAGTCTCTTCTTAAAAGCCTCCAATGATGAAGCACCTACAACCTCTGAAGGAAAGCTGTTCCATTTGTTAATTGCTCTCATAGTTAGGAATTTTCCCCTTAGTTCTAAGTTGCTTCTTTCCTTGATTAGTTTCCATCAGAGGTGAAATCCACATTTTTTTACTACCAGTTCTGTGGGCGTGGCTTGGTAGGCATGATGTGGCTTGGTGGGCGTGGCTTGGTGGGTGTGGCAGGGGAAAGATACTGCAAAATCCCCATTCCCACCCCACTCTGGGGCCAGCCAGAGGTGGTATTTGCCAGTTCTCCGAACTGCTCAAAATTTCCGCTACCGGTTCTCCAGAACCTGTCAGAACCTGCTGTATTTCACCCCTGGTTTCCATCCTTTGCTTCTAGTCCTGACCTCAGGTGCCTTGGAAAACAGGTTGACCCCCCTCTTTTCTTTAACAAGTCCTCAAATATTGGAACCCTGCTCTCATATCACTCCTGGTCCTTCTTTTGTCAAGACCAGCTGTACCCAATTCCTGCATCCATTCTTCATATGTTTTAGTCTCCAGGCCCTTAATCGTTTTAGTTGTTCTTTTCTGCACTCTTTTCAATTCTCAATATCTTTTTTACAATGTGGTGACCAACACTGGATGCAGTATTCCAGGTATGGACCTACTAAGGTTTTATAAAGCAGTACTAATACTTCACATGATCTTGACTCTATGACTCTGTTTATGCAACCAAGGATTGCATTAGCTTTTTTGGCTGCTGCCGGACACTGCTGGCATAAACCATACTTAAGTGATTGTCCATTAGGACTCCAAGATCCCTCTCATAGTTATTGCGTGTGAGTCAAGTTTCACCTAATCTTTACCTGTACATTTTCAGCCTAAATGTAAAACCTTACTTTTCCCTACATTAAATTTCATTTTGTTGGATTGGGCCCAGTGTTCAAGTATGTTGAGATCCATTTGGATCTTGAGCCTATCAGCTGGGGTGTTGGCTATTCCTTCCAGCTTAGTGTCATCTGAAAATTTGAAGAGTTCCCCTTCTATTCCCTCAACTAAGTTGTTTATGAAGATATTGAAGAGTACTGGCCCTAAGATGGAACTTCCTGGTGCCCCACTGTTCAATTCCCTCCATGTAGAAGTAGTACCATTAAGGACTACTCATTGAATGCAGTTTGTCAGCCAGTTACAAATCCATCTGGTGGTGACTATTTTGGACTTCTGTATGGCATTTGATAAAGTAGACCACAACCAACTACTCCATAAGGTAGAAAAATGTGGGTTAGATAGCATGACCACCAAATGGATTCATAACCAGATGACCAACTGTACTCAACATGTAGTCCTTAATGAAACTGCATCCATATGGAAGGAAGTATACAGCGGAGTATATCAAGGCTTTGTCTTAGGCCCAGTACTATTCAATATATTCCTAAATGATTTGGACAAGGGATAGAAGGGGAACTCATCAATTTTCAGATGACATCAATCTGGTATCAAGCCTCCAAGTAATATGTCCCCAGAATGAATAATCCAAGGCAAACATATTCCATCAAAGTCTTTTTATTAGGAACATATCAAATTGGCAAGGTCTTGGTGTACTTCTGGCTCTGACCTAATGCTGGAATTACATCCAGTAAAAAGCAAAAGTTTGAAATTTCCCCCCATAGTCACATTCTCCAATCAGTTTACAGTCCAACTGTCCAGTGACTCCAAACTTCACCTTCAGCTATCTGCAGGCACATTCTCAGTTCCCACGGGAAAGAATGCCACCTAGCCACAACACCCCCCCTTATCCCTACAACCCCCCTTCCTACTGCTAGAATGTAGTGAGCCTGAAGCTTCGTTAAATCTGTCAGAATATTCATGACTGGAAAATCATGGTAACAAGGTCAGCCAATTGGCAGCTGAGACAGACTGGAGCCAGGGCGTCTCTTAGTCTGCAACTTCTGAGTCTGTGCAGAGAAAGAGAAACTGAAACCAGTGTGTGTTAATCTCTCTCTGTTGTATGTCTGTGAACATGTCTGCTGATCTGAGCTGAAGAATCAACTATTGGTATTGTAAATACTTTTATGTGTTATTATGAATATAAAGAAGTTAATGAACCCAGCTGATTCAGTTATCTGTGTGTGCTTTTGGAGTTGATTTTTTGCAAGAAACTCTGACAAATCCATTTGCAGAATACCTAGAGAAAGTTTAGAAAAAGAATAGGAAATGACTACAATAAAACATATGTCAGCTTCAGGGTCGACATCTGGCAGGAGTAGCCAATACTGCAGAAGATAGGCTCAAGATATAGAAGGATCAGAACACACCTGAACACTGGAACCTATCTAAAAAAATGAAATTCAATGGTAAGAAAAGTAAGCAAGAAAAATCAAATGCACAGGTATAGAATTGGTGGTACCTGATTCAATAGTCCTAGCTGCAAGAGTGATCTAGGAGTCCTAGTGGACAATCACTTAAATATGAGTCAGCAGGGCACGGAACCTGCCACAAAGGCTAACACAGTGCTAGGCCGCATTAACAGACAACAGCTTCCCATTTGTGGACCAGAGGATCATGTGGCTTTTTGGATTAGAGACCAATCTGGTTTCAGGCTGTTTTCTTTCTTTTGGGGATACCTTCACAGAGAATGTTGAACCTTCCAACTGCTGCTTTGCAATGGGGTTATTCTTGTTGGGATATATCCAGAAAGGGTTTGGGAGAATAAACACTCTTCATATTTTTTATTTCCTTCCATTTTAAGTAACCTTAATTACATATGCAAAGGAAGCATAAAATTTAATAACTGCAATGAAAAATTAAACATTATGAGATTATGAAACAATTTCACTATAAATTATGTACTTTTATCATTAGATGTTCCTTAGTATTTAGATCTGGTCTCAGGATGATAATGTAGCACTTGGGGAAGAAGATGCAACCCAGCAGCCCAGCACTAGAGGCCAAGATGGAGAAGACCTGCACAGCCACCATGGACTTTCCTTTGGTGCTCAGGTAGGTGGGCAGGAAGGAGACCCAGACACTGCAGAAGACCAGCATGCTGAAGGTGATCAGCTTGGCTTCATTGAAGGCCGCAGGCAGGTTTCTTGCCAGGAAAGCCACCGTGAAGCAAATGGCGGCTAGGAAACACATGTAGCTGAGGGTGATGTAGAACATGGTGACAGAGCCTTCATTGCATTGAAGAACAATCTCTCCAGGCTGGGAGTGGAGGTCAGAGTCAGGGAATGGGGGGGAAAACCCCAGCCACAATGCACAGATGAAAGTTTGGACAGCAGAAGAAGAAAGGATGATGGAGTTGGCCAGGCTCTTCCCCAACCATCTTCTAACCCTGTTGCCTGGTTTTGAGGCTAAGAATGCCAGCACCACTGTGATTGTTTTGGCCAACACAGAAGACACTGCTACTGAGAAGACAATGCTGAATACCATCTGTTGGAGAAGGCAGGTGGCTTTCCTCGGTTGTCCAAGGAAGAGAAAAGAGGACAAGAAGCAAAGCAGGAGGCAGACCAGGAGGATGTAGGAAAGGTCCCGGTTGTTGGCTTTGACAATGGGAGTTTCTAGGTATTTTATGAATATGATTAAAACAAAGCCTGTGGTTAGAAATAAAAGTAGGGCCAAACAGACCAAGATGATGCCCAGACATTCTTCATAGGACATGAAGGATACTTTTTTGGGGATACATTGGATTTGGTTCTCAGTTGGATACTGATGATCCGGGCACTTTGTGCATTTTTCAATATCTGAGAAAACAAAGTAATATTTCTTTTATAGCCCTTCCTTTCATATTTCAAGAAAAAGCTTTTTGGATGACAGCTAATACTGAGAGGCAGGAAAGTCATAATAAATGTTAACTAGGAGCCTGTATGATTCGCTGGTGGTGCAATTTGCTGGTTCTCCAAACTACTCAAAATTTCCGCTTGAACCAGTCGGAACCAGCTGAATTCCACCTCTGGTGGTAATGCTGTCTATCTCACATTTTTTCTAGTTTATCAAGAAATAGGTTGTGGTCTACTTGTCAAATGCCTTGTTGAAATCTAAGTATACTATATCCAAAGCATTTCACTGGTCTACTAATTTAGTCACCTTGTCAAAGAATGAAATAAGATTAGTTTGGCATGATCTGTTTTTAACAAACCCCTGCTGGCTACTAGTTATAACTTTATTTCTTTCTAGATGTTCACAGATCTGTTTTTTTAAACTATCTTTTAAAATATCTTCCTAGGTATTGGTATTAGGCTGATTGGTCTGTAGTTTCCTGGGTCTGTTTCCCCCTCCCCCTTTTTTTTGAAGATGGGAACCACATCAGCTCTTTTCCAGTCCTCTGGTAGTTCATTGGTGCACCAGGATTTTTTAAAGATATGGTATAATGTTTCTGAGATAACACCTGCCAGCTCCTTCAGAACTCTGGGATGTAATAAAACCAAAAGAGTATTACCTGGCATTACAACTGGGTAGATCCAGGGGAGATGACTGGGGCAGGTCTTGAGACTATTATATGGGAAGAGTTTGACTCTGTGACTCCAGAAAACATGGACAGGATACTGAGCAGTCTGAGCGCAGCCACATGTTTATTGGACACGTGTCCCTCCTGGTTGGTGCTGGCCTCCCGGGAGGTGGCACGAGGCTGGCTCCAGGGGATTATAAATGCTTCTTTGAGTGAGGGTGTCTTCCCCGCCGCTTTGAAGGAAGCGGTGGTGAGGCCCCTCCTCAAGAAGCCTTCCCTGGACCCGGCAATGTTGGTAAATTATCGTCCTGTCTGCAACCTTCGCTTCATTGCGAAGGTTGTTGAGAGTGTGGTTGCACGACAGCTACCTCAGTACCTGGATGAATCGACCTATCTAGATCCGTTCCAGTCAGGCTTCAGGTCCGGGTACAGCATGGAGACGGCATTGGTCACGTTGGTTGATGATCTCTGGAGGGCTCGGGACAGAGGCTGTTCCTCTGTCCTGGTCCTATTAGACCTCTCAGCGGCTTTTGATACCATCAACCATGGTATCATGCTGCGCCGGTTGGAGGGACTGGGAGTGGGGGGCACCGTATGATGGTGGTTCTCTCCTTTCTCTCCGACCGGTTGCAGTCTGTGTTGACAGGGGGGCAGAGGTCGACCCCGAGTCCCCTTGTATGTGGGGTGCCACAAGGATCGGTCCTCTTGCCCCTTCTGTTCAACATTTATATGAAGCCACTGGGTGAGATCATCCGTGGTTTTGGGATGAAGTACCACCTGTATGCTGATGACACTCAGCTGTACATCTCCACCCCAGACCACCCCAATGATGCCCTCGAAGTGATGACCCAGTGCCTGGAGGCTGTGCGGATCTGGATGGGGAGGAACAGACTCAGGCTCAACCCATCCAAGACCAAGTGGCTGTGGTTTCCGACATCCCAATATAGTCAGTCGGTGCCATCACTGACTATTGGGGGCGAGTCATTGGCCCCCACAGATGGGGTTCGCAACTTGGGCGTCCTCCTGGACTCATGTCTTTAGAAGGGCATATGATGGCCATGGCTGGGAGGATTTTTTATCAGGTTCGCCTGATTTGCCAGTTGCGTCCCTTTCTGGATTGGGACTCATTACGCACGGTCACTCATGCCCTTGCCACCTCACGCCTGGACTACTGCAATGCTCTCTACATGGGGCTCCCCTTGAGGAGCACCCGGAGGCTCCAACTGGTCCAGAATGCGGCCGCGCGGGTGGTGATGGGAGCGACATGGCGCTCCCATGTGACCCCCCTCCTGTGCGAGCTGCACTGGCTCCCGGTGGTCTTCCGGGTGCGGTTCAAGGTTTTGGTTACCACCTTTAGAGCGCTCCATGACTTAGGACCAGGGTACTTATGAGACTGCTTTCTGCCACCGATAGCCTCTCACCAACCAGTCCACTCCCATAGAGAGGGGCTCCTCAGGGTGCTGTCGGCCAAACAATGTCAACTGGCGGACCCCAGGGGGAAAGCCTTCTCTGTGAGGGCACCTGCCATATGGAATGAGCTCCCCCCAGAGATAAGGAGGATTCAAGACTTACGCACTTTCCGCCGCACCCTAAAAACATTTCTATTTCAACAGGCAGGTCTGGCCTAACTCTCCTTTTAAATTGGGTTTTAAAAATGTTTATACAAATTAGATGTTTTAAATTTTTTGAGCCTTAATTATTTAATTTATTTTAATAGCTTTTAACTTTTGTATGAAAATGGTATTTTATTTTGGCTGTTCACTGCCCAGAGTCCCTCTGGGAGTAGGGCGGTATATAAATTTAATAAATAAATAAATAAATAAATAAACTACCCTTCATTGAGGCCACCCACATTTTCATCCTGCGCTTACCTCATCCTATTGCACCACTTTTGGAAACATCAAATTCTCTGGAAGGTTACAAGGCTGGAAGTCTTTCAAAACTCATCAGGGAAGGTGTTCTATATAGTGGTGGTCCCCAACCTTTTGAGTACCAGGGACTGGTGGAGAAAGGTTTTTCTGTGGACTGTGGGCGTGGTTTTGCATGCTGCCTGCATCCTGCAGCTAGGGCTTCACTTCTTTGCGTGGACTTGTTTCTGGCATTCCGTGGCCCGGTGCCAGCCCACAGACTGGGAGTGGAGGTTGGGGAACCCTGTTCTCTAGGGCAGGGGCTGCAATAAAAAACACAGAGTTCCAAGGATCCACAAAGTGGCAAAGTTTTAGGGAATGGACCTGGAGCGTGGCTTTCCTATCCACTCTGGTGAGACCAGGAGATCTCCTTGAGATCTCCTACTAGGGTACTTGTGGGACTTCCTCTTCCTCTCCTTGTCTCAAGGAGATCTCAAGGAGATCTCAAGGAGACAAGGAGAGGAAGAGGAAGTCCCACAAGTACCCTAGTTCTATGGATGTAGAGCTTTAACTGTGACTTTAATTGCATTTGGGAATAAACTGGAAGCCTGTGCAACTCACACAACAGGGATGTAACTCAACATTGTGCGTGCGCTTCCATTGTACTCATACATTCCAGGTGACCCCATGCAAAGCACAACGCATTAATTCAAGCAAGAAGTGGCCAAGGCATGAGCAAGGTCTCCAATCCAGGAAAGGGCAGAGCTGGTACATAAGAAGAATCTGTGTCAGCAGCTGACATGAGTTTATCAAAAACAGATCATATCAGACAAATCTTTTTGCATAGGTTGGCAATGTGACTAAATTAGTAGACCAGTGAACTGGACTATGAGATTTCCAAGGTCCCTCCCAACTTGGCTATTCTGTTAATCTGTTGTATTGTTATTCCATTGCTCTCACAGTTATATCCTCCTGATGGATTTTATGATGAGTCCTCCATTTGGTTTTCTCTTGTCCCTTGAGTCAAACCACTCTCCCTCAATGGTCCTCCCAATTAGATCTTCCTGCTTATATTGCTCTATGATCTCAGTAAGGATGGATGGATGGATGGATGGATGGATGGATTGATATCTTTTGGCCTATAAGGTAAAGATAGTTTGGGTAGGCAAAAGCCATTGACCTGAAACCATTCCTAGTGTTTCAAGGGTTTCAGATGTTGCTAACAAAGTTAAACATGGGAGGACACTTCTAAGTTGACCAATAGAAGAGAGATTCCTTTTGACAGACGTGAATCCACTATGACCTCCCATCTTTCCCTACCTCTTCCTTCAAAATCTTTTTCTTATTCCTCCCACAATGGAAGCAGTTGGGTATGTTGAAAATAAAGAACAAGAACAAAATAGTCAAGCCTGGTGTCTCTTTTAACATGCACCTTCATTAGAATGGAATGGAATAGAATTCTTTCTTGGCCAAGTGTGATTGGACACACAAGGAATTTGTCTTGGTGCATAGGCTCTCAGTGTACATAAAAGAAAAGATACATTCTCCAAGAATCATAAAGTACAACACTTAATAATAGTCATAGGATACAAATGCTCTGGAAGAATCTAGTACCCTTCCCTCTGGTGTCACCCACCTTCCTGAGTGGAGATGGTCCCCTCCGGACAAGGGATACAGTCATAGCAGCAAACTGGCTCCCCTTCCCGAGCCTGCTTGAAAAATCCAGGTTGACAATTTTCCACGCATTTCGACTGAGGCAGAGACTAAGCAGAAAAATCAAGGAATGCCAAAGAAAATATGTCAGAAGGAAGCATCAATGGAAAATGGATGTAGGCATAACCGTTAGCCAAGAAGTCTCTGGGCTTCACTTAGATAAATATGAAATCACTGACTCATTCCCTACTGATGTAGGAGATATAATTATTGGCATAGTATTCATTTAATTCCTCCCTTTTGCTTCTGGCATATCACATTGCAATAAAAGACTTTACCACTAGCTAAGTCATTGAATGACAAGCATCTGGGTTCCTCCTCATGGCCATATTACCATGTATTCCTCCAATCTTCATATACTCAAGATTTTAAAGTATGGTGATCTAATATTAAATTTTAGAATAAATAAAATGTATTTATTCTAAAAAAATATTCTAAAAGTTTATTAAATTTTAATAAATTAATTCTATTAAAATAGAATAAAATGATGGTAAAGAAAGAAACTTCTGACCAGTAGGTTTTGGGAAAGAGTCTTGTGGACTACAGAAAACAGAAAACAGTTTTCATTGCAATGAAATTCAAGGGTGAGAAAACCATTTCTTGTCTACATTTAGGCAAGAAAAACCAAATGCACAGATATAGTACATGCTGGGCTCAACAGTAATAAATGGTGCTGGGCTCAAGAGTAATAAGTACGAGAGGGATCTTGGAGTCCTAGTGGACAATGACTTAAATATGAGCCAGCTGCCAAAAAATCCAACACAGTCCTAGGTTGTGTTAAGAGAGAGATAGAATCAAGATCACGTGAAATGTGAATACCACTTTATAATGCCTTGAAATACTGTGTCCAGTTTTGGTCACCACAATATAAAAAAGATGTTGAGACCTTGGAAAGATTACAAAGAGACTCTAGAAAAAGCACAGAGAAAAGCAACAAAGATGATAAAGGGAAATTACTTTCTCACCAATTTTATGGAGGTACTGAAAAAAAGAGTGGACAGAAAATTTCCTGTGTCTTAAGCAATAATTATCCAGCGTCCCATTTTGGACATGGCTGAATAAGCTTTAAACTAGGTTCCATATTATAGCATCTGAAGGACACCTTGCTCAATAGTACTGAAGGCATCCCCCACAATTATAAGGGTTCTAGGACCACCATTTAATTCTCACTGAAGGTCATCCACCTTTGTGACTAGGTTTAATTCCCTTGAAATGGCTCCTAAGGCTATTTGGAAGAGAAGAGAAAAGCCACCGATATTTCTCCCACCTTGTTAAGCAACGTTAGCCGTGAAAGAGCCTCTTTGTTGATCATAAGCCTCTGTCTTTCATAACTCCCCAGTTTCTCCTTGAAGGGCTTCTCCTCAGGACGGGTCACCAAGCTCATGAGGTTCAGATCTGCTGCTACATCTCCATTTTGATCCAAGTACAGTTTGTTCCGGGAAAGATTGCAAAACTCATTCTTCTCTAGAAAGGGATGGAACTAGAATAGAAACATCTAGGCATTTTAAAAGCAGAAAACTCCATGTCTTGTTTCAGGTGGTCTTTTCACATTGGAATGGTTTTTATGGTTATCTAATTTTCAAATATACTTATTTGGGAAAACAAGGAATCTGCAAATCTATCAACGATTACAAATCTCTGACCAACACTTTTTGGAGTTTAGAAAATTACAGAAGATCCTTTCTGAATTTCTTTCTCTCCCAGTTATGTAGCTCTCGGATCTCACACTCACTCTTCAGGGGTTGACCGGTAAAAAGTATCTCTTCCCCCCTCCCATTGCCCAAGGTAATTTATTTATTAAATTTATATTGCCGCCTATTCGCCCATGGCATTGCATTGCATTCCTCACCAGATTGTGGGAACGCCAGTGATATAATTTGATTTTGTAAAATCCTAACAAACTATTTCCTGGTGTTATTACAAACCTAGTTAAATGAGAGCTGCATGGTACAATAATTAGGTGGATAAAATTGTATTCAAATAATAAGTGAAGTGGGTGTAAAGTTCTGCACTTGGAATAAGAAAAAACGAGAAGCATGGGAAGAAGGCTGAAGGATACCAAATCAGAATATTTGTGAAAGCAATCCAAAATAGTGGTTGATTGCAAAATTACAGGGAGCCCCAAGCGTGATGCTTATGGAAAGAATGCAAATGGGTCCATTATTTTGCTATATTATTTTATTAATTTATTATATGATTCTCTCTTTTGTTAGTTTTATTGTTTTTATAGGAAGTTTTATTTCTCGTAAGCTGCCTTGAGTTGCCATGTGCAAATAGGCGGCAATATAAATTTCCAAATAAATAAATAAGAGGCAAAGGAAGTGAAATTTATGTTTTGGGGACACCCCAACTCAAATGCAAGGTCCCCCTGTGTGCACCATTGTAGGAGATGGCTTTTCACAAAACCTGGATGAGGTTGAGGGAAGGGCAAGGAAGCCAAGGAAGCTCTTAGACTTGAGGAAAGACAACAAGCTAAAAATCAGGAGGAGTTTGGAAACAACTTTTCCAACTAACACAATCTCTTAACTGGAGAAGAGAGGATACAGCACTTTTTAAAAAAATAACTGAATATGTTTCAAAGAAACTTAAAATCTGTTCACCATAGTTCCAGAATGCCAGATATTGAAAAATGATTTTAATTGCAAAAGGGGAAATTCTGGCTAAAGGAGAGGGAAACGAGGAGCAGTTCCAGAGCTGAGCCACTGAACCAGAGACATTCAGTCTCCCATTCAGTGATTTTCTTAAATGCAAAAACCAAACTGCCATCAATCTGAACAGCTTTAAACTGCAGAGATGAAGGGTTGGGCTAGATGGTCTCAGGCTCTCTTTTAAATTTATGAAGTATCATTTTAATCTCAAATTCATACATACAGGAATTTATGTAAAAAAATAATACACATCCTTTTTAAAATTGGGAACATTCAATGTCAACATAAGTCTGTTATGGTGCCTGCTCTTTGGAACGTTATACCCTGAGGTATTAGATGGGCCAAACGGTTGGCCTTTTGTGGCACAAGGAGGAGGTTGAGATGTTTCCCCTTCATCATCCTCCAGGTTCCTCCTCAAAAGGAACTAAATCTGAAGGATCCTTTTCCGGACCCTCATACCTGCCATGGCTGCAGCCTTGGAGTTCCCAATCTCTCTTTGCTTTCCTTTCTTCTCCACCTGGATCTGGAGGAATAGGCAGAATTCAGGGCATGAGCCAGAGTATGCACGACAGCGTGAACATAGTGGTAATTTGGGATCCGGATCCTGTTCCTTTTCTCTGTGGTCTCCAGTAGCGCTTCCTGGATGCACTTTCTCCGGCCTTTGACAGCAAAGACGTGCTTCAAAAATGAACAGTGAAAAGACTGATTTTGGAATTGGGCTTCCACAAAGAGATTGGGTTCAAATCCATCGTTATTTAGTCTTTTTTTCCACTGAAAAGTAAAAGTCCAAATACTATGGACATATTTGAGAAGTCTGTGCTTCTTTATTGAATATGTTCCCAAGAGAGTCATGATCCAGACTTTCCCTTCAGTGGGTCCTGGCAAACCTTCAAATGTTGAATGGAAAGGAAGAATTCTGTCCCAAAGAGAATCATATTCCATGAAGTGAACAAAGACATTGACTTGTCTCCACTTAGAGACAGCATCCCTGACGGGTGCTGTAAGGCCAGTCTTTGAGATTCGTTGTGATACAACGACACAGATTCCCTTCCTGACGAGCAAAGGAGTCAAAATCCTCATGAAATGTTCTCCCTTCTCTGTGTCTGAAGCGAAGAGTCCAATCAATGTCCATCTAAAATGGAGGAGCAGTTGGACAATTCCTGGGTACTGGATCCCTTCTTTGGGGAGCATCGGGTGGAAAAAAGGGAACTGACTTTTATCACTCAGAGCCTCTGAAACAATTCTGTCTCTCATCTGAATAAATAACGAAGAATGCTATGTTATACTTTAGGGTCCTATGACATTCAAAATAATCACTTTTAATAAATCCAACTTTGTTCTCATGAATAGATTAGAATAGGTTTTTGATTAGTCATTAAGTTATATCAAGGTACAGAATTAAAGGACAGAGAACAGTAACAAAACTGTATATAAAAATATAATAAAAGAAAGAAATTAAAATAAAACAAGAACAATGAATAAAAGTCGTATTTCTGTGTCAACTATAGAATTTACCTGAGTCAGACCCATATATACAGATCAAGTGAACAGTTTTGTTTCAAAAAAAGGGCTGCATTATATATAATATTTAAATTCTTATTGCACAGGAAATATGTTGTTTTAAATATTACCAAAAGTTATTTGTCTAATGTGCAATCCAAGACACTGATTTTTCTTATAAAATTGACATTCAAATAATAGATGTGTTACATCTTCTATCTCTGGAGTTCCACAAATAAAAAGGACGTTTTGTATCTTCCTTATTTAACTGTGTCCAGAAACTCAAACATTTTTCAAGTAAATACTTGATTATCAACGCTTCTCTGAGTGAGGGTGTCTTCCCTGCCACCCTGAAAGAGGCGGTGGTGAGGCCCCTCCTCAAGAAGCCTTCCCTGGACCTGGCTATATTAGCAAATTATTGTCCGATGTCCAACCTCCGCTTTATGGTGAAGGTTGCTGAGAGTGTGGTGGCGCGACAACTTCCCCGATACCTGGATGAAGCTGTCTATCTAGATCTGTACCTGTCGGGCTTCAGGATGGGATACAGCATAGAAATGGCATTGGTCGCATTGGTTGATGATCTCTGGAGGGCTCAGGACAGGGGATGTTTCTCTGTCCTGGTCCTTTTAGATCTCTCAGTAGCTTTTGATACCACCGACTATGGTATGTACTATATGTATTTATTACTTTAGGCATGTGTACATCTGACTCTCTCATTGGTCCGGATAAGTAGTTCTTTCCTAGTCTTAATAATCATGGTGCAAGTATGGAGCCTGGTTTTACCACCTCAGTAAGTATCAATTTCTTGGCTCCTTTGATCCCAAACTGATCTCTCTCCAACAAGAGCTAGTAATAAAGGGCTGTGATCAGGGCCACTGGTGCTTCCATTGGTCTTCATGCCTTTTATGATTAGTTTGATCAGGAGCATTTTAGGCTAAAAATATTCGATGTGTTAGATAATGTGCCTGAATTTTTTAACAAAATGGTTAATTTATGTTAGTGATCCCTATGAGCCCATAACACACATTTATATATTATCCACTGTACTGTAATTAAGATAATCCATTGGGATTTTTACTGTCAAAATAGAAGTCACAATCTGCCAAATGGAAGTGGACACTGGATCGTCCAAGTCTATTGTGTCCTGGTCGACTATAAAGAAGCTGATACCTGACCTATGAAAGAATCAGCTGCACCCCTGCCCTGTCAAGCTTCAAGATTATCAGGGGAATTACATTCCCATAATTGGACATGGCCGTTTCCTAGTGGAGAAGGATAGTTTTGTGGGGCGTCTTCCCTTGATTGTAGTTGACTGTTCTCTTCCCAGTCTCTTGGGGTTAGATTGGTTTAGCTCTCTGAGTCCGGGCATTACAGGAATTCCCTCCACGTCATCTAACAATTTTGATGCCCTGTCCACCAAGTTCGCTGACATTTTTGATGACTCTCTGGGTAAAAATAACACTTAATTTGGATCCTCAGATCGCCCCTATTAGGCTCAAACCTCATCGGGTTCCTTTCTCCCTCCACCCTGAGGTGGATGCTGAGCTAGCAAGCCCAGAGTGTTTTGGAACCTACTTATTTATTTATTTATTTATTTATTAGATTTATATACCGCCCTTCTCCTGCCGGACTCAGGGCGGTGAACAGTCAATTAAAAAACCAATACAAAAAAGTTAAAAACGTACTAAAAACCAATATAAATTAGGCTGAGAATATAAAACAGAATAAAACTCTAAAAAATTTAAAAAGTAGAAGGGATCAGGCAAGTCTGGCAAGTTGGAAGAGATAAGTCTTCAGAGCCCGACGAAAACCCCGATGGGTTTTCATGGTGGGAAACCTCGATAGTGATCCCTATTAAACCTGATGGCTTGATTTGTATCTGTGCCAATTTTAAATGCACACTAAATAAGGCATTGCAGGCCAATGCATACCCAGTTCTGGTGGTCCAGCATTTACTCCATTCCCTGACTCCATTTTTGCCAAATTGGATTTGGCTCAGGCTGACCAGCAGCTCCCAGTGGATGATGCCTTGGCTGAGGCTCAGACCATCATGACACACCGGGGAGCACACCGTTAGGGCAGGTGGCCGAACCATTTTTGCCTTTCTGGTTCTGGCAGTATGAATTGTCCATCCAACAGGGATGTTTACTGTGGGGAAATAGGGTGGTGGTTCCACCCAAGCTACAGCCCTCAGTTCTGGGGTGTTTACACAAAAGTCACCCCAGCATTGTCAGGATGAACGGCCTAAGCTGGAGTTATGTTTGGTGGCCCCATATTGATAGGGACATCGCCAACTGGGTCTCCGGGTGTCAGAAATGACAACTGTGAAGGCCTGCTGCACCAGCCCTCCTAAAGAATGGGAAACTCCTCGGGGGCCTTGATCGCGAATTCATCTGGATTTCGTTGGCCTGTATATGGGTCGCACTTTCCTTATTGTGGTAGATGCTTATTCTAAATGGGTGGAGTTACAGTTAATGACCTCCACCACCTCGGAGGCAGTCATTAAGGTGTTGCACAGGTTATTTTCCACTTATGGCCTCCCTGATGTACTGGTGTCAGATAATGGGCCGCAATTGACATCTGCCACTTTCAGCTGTTCTTGGCCAACTTAGGAATCCGCCATGCCCAGGTTGCCTCATTTCATCCAGCCAGTAATGGCCTGGCTGAATGGGACATAAGGATGGCCAAGGAGATTCTGGCCAGGCTAAAACCTGCTGACTGGAAAGGGTGTCCATTTATCTTCTCTCACAACATACGATGCCTTACTCAATCACTAACCGAAGCCCCGCTGAAATGCTAATGGGTCGCCACCTACGGACCACTCTAGACCGGCTGCATCCCACTTACGTGCCAGAAAGCCCTCGGGATGGCTGTTGGGCCTCCAGGGCATTTAATAAGCGGGAACCTGGTCTCCACACGCAACTACAGGGGCGAAGTTGGATGGCTGCTGGGACGAGTGACCCAAGTAACTGATCCCTGCTCTTACAGAATCCTGCTTGGTGATAGCAGAATGTGGCGGTGACATTTGGACCAGTTACGAGGACGACTTTCACCCCCACTGCAGACTGGCATAGAGGGCGCTCCACCTGCATTCTGAGAGACTTCCCCACCCATTCCAACACTAGACCCCATTCCCCCGCTCACCCCTGGTGTGCAAGAACCACCACTAGATGTGCCAGATGTGGCCGTGCCGACCGATGGCCTGGAAGAGCTGCCAGCCAGTGCACTGGTCAACCTGTGACCCACCCCACAGGTTCCGTTCCTGAACTGAGGTGATCTGGGCGAGTGTGCAAGTGCCCTGCCTACCTAAAGGATTACGTATGCTCCATCCAGGGGGAAAGGGGTGCTGTGTTCAGCACGCTGCCTGACAATGGAGACGCTGTGTTCCAATTGGCCGGAATGAAGTTGCTGCAACTTCATCTGTGCTTCCTGATTGATAAATGGAGTCTGACAGCTACTATATAAAAGCTGTCAGCCTCAGTTGTTGAGCGAGTTCCACGAGTAGCGGTTAACTGTTGTACCATTAATAAATAGTTGTTGAACGTTCTGTGTTGCCTCAGTCAATGCCTGCCAACTTGTGACAGAGCATTCATGAATCTGGGATTTATTCATGTTTGAAAATATTATTTTTGCCATTATTTCAGGGCTGAAATGCTCCAGGATCGGACCGGATCGCCCCATCCAGTAGTGATTTTTCCCTGTGGTTTGGCGATCTGGTAGCGATCGCCGCCTGGGTGTCATTACTTCCTGGTTTTAACCAGGAAGTAATGTTTTTTTATGCATGTGCAGAAGGTGTGCACGCACACTTGAACCGGTAAGGAAGGTAAGTAGATTTCACTCTTGCATTATTTAGTTTATTGGTGTATTTATTTATACCCTGCTTTATTGTTTTTATAAATAACTCAAAGCCATGAACATACCTAATACTCCTAACTCCTCTATTTTCCCCAGAATGATAACCCTCTGATCATGTACAAAATACAAGGTTCCCGTCATTGCTGCAACTTCTGTCACAGAAGACCTTTTCATTAGGCTCCCCTCACTTTCACAAGTGCACAGCAGTTGCCCCCAAATCAGTCTGGATGGTATCATACCAAGATGTGGCTGCTTTTATCCTCACCCCTCCCCACTCTGGACCCCAATCCACAGCTGTGGCAGCTACAATGACCCTTAGTGAGAATTCCAGCTCTCAAATTCCATAGAGAAGATAAGGTTGGGTCTATTCTTCACCCACTACAACCCGACCGGACACACACACACACACACCTGTGGGACTTTGTAGGTGCCTACTAAGTTTGACATCTGGATGGAGATGTCCTTGGTAGCTGCATCAAGAAGAGCCAGAAGCTTGTCCTCCCTTCCACAGCTGTAGTTGGGAACGTTGGCTTCTCCAGTAGAGAGCAAGTCCAGCAAGGCTTCTGAAGTGCCAAGGGTGTTCATATAGTTGTCATAGAAGTTGTAGCCCAGTGTGAGATTGTGCAGGAGTCGGAGATTCTTGTTGACAACTTGAATAGCGGAAATGAAGGGTAGTATTCTGAACTCATTAAAAGGTAAACTAGTGTAAGGAAAGAAAGTGTTCATGTTATCAGCAGCATCAGGAACAGCAACAACAAAATAGTTTATTTTTCCATTTAATTTTATATGTCTCTACATGCCTACCGTGTCCTAAACCAATACGGATCCAAAATCAGAGGCAAATGATAGTCACCCATCACTTTTTTATTTGTATGAACATTAAGAAGATGGAAGGAAGAGAGTCCACCATCAGAGTGAGAACCACAAATATACCATCATTTGTAGCAATAGTCATTTTAATCTACCCAGTGCTAGTATTCAAATTCATTCAGTTATTAAAGTAAGACCATAATAAAAGGAACACTTATGTTTCCTAAGTGATGTAGAAAATCTCTTTAAAAAAGCAAGCCATACTCCATTCTTATAAGGACTAATCATTGAATATCAATGAGCAGTTATAAAATTATGGAAATGGACAACCACTTCAATCGCTACTTTATACAAATAACAGTATTCAAGTGACGAAGTCAGGGCTGGACAGGGGTAGGAAAATAACGTCAACTTCTTTCAGGGTTTTTTCCCCCCTGCCTCACCTGGATTTGATTATTTTCCACAGGATAAAGCAAAAGAGCTAAACCATGGAAATCGAAATTATTCGAGATATTAAGCAGGTCCTACAATTCAAGAGTAAATGAAATAAAAAGAAAAGAAGACGAGTGCCGGAACTGAAAACTGAAAGAAGGCAACTCACTCACACTGAATGACTTACAAGTGAGCCTGACTATAAGGAACTATGTTGAAGGTCAGTGTTGTAGACGATATTGTTGTTGCGGTGCTGACCAAACTAATGATGTGGTCTCCTGGCTTGTAATAGCTCCATGGTTTTTTCCCATCCTGGTTCTCCAAACTCAGCGGACACTTCATTCGAAGCTTCTCAGAGCCTGGCTGGGATGCTGGCAGCATCAAAAACAGAAGCAGGAGGTCCATAACTCATGGGCTGAATCAACGTCTTTCCTGTTTCTAAACAAGAATGAGAAGAATTCAAAGAACTCTTATCGGGTAGAAATGCCAGTGGCTTTCCTGATCCAGACAGAGCAAACTGAACTTCACGTGGAAAGGAGAGATGGGTACATTTAACAGCACATCCCCTGCCTTTCCTGAATGTTGTGCATGAATGTTGTGCATTTATCCTTTTCTGATGCAAGATCCTTTCCATGTTACTTCAGTTTGATGTTTACATCAAAGGCAGCCCCTGGAGAAATAGCAGAAGAGGTCTCAAAGACCAGGATGTTGATCATTACAGGGAAAAGCAACTTCTCCTCTGGGGATCCTAAATTTCTTCCAGGGCTCCGTGTGCAGAGGGATAGTTGGAGGAAAGCATGTTAGTGAAATATTACATATGTACCCCTGGGGGAATTCTTCTGTCTATGTTGTGGTCCTTCCTATCAGGTCATGTTGTGAAAGTGCTGCTGGAGGAAGATTTATTTATTTATTTGATTGATTCAGTAATTTGTTTTTAAATTAATTTCCCATTAAAAATGAAACGGTTCAGTCCATGCCTTCTTGCAGCTTTTGGAGCCTGGTGGGTGCAGAATGGACATCTTCTTTGGCTCTCATTTCTCCTCCTGGCTACAGCACAACCACCATCTGGTCTCACCTGTTCTGGAAATGATGTCTCAACAGATTAAAACTCCGTGCCAGTTCATTGGAGGCAACCATGACTACTTTACTTATTTATTTATGAAATTTATTTACCACCCATCTCATATCCAATGACTATTGGTGGCTTATAGCATAAAGGCATAAAATCATTAACAAATAAAATCATTAACAGCAGATGGCAAAGAAGGAAGCTGGACACATGGGGCAGGAAGGGGGAGAGGGGTTAAGTTTTAATTAGTCAACCACTCCCATTATGAAGTTCCTTCATTGGGCCCTCAAGCCAATTCGAAGTGTATGATTGGTGGGTGAAGGATGAGGAACCGTTCCCCCTGGCATGGAGTTGTGATCCAGCAGTTAGATACATTGATGTTGTCTGTGGGAGAATTTTACCACACCCTTGTGCTAGAGCTCTAGGTGGGGATGCAAAAAGGAAAACACATCTGTTCCTTTCTCCCCAGCTTCCAGTGTGTTCCCCCAGGCTTTGTGCCACCCCAGTGAATAAGCAGCATCAGTCGGCCAGTCTCAGGATCTGACTGGGAAAAAAGGGAATAATATTTCATTGGCAGATTCCTTGCCTTCAGTGGGAAAGAGGAAAAAAACATCATCATCATCATCATCATCATCATCATCATCATCATCATCATCATCATATCATCCAGAGTGAAGGGACCAACCAACTGGAGCTTAGAGAAGATAAAAATTTCTTGCAGGAAGAGCAACTTATTTTTAATTAAAAAAAAACTTGAATAATCAGAACAAACAATATTCCTTATTTGATATAAATGGTATAATCAAGATGGTGTTTTTTTTCTATTAGTAAGAGGGACAAAATGCTCGTATTTATAGTTTAGCCTCCAAAGCTTCAGCTGTTCTTCCCAGCCTTGGCCTGGACATACTCTTTGGCACAATCCAAAGTGCCTGGAGCCAGGAAGATTTGCAGGCCCTTTCAGTCTTTGGCTGAAGGGACCTTCTCTTCCTTGAAGACTTGATGTAGACTTGAGGTACTGGAGGTCCAAGAGTGATTCACGGTGGTGCCCATCTGTGTGTGTGTGTTTATTGGTTCATGGCTTCCATGATGGCTGTGGACCTGACCCAGTTAGTTCATGACCCCACTCACATCAGGGGACACATGCTGGACTTGGTTTTTACCTCTGGTCAGTGGCTGAATGATCTTGATTTAGGGGAGTTAGTCATCAATCCCTTGTCATGGACAGATCATTTGCTCCTTCGGCTGGACTTTCACACTGCTTCCCTTCGTCGCAGGGAGACGGAACTGACTAGGTGGTTCCGTCCCAGGTGCCTGATGGACCCGGAGAGGTTCCTGACGGAGCTTGGGCCATTCCCAGAGGCTCTGGCTCATGACTTGGCTGAAGACTTGGTAGCCGCCTGGGATAGGGCGGCTGCTGGAGCTTTGGACCGCGTCGTGCCTTTGCGGCCTCTGACCCGGTGCCAATCTCAATTAGCTCCTTGGTTCTCTGAGGAGCTGAGGGAGATGAAGCACCAGAAAAGACGCCTAGAGAGTGATTGGAGGGCCAGCCACACTGAATCTGACTGGACACTGGTAAGATCTCATATTAAGACTTACCTAGTGGCAATAAGAGTGGTGAAACATAATTATTTCTCTGCTCTTATTGCATCTGCAGAGCACTGCCCAGCCGCCCTGTTTAGGGTGACCCGCTCCCTACTGCAAATGGGAGCGCAGGATGACCTCTTGCATCATAGAGCTGAGGAATTTGTGCACTATCTGCATGATAAAATCGCTCAGATCCGGGACGGCCTGGACTCAAATTGGGTAGCCTCAGATGGGATGATGGGGGTGGATCTTGAGAATGTTATCTGGGAGGAGTTTGACCCTGTGGCTCCTGAGGACGTGGACAGGATTTTGGGAAGACTAAACGCCACCACATGTTTATTGGACCCGTGTCCCTCCTGGTTGGTACTGGCCTCCCGGGAGGTTACATGAGGCTGGCTCCAGGGTATTATTAATGCTTCTTTGAGTGAGGGTGTCTTCCCGGCCACCTTGAAAGAGGCGGTGGTGAGGCCCCTCCTCAAGAAGCCTTCCCTGGACCCGGCTATTTTAGCTAATTAAAATCCAGTCTCCAACCTTCGCTTCATGGCGAAGGTTGTTGAGAGTGTGGTGGCGAGATAGCTCCCTCAATACCTGGATGAAGCTGTCTATCTGGATCTGTGCCAGTCAGGTTTCAGGATGGGCTACAGCACGGAAACGGCATTGATCGCGTTGGTTGATGATCTCTGGAGGGCTCGGGACAGGGGCTACTCCTCAGTCCTGGTCCTCCTTGATCTCTCAGCAGCTTTTGATACCATCAATCATGGTATCATGCTGCTTCAGTTAGGGGGTTTAGGAGTGGGAGGCACCATGATGTGGTGGTTCTCCTCCTTTTTCACTGACTGTATGCAGTCCGTGTTGATGGGGGGGCAGAGGTCGACCTCGAGGCACCTCATTTGTGGGGTGTCACAAGGGTCGGTCCTCTCGCCCCTCTTGTCCAACATTTAAGTGAAGCCACTTGGTGAGATCATCCATGGTTTCGGGGTGAAATGTCAACTGTATGCCGATGACACACAGTTGTACATTTCTACCCTGAACCACCCCAATGATGCCCTTGCCGTGATGTCCCATTGCCTGGAATCCGTACAGATCTGGATGGGGAGAAACAGGCTCAGACTCAACCCTTCCAAGACAGAGTGGCTGTGGCTTACGCCCCCCCCCCCCCGATATAGCCAATTGGTACCATCTTTGGCTATTGGGGATGAGATCTTACCCCCCTCAGAGAGGGCTCGCAACTTATTTATTATTTATTTATTATTTCAATTTATAAACCGCCCTTCTCCTTGCGGACTTGGGCGTCCTCCTGGATGCACAGCTGTCTTTAGATGATCATATAATGGCTGTGGCCAGGGGGGCCTTTTATCAGGTCCGCCTGATTGCCCAGTTGCATCCCTTTCTGGATCAGGACACTTTACACACAGTCACTCACGCCCTTGTCACTTCCCGTCTGGACTACTGTAATGCTCTCTACATGGGGCTCCCCTTGAGGAGCACCCAGAGGCTCCAACTGGTCCAGAATGCGGCTGCGCGAGTGGTTATGGGAGCGACTTGTTGCTCCCGGGTAACTCCCCTCTTGCGCGAGCTGCACTGGCTTCCGGTGGTCTTCTGGGTGCGTTTCAAGGTGCCGGGTTATCTACAGGACCGCCTTCTGCCACTGAATATTTCCCACCGCCTGATATGCTCTCACAGAGAGGGCCTCCTCAGGGTGCCGTCAGCCTGACAATGTCGGCGGGTGACCCCCAGGGGGAGAGCCTTCTCTGTGGGAGCTCCTGCCTTATGGAATGAACTGCCCCCGGATATAAGAAAGATTCCCGACCTCCGCACCTTCCGTCAGGCTCTGAAGACTCTGTTGTTTCACCAAGCCAGCCTGACTGAATAGATTAATTTTAGTGGGTTTTAAATTGGTTTTAATGGGGTTTTAATAAAGGGTTTTAATAACGGCCAAATAGCTTTAACTTATTTTAGTAATTTTAATTTTTGTGTGGATTGTTTTAATATGGCTGCGAACTGCCCTGAGTCCCTCGGGAGAAGGGTGGTATAGAAATGTAATAAACTAAACTAAACTAAACTAAACTAACTATTCTGGAATAAAATGGAAGCCTCCAAACCTCCTCACCCACATTTGTGGGTTGCAAAGCAGCCCTAAGGAGGCATTCTTAGCCAATCACAATGCAGAGATGGGTACCCTAACCTTCTCCAAATCATCAGGTCCAACAGGATTCAACTATCACCAGATAACCAGATAAGACATTTTGCCAGCATCTCTAATATTTATTTCTATTTAATATGTTTTCTAGAAACTAGGAACAATGGGTTGTAAATTGTCAAAGAATACCAGTATGTCAACCCTGTCAGGAGGGCATTGGCTATAACTATGCCTGCTAGAGGAGATTCCTCATTAGAAGTGAGAAAGTCTATTCTGCACCTCAGCCCAGAGAAGCTGGGACTGGAGACTGAGAGAGAGGAAGCGATGAAGAGGGTGGAACTTGATCTGGAGCTTAAATGAACTGAGATGGCTGAGAAAGAGCAGAGCAGGAGAAAGGAATTACCGAGACCAGTTAGAGCTATTGAAGTTGCATATGTTATCCATTGCATTGGTACAATGACTTTGCATGGTTTATATAGGCCAAATATTGCCTTATGTGTGTGCTGAGAAAAAGGACTACCAAAATTTTTAAAAACATGAATACTTATTAATTCATTTATTTAATTAATATCTTCTATATTAATCTGATTAGTTTTACAGACTTTTTACTTTAATTTCCTTCAATTTTAAATAGGCTAAATTGTCAAACACATGCAAAGGAAGTATACAAATAGAATAAAAATTTCAGCAAATAATTATATGTTATGAACATAAGAAATCATTTTGCTATGATTTCCCTTCTTTTATCATTAGATGTTCCTTAGTATTTAGATCTGATCTCAGGATGATAATGTAGCACTTGGGGAAGAAGATGCAACCCAGCAGCCCAGCACTGGAGGCCAAGATGGAGAAGACCTGCACAGCCACCATGAACTTTCCTTTGGTGCTCAGGTAGGTGGGCACGAAGGAGACCCAGACACTGCAGAAGACCAGCATGCTGAAGGTGATCAGCTTGGCTTCATTGAAGGCCCCAGGCAGATTCCTGGCCAAGAAAGCTACAGTGAAGCAAATGGCAGCTAAGAAACCCATGTAGCCGAGGACAAGATAAAACATAGTAGTAGAACCTTCATTGCATTGAAGGATGATCTCTCCTGCTTGGGATTGCAGGTCAGAGTCAGGGAATGGGGGGGAAACTCCCAGCCAGATGGCACAAATGAAAATTTGGACACCAGAACAAGAAAAGATGATGGAGTTGGCCAAGCTCTTCCCCAAATATCTCTTCACTCGGTTTCCTGGTTTTGTGGCCATGAAGGCCAGCACCACCATGATTGTTTTGGCCAACACAGAAGACACAGCTATTGAGAAGACAATGCTGAAAATTGTTTGTCGGAGGAGGCAAGTGGACTTCCTTGGTTGGCCAATGAAGAAAAAGGAGGACAAGAAGCAAAGCAGGAGGGCGACCAGGAGGATGTAGGAGAGGTCCCGGTTGTTGGCTTTGACAATGGGAGTTTCTAGGTATTTAATGAACATGATTAAAACAAAGCCTGTGGTTAGGAACAATAGTAGAGCAAAGGAAACTAGGATGATGCCCAGATATTCCTCATAGGACAGAAAGGTTATTCTTTTGGGGATACATTGGACTCGGTTCTCAGTTGGGTATTGACCATCTGGACACTTGGTGCATTTTTCAGTATCTGAGAAAACAGAAAGTAATATTTCTTTTATATCTCTTTTCACATTTTTTAAAAATTTGTAATTTTATTATAACACATATATGACATTACACAACATACAACATATAGATATCATTTTAAAGCATTGTTTCATTGTGGTCTTCCATTTATATCTCTTTTCACATTTTAAGAACACTTTCTTTGGATGACGCCTGATACTGAGAGATAGGAAAGTCTTGGTAAATGTGAATATATATGTGTGTGTATATGTGTGTATGCATGGGTCCTATGTCATGTAGGGCTTTAAAGGTGAATATAATTGTCCTTGTGAAGAAACTGGGAGCCTAAGCAGCTTGCACAATAGGGGTGAATATAGGGAAGCACAACATTGTACATGCCATTACATTCTGGACCATTTGTATGTTTTTGATGGCTTTCAAGAGCACATTGCAGAATTCAAACAGGAACTGAGCAAGGCATGAGAATACTCCCGTCTAGTAAAAAGTGCAGCTGGTGCACAAGAAGAAACAGTGTGAAGGCTCCTCTACCCATTCCTGCCTTCTGCACATTGACCTGGAGCTTGAGTCTATGAGGTTCCCAAAATTGTGCACCATCTCCACCCAGGATATTGTTACCCCATCTAGGGCAACAGGATCACCCACCTCAGGAGTCCGTCAGGAGAAGGGCGGTATATAAATCTAATCTAATCTAATCTAATCTAATCTAATCTAATCTAATCTAATCTAATCTAATCTAATCTAATCTAATCTAATCTAACCTGGCCATAGGTGGTGAACTGATGACACCAGAGCCCATGGTATGAAAAGTGACCCCCCCTTATCTCTTTCAGGTAAATGATTGAAAGGAAAGGAGAGAGAGACTCAAGTGGGATTGACATCAACTGAAGCCATACAGAAAGAAAGAGGAACCATTGGGAAACACTGCCTTCAACTTTCAAACTCTGAGGCCAGCCCAGAAAGATACCATGGTTGATAGTGTCAGAAGCCACTGAGAGACTTCCGGTTTGGTGTCACGGTGAGACAGTCGGGGAAATAGCGGGCTCTGATGAGCCCCATGAAAACCGCGGCTGCCGAACCACCACCGATGGGTCTTTGGACCAGAACTGTCCTGCAGGGATGGGGGAAAAGGAGGGGCACCTCAGATGACCAAGAGGAACAGGCAAATTCCTTGGAGGTCAGAGAGAACCTCTGTGAGTCGGTGGCGGGGGGCGGCAGCCATGGCGGCTGCCATGAAGCTGAGATTGGGCAAGAAATGTGCTGGAGGAAAGTGGATAGAAATGGAGCTCTTTGAAGCCAGGTGAGTGACAACCAATCCAGGCTAGAACAAAGCTTAGAGCAAAATGAACATCTATAAAATCCCTAGCTATAAAATAGCACCTGAATAAAAAAGGGGCTGAAAATTTAAAATATTACCTTAAAGAAACAAAGACCTGATAAACAACTAAGCTTTGAATAGAACTAAAGGAATTAAATATTGAGATATGGGACAAAGACTGGATATTTTCAAACTTGAATTGGATTTAAAAAAAAGATTGGATACTTTTAAAATTAAAAGAAGAAGAAATAAATTGGATTGTTACATAATAGCACAAAATGGCTACTCGCATGACTAATAAAAATGTGGATCATAGAGGGACACCATCTGGTTCAAAAAGGAACTTTGTAACTCCTTTCTGCTATGGGAAATTTTGAGTTCTACAGATAAAAGTTGTGGGATTTTGTGGAGGTGGGTTTTTTTTCCCTGTCTGCAGGCAGCTTGACTTTTGTAAAAAGAAAAGGAATTATAATGGAACTCCTATAGTTGAAACCATAATAACTTAAAAAATTAGTGCAGGAATAAAAGAAGGAATAAGCGCAGGCCTAAGAGAAGATTTAATATATCATATTCAGAATAAAAATAACAAAAAGATATAATATGACTTATGGAAGACAGAATTGAAAATTTTGAAAATGGAAGGAAATATGTGTTTGCAGGCAAGGAGATGAAGATATAAGAGAAACAGGACTGGAAAAAGAAAAAAGAAGATTGAAACAATGTGATTAAAAAATAAAACAATGTACAGGTGGATTGTAGTAATAAAAAGAAGGTTTTTACAGAAATTAAGAATGTTAAAAGGAATTTATAAACATATTTAAAGGTGTGTTTGAAGCAAGAACCATGTCTCAATGTTAAATTGGTATGAAAAAGGATAAGGATAAATATGATTAACTGAAAATAAGCAATGTACAGATGGATGGAAATAACAAAGAAAGGATTAAGTAGGAATAGTTAAACCAACCATGATTATGCTTTGTTTAACAGCCAAAAATTAAAAATAGATATGCTGTGTAACAGCCAGAAAACAAAATGACTATGCTGTGTTTAACAGCCAGGTATAAAATGGTTATGCTGTGTTTAACAGCCAGGAAATAAAAATGATTGGTTTAACAACAAAGATGAAGATAAAGGTGTTGGGTTCTATAGCAAAATAAAATGAGGTGGGATAGCCAAATAAGGAGGAGCATGTTGAGATTAATAGTTAAAATGAAATGAATAAGTTAGTTTTAATAACAGAAATAAAGACTATAAATGTTGAGTTCATTAGTAAAAATAAAATGATTGTGTTGGAATTAATTACTTTATGAATGTTTATAATAATTGTGATGATTTATTTTGTTAAAATATATCCATCTAAGCAAATGAAAGAGAAAAATGGAATTATAATTGATTAGGATTTAAGATTTAAGTAACAGGTTTTTAGGTATAGTTAAATAGATAAAATTGAGGGAAATAATTGAGTAAAATATTAAGTTGTGTTAACTGAAAATTAAGATTTGTTAGTGATTTGTATTAATTTGTGACCGGATCAAAACTTTGTTTTGAAAAAATGTGTTTTCTGTTTATGTTTTAAAAAATAACAAAAAACTTTTATATATATATAAAAAGAAGCCATTTAGAGATCCAGGGGGGGCAGGTTTGTTGCAACACCCCCATTGATAGGATATCTGCAAGAGCAACCCATGTTCTCTCAGCACTGTATCCCAGCAATCAGCCTCCATAATGCTTCTGAATGCCAATTATGCCATCTACACTACTGGGTGAAACTTGTCTAACATGCTTGCAACCACGAGAGCCTCTTTAGAAAGGGGTACACTAAGTCATCCCTCAGGGCAGATGGTGGTAAGACCCATTCCTGGAAAGAGGCACTAATTACACCCAACGTCAAATTAGCTCCAACACTTGAGGCCTTCTGGAAATTCCTTAATCTGTGATTATTTCAACAGAACTGGGGATCCAATGGTAACAGAGCCCTGTGTACTAATTGCACCATGAGTAACAACTCAACTTACTCCCCTCTTGCCATCTTAATTTTTTTATGTTTCATTGTTTTAATCTAGTTTTACAAAATGTTTTATTATTTATTTAAGTGTATGCCATCCAGAGCCATTTTGTGTGAGACGGGCAGCAAAGGAAATTTGATAAATATCTAATAATTGTTATAAACAAAGTTATCATAAGGCATATTAATTCCTGAAATAATTCAAGAAGAACGTGTCTGTTAGGTCTTTGCAGTCTTTTGATTCTAAAAATGAGAAGATGAAGCAATTTCTTTCTATACTTTCTATATTTGCTAACAATTTTAAAGACTGACAGGTTGCAAAATTCACCAGATGTTTAGACTGGATTTGGCATGTTTGCTGCCTAACGAGTCCTTCCCAAGGACCTGGGACAGGGAGATGTGGATGTTTGATGGTGTAACACGGGGGTCAGCAACCTACGGCTCCGGAGATGTAGGTTGTGGCTTGTGGCTCTTTGGGCCCTCTGCCACGGCTCCCTGTCCCATAACTGGCTGGCCCTGCCCCTTGCCCTCCGCTCCCAGTCACTCCTCACCTGGCCTGAGAAGGTAAGAGTAACAGTGGGGGATAGAGAAGCAGCCAGGGCTGATTCTCCAGCACCTCACTCTGGCTGGAGCTTTTTCTGGCCCTTGTTGGTGCTGTGCGTGCTTCAGTCACTTGGGGAAATGCGCAACTTGCTCTCCACCTCAAGACACCGCCCTGACCCAGCCACGACCGACGCTGGCCTCGCTAACATGAGGGCTGGCGGGGTGGGGATGGGATCTGAGAGAAGGGGATGATGGAAAGGGAGACGGTTCCGCAACACCCAGCTGTGGATTTAAGAAACTCAGGACAGTGGGAAAAGTGGGCTGTCCCCACTGAACCTCGCACATCCACCCCACCCCTGGGGTCAGAAAAGCTGAGACTGGGCCAAGTTGGCGAGTGCTTCTTGGGGCTCTTCGCTACTGCTTTTCTTTCTTTCTTTGGAAATCCGGGAATGAGTGTGAAGCGCAATGGAGGCTTCCCTTCGGGCGACCCTCCTTCTCCTCTCATGACCTCCTGGCCGGCTGTGGCAGGGCTGGGAGTGTCCGCATAAGCAGGGAGACCCTCCTCAAGCGAGCCAGTGGGCTCAACCAAAGCGCAGCAAAGGCGTGCATGGCGTGGGTGGGTGCTCACTTGAGGAGGATCTCCCCACTTCTGCGCACACTCCCAGCCTGGCCAGGGGGTTGTGAGAAGAGGAGGAGGAGGAGGAGGGTCGCCTGAAGGGAAGCCTCTGCTTTGCTTCATGCTCATTTCTCAGCTAGCCCGGATTTCCAAAAAGAAGAAAGGAAAGCAGTAGCGAAGAGCTCCAATGAGAGGTTGCTGGGCTTTCTGAGAGAGTGAGAAGAGACACAGACACACACAAAGAGAGAGAGAGAGATACAGAGAGAGTGGGAGAGTGGGGGAAGATAGAGAGGGAGAGGGGGAGAGAGAGATACAGAGAGAGGGGGGAGATAGAGAGGGGGGAGAGAGGAGGGAAGAGAAAGAGAGAGAGATACAGGGAGAGGGGGAGAGAGAGAGAGACATAGATACAGAGAGGGGGGTGAGAGAGAGAAAAGGGTTTTGTGGTTCCTGGTTCTCTGCCCTAATGACCGGCTGATAGGTGTGGCTGGGGGGGGGGTCATGTGACTGGGAGTGAGTGATGTCGAGTTGGCCACATCCATCCAGGTTTTGGGTTCCCAAGTTTCTTTTTCTGTGGGAAACAGGTCCAAATGGCTCTCTGAGTGTTTAAGGTTGCAGACTCCTGGTGTAACAGATATTGTCTCAGTATGGAAACTGCTTCGAGTGAAGCCACATTTTGCAATTGACTGATGGTGAATGTGTCAGTGCCGATGGTGTTCAAATGGTGCTCCAGATGTTTTGGGACTGCACTCAAGGCGCCTGTTACTATTGGTACTAAATTTGCTTTCTTTTGCGCAGCAGTTCTACTTTTATTTCCAGTTTATTATCTTTGCATTTTATTATCTTCTCCGGGTCTTTCTCTTGTATACTGTTGTCATCAGGAACTGCCACATCCACTAGACAGATTTCTTCATTTTTCTTTTCAACAATTCCAGGGTGTTATATGGCAGGTGGCTTCTTTTCTAAAGTCACAGAGCACTTTAGCTTCTTCATTTTCTATGATTTTCTCTAGAGGGGGACTTACGACCGCCCTTGCTTGAAGACAAATGGTATTTCTTGCAGATCTTGCAATGAACCATTGTTGCTACTTTGTCATGCTGTTGTTTTTAATCACTCTGTATGATCTTCTTGCAGCAACTAACCAGGTAATCTTCAACTTCTTTGTAGAGGCAGCCCTTGTTATCTGTTGTGTCTTGTAACATTTCACATCCACCTATTTTCCTTGGTAAGTAGAGTCTGTCAACATCGCCACATGGATGAAAGACAGGGTTCATTGTCATTATTTTTCTGTTGTTCCTATCTAATGTTTTTATTTTTACTCAGGTCCAATTCACTATTCCAGCCGTGTATCTAATGACTGGAATTGCCCGGGTGTTGATTGCTTTGATGGTATTTCCTCCACTGAATTTGGACTCTTCTTCCCATACTTAATGTATTCATTCATAAACTTTTTCTTGACTTCAGTGTACTTCTTGTTGTCATCTTGAAGGATGCCCAGGTATCGTATTGATTGTATTCTTCCAGGCTCTTGATGTTATTTCCATAGGAAATCTTGATTCCTTCAGTTTTTTCTTTTTTTTCCTTGTTGATGATGAGTGAGGCACATTTATCCAATCCAAACTCCATTACAATATCTTGGCTATTTCTGTTTTACTACTCCTTTCTCCTAAGTCTGGTTCATTTTGATCAAAACAGTGTATGTAAGGTTTTGTTCCCCATTCAAAACCACAACTGGATTTCTTTAGTGTTAGCATTATGATTGTTTTTTATTTCACTATTTAATAACCAAGAAAATTGGAAAGGTAACAAGTGCAAAGGTCTAGCAGCAATCCCTCCAAGGAATATATGAAGGTGATTGTACTGAACTCTGGAATGTTGAACTGTGTTATAAACAATATTTGTGCTTTATCTCTTAATCCATAAATGGACACTGGAGAGGAAAGAGGGAGATTTTATCCCTATAATGGTAAATTTAGTTTATATCCCTTCTCTTACACTGATATTCTCTAAATGGATTTTATGGTGAGTCTTCCATTTGGTTTTCTCTTGTCCCTTGAACCTTACCCCTCTCCCTCCATGATACTCCCAATTAGATCTTTCTGCTTATGTGTCTCTAGGATCTTAATCAAGATTGACTGTTTAATTGGCCAATAAGGAGGTATATTAGTTTACTGAGTAGAAACCATTGACTTCAAACCATTCCTCATGTTTCTAGGAATTCAGATGTTCTTGAGAAAGGAAAACATAGTGGGACACTTCCAAAATAAGAAATAGAAAAGACATTTGCTCTGGAAGAAGGAAATCCCCCATGTCCTTCTATCTCTTCCTACCTTGTCCTTTTTGACCTTTTTCTTAGTTTCCTCATTATGGAAGAAGTTGGGCATGTTGAAAATAAAGAACAAACAACAAGAAAGTAGTCAGGGGCAGATGTCTTTTTTAACATGTGGATTGATCAAAATGCTCTGGAAGGATCCAGTACCCTTTCCTCCAGTGTCACCCACCTTCCTGACTGGAGAAGGTCCCCTCTGGACAAGGAACGCAGTCGTAGCAGCAAACTGGCTCTCCTTCTTGAGCCCGTTTGACAGATCCGGGATGGCAATTTTTCACACATTTGGACTGAGGCAGAGGCTAAGCAAATAACAAGGAATGCCAAAAAAATTGTAATAAGACTCATCATCCATAGAAATTGGAGGTAGACGTGAACATTAGCCAAGTAGCCTCCAAGATTTACTTAGTTAAATAAAAAATGTATAACTAATTCCAAATGGTTGTAAGAGATGCAACTAATTGCAGATTCATAATTTACAGTAGTTTCTTTTCCTTCTGGGCTATGACATTGGAAGGAAGGAATTATCTACTTAATAATGTCTGGAGGGATGTAATTGTGAAGATATTTAAGCATAAACTGATAACATGTGGGTTCTTCTTCATAGCCATTATTAACTTCAGTGGTGAAATCCAATTTTTTTTTATTACCAGTTCTGTGGGCGTGGCTTGGTGGGCGTGGCTTGGTGGGCATGGCAGGGTAAGGATACTGCAAAATCCCCATTCCCTTTCCACTCCTGGAGGAAGGATATTGCAAAATCTCCATTCCCACTCCAGTTTGGGGCCAGCCAGAGTGGTATTTGCCAGTTCTCCAAACTACTCAAAATTTCTGCTACCAGTTCTCTGAACTACTCCAAATTTCCGCTACCGGTTCTCCAGAACCTGTCAGAATCTGCTGGATTTCATCATGCATTCTTCCATTCTTCATATATCCTTGATTTTAAAGTATGATGATTTACTATTATATTTTAGAATAAAATATATTCTAAAAGATTTATTTTTTTAATCCTATTGGATATATTAAACTGTGTTGAATAATGTAACTTCTGAGTCAGCCTGCGCCTTTATATTGCTTGCTTGCTTGGCTGCCATTGTAACAGGGGGAGGCGGGAGCTGTCTGGATGTCTGGGGGGGGGGAGTGAACTGGTGGAGTAAATGGGAGAAAGTTTTCCTCAGCTTTTCTTTGCAGCTGGAAGGCATGCTGATAACCACTCAAGGTCAACTGTCATGGCGTACCAGGAGGATGGAGCCATCGGAAGCTGCACCCCACATGACCCCTTGGGGGGATGTGGATTGGATACTCCTGACTGGATGATTGGGGGGAGAGTTTTAAGGATGATTTCTATATGTGATTTTCACGCCTATTGCCTCAAACCTTGCTTTTCTTTGGTTGCATTCAGTAAAAGTACCTTTCTCTATGAAAATGGAGTCGGGGTTTTTCTTTCTTGAGTGTTGAAAGGAGGCATACCTGACATTCTGACTAATATCAGTTACAGTTACAGTAACAGAGTTGGAAGGGACCTTAGAGGTCATCTAGTCCAACCCACTGTTCACACAGGAGACCTGTACTAGGGATTCGAACCGCCAACCTTTCTGATTGACAAGCTCAGTTTCTTAGCCACTGAGCCACCCTGTCAGGCAATAGGACCTGGAACGATTCTCCTAGACCACATGAAACATTGCAAAGCCAATCCTCTATCAAGGTAGTCTAAAAGAGTCTCCCAGTAAATTTAAGAAGTAAAATTTCCTTTACAAACTGTCAACTTTAAGGGACATATTTTTGTTTATTTTTATATTTATTCATTCATATGACAACCATGCTGGTGAAATAAAACTAAAATTGACTGGCCAGTTCCTCGAACTGCAGTGAGATGAGATGGAGGTGAGGTCATGAGAATGTGTCCCTCAAAAAGGGTAAGCCAGAAAACATCTTTTGCTACAGCAAATGGGACATAGACATGAGCTCTATGAGTTGGAAAGGGATGTCTATAAGGCCCAGCTTGGTATCCAAGGCAAGGTCCTTTCTTTTCAAGAATTACAATTATTTGACACCAACTGCCATGGGAAGAGACAGACATTTATGATTAGTTAAATTTGGAGCCTCCTTTTTTCCAGAGAGACATAAAATAGCTAACAATCAAGATACACAAATCCCTTCAAATGGTTTTCAGGCAGTGCCGTCTTACAAGTCAAAGCCCAAATCTAGCTATAATTTCCTTTCAAATTGTCCCTCATTATACACAATGTCAGGAAGGGGTCATTTGGATCAAAGCTATTCAGAGTTTCAACTTTCTAGAATAGTCTTTGCCACACGTCAGCTGAGTCACAATGATTTTATGTGAACTGAAAGTCTTAGATATTCTTTCTTGAGCAGCAGGCCTACAGCACTATCCCAGCGGGGTAAAAGAGAGGACTCTGGCCATGTCTGGTCTGCTTAAAAACTTCACAGACCATGGATCTACCCTTCCAGAGAAACCTGTCCCCAACTAGGAGAAACCGAATCGCAATTCTAAGGCTTATTTCCCACTGGGACCAACAGAGCCTCTATCCAGTCTTGATTCAATGTCACTGGATTCAGTCCAAGTCTGAACTTGGGCGCTGGTCAACAAAATTGCCTTCTTTGCTTTATGAGGACAAGACATCATTGAACTTCAGGCTAACACAGCTCCACAATCCCCAGCGTTTCAGGGCCTCTCTCATCAGTTTTATGGAGATACTGCATGCAGTGGGCCATCATCTGTGTCCTAAAGTATAATCACCCAGCAATCCAGGTGTGACATGGCTGAATGGAGACTCTCAGTCACCCGGGTCATGGTTGTCCCAAAGATGTTTTTACAAAAGGAAACAGGACTTTCCTGGGTTGGGTTTTTTAAATTTTTTGTTTGCTTGTTTTTTTGTCTTTTGAAAATGTTTCACTTCTCATCCAAGAAACCAGTTTGCTGCTATGGCTGCTTCTTGCGTTAGTAGTGAAACATTTTCCAAAAATCCCAAGAAAGTTCAGTTGCCTTTTGGAAAAGCAGTCTTGGGACCTTGGTCAGTGGTACTGAAGCCTCCCAAGCAGTCTGAAAAGATTATAAACATTCTATTCCCCACATTCAATTCTCAGTGAGGGTCATTTACCTTGGAAACTAAACTTGAAGTAGTTTTGCAAAGCAGAAAAGTTGGTAATATTTCACTTACATTTTTGAGCAGCTTTAACTGTGACAGATCGTCTTGGTCGATGATCAGTCTCTGCTTTTCTAAACTCCCTACTTGCTCTTCAATGGGATTCTCCATGGGGGCAACCAACCAGCTCATGATGTTCAGATCTCCTGTGACATCTCCATTTTCATCTAGGTAGAGTTTGTCCCGGGAAAAATTGCAAAACTCATTCTTCTCCAGAAAGGGATGGAACTAGAATAGAAACATCCCAGAATTTTAAAGCTTGGTTTCTTGTCCCACGTGGTCTTTTAACATTTGAATATTTCTTCTGCAATCATCTAACTTACAAATATTCTCAGTTGAGAGCGCAAGTGTCACTGCTATGTTCAAAACTGAAAAACAACAGTTTCAGCAAAATATATTGCTGAAATATGCCACCCTTCTCTGGAGACTCAGGGCGGCTTACAATGCATTAAGCAATAGCCTTCATACTTTTGTATATTTATACAAAGTCAGCTTATTGCCCCCAACAAACTGGGTCCTCAATTGACCCACCTTAGAAAGGATGGAAGGCTGAGTTGACCTTGAGCCTGGCTAGTATTTAACTCACAGTAATTGCAGGCAGCTGGTTCTTAAATGCTGTCTTTGTAGGAGGCATTACCCCCCCTACGCTACTCAGGCTCTTGTTATTGACAATATAATATATTGAGAAAATATATTAAAAATGTATGTTGTGGGGAAAATTCTAAAAGGTGAAAAATTAATTGAATAAACAAATAAAGATATTATTTATAAACATGTTCAGAACCACAGGTTGATTACAAGAAAGCATGATTTTTTCAAGCTGAAAGTTGGGAGGCTAATCTTATCCCAGGTAGACCAGATAAGATAATTCTACTTTATTGTAAGGCTACATTAAGAGAATCTTGCAAGCCTGAAAGAAAAAAAAATCTTCCATCAAGTCTTTCCGTAGCTTGAAAATTTAGGGAAGATCTCTGACTTTCTTTCTCTGCCTGTTATGCAGCTGCGGGTCCCTACTCTCTTATCCAGTTGTTCCTACGAAGCATTTCTTCCCCTCATCTCCCATATTGTTACATTGCCTTAATAGATTGTGGGAATGCAGGTGATATAATGTGTTTTCAGCAAAGTATTAAAAAAGTACTTCCTGATGTGAAAATTAGCAGTCTAGTTAAATTAGGCTGGGATGGAATGGTAAACGGATAAAAACTGTCTTAGTTGTACTCAAATGCTTTTCAATGTTTCTCATAAAACTGGGGAATTGTGAATACCAATTAACCCCTTGACATGTATTCTATATAGTGGTTAATGCAGTAGAGTTAATAAATCATGATTTCTTGACGCATGATTTATATCACCTCTTGAACAAAGCTATTTGATCTCTTTCGAATAATACCAAGCTTCCTCATAGAGCTACATGTGTAAGTAAAGTATTCTAGTAAACAAATATCTTTGGTAATTAGGAGTTGTCAAACTATGTTTTCTCATTTAAGAACAAACAGACTACAGTTACAATGTAGATGTTTCACAAAGATTTTATTTGTACTTTTTCACATTATATATGGAGACTGATCATTACTCATAATTAATTTGTAGTACTTGAATGATTTTATGATGATCAAATAGTGAATTTGATGATAATGTGATAACTGATACACAAGAAAAAGGATGAGTGAGAATCTTCCTGAGATTATTTGTGAAAATGATCTCAAAATAGTTGATCAATAGTGGGTCAGCAGTGAGAAACTCATGGAAAGAAAGCAAATGCATCCATAACAGGAAGTGAATTATTTTGTTTGGGGAGACCCAACTCCAATACAAATGTTCAACTTTTGGACATCATGCTTGGAGAAGACATTGCATAAAACCAATGGTTTACGAGAGGCCAGGAAGTCAAGGAAGAGATCAAAGGGGTTACTCTTGATGATGATATCATCCATTCAGCCGAGTCCGACTCTCGGTGATTCTATGGGCCAGGTGGTCTCTCCACATCTTCTGATCTCACACTGCTTGTTTGAGTTTTTCTATGCTCCGGCTGGTGTCCAGCCACCATGATCTTTAGCAGGCTGGTTTCCTTTTACTGTTAACTCTTCTAGACATAACTGATTCCTCTGGTGAATTTCCCCCGCATAACATGGCCAAAATATGTGAGAGACAGTTTTGTGATTTTGAGTTACTCTTGGTGTTGAGGAAGGAAAAAGAAGAAGAGTCACGTTGGTCTACATGGGCTGAAAATTTGTAGTCTGGAATTGCTTTTTCCAACTAACAAAATCTCTTGGTTGGAGAAGGGGGGATGCATCACTTTTCCTGAAAGATGTTACACAGAAGTTTAAGATCTTTTTGCTGTTATTCCAATGCTGGATATGGTAAAATCAACTCAGGCACAAGGGAGGAGATTCTGGCTGAATGAGAGGAAAAACATCCTAAAAGGAAGAACAGTTTTAGAGCTGAGCCTGTGAACCAGAGAAGTTCAGTCTCTCCTTCACTAACCAGGCAGCCAACAATTTGAGAAGCTTTAATTGAGATTTGTGAAAAGAAGAGGAGGTGGGCTACATGGTCTTGGGGTATACAACAAATTTATGAATATAAAATTCCAGAATACTAATCACAAAGCCACATAAATGGGAATTTATTTAAAACTGCACACATCTTTTTAAAAATTATCAGTGATTATTTCTGAAGTGTATTTGCCATGCCTGTTCATTGTAACCTTACGCCATAAGCTTTCAGGTGTCTGTTTGCCTTTTATAGCACAAGGAGCTTGAAATGAATCCCCTTTTGCATTCCTATTGGATAGGAACTAAGTTTGATGTATTATTATTTTTAAAATATATATTTTAATTTATTGCCATAGTTGAAATACAAAATGGGGGGGGGGGGAGAGAAAACAAACAAACCAACAAAACCCATCAGAAACTAGGTCTGATGGATCCTTGTCTGTACCTCCTTACCTCCCATGGCTGCAGCCTTGGAGCCCCCAAACTCTCTCCGCCCTCTTTCCTTCTCTTCCTGGATCTGGAAGAATAGGCAGAATTCAAGGCATGGGCCAGAGTCTTGGCGATACTGTAAACATGGTGGTCATTTTGGATATGGATCCTGTTCTTTTCCTCTTGGCTCTCCAGTGGCACTTTCTGGGTGCATCTTCTCCGGCCTTTGATGGAAAAGTTGAGCTTTGAAAAGGAACAGTGAAAAGACTGGTCTTCAAACTGGGGTTCCACAAAAAGTTCAGGTTCAGCGGCTGCATCTTTGGGGCTTTTTTTCTTCTGAAACACAAAGTTCCAAATACTATGGACGTATTTGAAAAGTCTGTGGCTTCTTAGTGCCAATTGCCCCAGTGCTGTAGTGATCCAGACTTTCCCTTCAATAGGTCCTGGCAAAGTTTCAAGTGTACAATGGATATGCTGAATTCTGTCCAGAAAGGAGCCGTACTCTATGAAGTGAACAAAGACATTGACTTGTCTCCACTTAGAGATGGCACTCTTGAGGCGGGCTATATGCCCAGTCAGTGAAAACTGCGATATAACAACACAAATCCCCTTCCTGACAAGCAAAGGAGTCAAAATCCTCACGAAACTCTCTCCATTCTCTGTATCTGAAGCAAAGAGCCCAATCAGGGTCCATCTGAAATGGAGGAGCAGATGAACAATTCCTGGGTACTGAATCCCTTCTTTGGGGAGCAGGGGGTGGAAAAAAGGGAACTGGCTTTTATCACTCAGAGCCTCCGAAGCAATTTTCTCACTGATCTGAAAAAGTAAAGAAGAGTGCTGTGCCATATGTGGAGTCAGAACAAATAAAAATACTGGCTTTCAGTAGATTGCTTCTCATATCGGTATCACTCACACAATTTACCACAAACTGGAGACCTCAACTGAATTGTTATATTCAAATAGTTATTTTTTTGAGGAGGTTTTGAATTCTAACAGTACAGGAAATACGTTGAGTTACTATAAGGCTCTCCAAAAGTCATTCATCGCATGTGCAGATCAAGGTATTATTCTTTCTCTTATAGAACTGAAATTTAATTGTGGATCAGAATCCTAAGTCATGAGGATGGGTGAAGAAGCAGCTCTGGAAATCCACAGAGAAGATACGGTTGGATTCACTGCTCAATGTCAATGGAGTTTTTCAGTCATCCCGGTCACGATTGTCCCAAAGCTGCTTTTTTCAAGAGGCAACCGGACTTTCTTGTTTTTTCTTTGAAGATATTTTGCTTCTCATCCAAGAAGCTTCTTCAGCTCTGACTGTATATTTCTATTCCCCACCATCCAGTGGGGAACAATTTATTGCTCACCCAGCACCACCACCATTCACTTTACCAGATAGAGAGATACAAATACAAACCTGCGGGACTTTGTAGGTGCCCGCTAATGTTGACATCTGGATGGAGATGTCATCAAGAGCTCCACCAAGAAGAGCCAAAAGGTTGTCCTCCTTTCCACAGCTGTAGTTGGGAACGTTGGCTTCTCCAGTAGAGAGCATGTCCAGCAAGGCATCTGAAGTAAAAAAAGCGTTCAAATAGTTGTCATGGATGTTGTAGCCCAGTGTGAGATTGTGCAGGAGGTGAGAATTCCTGTTGACCACTTGAATGGCAAAAATGAATAGTAGGATACTTGATTGATCAGTAGATAGAATACTGTAAAATATGTTCATGTTATCAGCAGCAGCAGCAACAACATTTAGATTAACCCCCCCCCCCTTCCAAATTTAATGTTTTTTGTCTCCACAAGCCTTCTTTTATAAGTGTTAAGAATGGGATGGAGACAGGCTTCCAGCACATTCACAAATATATCAATATTTATATTAGGGTTGATTATCTGGTGCGGAATATTGAATGAGCATTATAAAAATATGAGCACGGGCTGGGCAGAGGCAACTACAACCCTTTCAAAAGCTACTTTAAACAAAAGTTGGTATTCAAGTAATGAACTCAAAATTGGATGTGGCGAAGAAATAATGAAATGTTTATATTCTACAATATTCTACAATACAGGAGTAGGTGAACTAAGAAAGAAAGAAAACGGTTGTTAAAATTGTAAATGGAGGGAATACAATTTCACCGCACTGCACGACTTACGAGTGATGCAGATCAGAAGGAGACATGTTGAAAGGCAAAGTTATACGCAATATCATCGTTGCAGAGGTAACCATACAAATGAGATGGCTTCCTGGCTTATAATAGCTCCATGGGCCTTTTCTGTGCTCTAGCTCCAAACTCAGCGGGCACTTTATTCGGAGCTTCCCAGAGACTGGCTGAGAAACTAGCAATATCAGAAACAGAATCAGGAAGTCCATAATTCATAAGGCAGCATCAAACCCAAAGACCAGTGTCTTTCCTGATTGAGAGAGAGAAAAAACCGAGCTTTACCGGGAAAGGAAAGAAAGGTACAATCAACAGCCCAGATGTTGGCTGTCCCAAAACTTTTATCACAGAGCCTGACATGAGCCATTTATTATTATCTGATGCAAAGATTCCCTAGATGTTGCTTCAATCTGATGTTTATAACAAAGTCAGTCCATTGGGAAGGAAATGACTCTGAGACCCAGATGGTGATAATTACTGTTGAGTTGGGCGATTGAGGAGTCAGAAGAAAGGTAATGACAAGAGCTCTCTAATGTAGAGTGAGACTTCAGCAAAGGTTACAGGCAAACATCTCTCGTTAAATACTCTACGGCTAAGTGACTGACCAATCATGAGTGACCGATTGGGTTTGAATCTCCAGTCCAAACTTATATACATAACACTCTTCCCCTCCCGGAAGGCACTTAGTCAACACATTTACATACAAAATTGCACAGGTGATCAGGGCGTGTCCATGCCCTAGTTGACCTGCGCAGTTCAGTCTGAGGTGTGGCGTTGAGCCGATCACCAATTGAACCTCCTGGATTTCTTCAGGGGTGGCGTTGAGCCGGTCCGCCAATTGAACCTCTAGGGTTAGGGGTTAGGGGTTAGGGGTTTAGGGGTTTAGGGGTTAGGGGTTTAGGGGTTTAGGGTTTAGGGGTTTAGGGTTTAGGGTTTAGGGTTAGGGTTAGGGTTAGGGTTAGGGTTAGGGTTAGGGTTAGGGTTAGGGTTAGGGTTAGGGTTAGGGTTAGGGTTAGGGTTAGGGTTAGGGTTAGGGTTAGGGTTAGGGTTAGGGTTAGGGTTAGGGTTAGGGTTAGGGTTAGGGTTAGGGTTAGGGTTAGGGTTAGGGTTAGGGTTAGGGTTAGGGTTAGGGTTAGGGTTAGGGTTAGGGTTAGGGTTAGGGTTAGGGTTAGGGTTAGGGTTAGGGTTAGGGTTAGGGTTAGGGTTAGGGTTAGGGTTAGGGTTAGGGTTAGGGTTAGGGTTAGGGTTAGGGTTAGGGTTAGGGTTAGGGTTAGGGTTAGGGTTAGGGTTAGGGTTAGGGTTAGGGTTAGGGTTAGGGTTAGGGTTAGGGTTAGGGTTAGGGTTAGGGTTAGGGTTAGGGTTAGGGTTAGGGTTAGGGTTAGGGTTAGGGTTAGGGTTAGGGTTAGGGTTAGGGTTAGGGTTAGGGTTAGGGTTAGGGTTAGGGTTAGGGTTAGGGTTAGGGTTAGGGTTAGGGTTAGGGTTAGGGTTAGGGTTAGGGTTAGGGTTAGGGTTAGGGTTAGGGTTAGGGTTAGGGTTAGGGTTAGGGTTAGGGTTAGGGTTAGGTTAGGGTTAGGGTTAGGGTTAGGGTTAGGGTTAGGGTTAGGGTTAGGGTTAGGGTTAGGGTTAGGGTTAGGGTTAGGGTTAGGGTTAGGGTTAGGGTTAGGGTTAGGGTTAGGGTTAGGGTTAGGGTTAGGGTTAGGGTTAGGGTTAGGGTTAGGGTTAGGGTTAGGGTTAGGGTTAGGGTTAGGGTTAGGGTTAGGGTTAGGGTTAGGGTTAGGGTTAGGGTTAGGGTTAGGGTTAGGGTTAGGGTTAGGGTTAGGGTTAGGGTTAGGGTTAGGGTTAGGGTTAGGGTTAGGGTTAGGGTTAGGGTTAGGGTTAGGGTTAGGGTTAGGGTTAGGGTTAGGGTTAGGGTTAGGGTTAGGGTTAGGGTTAGGGTTAGGGTTAGGGTTAGGGTTAGGGTTAGGGTTAGGGTTAGGGTTAGGGTTAGGGTTAGGGTTAGGGTTAGGGTTAGGGTTAGGGTTAGGGTTAGGGTTAGGGTTAGGGTTAGGGTTAGGGTTAGGGTTAGGGTTAGGGTTAGGGTTAGGGTTAGGGTTAGGGTTAGGGTTAGGGTTAGGGTTAGGGTTAGGGTTAGGGTTAGGGTTAGGGTTAGGGTTAGGGTTAGGGTTAGGGTTAGGGTTAGGGTTAGGGTTAGGGTTAGGGTTAGGGTTAGGGTTAGGGTTAGGGTTAGGGTTAGGGTTAGGGTTAGGGTTAGGGTTAGGGTTAGGGTTAGGGTTAGGGTTAGGGTTAGGGTTAGGGTTAGGGTTAGGGTTAGGGTTAGGGTTAGGGTTAGGGTTAGGGTTAGGGTTAGGGTTAGGGTTAGGGTTAGGGTTAGGGTTAGGGTTAGGGTTAGGGTTAGGGTTAGGGTTAGGGTTAGGGTTAGGGTTAGGGTTAGGGTTAGGGTTAGGGTTAGGGTTAGGGTTAGGGTTAGGGTTAGGGTTAGGGTTAGGGTTAGGGTTAGGGTTAGGGTTAGGGTTAGGGTTAGGGTTAGGGTTAGGGTTAGGGTTAGGGTTAGGGTTAGGGTTAGGGTTAGGGTTAGGGTTAGGGTTAGGGTTAGGGTTAGGGTTAGGGTTAGGGTTAGGGTTAGGGTTAGGGTTAGGGTTAGGGTTAGGGTTAGGGTTAGGGTTAGGGTTAGGGTTAGGGTTAGGGTTAGGGTTAGGGTTAGGGTTAGGGTTAGGGTTAGGGTTAGGGTTAGGGTTAGGGTTAGGGTTAGGGTTAGGGTTAGGGTTAGGGTTAGGGTTAGGGTTAGGGTTAGGGTTAGGGTTAGGGTTAGGGTTAGGGTTAGGGTTAGGGTTAGGGTTAGGGTTAGGGTTAGGGTTAGGGTTAGGGTTAGGGTTAGGGTTAGGGTTAGGGTTAGGGTTAGGGTTAGGGTTAGGGTTAGGGTTAGGGTTAGGGTTAGGGTTAGGGTTAGGGTTAGGGTTAGGGTTAGGGTTAGGGTTAGGGTTAGGGTTAGGGTTAGGGTTAGGGTTAGGGTTAGGGTTAGGGTTAGGGTTAGGGTTAGGGTTAGGGTTAGGGTTAGGGTTAGGGTTAGGGTTAGGGTTAGGGTTAGGGTTAGGGTTAGGGTTAGGGTTAGGGTTAGGGTTAGGGTTAGGGTTAGGGTTAGGGTTAGGGTTAGGGTTAGGGTTAGGGTTAGGGTTAGGGTTAGGGTTAGGGTTAGGGTTAGGGTTAGGGTTAGGGTTAGGGTTAGGGTTAGGGTTAGGGTTAGGGTTAGGGTTAGGGTTAGGGTTAGGGTTAGGGTTAGGGTTAGGGTTAGGGTTAGGGTTAGGGTTAGGGTTAGGGTTAGGGTTAGGGTTAGGGTTAGGGTTAGGGTTAGGGTTAGGGTTAGGGTTAGGGTTAGGGTTAGGGTTAGGGTTAGGGTTAGGGTTAGGGTTAGGGTTAGGGTTAGGGTTAGGGTTAGGGTTAGGGTTAGGGTTAGGGTTAGGGTTAGGGTTAGGGTTAGGGTTAGGGTTAGGGTTAGGGTTAGGGTTAGGGTTAGGGTTAGGGTTAGGGTTAGGGTTAGGGTTAGGGTTAGGGTTAGGGTTAGGGTTAGGGTTAGGGTTAGGGTTAGGGTTAGGGTTAGGGTTAGGGTTAGGGTTAGGGTTAGGGTTAGGGTTAGGGTTAGGGTTAGGGTTAGGGTTAGGGTTAGGGTTAGGGTTAGGGTTAGGGTTAGGGTTAGGGTTAGGGTTAGGGTTAGGGTTAGGGTTAGGGTTAGGGTTAGGGTTAGGGTTAGGGTTAGGGTTAGGGTTAGGGTTAGGGTTAGGGTTAGGGTTAGGGTTAGGGTTAGGGTTAGGGTTAGGGTTAGGGTTAGGGTTAGGGTTAGGGTTAGGGTTAGGGTTAGGGTTAGGGTTAGGGTTAGGGTTAGGGTTAGGGTTAGGGTTAGGGTTAGGGTTAGGGTTAGGGTTAGGGTTAGGGTTAGGGTTAGGGTTAGGGTTAGGTTAGGGTTAGGGTTAGGGTTAGGGTTAGGGTTAGGGTTAGGGTTAGGGTTAGGGTTAGGGTTAGGGTTAGGGTTAGGGTTAGGGTTAGGGTTAGGGTTAGGGTTAGGGTTAGGGTTAGGGTTAGGGTTAGGGTTAGGGTTAGGGTTAGGGTTAGGGTTAGGGTTAGGGTTAGGGTTAGGGTTAGGGTTAGGGTTAGGGTTAGGGTTAGGGTTAGGGTTAGGGTTAGGGTTAGGGTTAGGGTTAGGGTTAGGGTTAGGGTTAGGGTTAGGGTTAGGGTTAGGGGTTAGGGTTAGGGTTAGGGTTAGGGTTAGGGTTAGGGTTAGGGTTAGGGTTAGGGTTAGGGTTAGGGTTAGGGTTAGGGTTAGGGTTAGGGTTAGGGTTAGGGTTAGGGTTAGGGTTAGGGTTAGGGTTAGGGTTAGGGTTAGGGTTAGGGTTAGGGTTAGGGTTAGGGTTAGGGTTAGGGTTAGGGTTAGGGTTAGGGTTAGGGTTAGGGTTAGGGTTAGGGTTAGGGTTAGGGTTAGGGTTAGGGTTAGGGTTAGGGTTAGGGTTAGGGTTAGGGTTAGGGTTAGGGTTAGGGTTAGGGTTAGGGTTAGGGTTAGGGTTAGGGTTAGGGTTAGGGTTAGGGTTAGGGTTAGGGTTAGGGTTAGGGTTAGGGTTAGGGTTAGGGTTAGGGTTAGGGTTAGGGTTAGGGTTAGGGTTAGGGTTAGGGTTAGGGTTAGGGTTAGGGTTAGGGTTAGGGTTAGGGTTAGGGTTAGGGTTAGGGTTAGGGTTAGGGTTAGGGTTAGGGTTAGGGTTAGGGTTAGGGTTAGGGTTAGGGTTAGGGTTAGGGTTAGGGTTAGGGTTAGGGTTAGGGTTAGGGTTAGGGTTAGGGTTAGGGTTAGGGTTAGGGTTAGGGTTAGGGTTAGGGTTAGGGTTAGGGTTAGGGTTAGGGTTAGGGTTAGGGTTAGGGTTAGGGTTAGGGTTAGGGTTAGGGTTAGGGTTAGGGTTAGGGTTAGGGTTAGGGTTAGGGTTAGGGTTAGGGTTAGGGTTAGGGTTAGGGTTAGGGTTAGGGTTAGGGTTAGGGTTAGGGTTAGGGTTAGGGTTAGGGTTAGGGTTAGGGTTAGGGTTAGGGTTAGGGTTAGGGTTAGGGTTAGGGTTAGGGTTAGGGTTAGGGTTAGGGTTAGGGTTAGGGTTAGGGTTAGGGTTAGGGTTAGGGTTAGGGTTAGGGTTAGGGTTAGGGTTAGGGTTAGGGTTAGGGTTAGGGTTAGGGTTAGGGTTAGGGTTAGGGTTAGGGTTAGGGTTAGGGTTAGGGTTAGGGTTAGGGTTAGGGTTAGGGTTAGGGTTAGGGTTAGGGTTAGGGTTAGGGTTAGGGTTAGGGTTAGGGTTAGGGTTAGGGTTAGGGTTAGGTTAGGGTTAGGGTTAGGGTTAGGGTTAGGGTTAGGGTTAGGGTTAGGGTTAGGGTTAGGGTTAGGGTTAGGGTTAGGGTTAGGGTTAGGGTTAGGGTTAGGGTTAGGGTTAGGGTTAGGGTTAGGGTTAGGGTTAGGGTTAGGGTTAGGGTTAGGGTTAGGGTTAGGGTTAGGGTTAGGGTTAGGGTTAGGGTTAGGGTTAGGGTTAGGGTTAGGGTTAGGGTTAGGGTTAGGGTTAGGGTTAGGGTTAGGGTTAGGGTTAGGGTTAGGGTTAGGGTTAGGGTTAGGGTTAGGGTTAGGGTTAGGGTTAGGGTTAGGGTTAGGGTTAGGGTTAGGGTTAGGGTTAGGGTTAGGGTTAGGGTTAGGGTTAGGGTTAGGGTTAGGGTTAGGGTTAGGGTTAGGGTTAGGGTTAGGGTTAGGGTTAGGGTTAGGGTTAGGGTTAGGGTTAGGGTTAGGGTTAGGGTTAGGGTTAGGGTTAGGGTTAGGGTTAGGGTTAGGGTTAGGGTTAGGGTTAGGGTTAGGGTTAGGGTTAGGGTTAGGGTTAGGGTTAGGGTTAGGGTTAGGGTTAGGGTTAGGGTTAGGGTTAGGGTTAGGGTTAGGGTTAGGGTTAGGGTTAGGGTTAGGGTTAGGGTTAGGGTTAGGGTTAGGGTTAGGGTTAGGGTTAGGGTTAGGGTTAGGGTTAGGGTTAGGGTTAGGGTTAGGGTTAGGGTTAGGGTTAGGGTTAGGGTTAGGGTTAGGGTTAGGGTTAGGGTTAGGGTTAGGGTTAGGGTTAGGGTTAGGGTTAGGGTTAGGGTTAGGGTTAGGGTTAGGGTTAGGGTTAGGGTTAGGGTTAGGGTTAGGGTTAGGGTTAGGGTTAGGGTTAGGGTTAGGGTTAGGGTTAGGGTTAGGGTTAGGGTTAGGGTTAGGGTTAGGGTTAGGGTTAGGGTTAGGGTTAGGGTTAGGGTTAGGGTTAGGGTTAGGGTTAGGGTTAGGGTTAGGGTTAGGGTTAGGGTTAGGGTTAGGGTTAGGGTTAGGGTTAGGGTTAGGGTTAGGGTTAGGGTTAGGGTTAGGGTTAGGGTTAGGGTTAGGGTTAGGGTTAGGGTTAGGGTTAGGGTTAGGGTTAGGGTTAGGGTTAGGGTTAGGGTTAGGGTTAGGGTTAGGGTTAGGGTTAGGGTTAGGGTTAGGGTTAGGGTTAGGGTTAGGGTTAGGGTTAGGGTTAGGGTTAGGGTTAGGGTTAGGGTTAGGGTTAGGGTTAGGGTTAGGGTTAGGGTTAGGGTTAGGGTTAGGGTTAGGGTTAGGGTTAGGGTTAGGGTTAGGGTTAGGGTTAGGGTTAGGGTTAGGGTTAGGGTTAGGGTTAGGGTTAGGGTTAGGGTTAGGGTTAGGGTTAGGGTTAGGGTTAGGGTTAGGGTTAGGGTTAGGGTTAGGGTTAGGGTTAGGGTTAGGGTTAGGGTTAGGGTTAGGGTTAGGGTTAGGGTTAGGGTTAGGGTTAGGGTTAGGGTTAGGGTTAGGGTTAGGGTTAGGGTTAGGGTTAGGGTTAGGGTTAGGGTTAGGGTTAGGGTTAGGGTTAGGGTTAGGGTTAGGGTTAGGGTTAGGGTTAGGGTTAGGGTTAGGGTTAGGGTTAGGGTTAGGGTTAGGGTTAGGGTTAGGGTTAGGGTTAGGGTTAGGGTTAGGGTTAGGGTTAGGGTTAGGGTTAGGGTTAGGGTTAGGGTTAGGGTTAGGGTTAGGGTTAGGGTTAGGGTTAGGGTTAGGGTTAGGGTTAGGGTTAGGGTTAGGGTTAGGGTTAGGGTTAGGGTTAGGGTTAGGGTTAGGGTTAGGGTTAGGGTTAGGGTTAGGGTTAGGGTTAGGGTTAGGGTTAGGGTTAGGGTTAGGGTTAGGGTTAGGGTTAGGGTTAGGGTTAGGGTTAGGGTTAGGGTTAGGGTTAGGGTTAGGGTTAGGGTTAGGGTTAGGGTTAGGGTTAGGGTTAGGGTTAGGGTTAGGGTTAGGGTTAGGGTTAGGGTTAGGGTTAGGGTTAGGGTTAGGGTTAGGGTTAGGGTTAGGGTTAGGGTTAGGGTTAGGGTTAGGGTTAGGGTTAGGGTTAGGGTTAGGGTTAGGGTTAGGGTTAGGGTTAGGGTTAGGGTTAGGGTTAGGGTTAGGGTTAGGGTTAGGGTTAGGGTTAGGGTTAGGGTTAGGGTTAGGGTTAGGGTTAGGGTTAGGGTTAGGGTTAGGGTTAGGGTTAGGGTTAGGGTTAGGGTTAGGGTTAGGGTTAGGGTTAGGGTTAGGGTTAGGGTTAGGGTTAGGGTTAGGGTTAGGGTTAGGGTTAGGGTTAGGGTTAGGGTTAGGGTTAGGGTTAGGGTTAGGGTTAGGGTTAGGGTTAGGGTTAGGGTTAGGGTTAGGGTTAGGGTTAGGGTTAGGGTTAGGGTTAGGGTTAGGGTTAGGGTTAGGGTTAGGGTTAGGGTTAGGGTTAGGGTTAGGGTTAGGGTTAGGGTTAGGGTTAGGGTTAGGGTTAGGGTTAGGGTTAGGGTTAGGGTTAGGGTTAGGGTTAGGGTTAGGGTTAGGGTTAGGGTTAGGGTTAGGGTTAGGGTTAGGGTTAGGGTTAGGGTTAGGGTTAGGGTTAGGGTTAGGGTTAGGGTTAGGGTTAGGGTTAGGGTTAGGGTTAGGGTTAGGGTTAGGGTTAGGGTTAGGGTTAGGGTTAGGGTTAGGGTTAGGGTTAGGGTTAGGGTTAGGGTTAGGGTTAGGGTTAGGGTTAGGGTTAGGGTTAGGGTTAGGGTTAGGGTTAGGGTTAGGGTTAGGGTTAGGGTTAGGGTTAGGGTTAGGGTTAGGGTTAGGGTTAGGGTTAGGGTTAGGGTTAGGGTTAGGGTTAGGGTTAGGGTTAGGGTTAGGGTTAGGGTTAGGGTTAGGGTTAGGGTTAGGGTTAGGGTTAGGGTTAGGGTTAGGGTTAGGGTTAGGGTTAGGGTTAGGGTTAGGGTTAGGGTTAGGGTTAGGGTTAGGGTTAGGGTTAGGGTTAGGGTTAGGGTTAGGGTTAGGGTTAGGGTTAGGGTTAGGGTTAGGGTTAGGGTTAGGGTTAGGGTTAGGGTTAGGGTTAGGGTTAGGGTTAGGGTTAGGGTTAGGGTTAGGGTTAGGGTTAGGGTTAGGGTTAGGGTTAGGGTTAGGGTTAGGGAGGGTTAGGGTTAGGGTTAGGGTTAGGGTTAGGGTTAGGGTTAGGGTTAGGGTTAGGGTTAGGGTTAGGGTTAGGGTTAGGGTTAGGGTTAGGGTTAGGGTTAGGGTTAGGGTTAGGGTTAGGGTTAGGGTTAGGGTTAGGGTTAGGGTTAGGGTTAGGGTTAGGGTTAGGGTTAGGGTTAGGGTTAGGGTTAGGGTTAGGGTTAGGGTTAGGGTTAGGGTTAGGGTTAGGGTTAGGGTTAGGGTTAGGGTTAGGGTTAGGGTTAGGGTTAGGGTTAGGGTTAGGGTTAGGGTTAGGGTTAGGGTTAGGGTTAGGGTTAGGGTTAGGGTTAGGGTTAGGGTTAGGGTTAGGGTTAGGGTTAGGGTTAGGGTTAGGGTTAGGGTTAGGGTTAGGGTTAGGGTTAGGGTTAGGGTTAGGGTTAGGGTTAGGGTTAGGGTTAGGGTTAGGGTTAGGGTTAGGGTTAGGGTTAGGGTTAGGGTTAGGGTTAGGGTTAGGGTTAGGGTTAGGGTTAGGGTTAGGGTTAGGGTTAGGGTTAGGGTTAGGGTTAGGGTTAGGGTTAGGGTTAGGGTTAGGGTTAGGGTTAGGGTTAGGGTTAGGGTTAGGGTTAGGGTTAGGGTTAGGGTTAGGGTTAGGGTTAGGGTTAGGGTTAGGGTTAGGGTTAGGGTTAGGGTTAGGGTTAGGGTTAGGGTTAGGGTTAGGGTTAGGGTTAGGGTTAGGGTTAGGGTTAGGGTTAGGGTTAGGGTTAGGGTTAGGGTTAGGGTTAGGGTTAGGGTTAGGGTTAGGGTTAGGGTTAGGGTTAGGGTTAGGGTTAGGGTTAGGGTTAGGGTTAGGGTTAGGGTTAGGGTTAGGGTTAGGGTTAGGGTTAGGGTTAGGGTTAGGGTTAGGGTTAGGGTTAGGGTTAGGGTTAGGGTTAGGGTTAGGGTTAGGGTTAGGGTTAGGGTTAGGGTTAGGGTTAGGGTTAGGGTTAGGGTTAGGGTTAGGGTTAGGGTTAGGGTTAGGGTTAGGGTTAGGGTTAGGGTTAGGGTTAGGGTTAGGGTTAGGGTTAGGGTTAGGGTTAGGGTTAGGGTTAGGGTTAGGGTTAGGGTTAGGGTTAGGGTTAGGGTTAGGGTTAGGGTTAGGGTTAGGGTTAGGGTTAGGGTTAGGGTTAGGGTTAGGGTTAGGGTTAGGGTTAGGGTTAGGGTTAGGGTTAGGGTTAGGGTTAGGGTTAGGGTTAGGGTTAGGGTTAGGGTTAGGGTTAGGGTTAGGGTTAGGGTTAGGGTTAGGGTTAGGGTTAGGGTTAGGGTTAGGGTTAGGGTTAGGGTTAGGGTTAGGGTTAGGGTTAGGGTTAGGGTTAGGGTTAGGGTTAGGGTTAGGGTTAGGGTTAGGGTTAGGGTTAGGGTTAGGGTTAGGGTTAGGGTTAGGGTTAGGGTTAGGGTTAGGGTTAGGGTTAGGGTTAGGGTTAGGGTTAGGGTTAGGGTTAGGGTTAGGGTTAGGGTTAGGGTTAGGGTTAGGGTTAGGGTTAGGGTTAGGGTTAGGGTTAGGGTTAGGGTTAGGGTTAGGGTTAGGGTTAGGGTTAGGGTTAGGGTTAGGGTTAGGGTTAGGGTTAGGGTTAGGGTTAGGGTTAGGGTTAGGGTTAGGGTTAGGGTTAGGGTTAGGGTTAGGGTTAGGGTTAGGGTTAGGGTTAGGGTTAGGGTTAGGGTTAGGGTTAGGGTTAGGGTTAGGGTTAGGGTTAGGGTTAGGGTTAGGGTTAGGGTTAGGGTTAGGGTTAGGGTTAGGGTTAGGGTTAGGGTTAGGGTTAGGGTTAGGGTTAGGGTTAGGGTTAGGGTTAGGGTTAGGGTTAGGGTTAGGGTTAGGGTTAGGGTTAGGGTTAGGGTTAGGGTTAGGGTTAGGGTTAGGGTTAGGGTTAGGGTTAGGGTTAGGGTTAGGGTTAGGGTTAGGGTTAGGGTTAGGGTTAGGGTTAGGGTTAGGGTTAGGGTTAGGGTTAGGGTTAGGGTTAGGGTTAGGGTTAGGGTTAGGGTTAGGGTTAGGGTTAGGGTTAGGGTTAGGGTTAGGGTTAGGGTTAGGGTTAGGGTTAGGGTTAGGGTTAGGGTTAGGGTTAGGGTTAGGGTTAGGGTTAGGGTTAGGGTTAGGGTTAGGGTTAGGGTTAGGGTTAGGGTTAGGGTTAGGGTTAGGGTTAGGGTTAGGGTTAGGGTTAGGGTTAGGGTTAGGGTTAGGGTTAGGGTTAGGGTTAGGGTTAGGGTTAGGGTTAGGGTTAGGGTTAGGGTTAGGGTTAGGGTTAGGGTTAGGGTTAGGGTTAGGGTTAGGGTTAGGGTTAGGGTTAGGGTTAGGGTTAGGGTTAGGGTTAGGGTTAGGGTTAGGGTTAGGGTTAGGGTTAGGGTTAGGGTTAGGGTTAGGGTTAGGGTTAGGGTTAGGGTTAGGGTTAGGGTTAGGGTTAGGGTTAGGGTTAGGGTTAGGGTTAGGGTTAGGGTTAGGGTTAGGGTTAGGGTTAGGGTTAGGGTTAGGGTTAGGGTTAGGGTTAGGGTTAGGGTTAGGGTTAGGGTTAGGGTTAGGGTTAGGGTTAGGGTTAGGGTTAGGGTTAGGGTTAGGGTTAGGGTTAGGGTTAGGGTTAGGGTTAGGGTTAGGGTTAGGGTTAGGGTTAGGGTTAGGGTTAGGGTTAGGGTTAGGGTTAGGGTTAGGGTTAGGGTTAGGGTTAGGGTTAGGGTTAGGGTTAGGGTTAGGGTTAGGGTTAGGGTTAGGGTTAGGGTTAGGGTTAGGGTTAGGGTTAGGGTTAGGGTTAGGGTTAGGGTTAGGGTTAGGGTTAGGGTTAGGGTTAGGGTTAGGGTTAGGGTTAGGGTTAGGGTTAGGGTTAGGGTTAGGGTTAGGGTTAGGGTTAGGGTTAGGGTTAGGGTTAGGGTTAGGGTTAGGGTTAGGGTTAGGGTTAGGGTTAGGGTTAGGGTTAGGGTTAGGGTTAGGGTTAGGGTTAGGGTTAGGGTTAGGGTTAGGGTTAGGGTTAGGGTTAGGGTTAGGGTTAGGGTTAGGGTTAGGGTTAGGGTTAGGGTTAGGGTTAGGGTTAGGGTTAGGGTTAGGGTTAGGGTTAGGGTTAGGGTTAGGGTTAGGGTTAGGGTTAGGGTTAGGGTTAGGGTTAGGGTTAGGGTTAGGGTTAGGGTTAGGGTTAGGGTTAGGGTTAGGGTTAGGGTTAGGGTTAGGGTTAGGGTTAGGGTTAGGGTTAGGGTTAGGGTTAGGGTTAGGGTTAGGGTTAGGGTTAGGGTTAGGGTTAGGGTTAGGGTTAGGGTTAGGGTTAGGGTTAGGGTTAGGGTTAGGGTTAGGGTTAGGGTTAGGGTTAGGGTTAGGGTTAGGGTTAGGGTTAGGGTTAGGGTTAGGGTTAGGGTTAGGGTTAGGGTTAGGGTTAGGGTTAGGGTTAGGGTTAGGGTTAGGGTTAGGGTTAGGGTTAGGGTTAGGGTTAGGGTTAGGGTTAGGGTTAGGGTTAGGGTTAGGGTTAGGGTTAGGGTTAGGGTTAGGGTTAGGGTTAGGGTTAGGGTTAGGGTTAGGGTTAGGGTTAGGGTTAGGGTTAGGGTTAGGGTTAGGGTTAGGGTTAGGGTTAGGGTTAGGGTTAGGGTTAGGGTTAGGGTTAGGGTTAGGGTTAGGGTTAGGGTTAGGGTTAGGGTTAGGGTTAGGGTTAGGGTTAGGGTTAGGGTTAGGGTTAGGGTTAGGGTTAGGGTTAGGGTTAGGGTTAGGGTTAGGGTTAGGGTTAGGGTTAGGGTTAGGGTTAGGGTTAGGGTTAGGGTTAGGGTTAGGGTTAGGGTTAGGGTTAGGGTTAGGGTTAGGGTTAGGGTTAGGGTTAGGGTTAGGGTTAGGGTTAGGGTTAGGGTTAGGGTTAGGGTTAGGGTTAGGGTTAGGGTTAGGGTTAGGGTTAGGGTTAGGGTTAGGGTTAGGGTTAGGGTTAGGGTTAGGGTTAGGGTTAGGGTTAGGGTTAGGGTTAGGGTTAGGGTTAGGGTTAGGGTTAGGGTTAGGGTTAGGGTTAGGGTTAGGGTTAGGGTTAGGGTTAGGGTTAGGGTTAGGGTTAGGGTTAGGGTTAGGGTTAGGGTTAGGGTTAGGGTTAGGGTTAGGGTTAGGGTTAGGGTTAGGGTTAGGGTTAGGGTTAGGGTTAGGGTTAGGGTTAGGGTTAGGGTTAGGGTTAGGGTTAGGGTTAGGGTTAGGGTTAGGGTTAGGGTTAGGGTTAGGGTTAGGGTTAGGGTTAGGGTTAGGGTTAGGGTTAGGGTTAGGGTTAGGGTTAGGGTTAGGGTTAGGGTTAGGGTTAGGGTTAGGGTTAGGGTTAGGGTTAGGGTTAGGGTTAGGGTTAGGGTTAGGGTTAGGGTTAGGGTTAGGGTTAGGGTTAGGGTTAGGGTTAGGGTTAGGGTTAGGGTTAGGGTTAGGGTTAGGGTTAGGGTTAGGGTTAGGGTTAGGGTTAGGGTTAGGGTTAGGGTTAGGGTTAGGGTTAGGGTTAGGGTTAGGGTTAGGGTTAGGGTTAGGGTTAGGGTTAGGGTTAGGGTTAGGGTTAGGGTTAGGGTTAGGGTTAGGGTTAGGGTTAGGGTTAGGGTTAGGGTTAGGGTTAGGGTTAGGGTTAGGGTTAGGGTTAGGGTTAGGGTTAGGGTTAGGGTTAGGGTTAGGGTTAGGGTTAGGGTTAGGGTTAGGGTTAGGGTTAGGGTTAGGGTTAGGGTTAGGGTTAGGGTTAGGGTTAGGGTTAGGGTTAGGGTTAGGGTTAGGGTTAGGGTTAGGGTTAGGGTTAGGGTTAGGGTTAGGGTTAGGGTTAGGGTTAGGGTTAGGGTTAGGGTTAGGGTTAGGGTTAGGGTTAGGGTTAGGGTTAGGGTTAGGGTTAGGGTTAGGGTTAGGGTTAGGGTTAGGGTTAGGGTTAGGGTTAGGGTTAGGGTTAGGGTTAGGGTTAGGGTTAGGGTTAGGGTTAGGGTTAGGGTTAGGGTTAGGGTTAGGGTTAGGGTTAGGGTTAGGGTTAGGGTTAGGGTTAGGGTTAGGGTTAGGGTTAGGGTTAGGGTTAGGGTTAGGGTTAGGGTTAGGGTTAGGGTTAGGGTTAGGGTTAGGGTTAGGGTTAGGGTTAGGGTTAGGGTTAGGGTTAGGGTTAGGGTTAGGGTTAGGGTTAGGGTTAGGGTTAGGGTTAGGGTTAGGGTTAGGGTTAGGGTTAGGGTTAGGGTTAGGGTTAGGGTTAGGGTTAGGGTTAGGGTTAGGGTTAGGGTTAGGGTTAGGGTTAGGGTTAGGGTTAGGGTTAGGGTTAGGGTTAGGGTTAGGGTTAGGGTTAGGGTTAGGGTTAGGGTTAGGGTTAGGGTTAGGGTTAGGGTTAGGGTTAGGGTTAGGGTTAGGGTTAGGGTTAGGGTTAGGGTTAGGGTTAGGGTTAGGGTTAGGGTTAGGGTTAGGGTTAGGGTTAGGGTTAGGGTTAGGGTTAGGGTTAGGGTTAGGGTTAGGGTTAGGGTTAGGGTTAGGGTTAGGGTTAGGGTTAGGGTTAGGGTTAGGGTTAGGGTTAGGGTTAGGGTTAGGGTTAGGGTTAGGGTTAGGGTTAGGGTTAGGGTTAGGGTTAGGGTTAGGGTTAGGGTTAGGGTTAGGGTTAGGGTTAGGGTTAGGGTTAGGGTTAGGGTTAGGGTTAGGGTTAGGGTTAGGGTTAGGGTTAGGGTTAGGGTTAGGGTTAGGGTTAGGGTTAGGGTTAGGGTTAGGGTTAGGGTTAGGGTTAGGGTTAGGGTTAGGGTTAGGGTTAGGGTTAGGGTTAGGGTTAGGGTTAGGGTTAGGGTTAGGGTTAGGGTTAGGGTTAGGGTTAGGGTTAGGGTTAGGGTTAGGGTTAGGGTTAGGGTTAGGGTTAGGGTTAGGGTTAGGGTTAGGGTTAGGGTTAGGGTTAGGGTTAGGGTTAGGGTTAGGGTTAGGGTTAGGGTTAGGGTTAGGGTTAGGGTTAGGGTTAGGGTTAGGGTTAGGGTTAGGGTTAGGGTTAGGGTTAGGGTTAGGGTTAGGGTTAGGGTTAGGGTTAGGGTTAGGGTTAGGGTTAGGGTTAGGGTTAGGGTTAGGGTTAGGGTTAGGGTTAGGGTTAGGGTTAGGGTTAGGGTTAGGGTTAGGGTTAGGGTTAGGGTTAGGGTTAGGGTTAGGGTTAGGGTTAGGGTTAGGGTTAGGGTTAGGGTTAGGGTTAGGGTTAGGGTTAGGGTTAGGGTTAGGGTTAGGGTTAGGGTTAGGGTTAGGGTTAGGGTTAGGGTTAGGGTTAGGGTTAGGGTTAGGGTTAGGGTTAGGGTTAGGGTTAGGGTTAGGGTTAGGGTTAGGGTTAGGGTTAGGGTTAGGGTTAGGGTTAGGGTTAGGGTTAGGGTTAGGGTTAGGGTTAGGGTTAGGGTTAGGGTTAGGGTTAGGGTTAGGGTTAGGGTTAGGGTTAGGGTTAGGGTTAGGGTTAGGGTTAGGGTTAGGGTTAGGGTTAGGGTTAGGGTTAGGGTTAGGGTTAGGGTTAGGGTTAGGGTTAGGGTTAGGGTTAGGGTTAGGGTTAGGGTTAGGGTTAGGGTTAGGGTTAGGGTTAGGGTTAGGGTTAGGGTTAGGGTTAGGGTTAGGGTTAGGGTTAGGGTTAGGGTTAGGGTTAGGGTTAGGGTTAGGGTTAGGGTTAGGGTTAGGGTTAGGGTTAGGGTTAGGGTTAGGGTTAGGGTTAGGGTTAGGGTTAGGGTTAGGGTTAGGGTTAGGGTTAGGGTTAGGGTTAGGGTTAGGGTTAGGGTTAGGGTTAGGGTTAGGGTTAGGGTTAGGGTTAGGGTTAGGGTTAGGGTTAGGGTTAGGGTTAGGGTTAGGGTTAGGGTTAGGGTTAGGGTTAGGGTTAGGGTTAGGGTTAGGGTTAGGGTTAGGGTTAGGGTTAGGGTTAGGGTTAGGGTTAGGGTTAGGGTTAGGGTTAGGGTTAGGGTTAGGGTTAGGGTTAGGGTTAGGGTTAGGGTTAGGGTTAGGGTTAGGGTTAGGGTTAGGGTTAGGGTTAGGGTTAGGGTTAGGGTTAGGGTTAGGGTTAGGGTTAGGGTTAGGGTTAGGGTTAGGGTTAGGGTTAGGGTTAGGGTTAGGGTTAGGGTTAGGGTTAGGGTTAGGGTTAGGGTTAGGGTTAGGGTTAGGGTTAGGGTTAGGGTTAGGGTTAGGGTTAGGGTTAGGGTTAGGGTTAGGGTTAGGGTTAGGGTTAGGGTTAGGGTTAGGGTTAGGGTTAGGGTTAGGGTTAGGGTTAGGGTTAGGGTTAGGGTTAGGGTTAGGGTTAGGGTTAGGGTTAGGGTTAGGGTTAGGGTTAGGGTTAGGGTTAGGGTTAGGGTTAGGGTTAGGGTTAGGGTTAGGGTTAGGGTTAGGGTTAGGGTTAGGGTTAGGGTTAGGGTTAGGGTTAGGGTTAGGGTTAGGGTTAGGGTTAGGGTTAGGGTTAGGGTTAGGGTTAGGGTTAGGGTTAGGGTTAGGGTTAGGGTTAGGGTTAGGGTTAGGGTTAGGGTTAGGGTTAGGGTTAGGGTTAGGGTTAGGGTTAGGGTTAGGGTTAGGGTTAGGGTTAGGGTTAGGGTTAGGGTTAGGGTTAGGGTTAGGGTTAGGGTTAGGGTTAGGGTTAGGGTTAGGGTTAGGGTTAGGGTTAGGGTTAGGGTTAGGGTTAGGGTTAGGGTTAGGGTTAGGGTTAGGGTTAGGGTTAGGGTTAGGGTTAGGGTTAGGGTTAGGGTTAGGGTTAGGGTTAGGGTTAGGGTTAGGGTTAGGGTTAGGGTTAGGGTTAGGGTTAGGGTTAGGGTTAGGGTTAGGGTTAGGGTTAGGGTTAGGGTTAGGGTTAGGGTTAGGGTTAGGGTTAGGGTTAGGGTTAGGGTTAGGGTTAGGGTTAGGGTTAGGGTTAGGGTTAGGGTTAGGGTTAGGGTTAGGGTTAGGGTTAGGGTTAGGGTTAGGGTTAGGGTTAGGGTTAGGGTTAGGGTTAGGGTTAGGGTTAGGGTTAGGGTTAGGGTTAGGGTTAGGGTTAGGGTTAGGGTTAGGGTTAGGGTTAGGGTTAGGGTTAGGGTTAGGGTTAGGGTTAGGGTTAGGGTTAGGGTTAGGGTTAGGGTTAGGGTTAGGGTTAGGGTTAGGGTTAGGGTTAGGGTTAGGGTTAGGGTTAGGGTTAGGGTTAGGGTTAGGGTTAGGGTTAGGGTTAGGGTTAGGGTTAGGGTTAGGGTTAGGGTTAGGGTTAGGGTTAGGGTTAGGGTTAGGGTTAGGGTTAGGGTTAGGGTTAGGGTTAGGGTTAGGGTTAGGGTTAGGGTTAGGGTTAGGGTTAGGGTTAGGGTTAGGGTTAGGGTTAGGGTTAGGGTTAGGGTTAGGGTTAGGGTTAGGGTTAGGGTTAGGGTTAGGGTTAGGGTTAGGGTTAGGGTTAGGGTTAGGGTTAGGGTTAGGGTTAGGGTTAGGGTTAGGGTTAGGGTTAGGGTTAGGGTTAGGGTTAGGGTTAGGGTTAGGGTTAGGGTTAGGGTTAGGGTTAGGGTTAGGGTTAGGGTTAGGGTTAGGGTTAGGGTTAGGGTTAGGGTTAGGGTTAGGGTTAGGGTTAGGGTTAGGGTTAGGGTTAGGGTTAGGGTTAGGGTTAGGGTTAGGGTTAGGGTTAGGGTTAGGGTTAGGGTTAGGGTTAGGGTTAGGGTTAGGGTTAGGGTTAGGGTTAGGGTTAGGGTTAGGGTTAGGGTTAGGGTTAGGGTTAGGGTTAGGGTTAGGGTTAGGGTTAGGGTTAGGGTTAGGGTTAGGGTTAGGGTTAGGGTTAGGGTTAGGGTTAGGGTTAGGGTTAGGGTTAGGGTTAGGGTTAGGGTTAGGGTTAGGGTTAGGGTTAGGGTTAGGGTTAGGGTTAGGGTTAGGGTTAGGGTTAGGGTTAGGGTTAGGGTTAGGGTTAGGGTTAGGGTTAGGGTTAGGGTTAGGGTTAGGGTTAGGGTTAGGGTTAGGGTTAGGGTTAGGGTTAGGGTTAGGGTTAGGGTTAGGGTTAGGGTTAGGGTTAGGGTTAGGGTTAGGGTTAGGGTTAGGGTTAGGGTTAGGGTTAGGGTTAGGGTTAGGGTTAGGGTTAGGGTTAGGGTTAGGGTTAGGGTTAGGGTTAGGGTTAGGGTTAGGGTTAGGGTTAGGGTTAGGGTTAGGGTTAGGGTTAGGGTTAGGGTTAGGGTTAGGGTTAGGGTTAGGGTTAGGGTTAGGGTTAGGGTTAGGGTTAGGGTTAGGGTTAGGGTTAGGGTTAGGGTTAGGGTTAGGGTTAGGGTTAGGGTTAGGGTTAGGGTTAGGGTTAGGGTTAGGGTTAGGGTTAGGGTTAGGGTTAGGGTTAGGGTTAGGGTTAGGGTTAGGGTTAGGGTTAGGGTTAGGGTTAGGGTTAGGGTTAGGGTTAGGGTTAGGGTTAGGGTTAGGGTTAGGGTTAGGGTTAGGGTTAGGGTTAGGGTTAGGGTTAGGGTTAGGGTTAGGGTTAGGGTTAGGGTTAGGGTTAGGGTTAGGGTTAGGGTTAGGGTTAGGGTTAGGGTTAGGGTTAGGGTTAGGGTTAGGGTTAGGGTTAGGGTTAGGGTTAGGGTTAGGGTTAGGGTTAGGGTTAGGGTTAGGGTTAGGGTTAGGGTTAGGGTTAGGGTTAGGGTTAGGGTTAGGGTTAGGGTTAGGGTTAGGGTTAGGGTTAGGGTTAGGGTTAGGGTTAGGGTTAGGGTTAGGGTTAGGGTTAGGGTTAGGGTTAGGGTTAGGGTTAGGGTTAGGGTTAGGGTTAGGGTTAGGGTTAGGGTTAGGGTTAGGGTTAGGGTTAGGGTTAGGGTTAGGGTTAGGGTTAGGGTTAGGGTTAGGGTTAGGGTTAGGGTTAGGGTTAGGGTTAGGGTTAGGGTTAGGGTTAGGGTTAGGGTTAGGGTTAGGGTTAGGGTTAGGGTTAGGGTTAGGGTTAGGGTTAGGGTTAGGGTTAGGGTTAGGGTTAGGGTTAGGGTTAGGGTTAGGGTTAGGGTTAGGGTTAGGGTTAGGGTTAGGGTTAGGGTTAGGGTTAGGGTTAGGGTTAGGGTTAGGGTTAGGGTTAGGGTTAGGGTTAGGGTTAGGGTTAGGGTTAGGGTTAGGGTTAGGGTTAGGGTTAGGGTTAGGGTTAGGGTTAGGGTTAGGGTTAGGGTTAGGGTTAGGGTTAGGGTTAGGGTTAGGGTTAGGGTTAGGGTTAGGGTTAGGGTTAGGGTTAGGGTTAGGGTTAGGGTTAGGGTTAGGGTTAGGGTTAGGGTTAGGGTTAGGGTTAGGGTTAGGTTAGGGTTAGGGTTAGGGTTAGGGTTAGGGTTAGGGTTAGGGTTAGGGTTAGGGTTAGGGTTAGGGTTAGGGTTAGGGTTAGGGTTAGGGTTAGGGTTAGGGTTAGGGTTAGGGTTAGGGTTAGGGTTAGGGTTAGGGTTAGGGTTAGGGTTAGGGTTAGGGTTAGGGTTAGGGTTAGGGTTAGGGTTAGGGTTAGGGTTAGGGTTAGGGTTAGGGTTAGGGTTAGGGTTAGGGTTAGGGTTAGGGTTAGGGTTAGGGTTAGGGTTAGGGTTAGGGTTAGGGTTAGGGTTAGGGTTAGGGTTAGGGTTAGGGTTAGGGTTAGGGTTAGGGTTAGGGTTAGGGTTAGGGTTAGGGTTAGGGTTAGGGTTAGGGTTAGGGTTAGGGTTAGGGTTAGGGTTAGGGTTAGGGTTAGGGTTAGGGTTAGGGTTAGGGTTAGGGTTAGGGTTAGGGTTAGGGTTAGGGTTAGGGTTAGGGTTAGGGTTAGGGTTAGGGTTAGGGTTAGGGTTAGGGTTAGGGTTAGGGTTAGGGTTAGGGTTAGGGTTAGGGTTAGGGTTAGGGTTAGGGTTAGGGTTAGGGTTAGGGTTAGGGTTAGGGTTAGGGTTAGGGTTAGGGTTAGGGTTAGGGTTAGGGTTAGGGTTAGGGTTAGGGTTAGGGTTAGGGTTAGGGTTAGGGTTAGGGTTAGGGTTAGGGTTAGGGTTAGGGTTAGGGTTAGGGTTAGGGTTAGGGTTAGGGTTAGGGTTAGGGTTAGGGTTAGGGTTAGGGTTAGGGTTAGGGTTAGGGTTAGGGTTAGGGTTAGGGTTAGGGTTAGGGTTAGGGTTAGGGTTAGGGTTAGGGTTAGGGTTAGGGTTAGGGTTAGGGTTAGGGTTAGGGTTAGGGTTAGGGTTAGGGTTAGGGTTAGGGTTAGGGTTAGGGTTAGGGTTAGGGTTAGGGTTAGGGTTAGGGTTAGGGTTAGGGTTAGGGTTAGGGTTAGGGTTAGGGTTAGGGTTAGGGTTAGGGTTAGGGTTAGGGTTAGGGTTAGGGTTAGGGTTAGGGTTAGGGTTAGGGTTAGGGTTAGGGTTAGGGTTAGGGTTAGGGTTAGGGTTAGGGTTAGGGTTAGGGTTAGGGTTAGGGTTAGGGTTAGGGTTAGGGTTAGGGTTAGGGTTAGGGTTAGGGTTAGGGTTAGGGTTAGGGTTAGGGTTAGGGTTAGGGTTAGGGTTAGGGTTAGGGTTAGGGTTAGGGTTAGGGTTAGGGTTAGGGTTAGGGTTAGGGTTAGGGTTAGGGTTAGGGTTAGGGTTAGGGTTAGGGTTAGGGTTAGGGTTAGGGTTAGGGTTAGGGTTAGGGTTAGGGTTAGGGTTAGGGTTAGGGTTAGGGTTAGGGTTAGGGTTAGGGTTAGGGTTAGGGTTAGGGTTAGGGTTAGGGTTAGGGTTAGGGTTAGGGTTAGGGTTAGGGTTAGGGTTAGGGTTAGGGTTAGGGTTAGGGTTAGGGTTAGGGTTAGGGTTAGGGTTAGGGTTAGGGTTAGGGTTAGGGTTAGGGTTAGGGTTAGGGTTAGGGTTAGGGTTAGGGTTAGGGTTAGGGTTAGGGTTAGGGTTAGGGTTAGGGTTAGGGTTAGGGTTAGGGTTAGGGTTAGGGTTAGGGTTAGGGTTAGGGTTAGGGTTAGGGTTAGGGTTAGGGTTAGGGTTAGGGTTAGGGTTAGGGTTAGGGTTAGGGTTAGGGTTAGGGTTAGGGTTAGGGTTAGGGTTAGGGTTAGGGTTAGGGTTAGGGTTAGGGTTAGGGTTAGGGTTAGGGTTAGGGTTAGGGTTAGGGTTAGGGTTAGGGTTAGGGTTAGGGTTAGGGTTAGGGTTAGGGTTAGGGTTAGGGTTAGGGTTAGGGTTAGGGTTAGGGTTAGGGTTAGGGTTAGGGTTAGGGTTAGGGTTAGGGTTAGGGTTAGGGTTAGGGTTAGGGTTAGGGTTAGGGTTAGGGTTAGGGTTAGGGTTAGGGTTAGGGTTAGGGTTAGGGTTAGGGTTAGGGTTAGGGTTAGGGTTAGGGTTAGGGTTAGGGTTAGGGTTAGGGTTAGGGTTAGGGTTAGGGTTAGGGTTAGGGTTAGGGTTAGGGTTAGGGTTAGGGTTAGGGTTAGGGTTAGGGTTAGGGTTAGGGTTAGGGTTAGGGTTAGGGTTAGGGTTAGGGTTAGGGTTAGGGTTAGGGTTAGGGTTAGGGTTAGGGTTAGGGTTAGGGTTAGGGTTAGGGTTAGGGTTAGGGTTAGGGTTAGGGTTAGGGTTAGGGTTAGGGTTAGGGTTAGGGTTAGGGTTAGGGTTAGGGTTAGGGTTAGGGTTAGGGTTAGGGTTAGGGTTAGGGTTAGGGTTAGGGTTAGGGTTAGGGTTAGGGTTAGGGTTAGGGTTAGGGTTAGGGTTAGGGTTAGGGTTAGGGTTAGGGTTAGGGTTAGGGTTAGGGTTAGGGTTAGGGTTAGGGTTAGGGTTAGGGTTAGGGTTAGGGTTAGGGTTAGGGTTAGGGTTAGGGTTAGGGTTAGGGTTAGGGTTAGGGTTAGGGTTAGGGTTAGGGTTAGGGTTAGGGTTAGGGTTAGGGTTAGGGTTAGGGTTAGGGTTAGGGTTAGGGTTAGGGTTAGGGTTAGGGTTAGGGTTAGGGTTAGGGTTAGGGTTAGGGTTAGGGTTAGGGTTAGGGTTAGGGTTAGGGTTAGGGTTAGGGTTAGGGTTAGGGTTAGGGTTAGGGTTAGGGTTAGGGTTAGGGTTAGGGTTAGGGTTAGGGTTAGGGTTAGGGTTAGGGTTAGGGTTAGGGTTAGGGTTAGGGTTAGGGTTAGGGTTAGGGTTAGGGTTAGGGTTAGGGTTAGGGTTAGGGTTAGGGTTAGGGTTAGGGTTAGGGTTAGGGTTAGGGTTAGGGTTAGGGTTAGGGTTAGGGTTAGGGTTAGGGTTAGGGTTAGGGTTAGGGTTAGGGTTAGGGTTAGGGTTAGGGTTAGGGTTAGGGTTAGGGTTAGGGTTAGGGTTAGGGTTAGGGTTAGGGTTAGGGTTAGGGTTAGGGTTAGGGTTAGGGTTAGGGTTAGGGTTAGGGTTAGGGTTAGGGTTAGGGTTAGGGTTAGGGTTAGGGTTAGGGTTAGGGTTAGGGTTAGGGTTAGGGTTAGGGTTAGGGTTAGGGTTAGGGTTAGGGTTAGGGTTAGGGTTAGGGTTAGGGTTAGGGTTAGGGTTAGGGTTAGGGTTAGGGTTAGGGTTAGGGTTAGGGTTAGGGTTAGGGTTAGGGTTAGGGTTAGGGTTAGGGTTAGGGTTAGGGTTAGGGTTAGGGTTAGGGTTAGGGTTAGGGTTAGGGTTAGGGTTAGGGTTAGGGTTAGGGTTAGGGTTAGGGTTAGGGTTAGGGTTAGGGTTAGGGTTAGGGTTAGGGTTAGGGTTAGGGTTAGGGTTAGGGTTAGGGTTAGGGTTAGGGTTAGGG